>JAJOZX010000698.1:7500-652500 GCA_023014485.1 Bathynomus jamesi | reverse complement strand
CAAAACAATTTAAAGTTTGCTTATTAAATTAAAATTTATATTTTTATTAATCAAGGACTGATACGATATGCTTAACTGCGAGACGCGAAATTAATTACACAACCTAATGCGTATTTAAGATTTTGGCTAATATTGCAATTTTGGATCACAGGCTCATTAATTGTTTACTTAATAATAAATATCATAATATATATATATATATATATATATATATATTTGTATTATTTGGCCATATATATATATATGCCGGGTGCGACCCCGGTTAACATTTCATTTCATAATATAAATAAACGGTGTAATGATTTCTTCTCTATTACGTGCGATTTTGCTTAATGGAGCTTTATTTACAAAAATGAAACGTTTTATTTATATATATATATATATATATATATATATATCAGACATAGTTAACAAAAGTATAAGTTACAGGGTTAAAATCTCCCTTCAAAAACAGATTGATGTGACGGCGTTTTATTGGTTCCTTGTACACAATTATATATTTTATTTGGTTGGTTAATTGTATGGTTCAGCTGGGTGTCACTGGCGCTTGCCTGAGGTGTACGACCCAGCAACAGAGCTGACCTAGACTGGGGTGGGTGCCTGGATCCATTTAGCATACTGTGACACTTAGCTTGAGGCAGTGGCTGTCACTGGCGCGTGCCCGGATCCAATTGGCATACTGTGCACTTAGCTTGAGGCACTGGCGGCCTAAGCCAACTGGCAGCCTAAGCCAACTGGCTGCTTAGGGGCACTATAAGAGGCCAGGTGTTGGACGATGGAGTCATATGCGTCCGACAGCTGTCGGATGAAGGATCTCCTCTTCCTCTCTCGCTATCTCTTTCTGCTTCTTTGGGGGGTGAGGAAACCCCTTCCTCCCCAAAGAGGCGACCTTAGGTTAGGTATGCCCCTTTGGGGGGGTTCAGCTTGGGGGAGAACTCCGCCTCCAAGTTGCATGCCCCTTGCAATCCTATTTTGGGATTGGCAGCAAAGGTTGGCACTCCCCTTTGGTGGGATCAGCTTGGGGGGATAACTCCAGGTTGCATACCCCTTGCAGTCCCATTTCGGGGCTGGCAACAAAGGGGGTGTCCTGGCGACGAGGGGGCGGGGCTTAGCAGCAATGGGGGTGGGGGTGGCACTCTTGCAGCAAAAGTGGGTGGGCTGGCACTCTTGCAACAAAGGGGGTGGCGCTCTTGCAACATTATAGTTAGTTAGTAATATTTGCGAAGCTGAGCATCTTGGGGGGTAACTTATGTAGAAGTCCGAAAAATCTGTTGTATATCAAATTTAGGGTTCTGCCAGAATCTTTTTCATAATTTCTCCAGAGTTGCTGCCCATATATATTAGTGCAGAAGGTACGAGAGATATATCGAAGGGTTTGTTCTTAGGGAACTGCAACTTAGTGAGTAATAAGAGGACGAGAAGGTGGTACATGTTTATTAATCAGAGTTTCGGAAATTCAATTTCCATCATCAGTGCTAAGAAATAAAAAAATAAAATAAAAGTGAACAAATATAGTAAAAGATTATATACAGTATACTACAGTCGTATGATAATAACTTAAAATTAAAATTATAATTTAAAATAAAAAAAATAAAAATTACATAAAATGTAGAGCGATGAGATATATAAATAAATGTTATCGGGTGAAACGAATATTGAAAATAAAAACTTACCGGGTTATTGCACGAGGAGGGTTTAATCTAATTGTATGAAGGTTGGGAATGGTTGACTGTTGAAGTGGCTATGTTAGAAGTCGAAGAGTGGTGGTGCAATAATGGTTCAGAGGAATTATTTAGCTATGTTTAAGTCGAAGGCAAAGCTGTAGTCGTTGAGGGTTGGTTTTGTACTGAGGATGTATAGGGATTCGAGGATGCGGAGGTCGGTTGGTTGGTATGCTGAATTGATAATTTTGAAATTGGTGGGGAGCAGTGGGTGATGGAGGTGGCAATGATCTCTTATTGCTGATTTCGATGGTTTATTTAAAGGTTGTAAGGTTCTAGTGGAAATGCCGCGATGTTCGTCCACTCTTGTTTGATAATGGCGAATGGTGCTGCCAATATAATTTGCTTTGCAGCGAGTACAGTTGAAACAGTAAACGGTGGACGAAACAATGGGCTGGGGGTTTTTTCTTTATGGTTGAGATACGATTTAATGCTATTATTATTGGTGAATACAAATTGAAGGTTAATTTGAGGTTAAAGAGGGGTGAGTAGGTGGCGAAGTTCTGATTGTATTTTGTAACTAATGTATTCGTAGTAGGGAAAAGAAAAGTATTGTATGTCTTTTTTAACAGTGGGGACTTTAAGGGGAGGTTGATAAATGTTATTAAGAAGATTTCTGGTTAGAGATTGTAGTAAATGTTTTGGGAAAGAGTTATTAATGCTAAAACTGTGAATGAATTCTATTTCGTTGTGGAAGGATAAGTAGGAGGAACAAAGTTGATAAGCACGTGGATTAAAATTTTAATGCTGTTAATTTTATATAGTAAGGGGATGTGGCTTAAGTAGTTGGTGCCTAGGCCTGTATATGTAGGTTTTCGATATATGGAAGTGCTGAATTTATTATTTTGTTTGTTATTGTTATATCTAAGAAGGGTAGGGTGTTGTTAGATTCGTCTTCTTTAGTGAACTTGATGGTTTGATGCTGGGAATTGAGATAGTTAAGAAAAAGAGGGGCATGGTTAGCATTGTGAAAGAGGAGAAAAGTGTCATCGACATATCTTTTATATAGATGTGGTTTGTAATGAGTGGGTCAATGGAGTAGCCGTTATTTTCGTGATAACAAAGAAAGATGTTAGCTAGTGTGGCACTTAGGGGGGATCCCATGGCTAGTGAGTCGGTTTGTTGGTGAAGTGGTTTCAGGGCCGTTTCTAACCATTAGGGGGCCCTAAGCAGTATACCTATTTGAGGCCCCACCCCTCCATCCACCAATTCACGCCTTACTACATCACCTCAGCACACACATACAAAAAATGGCTGTGTTAATAAAAAACAATTATGAAACAATTTTAATGAAACATTTATGTCCAAAACAACAAATATGTATTTTCAGAAGACAAACAGAAAAAATAGTCTTCATGAATTCCTGAAAATTAGCTTATACATTATTTATAATAAATGACAGAACTATGTATAAAAAAATAATGCAATTATCAACTACCAAACAATTACTAACTCTACGATACAATCGTGTAATAGCTAACAGTTATACAGAACAATTTGTATCTTCAAAATTTTTGCCTCCTAGTTATTTACACATAACGACCAAAACGTTTCGTTTGTCTCCGTTTTATCACATTTGTCTCATACAAAAACTTTAATTAATACGACAATAATAATAATAATAATAATAATAATAATAATAGAAATAATAATAATAATAATAATGATGATAATAATAATAACAATAATATTAATAACTTCAGCTATATTCCTATTCTTGCCCACTGAGCTATGACCTGGGATCCTGTCTAGGGGCCCCCTAGTAGCAGCGGGGCCCTAAGCGGCCGCTTAGTCTGCTTATGCCAGGAAACGGCCCTGGGTGGTTTATTGAAAAAGAAGTTGGTGTCTGAAGCGGCAATGGTTAGCAGTCTGGTAAATTCTTGTTTCGTTAGGTTGAGGACTGTGTTCTGATTGTTAGAAAATAAATTATTGATGCAGATTTCGATAGCTTCTTTAATTGGCACGTTGGTGTAGAGGGATACTATATCAAAACTGTGCAGATGGAAGTTGTTTGAATTGTTCACTGTCTGTATTTCTTTGGCGAATTCGTAAGAATTGGGGACGGAATATTCATTCTGCGTTAAGGTGGTTAGGGTGGGAATTAGGAATTTTGCTAGGTGGTAATTATGGGTCGTGTAAGCAAAAAGGATAGGTCTAATGCAGTGGTACTCATTGCGCGGCTCGCGAGCCGCCACTTAGGCCATCACGAGCCGCCCAATGAGTACCACTGGTCTAATAGGTAAGTTTGGTTTGTGTATTTTAGGGAGGCCGTAAAGAGTACCTGGCGACGAGCCGGAAGAGCGTATTTGGTCGTAAACATCTTCCAAAATTTTATTTTGATCATATAATTTTTTGAGAAACGGTTGATTCTATCTTCAAGTTTTAGGGAAAGTATTAGAGGATTATCATTAATCTTTTTGAATTTGGAGGAGTCGTTGAGGACGTTATTAACCTTATTAATATAATCTGATTTGTTAACAAGAACGGTACCTTTGCCTTTGTCAGGACATGAAATTATGATGGAGTCATCCCTGATAATTCTTGTAGGCAAGCGATATCTTTACTATTGATTAGGGGGAAAAAACTTTATGAGATTTAAAGTTATAAAAGTGTTTATTAGCGATATGGGTAAGTGAAGACTTTAGAAATGGAAGTTTTGTCTCGTCAGCTATTTGGGAATCGTTTTAAACTATGAAAAAGTTTCCCAATGATAAAAAGTGTTTAAAATAATTTATCTTAAAATTTGGTAACTTAAAATCTAGGCCCAAAGAGAGAAGTCGTCTTTCGTTGTTGCTCAAAGTTCTCTTAGAAAAATTTAAAATTGTTTGATCGGGGTTTAGAGGTTGAAGGTTGGAGTTCAGGCCCAGTTGATTTAATTTTCTATTGTGTCTTAGCTGAATTTGTTTGCGGTAGTTGTTGGCGTCTTTAACAATTTGATTTTTCAACATTAAATAGTCTGTAAAACTTACAGATTCTTTTAGTTGAGTTAAAGAGAGATTATATTTCGTGATAATGTTTTTACTATTGTTATGCTTAAACTATTTTTTTACTTAATAGTTTATACTGGAAAGATTTGTACATGTTAGAGTTATAAAGTCGTTTGTTGTAGAGTTTAAATTTGATAAATTTTGGAATAAAATTATAACTCTTACAAACATTCAAAAATTGAAGGTCGGAGTTGGCTTTTGTCCATTTTCGGTAAATGTTTTTTTTGAGTCCTTGTACCTCTTCAACGTAACTCGGTCGTATCTTTCTATAATAACTTGAACGAAGGGTTTGTTCTCAGGGAAACGCAACTTAGTGAGGAATAAGAGGACGAGAAGGTGGTACATGTTTATTAATCAGACGTTTTGGAATATCCGAAACGTCTGATTAATAAACATGTACCACCTTCTCGTCCTCTTATTCCTCACTATATATATATATATATATATATATATGTGTGTGTGTTATACACAAGCCACTCGATTTCCCATAATACCCCATGTTTTATCCTCAATATTTAAAACAGCCCTTGAGATAAACCTCGAGTGTCATCGACTCGTGCGACGCTCTTCCCCCACTTTTTTCTTTGTTCTTAAATGCTTGCCTCGGCGCGTTTTGGACTCGTAGGAGGGATGGAGCACGAAAACAGAAGCGGACCCGTTAGAATAGATCTGGCGCTTCGTCGGGAAAGAGTGAAAGGCCGGGTAGCGCCCCAGAAATTCTCCGAGTAGGCCTTTAAGAGAGTTTGCTCGTTAAAGACTGAATTTGAGAGTTATTGAGTGAGATTCGAGATTCGAGTTCGAGATATGGAGTTTGAGATTTGAGGTTTTTGAGTTTTTGAGGTTTTGAGGTTTTTGAGTTTATGAGGAAATATTGAGAGCCGTTAGCCTAAACTACTGCGAGGGATGTAGTGGATGGGCAACGATAGAACTTAAGTTATTTAATTAATGTTAAGACTAGTTTAAGAAAAAACCTGAACTTGACCGTACTATATTTCAAATTCGAGACTGAACTTGTAACCAAATGTGACTTAAATTTATTGATTAAAAGCTATTCAAACCAACTATTTCATTATCAAATACAAACTGAAATCGGGGGTACAGAAGTAAGCGGAAGGTAAAGAATTCACGCAGAGGGTCACTAACTTAAAGAAAGATCTATTATAACTTCAATTTACTTATCGAGCATTTACAGTGACCTTCGAGAATAAACAATTTGTAATAAGGATCCGTCTCCCTTGACAACGGACACTTTTTATTCTTTATTACAACTGGTGTAGAAGTAGGGGATAAACGGATTTTTTATTACAACTGGTGTCAGAAGTGGGATCTTCCTTTTCTGATACCCCCCCCAAAAAACTAAGTGAAAAGTGACAAAAAGTGCTCTCCAAGTGTGTATATGAGGACTACCAGCTCGCAACAGACAGCGACGGAAGACAACGTGAGGTTCACACGATCGAGGACCGCTGCGTGGGCTGCTGCTGCTCAGGCCGAGTCGACATCGCAACTTGCTACTGGACACCAAGCCGCAGGAGGAGTAAACTTTCCCACCAACGCGGAAAGAGAGGTAAGCGACCCATCTTGTGTTGGGAGAGGTTTTAGAGGACGAGTGGAGAGCCTTCCTACAGCGGGCAGTCCCCCTAAATTAACCCCATCAAACCTTCATTTCTTTCCTCCCAAAATTTTGATATAAATGGAGTACCTTTCCTTCCAATCGGTTCCCCTAGACTCGAGTTTGAGACTGATCCGGTTCCGAACCTAATTTTTAGCACAATTTAGCGATTCAAATTCGGTCGAGTTTTGGCCGATCTCATTCGAGAACATGCCTCTTGCCCAAGAAGGAATCAGTCCCAACCATGTATCAACAACCACTCCCTACACACTTCCCTCATCCCTACGTTCCCCCTTTCTATCCAGGGTATCCTCACTTGTATTCCCCCAATGTAGGCTCCCCCAATCCACACGTTAATATTGTCCCGTATAACACTAGTAATGCACCCAAATTCCATACAAAAAATGCCGGGTATAAGCACGCTCGATGTCTTCTATGTGGGGACAGGGAACACCTAGCTCCTCAGTGCCACCTGATTGAAAAAGTGAAGATATTGAAGGAGAGGGAAAGGGTGCGTGAAAGGGAAGAGAGCTATAGGCGAGAGAATGAAAGAGATCATCGGAGGGAATGGACCCCAAGAGGAGACCGACGGTATGAAGATTACGAAAGAAGAGGAAGTAGGTACTCTTCCCCTTCCAAATATTCGAGAAGACGGAACTTCTCGCCATATGAGAGAAGTAGAGATAACTATGGTAACCCCAGATATGATAACAGGCATGAGCGTAACCCAAGGTACGACAACAGGCATGAGGGTAACCCAAGATACAACAACAGGTATGAGGGTAACCCCAGATACGACAACAGATATGAGGGTAACCCGAGATACGAGAACAGGTATGAGGGTAACCCGAGATACGAGAACAGGTATGAGGGTAACCCGAGATACGAGAACAGGTATGAGGGTAACCCTAGATACAACAACAGGTATGAGGGTAACCCAAGATACGACAACAGATATGAGAATCGGTACGAGAATCGGTATCGTTCACCGTCGCCCTATGAACGAAGAAGAAGGGACTATTCCCCTTACGACAGAGACTACTCCCCTTACGACAGGAGAAACGGAGGTTACCCCTCCCCCGACAGGAATGGAGGCAGGTATCCCGACAGAAGAACGGACCGAAGTCCGTCACCCTATCGGAGATACGACCAGGAGAGGGAAACCAACCGCGGAAGACGCCCCGAAAAAAATGGGAAAAAGGGCGAGATGATTCTCTGTGGCCCCGAAGAAATGACCCCTCAACCGAAAGGGACCTTTTCCCACGTCGAGTGTTATTTAATAGGGAGGAAGAAGTAAAACACCAGCCAAAAAACGTGAACTGAGAGAGATATTGGTAAGGAGAAAAGAAGACAAAGGCAGGGACTGGGACAAGAGAGATAAAGGTGAGAAAGTGAAAGTGAACGAATGGGACGAAAGAGACAGAAAAAATCTCACAATTAACGAAGCGAAAGAGATAAATGAAATGTATGAAAGAAATGAAAGACGTAGCTTCAATAATGATACGAAAGAGCAGTGTCTAAATGTTTATGAAACGAGCAATATTGAAAGTGCATATACGGTGCAAGAGGACGAAGCGAGTCTGCAGAGTAATTTGACCTTGAGAGCGGAGTCTGCCTCATGCAGACCTCATAACGAGTGCGAGGAAAGAACAGAAAGTGACCTTGACTTTGAGGTAGAATCTCGGTCAGAGGACACAGACGAAGTGAAAACGATAGCGGTGTGTAAGAGAAGAATGTATGAAATGTTCGAATTAAGCGAGAAAGAAATGGAAACAATGCAAGAATTAAAATCTGAGAGCTCGATGAATGATAGTGTGATAGATGAGAACACGAAAAACCGAAAGGAAATTGATCCCCCAACGGAAGCACAATGGGTAAATGGAGTATATATTAGGTGTTCATGTGACGTGAATATGAGACATAACGTGACGAAGAATGACTCATGTTTGTATTGTGGGAACGGAAGTAGTTTCAATCCGACGAACAAAAATGTAAATTGCGAAAATGAATTAAAAACGAGTGAGGAAAATACCGTGATAATGGACGCGGATGGATTGGCTATACAGGAAATGACGGAATTCAGTGGAAAAGACATAACTGAAGTATCTCCCTCGAATGAATGCCCCTGGGAAGCGACCCAGGTTAAAATAAACGAAGGTTGTGTGATGAAGAGTGCTAAGGAAAAAATTTTGAATGTGAACGGTCCCATACACATTACTCGAGTGTTCCAATACCCCGTCGTCCGTGTGACCTTGGGTGGCATTGTGTCTTTGGGGTTACTCGTTAAAGAATTGCCTGAGGGATTAAACTTTATTTTAGGGGCGGATCTCATCCGAGCAAACTTCATACATATTGCAGGTAAAGGCACGGGGTTTGTGGCTTACATAAATGAGATACAAATCCCCTTGATTACGAAATTGATGAATTCCCCAAGCCAAGAAGACCAAAACGCGAAGAGAAAAGAAGTAAATAACCTCCCTCTCCTATTAATACGAAGGTCCACTTCCATTGCCCCTTTGGCGGGAGCAATTTTAAAAGTACGGACTCCTTCCCCGTTGAAGGAGGGATCCACTCTAATCGTAGAGGCGAGCGAAACCCCTTTAAACCTAAGTGTAGAACCGCAACTGGTTTGCGTGAGTGAAGAGGGGAAGGTGCCCATTGTCGTGCGAAATGAATCTGCCCACGATAGAGTTAATGTTACGAGAGAAGGAATGAAGCTAGCGGGAGGGGTTTTACAATACTGCGACTGCGAAGGGAAGGAATTCTGTAACCCGCCGAACGAATGCGTTTCCACCCGCGAGGATATCGGGCGGGAAGTAAATGAGGAAAAGATTAATCAAGTTCTGAACCACGAACGAAACCTGTTTGAAGACGAAGTGTCTGAGGAAATTTATAACAGAGAGATGATGAGTGACTTCTCGGTGCCTCCCCGGTCTGTCGAACAGAAAAGAGAGGCGGTACGGGAATTTATAGAAAATACAGAGCTGGACTCGGAGAGGAAAGCCCTCTTAGAGAAAATCCTGGAGGACTATATTGACGTGGCTTTCGTTGAAGGGGACGAATTGGGCTTGCTGAAAGGATATGAACTTTCCCTCGAATTAGAACCAAAACATGGCCCAGTGTACACGCCTCAGTACAGGTTGCCCTTTAAATATCACGAGGAAGTAACCCGACAGGTTGTAGAATTGGAGCGCCGCGGATTAGTCGAGCGGCTGAACAGTGATTTCAATAGCCCATTACTGTTCGTGAAACAGAAAGACAAAAATAGGTTAGTAGTTGACTACAGAAATTTGAATAAGGTACTTAAAACTTCTCGTTTTAAGTTACCCGATATTGGAGCTATATTTCGAAGTCTGGGCGGAAGCCAATGGTTTACGACCATTGACCTTGCTCAGGGCTACCACCAAATTGCCTTAGACGAAAAATCTCAAAATTTAACTGCGTTTTCGTCAAATAATGCTAGTTTTGTTTATAAAGTTTTACCATTCGGTCTAAAAATGGCTCCCAATGTTTTTAGTTCCATAATGAGTAACCTGCTTCACGATATGATCGGAAAACAAGTACACGTCTTCATAGACGATATACTGATCGTGGGCCGAACCCAAAGGGAGCATGATAAAAACATCAGGTTGGTGCTGGAAAGACTAAGGGAAAGCAACTTAAAATTTAAACTTGTGAAATCCCAATTCTTCCAAACGAATGTGACCTTCTTGGGTCACGACATCACCCGAGAGGGCATGTCCCCAAGCCTTGATAAGGTAAAGGCTATAAGGAATCTAAGACCTCCTACGACATTTAAGGAAGTTCAGTCATTATTAGGACTGATAAATTATTACCGTTGTTACATTAGCCACGCTGCCGAGCTACTAGCGCCGATCCACGCGTTGACAAGGAAAACGATAGAGTTTCAATGGACTGAGGAAAGAGAACAAGCGTTGGAAAAAGTAAAGGAGGCTATTACTACGGAGACTCTATTAAGACACCCGAATCCGGACGCTCCCTTTTATGTATACACCGATGCGTCCGAGAGAGCCAGTGGAGCCGTCCTAATGCAGGAAAACAACGAGAGTGAATTGGTTCCCTTGGAGTATTTCAGTAAAAGCTTCAATGATACCCAAAGGAGGTATTCAGTGATAGAAAAGGAAGGACTGGGCATCATCCTGGCTCTAAATCACTTCCGACCGTTAATATTGGGTTCTAAAGTAATATTGCGAACGGATCACAAACCCTTGATAAGTTTAGTTATAAATCAATCTTCGAAGAGATTGACGAAATGGTTTACCACCTTGTTGGAGTTCGATCTCAAGGTCGAATATGTTAAGGGAGAAAAGAATCTCATCGCTGACTTAATGAGTCGGTGTGTGGCGGAGGGGGAAGAACCCGAATCCGAATTGGAGGAAAGTCCCGTGAATGCAATCACGCGAAGTCAGAGGCATAACTTAGAGGCCGGGAGCGCACCCTCGCCGGGTACACTGGTGGAGAAAATGGTGCAGGATGATGAAATCCCTGAGATCTCTGTGGAGGATGTCCGCAAACCTCAAGGAAAGGATCAACAATGCCGGGAAATAAGGAGTGGAAAGAAAAGCGAAAATTATAAGGTCAAGGAAGGGTTGATTTACTCCACCCGAATCTCCAAGGGTAAGAAATCCACCAGAATTTACCTACCTGATGCAAAATTGCAAGAACAAGCTCTGAAGCAATTCCACAATTCCACGACTAAAGGCCATATGGCCGCAATTAAAACCTACCAAGAAATCTCGCAGGTCTATTACTGGCCAAATATGGCCGAAGACGTTCGGAAGTACTTACAAAAATGCGAAGTATGCAACCAGTACAAGAATATTAATCCCAGAAAAGCTCCTTTAGGGGATGCCCCAATTGGAAACGAACCTTTGGATTGGGTGTATGCGGACATCGTAGGCCCCCTCCCAGGTATAACTACTCTCTAAAAAACACCTTAAGGACCTTAATTGGAAGTAAATTAACAAACTACTGGGACGAGTACCTCCCCTTGGTCAAGTATATTCATAATAATACTACCCACATGACCACGCAAGAGCGTCCATTCTTCTTAATGTTCGGACGGGAAGACACCACTTGTGTCGAAGCCATATATTCCCCTACCAACGCTCCGCCTGTAGATTTGGAGGAATATAAATGGAGGCATTCGCGCATGAAGGAAAAGACCTATCAGATAGTAAGGGAAAACTTGAAGGAACAACAACGAAAAATGAGGCAGCGGACGGAAAACCGAAGTTTTCGAACCATCGAAAAGGGAGAACAAGTATATATAAAGAGGACCCCGTTGCCGGGTGTGCCAAAGGCTCTTCAACCTCCATATAGCGGTCCGTGCCGGGTAGTTAAAAAGTTAAATAATTACATATATATAATTAAAGATCCTGTCACTGCAAGGCACAAGAGAGTGCACTTGAACAACATTAAAGCAGAAGGAGCCGCCGAACGAGAGAAGAGAAAATTAAACGAGACCGAAATTGCAACCGAAAAAGAAGAAACAAACGAGATGAATCACGTACGCCTGAAGGATAAACGCAATTATATTGACGAAACGAAAAAGAAAAGGGAGATAACGAACGAACCGCACCGTTTCCGCTGCCGTCACGACGAAACGGATAATTTGCGGTCGCACGCAGGCCGGCCACCAGAACTCATTTAAAGGTCCTGGTTGCTGGTCTAGAAGATGAACTTATCGGCTAACGTTTAGAAGACAATCGAACGAGTAAACAAGACACGCACACTAATTAAACCAAAGGGAACAAATGGGTTAAACTCTTCTCCGGGACAATAAAGAAAAATGTTCTTTCCTTTTAACAAATCTTTTACCACTTAATATAAAATCAAATTAATCTTCCCCCCTCCCCTCCGAAAGTTGATTGAAAGGCATGATTCATGTTGGGAGTTAACAATGTTCACGTAACTATATATATTTTATATCGTGTTTCATACTGGTTTATATCAATTTATGTTATTAATAATATTTGATAAATTTATACAGTTGATATCGTAACGATTGACTCAGAAATTGGTGGCGAGGGAATATTCACGCGAAAACAATCGGTATAAATGCATAGGTTGGAAATATAATATGATGAGATAGCATGTGTTGCGCGTCCAAATCAGTTCTCAAATTCCTTGAGTTTAAGAGAATCGAGTGGAAAATTTATAAAAAAGAATTCATTAAGACTTCGAGAGAAGAAATTTTCTTGTTTATCATTGCTCATATAAAATATTTTTGTTTTGTCTTAACGAAATTGCTCCTGAATTATGATCCCCATCCTTTTAAACCTTATGCGCCATACACGTTGGGGCGCAAACCTTCTCAAATCACGGAGTCCTTTTCCAACCAATGGGCTCCCTAATTCTGCAAGGCCCCACGTACACTTTCAGCGCACATCTCAGTCTGAAGCCCGATTTCGAGATCACTTACATGGTAAACTCCTCGTTTATGAAAGAAGCCTTACACCACTTCAACGCTTCCTTGTCACAAGGAATGGACCTCCGGGATGTGACTCGATACCTCCGACGAGTCACCCTCAAGAAGTCAGACGAAGGAACGACCTCCTTCGTCTCCTACTCCACCCTCACCCTTGGTTTCGTATTGGGAATCGCCGTCATCGGAATTGCGACCTGAAAGAGATGCTGTCTCCGAGATCCTCCACCGGTACCAACTGCCAGGTTTAAAATCCCTGCATCGGGCACCCCGGAAGCTCAGGTGACCCGATCGCCAACACCCCCAAGAAGCCCCCATCATGAATTTCGCTTTTCACCGACGAGCCCAAGTTTCGTCAGAAGATTGTCCCCAGCAATTCAGTCATATCGTACGCCAGAATCAGCACCTAACCTTGGCTACGAGGAAATGGGCATTCCCGTAATTAAGACAAACCACTTCTCCCATCTGGCCCCTTTGCGTTTTTCCCCATTTTTTAATACTTACGAAAAAAACGACCGAATGAAGGTAGTTTAATTTATTGAATTAAATTTACATGGTAGAATTGAATTGCTAAAGTAATAACTTCATTCGGTAGTTAGTGCGTAACTAACTAATAATTAATGATAAGTGTTTAATTTAATTAAATAAGTAATATTTTCCTTTAGTGATTAGTGCTTAACGAATTAATGTTCAATTTACAAGCCTTACTGAAATGACCTCTCTTTACTATTAAGTTTCTCCGTCTGTGTATTTCAAATTTTCTCCCTGCTATATCGCTTTCCTTTGTTTATTTTAAAAGCATATTAATTTATAAAACCATTATGATATCATTTTGTGTCATAAGGCGAGATTGCGAAAGTTTCTCGAAAGCAACTTTCTGTAAATAGCGATCAGATGCTAACATTGCGGGTAAGGCTTGCAGTCGAATTAATTGCTGACCGTAGCTGATAACTAAATTATACTGCGAAATATAAATTCATATAATTTCATTCAGTTAACTAATAATGTAGGCGCCCTCATAAAGTAGGCTTTCGTCTTTCGGTTAAGTATTTAAATTTTAGTATAGAAAAAGAAAAAAAAAGTTTTTTCAATTTTTACTTATAAAATTTATGAACTTTATGAGAGTTATGAAAATTAATTAGTCATCCCTTTGAAAAACTGTCGTTAGGCGACTCGTCGTACGAATTATTCCTCCTAAAGAAGGCACTTTCCACCCCAAGTTACAAGAATTAGTCGTCCTAAACCGGTAGACGCAGTTTTCAAGATGTTAACGTAAATTAAACTATATTGAAGGCTGATCCATTTCCCCATCGGATTATTTAATTTAGGGAAAGGCGTTGCCCTTATAAGGCATTCAGAAATAAAAATTTCCCCATATAATGTGATCTTCCTGCTATGTGTTTCTTTTCTTAAACCTACCCTTTCCTTGATTATATATTGGTTATGCGGTGAGTAAACAAACACTTTCAGTACTCACGATATTTATTCTATGAATGTAATTTTCAGAATAAATCCGCATATGTTGTTTAACTCTCAGTATTTATTATGTAAATTTAATTTTTAGCTTATTGATTTGACAACTTTAAATTTATTGATAAACAGTAAGCAAGTTTAACTAGGTTAATGTTCAATTGAATTTCTCATATTTTCATTGTAACTACGAGTTCTAACGTATCTGGATAGACATAAGTAACCTAAATTCGTGTTTTGAGAATTGCCTCTCCACTACGAATCCTTTCCGTTCGCGGAGCATTTATCTTTCCGTATTCACGGACTATAGAAGTCCTTCGTTCGGCCTCAATTTCTCTCAGGAACTCAATACTTTTTTTTTTGTCGTTTTTTTGTTTTTTTTTGTAAGGAACGAATTTGTTATACACAAGCCACTCGATTTCCCATAATACCCCATGTTTTATCCTCAATATTTAAAACAGCCCTTGAGATAAACCTCGAGTGTCATCGACTCGTGCGACGCTCTTCCCCCACTTTTTTCTTTGTTCTTAAATGCTTGCCTCGGCGCGTTTTGGAGTCGTAGGAGGGATGGAGCACGAAAACAGAAGTGGACCCGTTAGAATAGATCTGGCGCTTCGTCGGGAAAGAGTGAAAGGCCGGGTAGCGCCCCAGAAATTCTCCGAGTAGGCCTTTGAGAGAGTTTGCTCGTTAAAGACTGAATTTGAGAGTTATTTTGAGTGAGATTCGAGATTCGAGTTCGAGATATGGAGTTTGAGATTTGAGGTTTTTGAGTTTTTGAGGTTTTGAGGTTTTTGAGTTTATGAGGAAATATTGAGAGCCGTTAGCCTAAACTACTGCGAGGGATGTAGTGGATGGGCAACGATAGAACTTAAGTTATTTAATTAATGTTAAGACTAGTTTAAGAAAAAACCTGAACTTGACCGTACTATATTTCAAATTCGAGACTGAAATTGTAACCAAATGTGACTTAAATTTATTGATTAAAAGCTATTCAAACCAACTATTTCATTATCAAATACAAACTAAAATCGGGGGTACAGAAGTAAGCGGAAGGTAAAGAATTCACGCAGAGGGTCACTAACTTAAAGAAAGATCTATTATAATTTCAATTTACTTATCGAGCATTTACAGTGACCTTCGAGAATAAACAATTTGTAATAAGGATCCGTCTCCCCTGACAACGGACACTTTTTATTCTTTATTACAACTGGTGTAGAAGTAGGGGATAAACGGATTTTTTATTACATATATATATATATATATATATATATATATATATATATATATATATATCAGGTCATCCCATAAGTAATGTCGTTTTTTTGCATTGCTAAACTCGCGTCGTGTTTGCACATGTTTCTCTGTATATTTTGTGGAAAACTCGAATTTTTATGCGTTTAGACATGTTACTTCTCACTCTAAGTGGTTTCAGCGTGTTAACAATCTTCGTTTATTTCACCCTTACGGATAAGATGGAGGTGTCAGAGGAACACACCAGGCATATAATGCTTTATGAGTTTAGAAGAGGAAATAACGCGACTGTAGCCGCAAAAAATATTCAGGATATTTATGGGGAGGCAGCTTTAAATGTAAGGAAATGTCAAAGATGGTTCCAGAAGTTTAGGTCTGGTGGCTGTAGCTTAACTGATAAAGCGCGCTCGGGCCAACCTGTTGAGTTCAATTATGACCTTCTGATAGCTGCATTTGAAGAAAATCCTGCTATAACTGTTGAAAAACTTGCCCAGCGACTAAATTCGACCGGTTCCACAGTTCATCGCCACCTGCAACGACTGGGAAAAGTGTCGAAACTTAGGAAGTGGGTTCCCCATACGTTGTCACCAGACAACTGTAGAGATCGTGTGAACATTTGCTCTTCATTGCACAACTTCAGGCACCGCTTCTGAATCGACTCATTACTGGGGATAAAAATTGGGTGCTTCATCACAATGTTGAGCGTCATCGGCAGTGGGTTAGTGCTGAGGAATCTGCTACACCACAGCCAAGAGAACATCTACACCCCAGGAAGGTTTTGCTCTGCGTTTAGTGGGATATTCAAGGAGTGGTTTATTTTGAACTGTTGCAGCCCAATCAAACCATTACAGCCGAAGTCTACTGTTAGCAACTTCAAAGACGGAGCGTTGCATTGCAAACAAAACGTCCTTCTTTGGCCAATCGCAAGATTGGTGTGTTTCAACAGGACAGCGCGCATCCTCATACTGCTCAAATCACCAATGCCAAAACTGAACAGCTTGGTTGGGAAAAAATTTCACATCTTCTGTATTCACCAGACCTTGCACCATCAGATTACCACCTATTCAGAAGTCTTCAAAACTACCCTCACGGGAAAGAACTTGAAAGTTTCGAGGCTATCAACATTGCCCTCTCCGAGTTTTTTGCTTCTAAACCGAAGGAATTTTATCAATATGGAATTGAAATGCTCGTAGAGAGGTGGCAGAGAGTCATAGAAAGTGAAGGAAAATATAAAATTAATTAAAATTTATTTTGATGCAGTTCTATTTTCATTTGGAAATAAATGTAAAAAACGACATTACTTATGGGATGACCTGATATATATATACAGGGTGTTCGGAAAGTCACTGTGCACTTATATTTATTTAATAGCATACAATAGTATAACATTGCATATATGATAGAGGTTATGGATGGGACCATCAGAACTTATAAAAGGTGTTGAAAGTGATGTCCTTTAACAGCAATACAGGCCTGGACCCGTCTTATTTTATTTTGAAACACCTTTGTCAGTTCTTCATTAATTAACATTAATTATATAAGTGCACAGTGACTTTCCGAACACCCTGTATATGGGATGAATTTCACAACCCTTATGGGTTGGCATCATTCATTCATATATATATTACTTACTTTGTGTACTCTGTGTGGGTTCGAACGACGGTTCAGGATCGACCTGCGGTCGACCCCTCTGCAGCATCCCGCCTCATTTGCGGGATTTGGTGAAGGAGGGAATTGCTTTCTGATCTCCTCCTGCCCTCGTAGCCAGCCACGCATGGCTGGTCAAGGAATTTGCACAGGAATCTGTTTAGCTGGTTCTTGAAGTTATTCAGGTCGATGTGCCGGAGATTCCTTACTTCTCTTGGTAAGACATTGGAAAGCTTTGGGCCTCGTATTCTGGGGTATTTTTCATCCTCATTTTCATGGCCCCCTGTCCCACAGCAGCTGGAACTGTACAAAATCTGCCTCTTCTCTCATTCCAGTTTGTTATTTCATTTCTAAGGTTAGGGACAAAGCCGTCAATTATTTTCCATATGTATATTAATGTGTACCGCTCTTGCCTTCTTTCGAGGTAGTAGAGTTTCAGGGATTGTAGTCGAGACCAGTAGTCTTCACCTTCCGTTTCTTCTATCTTAGACGTAAAAGTCCTTTGTATAGCTTCAATGTTCGCAATGTCTCGTTTTCTCTATGGGCTTGCGAGTACTGAGCAGTACTCAATTATTGGTAGGACTAGGCTCTTCTATAATTTGAGCATGATGTTTGCTTTTCTGCTGCGGAAGCTCCTCCAGATGATTTCCATTATTTTTCTAGCCGTTGTAATTTTGATGTAGTGCTCGCTGAATTCTGTATCCGACGATACTCCCAGATCCCTGACTTGTAGATTTGGTGTTATCTGTTTGTCTTGCAGAGTTTTGTACCTTTTATTCTGCACCTTCTTGTTATTACCATATCTTAGAAGTTGGAATTTTTCTTCGTTGAACTTCATAGTGTTGTCTTCTGCCCACTGGAATAATGTTTCAATGTCGTTTTGTAATTTTCTTATGTCACTTTCTTTTAATATTTCCTTAGATATCTTTGTGTCATCTGCGAAACATGACACAATACTGTCCTTAATATCTGCATCAATATCTGCAATCATTATTATGAACAGCAAAGGAGCTAATACTGTCCCATGTGGGACAGAGCTCACAGCTATATATACTATATATACACCTGGTGTATATATAACTGGTAAGTAATTAGAATTAATTACCTGTTTAATATGTAAAACGACCAACCTCTTAAATGTCAGTATTCACAACCAACCAGCTGGGTGAAATCAAAAACAAAACAATCGGAAGATTGTGGCATTTACTGCCTCAAAAGGTCAGTTCCTCCCTCTGTCTACTCGTCACAATCTTCCACACGATTATTCCCTTACCTTCAACAACACACAACATTCTTGACGTTTCCTTTTCTTGTGATCTTTCCTGGAAAGAAAGATCACATATACTCTCTTTCCAAAACAGCTTTAAGAGGTTAGGTGTGCTGTACCGCCTCCGCACACAGCTTTACTTGACCACGTGGAATCAAAGGCTTTTCGTCTCATCAATTCCCCGCCTCTTACTGACTGTCTTCAATCCCTCTCTCATTACTATCGCTATTATAACGGACACTGCTCTTCTGAACTCTCTTACTGTATCCGTTCTCCTTTGAGGAGAGCACGCAGTACCAGACTTTCGACACATTCTCATTCCTTTTCTCTCCAACTCTCTAACACAAGGGTTAATCGATATTTTCAATATTTTATCTACTCAACCGGTGAACTCTCGAACAAACTTCCTCAATCTATCTTTCCCCCTGCCTATAACCTCCAATTTTTCAAACTCAGAGTGTCCAGGCATCTCGAAAACGCTGAACCTTGATTTTGGATCTTTTCTTCCTCTATAGGGGGATGGCGTTTTTGCGGGCATTCACCCTTCGCTCCTCCTTCCTACATAAAAAAGAATGTATCCAAATCTTTAAATTAAATAAATCACTTGCAACTAAAAATATTTGTTTTGGCAAAGGTACCCTTGATTGCATATAACTTTTAAACTCTTTCGTATTTGTAGTATACCGAACAAACCCATATCTCTTACAATTAACACTAAGTCCCAAAACTAACTTGCATCTTAACTCATACGCATTCTGAGGAATATTTTTCACTCTCATGTTTCATCGACTCAAAAAAGACTTTCTATTAGGGAGTTACCCCCTCCAGCAGACACACACAAAGGCGCCAGTCCAACAAGCATATGTTCATCCAGATTACTCAAGGGTGCATTTACAGTGTGCGGGGCCTTGGGCAAACTATTTTTCGGGATGTATTATTTTAGTGTGTTAACAAATGACAATATTTTGTAATGCTCATAACAGATATATTTTTTTAACACACACAAAACATACATGCGGAAGCCATTCGGCTTATTAATGTGATATTAAAGACTATAACTTAACTACGTACACAAATAGTGTATACAGCTACACTAGTAGGCTACACAGTTGTAATGCACTTAATAAACATCTACACAGTTACTGTAATGCACTTAATAAACAGCTACACAGTTATTGTAATGCACTTAATGAACAGCTGAACTGTACAGCTTACTGTGCTGTAGATAGAGTGTACATTTGTAATGAATATTACATAGGACGCTTCCTGGCTTTTTGTTTGGAAAACTGCGTGATTGTGTCCTCGAAACTCACCGACTGCAACACCTCATGCTCTATACTCAGCGCCAGGGACGAAAGGCGCTCCTGGCCCATTGTGGAGCGAAGGTATTTTTTGATCAGTTTGAGTTTCGAGAATGAACGTTCACTAGAACAGTTCGTGACAAACATACACAGGTATATTTTCATTGCTATTTCCATGTTTGGGAATGTTCCTTTCAGTTCGTTTGTGTTCATATGCCGATAAAATCTGTTGCACATGTCTTCACGTTCCGTCTGGGATTCTGTTTCACTTTCGGTGAGTTTCATTAGGGCAGCGAACTGCACAATTTCTGTTACCAGCTCTTTCTCCAGATCAGCCGGATAGCATTCTACTAGATGTTCAGCTGACCGTCGAAGACTGTCGATGTCGAGGACTAGAAGGAAATACAAAAATCCAAATCTTTTCTGCAGGACAGCGTACGCTTCTAGACGAGTGTTCAGAGTGGTATACAGTTTATCAATTATCGGTAGAAATGCAGTGGTCCGAAATGAATCTCTTGGTGTCAGGTTCGTATCTTCGGCAGTTCCGATTTCGTCATGACGGCGCTTTCTCTTCTTTGTGCGTTGAGTCGATTCCTTGTATACTCGATGATCACACTTTCCGATGCCCTGGTCCTCGAATTCGTCAGATCTTGATCTCAGATCTTCAAGAAATTGGAGTAGTGATTTCAGCAAGAAGGTGGCTGAGTCTAACGACATTCCTTGTTTTTGCAGAGATGCATTCGTTTTTTGAAATCGTTCGAGAATAGTGTTCCATAAAACCAATAAAATGGCTGTTTCGAGTTGTTGAAGCTGTTTAGACAATCCCCAGGCTTCGATCCTGGCTTCCGCAGTTTGGCTGGTATCTGCTGCTAGCTTATCCAGTACCACCTACCGCCTGCCGGAAAAAGTAAAACTCGTCGCAGATGGCGAATACGTGACGTTTAATTTTTTTCAATTGAAATTTACGGGGCCCATCGGGCGCGGGGCCTTGGACATTTGCCAGGTGCGCCACCCCCTAAATGCGGCCCTGAGATTACTGAAATCAATTTCACGCTCAGGGTCAATTCCAAGTTCCCTTGACAATACGTCAGCAACCTCATTATCGAAACCTGGTGTATATAAACAATCTCAAAATTGTATTCACACAGTTCTTCAATCATTCGAGCCAATTCATTATCAACCATTTTCATTCGAGAAAAAAATCTTAATGGACGGTGGTCAGTATGAACAATAAAGGGTCTTCCCAAAAGGAAAGGCCTGAAATTCTTAAATCCCTAGCATAAAGCCAAAAGTTCACGTTCAGTTGTCGACAACCTTTGCTGAACCCTATTAAACGTTGTTGAGGCATACGCCATTATGCTCACCATCTTGCTTTTGAACTAAATGAGCAATTGCACCTCTTCAGACTCATCCACAAAGAGTTCCATTTTCTCCTCATTCTCAGACCAATGCGGAAAAGCTAACATTAAATCCTTTTTCATAGCTCCTTTCAACTTTCAACTGATTAAATGCCTGCACGCGATCCTCAGTCCATTCAACAGACGCTTTTCTTTTTCCACCAGTTATTTCTGAGTGGGGTTGCAATCACTGGACAGTTCTTAATGAACTTTCTCTGAAAATTAACTAATCCTAAAAAGACCCTTACTCCTCCTACAGTCTCAGCTCTGTTAAATTTTAAAACTTGATCAACATACTGTGCCCTTTCTTTCAAGCCTATTTTCGCTCACCAAATGACCTAAAAATGGAACCTCATCAACAACCCACTTACAATTATTAGATTTAACTTTTATACCACTTTCAGACAACCTTTTTAAAACCTTTTCAGGCAACTCTGCATGTTTCTCAAACGCTTTCTCCATAATTAAATCATCATCTATAAAAACTAATAGGGGAAGGTGTGGCAACTCGGAACCTGTAAGGTAATCACAATTTTGTAAGCATATAGGACGAGTATTTGGACCATTAAATATAAAAACATTTATCTTTACCTTCTGTCTTCCATTCTGTATCACTTTTTATAGCGTTCTAACTTTGCATTAGGTGTAATTGGAATTTGAGAAAGCCGTTGCAATATTTTGGTTAAAAAAATCGTGGGGCAACTCGGAACCCGGGGTTCCTTTTTGCCCCTTTTCCCAATTTTCAGTACCACTCGGTCACTGCCGGCGCCATGATGAAATTTCAGACACGACGATACGTGGAAATCAAACACTGATCCATACGTAGCCTACACACAAAAAACAAAATAAGTTCTTACAGCTTTGGAATTATGAATCAAGGAAAAATTCACTGATGATAGATCAAATAGAGAAAAAATGAGACTCTAATTTCTGCGAAGCTGCGTTGCGCAACCCGCCCGGTACCACTGTCTCAAGGCCACTGATCAGTGTCGGGACGGACGGAGATAGATTAAAGCTAGATGGCAGCACTAGTTTGGGCTGTAGAAGGGGTGTTCCGAGTTGCCCCGAGGTCCCGAGTTGTCCACCTTCCCCCACCTTACACCACGCTATTCCATCTACTCGTAAGATCCGATGCATTTCACGCTCAATCGCACTTTGGCTAATTTTAAGACCAAACGACAATCTCTTAAATCAAATATTGACTACTACCAGTACAAAACGCAGTGATATCACAGCTACTTTCATTTATCGGCATTTGGTAAAACCCTCGCACCAGATGGAAACGTGTAAAATATTTTATTCCATGCAAATTAAATACCATTTCCTTCATATTTGGCAAGGGAAATTTATCATCTTTTTATAACCATATTCACCCTTCGAAAATCAACATACAATTGAATCATTCCATCTCTCTCACGGGAACCACTGGAGAGCTCCAGGGAGACATACTAACCTCGATCACATGCAGCATGCAAAACTCCTTACAATGCCTCAAAATTGTTCCATTCGTTTCATTATGAAACCTACTTGGTCTCTGTCATATGGATGTGCTGTCATTCAATTTTATTCTATACGCTTTCTTGGTGGACACATTAAAATCACAATCCCCTTTACTAAAAACCGCTCTATTTCTCCATAAAATCTCCAACTCAACTCTGAACGATTCCGGTGCTGTTCCTCTATCTCCTCCCTCTGACTTTATTATGTCTAAAATTAAAATCTCTTCCAAAGATGTTCTTTCTGCCCTATCTGGGCTCAACTCTAGGAAGGCGTACGGTCCTAATAGTGTTCTTCCTGTTCCTCCTGTTCTCAAGAACTGTGCTTCTGTGCTGACACCCTGCCTAGGCAAACTCTTTCGCCTTTGTCTTTCATCTAGTACTTTTCTTTCCTGCTAGAAGTTCGCTTCCATTCAGCCTCTCCCAACGAAGGGCAACGCTCTCAACCCTCCAACTATCGCCAAATACTCTGATTTCTTGTCTTTCTAAAGTTTTTGAATCTATCCTTAATAGGAAGATTCTTAAACACCTTTCTTCTCACAATCTTCTTTCAGATCGTCAGTATGGGTTCCGCAAGGGGCGCTCTACTGGCAATCTTCTTGCATATCTCTCTGACTCTTGGTCATCCTCCTTTCAGGATTTTAGTATAACTTTTGCTATTGCACTAAACATATCAAAAGCTTTTGATAGAGTCTGGCACAAATCTTTAATTTCAAAACTACCCTCCTTCGGCCGCTATCCTTCTATCTGTGCCTTCATCTCTAATTTCCTTTGTGGCCGATCGATAGCTGCGGTTGTAGATGACCACTGTTCTTCTAAAACTATTAATAGTGGTGTTCCTTAGGGTTCTGTCCTGTCACCCACTCTTTTCCTTTTATTTACTAATGATCTTTTAAGTCGCACTTCCTATTCTATTCACTCATAAGCCAATGATTCCACTCTTCACTTTACCACCCGCTTCCCAAAGCGTCCCTCTCAACAGACACGCCAAAACAGACTAGACAACTCCACAGACGACACCTGTCACCTGTGCCAGGACATACCACAAACAATTGAACACATTATGACAGACGGCACCGCTCTAGCACAACATAGAACACAACACAACATCACTAGTGCGCTGAACCTCTGGTCCACTCCGGAGAGGGCGATCGGTTACCTGCGTGCCCCCGGCTTGCTCGATCAGGGTGGGCTGATCGACTAACCAACAACAACAACAACAGACACTCCCATGATTCGCGTAGGATGGCTATTGTACACCTGACCTCTGATCTTTATGCCATCTCTGATTGGGTCAGAGAAAACCTTGTGGCTTTTACTGCCTCAAAAACTTAGTTCTTCCATCTGTCTACTCGTCACATTCTTCCACACGACCATCCCCTTAAACCTTGGTAAACCTTGGTTTTGCTTCAGCTCGAATTGTTCATTCTGACGAAAGTCAAGCTTGTCAATCCACCTTAGTCTAACACCACTGTTACCTTCAACAACACACAACTTAATCCTTCCTCTTCTCTTCATACTCTTTGCGTTTCCTTTTCTCGTGGTCTTTCCTGGAAAGATCACATATACTCTCTTTCCAAAACAGCTTCTAAGCAGTTTGTGCTATACCGCCTCCGCAGTTTCTTCACCCTCACTCAGTTGCTGTCTCTATATGGAGTATGCGTCTCATATACGAGGTGGCTCAACCCACACAGCTTTACTTGACCGGTGGAATCAAAGGCTTTTCGTCTCATCAATTCCCCACCTCTTACTGACCGTCTTCAATCCCTCTCTCTCTTCGCCGCAATGTTGCCTCACTCTCTCATTACTATCGCTATTATAATGGACACTGCTCTTCTGAACTCTCTAACTGCATGCCTCTTTCTTTAAGGAGAGCACGCAGCACCAGACTTTCAACACTTTCTCATTCCTTTTCTCTCCAACTCTTTAACGCAAGGGTTAATCGGTATTTTCAATCTTTTATCTACTCAATCGGTAAACTCTGGAACAATCTTCCTCAATCCATCTTTTCCCTGTCTATGACCGCCACTCTTTCAAACGCAGAGTGTCTAGACATCTCGAAAACTCTGGACCTTGATTTCGGTTCTCTTCTTCTCCTATAGGCGGACGCTTTTTCGGGCATTCGCACTTGGCCCCTCCTTCCTGCATAAAAAAGTCTCTCTTTCTCGCTTTCTGAGAAGTTGTTAACTAAAGAATTTTCTTTTAACACTTTCTCTCTCATCCAGTCGCTCTCATTACTTCCATTCAGCTCTTCTGGAACTCAAGTGTTAACACTTGTTACTTCATCCCCTTCGAAGATTACCAAGATTAGATCATCTATCTTTCCGCATCCAGAATTGCAACATTCAGGCTTAAAACCATCGTTGTCTCTTCTCACTTTAACTTTTGTCCCTGTCGACTCCTCTGTTGTAATAGACTCCAATACATACACAGGTATAATGTATGTGAAACCAACCTTACACATTTTCCTACTCTGGCATCAATATACTGTAGAGTTCATCTGTTTCACCATTTACCCCTAATGTTTTGAGACATTTCTTTGCAGTGTCTAATGTGATCTGCTTCTCAATTAAGCAATTAACCCCTAAAATTATTCCCACCTTTAGACCTTCCGAAACTATAAATTCATTTCCTCCAAAATCTATTCCATGTATACGAATATTTACTTTTACTTTACTGCAAACACGTAGAAAATTATCTTCTTTACCTAATCTTTTCAATGTAACATTTATTGGTTTTATATCTTTCATTCTCAAGGTCTGATTAAACGTGCACTTATTAAACCCATCTCTGCATCAAAATCAATTAGTGCAGATATCAAATTTCCATCTACCTTAAGCATCAGTTTCAACAAATCCCTTTTCTGTAATAGTTTCATTCCATCACATGCATACCCTGAAGCAAAACCAACTGTGCTTCTTAATTCGGCTACCTTCGCATTATCCCCAGTGGCGTATTTAGGTAGGGACCAACTGGGCCCCAAGGTTTATGGGGACCCCAAATATTTTTCAACAATTTGTTAATGAAGTGGACTCGATGGAGATGAACATGAGCTAAAATGTTTATGACACTTTGTCGACAGTATATATACCGGTAATAGTCCGGTGTGTGTGTGTGTATATATATATATATATATATATATATATATATGGGATGAATTTCACAATTAAGCGCGTGAAATGAACGAATGCTGCAACCCACAAGGAAAAAGAAAAACGATTCCAAGGCCTTTCGTGTATTCAGAGCTACACCTCGTCATTCCCTAACGAGGTGTAGCTCTGAATACACGAAATGCTTTGGAATCGTTTTTCTTGTTCCTTTTGGGTTTAGTATATATATATATATATATATATATATATATATATATATATATATATATATATATATGTGTGTACCGGACTATTCCTTTCAATGATGGTTACAAATTGTACCGGGGAGCGGAGTTTCTCTAAACTTACGTCCATAAAAAATGCTTACAGAAATTCTATTGGCCAGGAGACAGGGGTGTAACTAGGCATACGCATTATGCTCACGTGCGTATAGTTTTATTTTTGCGCACATCGTAATTCCGGAAAGTTTTGAAAGTTTTTTGAAATTGAACAAGATTTCTTTAAAAAAATCCTTTAGGAAAAATTTTTAAAAAGTCACTGATACAAAATATCCTGCAGTAAAATATATTTACATATATATTTAATGAGTGTATTGGTTTAAGGAAAATCACACCACAAAATGACATGTCTTGATAGTATGTATACATGTGTGTTTGCTTTGTTTTGCATTCCGTTACCAGTATAAATTAGTCATTTACAGTTAAATTATAATGCATTTTTTATGCAAGAAACGTTAAAAATCGTTCGGTTCCTGGGAGCTTACAGCGCTCCTCCAGACTCCATAGCTTAGGGTTCCCAAACTTCTGAGCTTGTCGACCCCTTGATGAGCTTATAAAGTTATCATCGACCCCTAACCGAAATTCCCAGTATTTAAATAATTTTAAATGAAATGAAGTCAAGAAACATCAAAATATAATCAATATTTATTAATCATTATAGTTATACAATTACCATTATTAGTAATTAAGTGGAAATTAATAACTGCTAAATACTTTTACAATTAAATCTTCTATAATGAGCCGGTTTTGGGGGAGGGACGCCAAATCGGCCGAGTGAGCAATTTTTTTAGCATGACATTTGCGTTTTTTACATCCGCGGATGTAAAAAACGCAAGTTTGGACATGTATCATAACCACAGACGGGAGTATTAATAATAGTAGTAATAATAATAATAGTGTTTATTTCTGGTAAAAAAAATTAAATTTAAAATTTGATTTATTGATAAAAACTGGTACATATAGAAACAAATTGATACATACATGCTAATACAGCAAATGTACCAAAAGAAGTGTATTAAATAAAATCATGACAAAAATATAGAAATATGATGTGCATTGCCACAAGCTTTAACCAATTGAGCCAACGGCCTAGCATAGCAGTTAACCACTGCTTAAGTGTGCTATATAAACTATTGTGGTTGTGACAGATTGTAATGTATTCACATAGTTAGGAAATGACAAATATTTAAATAACCACTATTATAATTTTGATACCGAAAATTCATTTCATTTCTGCTATCAGCACACAAATAGCAATATAAAACTAGACACCGACCGGTTTCGAACTCATTTATTCTCATCAGAACATCACAAGCTTTAACCAATTTTGTTCGAGGATATACAAGTACATTATTGGAAAGACTAATTATATTATAGGTAAATAAGACAATATATTATATTTCATGGACTAGTGTGTACCGTGTATACCTAGACCTATTATATAATTAGAAATATCATATATTTGAGAAAAAATTAAAATGTGAATACCTCTAGATTTTTTTGATAAAAATAAAACCGAAAGATGAAGTCAAAATTGAATCAGTGCAAAATTTTATTTTTAAAGTTTCTGTTCATTACTTTGGTATACTATTTTCAAATTTTCATGAAATCATTGATTTATGTAGTAAAATAAAATAGGTTAAAATAACCGATAATCTTATTAATCTACCTTGAAAATAGGTGTTTAAAATAGTTGAAAATAGGGCTCAGATTGCATGACATCGACTCCTCGTAGTCAAAATTTCGTAGTCTGTAGTTGGGCGCCCAGTATAGTTCTTGTTTACTCTGGGTTCGTACAGTTGGAGGTCCTTATTGATTATTTTAACCGATTTACACTAAACCTTTACTTCTTTTATAAAACGAACTTTCAGAAAATCAAAAGATGAATAACCAGCTATAAATAACTAATTAATTTATTCTTTAATGACTAAATTAAAAAACTATTAATAAACCTAAACAACGAAAAAAGGAAACAAAGTCACTTAATTTACGGGCCGTACATATACAGTAGCTTGAAAACACCACACAATAAAATTTACAAGTTCAAATTGATTTAGGAGACTGTTACACACCAGCAAGAAGTCAATACTCAAAACCCAGTTCTGAAGCCTCAAACAATCTCCTTTATCACTTTGGGTGCCACGTCACACGTATGTGTGTGGCAGTTATTTTTTTTTTCTGGCGATGGCACACACATACGTGTGACACACATTTTTCAACTCCTGAGCGCAGCACACAAATATATGTGACAGTATAGGGAAATTACTATGTTATTTGAAATCTGTGGGCTCTGAGGAAAATTTTGATATATTATACTTGGTCGTTGGGACAAAATTTATTAAATATGCAGCGTTCTGTTACAGTTACTCAAATCAGTTTATAGTGAAATATATTTAGCATTTTTATGTTTTATTTGTATTATTATGTGCATGTATAATGCACAAAATAATACTATAATGCTAAAACTATAATGATATAAGTAACTGCATCCAGGTCCTGGCACGTGGAGCCAGCTGGATGGTGGAACCCTTTTTTTTTTTTTTTTTTTTTTACTTCCGTTGTTTTTGGTTACAAAGACTTACATGAAAATACTTATTGTAATCTATTTAGGAAATAAACACAAATACATTTTTATATAAAAAAAAATCCTTTTATTTGATTACAAAATACAAAGCCTTTTATGTGAATATAATTATTGTAATTTATTTATGAAAATCTCTAAAACATTCTAGGAAATAAACACAAATACATTTTTATATAAAAAAAAATCCTTTTATTTGATTACAAAATACAAAGCCTTTTATGTGAATATAATTATTGTAATTTATTTATGAAAATCTAAAACATTCTAGACAAAAGAATGTTTCCCCAGGGCAAGAGCTGCAATACGTATGCACATTCTTAGCATGTTTCCTTGCTTCTTCTCTGCCTCTCTCTTTTGTGATTTTTTCATAACATTGTTTGCATCTTCTTCTGATCTTTTTTCCTTGAACATTTTTCTTTTCAAGAATTAAATGTGATGTAGACGCTGGTCTCCTTTGCCGGGGTAAAGTCTCTTCAAAATCCAGGAGTGCCAAGTTATTTTCTCTTTGAATTCTTTCAGTTGCATCTTTTTGCCAGTTACTTTTTTATACACAATCCAAGCATTCACAACTGAGACTCCTAATAGAAGTGCAATGGCAAGCTTGCGGTACCATTTTATACCCTTCCTAAGTGCCGTTTCATAGGATGCCATCTGGTCAGAGATGTCTATTCCGGTCTTCCCCTTATTGTATGCAATAATTCCTAAGGGCTTCTTTCCACTTTTCCTACGATTTCTTTGCCTTTCTTGTGTATTGGATGGGCCTGGTTCTTCAGTTTCCCTCTCTTCTCTCTCTCTAATTTCCACAAGTTCAGGACTGTGTTTTGTTGATAATAACCGGACATCTCTGGCATCTTTCCATTTCAATACAACTATTCCGTTTTGTTCTTCCATTGCAATCATTTCCCCTTTTTTCAGGTCTGCACTCATTACCTCAGGTGGCATGTTCTTCTTTATTTTATAAAATATATAGTTATGTAAACATAAGATAATAATTTTAAGATTATAATTTTATAAATATTTATAATAGAATCTGAAAAAAAGATAAAATAATGAAAAAAAATGTGACACACATGGTTGTGCCATGACCAGAAAGGCTAAATTTGTTACTTTTCACACACATGGGTGTGCCATGGGCTCATAAGGAGTGACTATTTAAAAAAATAAAAATGCATATATTTAAAAAAATTATTAGAATTTTTAAAAATTTCTTATGCATTTCTGTTTCTCTATTCATGCCTATTATTAATTCACACAAAAATAAAAATGGGCTGGTGGGAAATTGTTGCGGATTTGGGCGTGGCACCCAAAGTGTTAAGACTTAACTTCCGTTTTAAGATTCAGTGAACTTAATCCTTCGATTCACAAAATTAACGCTTGTAGATTTTGACAACTAGAGCATCCGACCTCAGAACTGAAAATACATTCATACACTACTTTATTTTATACTGTGACACGTTCACCACTCAACACAATCATACAACCATCCAACCAGCCAGTCACACGTTGACCCCAATCCTCAGATAAAACATATATACTGTATATAATCCTTTTAAAATAGCTCAGCTAGGATATTGGTGATTATCTCAGACTTTGAGCTTTAGGTCTTCAAGTGTCTTAGACAGGGACGTAGCCAAGGGGAGGGGGGCGACGGAGCGTATTTGGCCTATGTTATCTTTTATCGGCTTACGATTATTGACGTAGTCAAAAACCTTTTCGGATAATGTTTACTATCCGCAGCTACAAGTATCTCAAAATTACGCTTAGCCTTCCTAACAGATCTTTAAACCTGATGGCTAAGCTCGATATATCTGTTAAAGTTAGCTACCGTGCCATTGCGCTTATTAAGTCTATACGCTCTGTTAAGCTCGTTTATGAACTCGTCTAATTCCCAAGTCCACCACTTGGGCCTACCATGATTACTAGCGATACAACTCTCTTTTTCTTGCAAAGATGTTAATACAGCTAAGAATATATTTCATTCAGAATTCATCAATGTAATGAAATGGTTGACCACCAATAAACTCTTCCTAAATACCAGTAAAACAAATTTCAGGATTTTTACTAATAAAAGAAATGTATATTTTGATGAACTTAATGTTAATGAAATCGCCATAAAGGAGTGTACTGTAACAAAATTTCTTGGTGTAGTGCTAGATAAGAATTTGCACTGGAGTGATCATGTAAATTATATTGCGAAAAAGATTTCAAGGAGCGTTGCTATAATGTTTAAACTTAGAAATGTAGGGTCGAAACAAGTTTTATTGACTCTTTATCATACTCTTGTTCTTCCTAATATAACATACTGCACCCTTGTTTGGGGAAACTCCGTTAACAACGCATTAAATGGTATCTTTGTCACCCCAAAACGAGCAATAAGGTAGTAGTGTGACCGCAAAAAGGTAGAGTGCAATGCAAGTGCAAATGTTGCAACAGTGCCAACCCACCCCCTTTTGTTGCAAGGCACCCATAGTGCCAACTCCCACCCCCTTTGTTGCAAGGCACCCCATATTGCCAACCCACCTTTATTGCAAGGCACCCCATAGATGGGGGAGTGGGAATGTTGCAACGGAGGCGGAGTTATCCCCAAGCTGCAATGAACCCCGCTGGGGGAGACCTAACCTAAGAGAGAGAGGAGAGGTGTTCGCTTGACAGGAGCAAGCGCATATTAAGACTTCAGCCGAGCTGCCGTTGTCTTATAGGGCCCATAATCAGCCAGTTGGGTTAGAAGGTTGAGTTGCCAGTTTGCGCTATTTATTTAATTAAAGCATATATTCTGGCTTCATCCGCCAGTTGGCTTAGAAGGCTGATTTGCCAGTTTGCGCTATTAATTTAATTAAAGCATATATTCTGGCTTAATCCGTCAGTTGGCTTAGAAGGCTGAGTTGCCAGTTTGCACTATTTATTTAATTAAAGCATATATTCTGGCTTAATCCGCCAGTTGGCTTAGAAGGCTGAGTTGCCAGTTTGCACTATTTATTTAATTAAAGCATATATTCTGGCTTAATCCGCCAGTTGACTTAGAAGGCTGAGTTGCCAGTTTGCACTATTTATTTAATTAAAGCATATATTCTCGTTTAGAAATCCGTTTTAGAAGCCAACCAATTGATATAATTAAATACCATGTACAAACAAAAAGGAATAAATAAAACACCATTACATCATTCTGTTTATTTAGGCGAATTAATGGAAATATATAGAAATATACAATGGAATATATATGATCGAAAATAATAATAGCATACGTACGATGAATATATAATAAATATACAATGGAATATATACAGTTATATTAAATAATTAAATATATAATCAAAAATATACAAAACGTTGTATTATCAATATATTAGTACAAGAAAAATATATAGTTATATTAAATAATTAAATATATTGAAAATAATAATGTACGAAACGTATAATCAAATGCATATTAGTACAGGATATATATATATATATATATATATATATATATATATATATATATATACATATATATACACACACAATTAAATAAATAAATATACATCCTTTATGGTCTACGGGTTATATTAAATAATTAAAAATAATATTACACGAAACGTATAATCAATTGCATATTAGTACAGGAAATAATATATATATATTATATATATATATATATAATATATATATATAATATATACAATTAAATAATTAAATATACATCCTTTATGTTCTACGGTGCAAAACGTTAAACTCACACGTAATAGAGTCTACATCCACATCGATATTACTTTGTACTACGTGGTAAAACCGGCCAAGCAACACTTCACCGTTTAACTGATACAGAGGTCTATACTCGACATAAATGGCTTTCATATCATTCAATACTATTTTTGTGCCTACTTTACATCCGGTTGGCAAGTTATCTTTAAACATGGCTAGAATACAATCAAAAGCACGCACAAAGAGGTCATCGTTAACCACAACATCATTATTAAATACAAGTTTATAAACAAGCCTTTCCAATCGAGGGTTTTTTCTTACCGTCCCGAGCTTTTCAATCGTGAACTCTTCTTCACTCTGCATAGCGGCAATTGAAATAATCTTTCAAGTCGTAACGACAGCTATTCATTATATAGAAGTACAGCTCTTCAGGGTGAACAGTGTAGGTGAGCTCAGCCCTGTACCGCTCAAGTGCTTTGTACCAAAGTTCAGGATATTTCGAAGAATCTAAACCTTTTAAATATGCATCCAGCTCTAAACCATTCTCACCTTGTTCATTCCTACATTCGATAAATCCGTCGAGCAGAGCGGTGTATGCGTATTCAAGAATCGTGTGAAAATAAATCATATCCGTAACACGAGCGTCTAATATAGGCTTCAGCTTGCGGAATCCGACGATTTCAAACATTCTGTCGAGGATGAAACGGTTTCGCGTAGGGACAAGAACGTTATTATCAGATGCGTTCTTCCACATCAGGCGCATATCAGTATATGGCTGTTTGTTATTTATACACAACGTGCAAACAACGGCACATGAGGGGGCGTCACTAATCTGCTCTCTTCTTGTACCTACGCCTGCGGGTATTTTATAACGGTCCTCTCCCCACTTCTCAACTATCACGAAGACTCTGTTCATCTCCTCAACACTTAAATAAATAACATTACGTTTGCTTGCTTGCCTGCAAATCGTTTCAAGTACATAGTTAATGGTGCCGGTTTCACGCCTGAACACGTGCAATGATTTCGTCACGGAGACATCGTACGAGGCGTTGAGAATGCTCCTCAAAGGAAGTTTCATCGTATTCGCACGTCCACTCGGTTCAAGCTCTGAGATAATTATGAGCCACAGGTGGACGGATCGGCTCGACGGGCGGAATGAGTCACGCTGATGAAACGTGTACGGGCTTGTTCGAACTCGTGTGTTTCGTGAGGTACACGGGTGGGCGGCTCGCTGGGGGGAGCGCATCACACTGCTAAGACGTGTACAGGCTTGTTCAAACACTTATGCTCTTGGACAAACAGAATTTTCCGAAACAATACCGACTTTAATGTTTTATCACTCACCAGACGTTCATTTCTACAAACTAAACATCTTCACAATCCGGCGCACTATTTGAGAGAAACATATGTCCATATTTGTCCTTTTTGTTTAACAAACGATACTCGTCTCTAAAGTCAGTTAAAAATTCACACAGACCATTAGCCACAACCTCACAACAAACCTCATCATGATATATATTAATATAGTGGTAAAAATACTTAAGAGTCTCCATGATGACAAGATTTACATTTTCAACCGTAGGGTACGAGTAGTCGGTATAGTGTAACATGACATAATATCGCTTGTCATACCACTCATCAACAAGACTCACTATCCATAACCGTTGCTTATCTTCTGAACGTGTTGCTTCTTCTACTTCGCGGTATATGTGAGCCTTTATAAAGGTTAGGTCTATAACATACTTCAATACATCGTCTGTACTACGAAATCCTACAATGCCCTTGCCAGAATACCCGTAGAGTATTTGAACATCTTGGTCCTTCGCACGGCTCAATGTAGCCTTAAAAGTGGCAAAGGAGGAGGGAATAGGGAGTTTTCAGTATCCACCACATCTTGGCACTTTGCCGAGTACCACTTCATAAATGTTGAACACGCAACATTAAAGGTAGCCATTACTATTTTTCTTCTACGCGGGAGAATACACGTCTGAGCTCAAGGGTATGCAGAGGTCAACTGAGCAAGCAGGGATAGAGGCATGCTCAGGTAGCGGCAGGACTCACGTTGCCGGTCTTACAGTGGGCGGGGCTTAGCTTTTTACTGTACACACACACACACACACACACACACACACACACACGCATGCAAATGAGAAACTGAAACGCTAATTGAAACACGATTTATTTAATAAACGAAATATTCAAGATATATATATTTACAAATACGTGTAATAAATAAGTTAACAATAGTCATATCAATGATTATGGTATCCAAAGGGCACGGTATCATAGGTACCAGGCACCTGGTAACGTTTCCTATAGGTGTTACGGCACACCTTTGTACCCCTAAGTTCCTTCACGCCCCCCAGCTTCTGTGCCCGAAAATTGTGGGTACCTACAGTCAGTTGGGGCGGCCGGTCGCACTCAGCATCTTCCAAGCGCAATAGTTCCCTCAACGAATCAAACTTAACGACCCGCCGATTCGCCTGGTTAAGCGTGATACCCTTAGCCTTCACGATATACTTCGTATCCTCCCCCACCTCTCCCGTACCTAATAGGTTTTTGGCCCTGTTCACACAAACGAGTCGGCGTATGCGATGTCTCCATACTCATCCTTGATCTCGTCAGTTAGCTCTCCGAGGAACTCCCAATAGCGAGCATGTATTCACCTTCCTTCGCTGTGAATATCACGCTATCTGTATCGGCGTACAAAACCCTCCACCCAAGAGAATGCAATAGGCCCCAAAGTTTGATTCGTGCGTAAGTCGTTGTGAAGCTGGCTACAGGTATGTTTGTAACCCATGAGGTATCTGTGGCTAGTTCGGTACTGTTGTACTTTATTATGTAAGTATTACCTACATTCACAATCTCCATGACCTCTTTATCGGGAGCGTTGGCATAATCCCAGACTTCACTATAACTTTGTGCCAAATGAACGTTCCCTTTCCCAGTACTCTGTGCAAATTTTCCCCAAAGACTGTTTAGACACAACTTTGCACTAAAACGCTTGCCAGGGTTCTTAACAATTTGGGAACGGTCAAGCTCTATACCTTCACGGTCACGGTAACGCTGAATATAGGCCGTTTTTTCATCTTCGGTATCAACCCCTCGCGGATATCTTGACGCCTCAACCTTATCCTTCAAAAAAGCGTTTATATATGGTGTGAAAAGGTTGGGTAGCTTCTGAAACCTACACACCTCATGTATCTTCATTATTTTATACCAATGGCGAACGGCTAGGGCCAGCTTAGGACTTCTATATACACCTCTGATCTTACGCTGGTGGGGTGTATGGTCACAATCACCATTGTTCTCTTCTGCGCACTTTACGCACAGGGAAAACATGAGCTTGTGATCTGTAACGACGGATAAAATCGGCATCCATAAATCGCTAGGAAGGAGCACGTCTACGAAAGAGAGTCCAAAGTAGCGCTCATTCAAGTTGGCTGAAAGCTCCTCGATGGTTGGTATGGTAGGACCCACCATTTTTTCAGGTGCACCTACGGGGTACGGATTGTTCTTCATCACGAAGGGTTATAAAGAACAGAAGTCGTAGTAATGGAGTTTCACACCCTCCGTAGGGGGAAAGTATAGCTTGAAGGGATTTGTACGCCCTCCGAACAAGCTATAACCGCATTTGAGAGGATCCAGCACCATTGAACGTTTGATCGTGTTTATTTCTTCATGGTACTCTCCATCTGCCTCCATCCGTGCATCATACTCATGCTCCCACAAAACTTTGTGAGTGAACTGGGAGCCTATAATTTGATCGCGGGTGCGGGTCCACACAAGACAGTCGGCAGGAGATCTACCGTGGATATCTCCTACGATTCCACACTCAGGACGGGGGCATCCGTGCCACCAGCAACCGTTAAAGGAGTACACAGTCTTCTCACCAGTGGCACGGTTTTCACTTAGACCATCAACCCTAAAAACACGACCATTAACCTTAATGGGTACTTCACCCGTGTTGCGAGCATGCTTTGTGTATACACTTGTCTGCTGCTGTAGGTGTATGAGCCAGTAAATAGCCTTGTACCCATAACTGCGGGGGTTGTTTCTGTGGATAACGGCTAAGGTGTCTTTAAGCATGAAGTTATTCTTGAACACCGTAAAACATAATGAGGCGATGGTGGTTGCGACTTACAACGGAAACATACTCTAAGAACGCGCACATCATTCACGCAATAACGCTCACATTCATCAGCTATATTATAAGGATTACATTCATTAAAACCGTTGTAGTATCGGTCAAAATCTTCACGTTCATCTGTAACTTGGTTTCAGCGTTCGTGTATGTTTCTATATCGTAGTACACAGTTATACAAGGGCGGTTTTTAAGCTTAGCGTCTTTCATATAACCATACATGCTTTACTCCAACTGCCTTATATTTCTCATGGCATGTAGAACAGTGAATTTCATCACATTTATACGTGAATTTTCCTCAATTATCCATCAAGTGAAACATACCACATTCACAGATTCTCATTTTCATGCACGTGCCAATTGATTTATGGAGCTCAAAAGAGTTATTATTGAAAAATGTGCGTCTACACACATCACAATCCCTCTTCTCAGCTTCAACTACACGGCTTTCACATTTGTAGCTTTTACACTGCTCACATACCATGTGGCAATCTTTACAATGTTTCACTATATCATCCGCAAACTCGATACACCCTTTACACAAATCATGATGTCGTCCATATTTTCGACTTTTATCATAACTCGCGTAAAGGCCCCTTATATTACGGATGGGGAGATACGTTGTTCCTGACAGTCCTAAAATAAGTAGGGGTCTTGTACGATCTCTCACACAGCTTTTAGAAACATACACAGTTCTACGACGATCATCCAGTCCAAATACAACTATACGAACATTCACTTCCTGTTCTACCCTTTCAGCTCTTCAGGAGACCCATATTACAGTCAACCTCAAGTTTTCAGTCTGCAGCTAGTTTACGGGCACGCTCCACGACCGTAGGCATCCAAATTTTTTGGGCCCGTGTATTTAGTACAGTAAACATACGAGCTAAGATCATTGCTATAAAGCCGCAGCCACGATCGATGTTTATATGCCGTCTATAAATAGCCTGAAAATTGAAGTTAAGAGTATAAAGTGTGGTACTATGAACCACAACACGGAATACACGGTCAATATTTACCGTGAAGTTGTCCATATTGAAGGCTATACTACTTTGAGAGGCCTGCATTATACGGCCTAATATATACTCTATATCTTCAGCTGCCAAACGTCTGAACGGTATTACTACCCAAAAATCATCTACATCACCGTCATCTGACCCGAATCCGAAGGACAGCCTCGTCCTGACTTCACGTTCGTCGCGGTTCTGAAGGGCAAACTATACAATACGTTCAACTATACGCCGTAGTCCGTGTTCAACACCATTGCTATACATGGATCTAGCATCAACCCTGACTATACACCGATCTCTAGTCAAGGCCGGGGTGGGGGTAGCAGTGCGCACCAACTTGAATGTTATGCCATCCTCAACAGAACGGGAAGCTGCTGTGGAGGATGTACCCGGAATTGAATAAGGGGGCATATTTGAGGAGGGTACTATTGTGGGGGTTGTGTCGTAAGACGTTGAGGGTTGGGGCTCTATTACTGGTGGTTTAACAACCGGCGCAATCCTGGCACGCTTTATACCTGACGTGGATGATTCATGCCTCCGCTTTGAACTGACGCGTGCTACAGGTGTCGCTGGTGAGGATTCGTCAGCGGGGATGGATTCTGTGATCACAACTGCACGCACGGGTTCGTCTGTGATATCGATGATGGGGTGCTGTACATCGTCGTCATTCACGGTTCTGTGGAAGAAAAAAAAATATAAGGAGCAGCACTCAAATTTGTAATATTTTGTAAATGACCCACTTAGGGTGTGACGTGTTAGAAATGGATTCTGTAGAAAAATTCAGGTTCACGAGCCCATCCACATGTATTATATCTGGACCTACAGGATGTGGAAAACTGTATTTATGCTTAAAATCATTAAAGAAAAGGGAGAGATGTTCTCAAAATTTGTGCATAAAGTTATATGTGCTATTCGACGTATCAGTCAGTGTTCAACGAGTACCAGATGAAATCTTTTCCAAAGGTGTATGACGTTAATTCGTTAAAAGGTAATGAGCATAGTTATTGTAATTGACGATCTCATGTTGGAAATGGATAAAACGTTTACCGAGACATTTACAGTGTTCTCCCACCATCTTAACATAAGCGTATTCTTCATCAACCAAAATCTATTTTTCAAAAATAGATACATGCGCGATGTGTCGCTAAATACACAATATCTAGTCTTATTCGCACAAAGTAGAGATGTGTCACAAATTGGGGTATTAGCCAATCAAATGTTCCCGAATCAGCGTAAGGAGTTTTTGGAGATTTACAAAGAGGCCACAAACCAGCGTTATGGATATTTGCTTTGTGACCTTCACCCGCGAAACACGTTTAGGGTGCTTCTAAGAACGAATATATTCCCAAGCGAACCTGAAACGGTGTATATTTCAGAATGACAAATAGACTAAAGAAATATCGTGAATTAATAAAAATCTATCAACGATTGCCCCGGGCATTGCAACAGATGTTTGTTAAAAATATCGACTCTGACTTTTTAAAATGCAGCTGTGAAATCTGTCAATGTTATAAAATGTAATGTACCAATGAAACCCTCTCAGAAGACTCGCTTACGTCGTTACAAGAACATAATACGAGCGCTCGCTCATAAAAGTCAAACTGTGGGTAAGAAAAAGCGCATTACTGTGCAAAGAGGAGGATCATTCCTACCCATCTTATTTTCAGTTTTGGGTCCTTTACTAACTAGATTAATATAATAAAGAAGGTGGTTGTGATTCCGCACGAGGTGTATGCCTCATTGCAAAGTTCAAATATTCCGATACGGTTCTAGAACCCCGTAAAAGTAGGTTTAAAAGAATGGAAAGCGAGTTGCTAGCCCTATTAAACAGTGAAAAGTCACCTGATGAAAAAAGGATCTTGTACCAAGAGGCTTTGCAGAAATTTCTTCATGAGTACGAGGATTATAAGGATCCTACGAGCTCCCGTGGTTATTAGCACAGCGCGAGTAGTGCTAGCATGGCGACACAGGACCTGGCCCGACGTTAGAGATGACCAACCAAAGAGCAACGGAACACAACACATCGAACATGTGCTAAAAAACAGCCTCCCACATACATTGAGGAATAAAGGCTTAAGTCTTTATAATCTATTGAGTGAGGACCCCATCATACAGTGGGCCGATACAGGCGAGGTCATTGTTGAAGGAACAAGGGTACAAGGATCCAATATCGTTGATATTGTTCATGATCTGGTGAGAAAGTGGGACAGACCCTCGCCAACAGGATGGAAGCATATTAAAGCAAGACTACAACAAATAAATGTCCCCAAAACATTGATAGGTAATCTGAATAGGTTAAAAGACTTGGATCAAGTCTCGCATGTGTCACAACTGAGTACGCCATCGCCCCAGCAGCAGCGTCTCTGAAGAGAGAAAGAAGAGAACAAACGGCCAACCTATCCACGTGTCTCTAAAATACGCAAATGGCTAACATATTAAGTAAACGCTATTATGACATTTCTAACCCGCCTCCTATGGTGGCGTTAATAGACTGTACAGAAGTGTTTACGGTGTAGAAAAAAGATGTTGAGAGATTTTTGCGGGAACAGGATGCTTATACACTTCATAAACTGGTGAGAAAAAGGTTTAAAACGGCCAAGACAACAGCTGCTTCGATTGACTCTATTTGGCAAGCGGATTTAACAGACATGCAAAGATATTCAGTTTATAACGATGGTTACCGCTACATCCTATTCATAATAGTGTATTCTCTAGATATCTGTGGCTAATTCCCTGAAAAATAAATCGCCTGAAACAGTTGCTAAAGCGACCAAAACGTTGATGTTGAAAGAAAAATTCCTGGCTATTTTTGTACGGATATGGGGAAAGAATTTATAGGTCGCGCTTTTCAGAACATGCTGACAGAGTTTAATATCAGCTATTACACTACAATTCTATACATAAGGCCTCTTTAGCTGAAAGAGTTCAACGTACCATAAAGGAACGCATGCACGCTATTTTACACATAAAACACATACAGATATATAAACGTTCTCGGTCATTGGCTCATCATACAACCGTTCACACCATCGTACGATTGACAACACTAACGAAGTTTTAGAAGAGGTACGCGCCAGAGGTGAGAAGAGATGGAACGCCACACACTACCACACTCTGCGCGTTTCAAAATCAATGATTACACTGGGGAACAAATTTCAACTTTTTGTCTATTGAATTAGATTTGACAGTTAGTTCTAGGTAATTTGGGTGCGCTGAGCACGAATTTTTACTCGGTTTTGCTCTATCAGGTCCTGATTTTGCTCAACACCCCTCCTCTTTCGTCGTATTCATAAAAAGGTTTTTTTCTCAATACTCGCTAAGTCTTTTTGCAGTTACACATTATGCAACTAGGTTTTTATCTAGGTATTTGTACCTATTGTTATGGTATTGTTGTATTATGTATATTTTTATATGTAACACCCTAAAAATATTTTTAATTTTGTCATTTTTAACCCATTTTAATATTAGTAAATTAAGCTAAAAATATCATAGAATTCTAAAATTTTCTCGAGCGTTCCTGTTCTCTGTAGAGTATTCTAGAGGGACAACTAAAATATATAAAAGCGACTCGTTTCCAGAGTTCAATCAATCAGTCAATTCAGTCAGTCAGTCAGTCAGTCAGTCAGTTGAGTTAGTTAATTAAGTTTGGGCATTAACATAATTTTGAATTGGCATATGATTTAGTGAGTAATTTTGTCATCGTGATTTAATATAGTTGATTTAATTAGACGTAATTTATATTGTACCTACTCATCCGTGTTTCTAGTTTAATTTCATAGATTGTAAGTACCTATTTCATAATAAGTACCTATTTAAACTAATTTTTGTGTTTATATTTCAGATTTTCTTAAATTTATATGAATTAAGGGCTTTAAATACCTTTACAAATTGGCAGAACAATCAAGCATATGTCATCAAGCACTAGAAAGTTCAAATGCAAAAACAACCCTGATTCTTTCTGTTAAATATGTGGAAATTTTACACTTCCACATCAACGAGCAAATATAACTGACTTCGTAAAAAGAGCTTACTTAGCTTATTTTGGCATAAAACTGGGGGACCAAGATAAATCGTGGGCTCCACATAAAGCCTGCACTATATGCATTGAAAGACTGCGACATTGGACGAAGGGTTCGGATTCAAAAATACCTTTTGGAGTTCCGATGGTAAGTTTATGATTTCATAAAACTACGTAATTTAATCACTAGTATACTGTAACTTACCTAAATGTAATTGTAACTTAGGTACATAAACAAAAATTTACAGAAAATGTTTATAAGAATCTCAAATATTGCATAAGGTTGAAACACATAGAAATGTTAAATGTTTGGGTGATAACTTTTGATAAAATTCATAAAAACAAGTCTCTCGTCGCTTTTGTTAACGCTTTACAATTTTTTTTCCATATCAGGTGTGGCGAGAGCCTACTAACCACGAGACCGATTGCTACCTTTGCTTTGTCAAGACTTCGGGCTTCACTAAGAAAAATAAACATTGTATCGAGTACCCAAATTTCGACACCGCGATACGACCTGTGCTACATTCAAATGAGATCCCCATTCCAAAATTTAAGGGTCTGCCAACTCAAGAATTAGTTGAAGATGTTCCTGAAAATATTGTTATGCACTTTGAGGAGTCAGACACCGATTTTGACCCCAGCGTATTTGAAAGTCAAAACGATCCGCAAAAGTTTAACCAGGCCGAGTTGAATGATCTTGTAAGGGATCTAAATTTGCCAAAAAAGGCTGCGCAAATTTTAGCTTCAAGACTTAAAGAGAAAAACTTGTTTACTTCAAACACATACATTTCATTTTACAGAAAAAGAGAAGAAGAACTTGTTAAATATTTTAGAACAGAGGATAGTTTAGTGTATTGATGCGACATAGTTGGTTTGTTAAAGAAGATGGGGGTTGAGTCTTACGATGCAAATGATTGGCGCTTGTTTTTAGACAGTTCGAAAAGAAGTCTTAAGTGTGTGTTGTTGCATAATGGCAATCTATACGGCTCGATACCGATTGGGCACTCAACAAAATTAAAAGAAAAGTATGAACATATAGAAAAGGTTTTAAATCTTATCAAATATAGGGAGCACGAGTGGATCATATGTGTTGACTTAAAAATGGTTAATTTTCTGCTAGGACAACAAGGAGGGTATACTAAATATCCCTGCTTCCTTTGCTTATGGGACAGCAGAGCCAAGGAAGAACATTATTTCAAACAAATCTGGCCAGCACGAACATCACTTACTGTCGGAGAAAAAAACGTAATTAATCCACCTTTAGTGAGCAGAGATAAAATCATATTTCCTCCTCTGCATATAAAACTAGGCCTCATTAAACAATATGTAAAAGCTTTAGATACGAACGGCGAGTGTTTCAAATACATAACTTCAAAATTTCCAAGTTTAAGTTATGAAAAAATCAAGGCGGAATTTTCGACGGTCCACAAATAAGAACAATGATTAAAGACAGCAATTTTCCTAATGTCATGAATGAACGCGAAAAAAATGGCTGGTTCTCATTCGTGGACTTGATAGAAAACTTTTTAGGCAATTATAGGGCAGATAACTACGAAGAAATCGTAAAAAAACTTTTAAGGGACTACAAAGAGTTAGGTTGCAATATGAGCATAAAAATGCATTTTTGAATAGCCATCTTGACCAATTTCCAAGTAATTTAGGTGATGTAAGTGACGAACAAGGGGAGAGATTCCACCAAGATATCAAAATTATGGAGGAACGGTACCAAGGCCGCTGGGATTCCCACATGATGGCTGATTACTGCTGGTGCTTGAAAAGAGACCTGCCATCAACAAGCAAATACGCTAGAAAGTCTTACAAAAGAAAATTTTTGCCACAGTGAAAGCTTCATATCTGTTTGTTTTTTTATTTTAAGTCATTTCTATCGTTATAATGTAATTTTACTGTAGTTTGAACTGCTTGTATTCATGAAACTTGAAAAAAAAATTTAACACATGACTTAATTTTTTAGTCCTAATTTGAAAAATCTGGAAAATGGCACATAGGCTGTCGACAAGAATCAGGACCTGATAGAGCCAAACCGAGTTGAAATTCGTATTCAGCGCACCCAAATTACCTAGAATCAAGTGTCAGATATCATTCAATAAAATACGTGTTGCCCAGTGTTATATAAGGCTGTCGCGTTCGAGAAATAAATTCGCGAAGGGATTTGAGCAAGGATGGACACGTGAGATTTTTAAAGTTAGGGCTATGAGGCCTAAAGGTGAGATAATGATGTAGTACATTGAAGATTTGAATGGGGAAGAAATCGCAGGAGGCTTTTACCGCGAGGAGTTGCAGAAAGTGGCATTTAATTTAGGAAAAAATGTGTTTAAAATTTAGGAAATTATAGGCAGCAAAGGTTCAGGAAAGAGAAAAATGTACCTGGTGAAATGGCTAGGGTACCCAGAAAGCTTCAACACCTATATAAAAGCTGATGCAATAATGAAGCTTAAATAGTGTGCAACATGGCTCCTAACCATTTCTACGTCACACTCCCGTCCTCCTCGTCCCTGTCTGTACAGCCTAACAACACCCTCGCCAACTTTGTGACAGAGCTCCATGGACCCATTGAATTGGAACGTAATTTGTATGAGGTGGGGTTATGTGAACTCCAGTTAGCCACCAAATTTTTAACTCTTGAAAATGAGCACATCATATTTCTGATCATTAGAAGATTCGAGGAGTGCGAAAAATTAGGCATAACCTTAGACAATACTATGCGCTCAGTCCTGTTCGGTGAGGAACGGTACTATAGCACAAATGTATCGCTAGGAATCGGGCATTATGATACAGCCATGGACATTGTGACGGGGTTAAACAAGAGTCTTGAAAGGTCGTACCTGACGTACGATTTACTTTTTGAAGTCGTAAACATAGACACGGCTGCATGCACATTGAAGTTAAAGTCAACGCTTAGTAGAAATATTAAAAATAAAGAGCTGTTCACAATTGTGACTGAGGGCCGATATAACGCAGCTCTCCAAAGAGATACCTTTCACAAGGCACAGTATGAATTGTCCAGCTTAATGTATCAAATGAAGATGGCGAAATTGGGTGAAAACTCTCCACCCCCAGACATGTGCTATATTTACAGCAATATCGTAGAGCACCAATTTGTTGGAGACACCCAGGCCCGCCTGCTGCGCATTGCACACATCCCCAACCATAGAGGGAAAAGTTTGAGCATTACATATGACAATCCCCATTATGTGAATGTTGCGACTAATCTATTAACCAACATTTCGATATATATAAGAACGATTGAGGGAAAAAATTTCCCATTCGGTGATGGGAGCTTAACAGTGAAACTACACTTTCGTCGTTTATAATAACTCGAAGACCGTTCATAGTCTACCGAGGGGTTAAGTACCAGCGTGGGAGTGGACATGGATCCATTTTTTCATCCACACTACGCACCGCCGTCCCACTGTTGAAGAGGGGTGCCAGGTACCTTGGGCGGAAGGCGTTACAAACAGGTTTTAACGCGGCAGAAGACATAATGGGTGGAACTAAGCCTAAAGAAGCTCTAAAAAAACATTTAAAACGTACACGGGACGATATCATCAAAGATGCAAAGAGAAAAATGCGTGGTGGCAGAAAGAAGAGATCTGCCAGGAAGGGGTTACGAACACGTGCCGGAAAGAAGAGATCTGCTAGAAAGAAGGGGGTTACCAACACATGGCGCTAAACGTAAAAGGAAATAAAAAAAGAAGTGCTCTAAGCGTATGAAACCTATGGCTGATCATTTTTTTAACTGATATAAGCTGAGGACACTACTCTCACGAATCATAGGTTGACTAATACTTGTCGAGAGAGGTGGCACTGTTTCTGACTCGTCATGGCACGTTTCATCTATCCGTGTAGTTCACAATGCTGTAAATCAGAACTCTCTCTCTTTGATATGCCCCCACTCAGGTCTCTATTGAGCATAGCGACTTTATTACAATTAACCCATTAAACACAATTAGTGCGCCCAGTGCTCCTATAGAATTCGTGATACCCAGCTCAGGCCCTTACTTTTTTGACCCGAGCTGCATGCACATGTACGCTAAACTGCGTATAGCCCATTCTGATGGAACGGACTGTGATGATAGTTACTCTGCCTACCCCGAAACCAACTTTTTACACTTCATATTCAGCCAGTGTGAAGTGTATTTAAATCAGGTTAACATCTCGGCAGGAACGGGATACTACCACCTACCAAAACATTCATATATCTTTTTTTTAGAATTTTAAAATTTATCCTTTATTCCAGTTTCATCTTCAGTGTGGTAATACCCCTCGGCGGTTAAAAAGGTGTCCTTCGCTTCTTTTGAAAAGTTGAGGACATTTTCCAGATAGGAAAATGTCCTCAACTTTTCAAAAGAAGCGAAGGACACCTTTTTAACCGCCGAGGGGGTATTACCACACTGAAGATGAAAATGGAATAAAGGATAAATTTTACAATTCTAAAAAAAAGATATATGAATGTTTTGGACGCTTGCATACAGACTTCATATTCCAGGAGAAGTTGATTATGAACGGGGTGGATATGAAGTTGAAGCTTACCCGCACGATTCCTGAGATCTGCATAAATCTGGGGTCTGATCAAGAAGAAGGCGCGAAACCCGTTGTGATTCACATCATGGAGACGTATTTGCGTATACGCCGAGTGAAATTAAGTTCCCCGAAACAAATAGAAATTGAGAAAGACTTAATACACGCCACAGTAAAATACCGAATTAACAGGGTACAGATCAAACTATACACGGTACCCGCCGGTTTGGCCTCGAAGCAACTAGAAAACCTAGTCCTTGGAGTCCTACCTAAAAGGATATTAATTGGAATGCAGGACCACGCCTCGACGAATGGAAAATATAAAAGAGTGCCTTTAAATTCGAGGATTTCGGCCTTAAAAATATTACTCTATACGTAAATGGCATCGCTCTGGGAGGGACCATGAATACGGACTACTCGTCAGACGCTGTGTTCCCGCTCTGCGCGAGAGCATATAGTAGCTGGCTCATAATACAGGCGTCTGTGACGAACTTGGCTTTGGTGTAACGCAGAAAGAATTTGTCGAAGAATTTAACATTTATTCATTTGATATTACGCCTGACTTGTCTGCTGGCGCAAATACGCATTTAAGTCCACAGCAGAGTGGGAATATCTCAGTCAGGTTGGAATTTACCAAGCCTATAGACGCGCCTATAAGTGTACTCGTGTACCTCGAATCACCGGCACTAATAGAAGTTGATCTTTTCAGGAACGTGGTCACAGACTTTTAAAATGGACGCGAATACACTCCAGAGAGTAATGAAAAGTGACCGTTCACACGCTCAAAATTTATCAGTGTGTTTGTGAAGAATGAAATAGTGAAGCTGCCACGTACGAGAAACTGGTACGGGATTATCGTTAACATCGACATTGTGGGGGGTGAGGGGATTCATTGGTTTGCAATCTATTTTAAAAATAGGGAAAGAATGTACTATTTTGATTCACTCAGATTTCAGCCATGAAATGATTCGGTAATTGTAGTTTATTGCGCAATTACATGTGCCTCAGATTGTTTGGAACCCATATCATTTTCAAGGGTATTTTTGTGAAACGTGCGGGTTGTATTGCATTTCATTTCTCATGCACATGTCACGTGGGAAGGGATTTATGAATTTTTTAAAATTATTCGATTTCTGCGACACAGACATGAACGATAAAAGTGTATGCAGACAGATAAAAAAAAAGGTTCCCATATGTCAGCACCCCCTGTAATGTGTAAAGGTGTATATCTATATTGTGTAAAGTTGTATATGCATTTGTAACTGTAGCCATTAAGACTTATTTAACGGACACTGGTTCTGCTTTGTACATGTTTTCTGCCATTTAATAAATGAAAATACAATGTGTTTTGTTCTTAACCTCAAAAATACTTACATTATCTCCTCGATGACGTGGCACTCGCTGGACCGAATGTGTGCCAATATCTCGACTTCTGTATTCAGGTCACGGGGTTGGTTGTGCGGAGAAGCATCCATATCATTTATCCCCCTTTCATCAAAAGTAGCTATAACACGGCCTAGCTCCGCTTCGGTCCTATAGGGTTAAGTAAAATAAAGAGCTACAACAAGAGAAATGCCACGAATTTAAATGCAGATAATTCTTACAAGTTTTGGTAATTTAAAAATCCTACAGCGGTGCTGAATTAACGAGAAAAATATTATTAAAGTTCCAACATATATATATATATATATATATGCCGAAATATTCGCGAAGGAAACAGACAATAATTAAAAACATAATGGGATTAATTTTACGTTGTAAAAAAAATGGAAATAAGAGTGATAATTATAAACGAGAAAAAATACATCTTTAAATTATCGAGAAAAATATTATTAAAGCTCCACCATATATATATATATATATGAGGAAACAGACAATAATTAAAAACATGATGGGATTAGTTGTTACTCTAACGTAAAAAATAATTGTAGCCATAATAAATGAAAATACAATATGTTTTGTCCTTAACTTCAAAAATACTGACATTATCTCCTCGATGACGTGGCACTCGCTGGACCGAATGTGTATTCAGGCCCCTGGGGTGATTGTGCAGAGAAGCATCCATATCATTTATCCCCCTTTCATCAAAAGTAGCTATAACACGGCTTCGGTCCTATAAGGTTAAGTAAAATAAAGAGCTACAACAAGAGAAATGCCACGAATTTAAATGCAGATAATTCTTACAAGTTTTGGTAATTTAAAAATCCTACAGCGGTGCTGAATTAACGAAAAAAATATTATTAACGCTCCAATATATATATATATATATATATATATATATACCGGTATATATATATGCCGAAATATTCGCGAAGGAAACACAATAATTAAAAACATAATGGGATTAATTTTACGTTGTAGAAAAAACTCAGAATGAAAGGAAATAAAATTGCTAAGTATAAACGAGAAAAAATACATCTTTAAATTATCGAGAAAAATATTATTAAAGCTCCACCATATATATATATATATATATATATATATATATATATATATATATATATATATATATATCCGAAATAACTCCGAAGGAAACAGAATGATTGAAAACATTTTTCAAAACGCGTTTATTGCGGCCTTTTATAAGTTAACACCGGTTGAATCATTATATATAGACCGAGAATAAACACAAACTATTTTCCAAAACAATTATTATGGCACTTATAAGTTAACACTGAATGAACCGCAGAATATAATCACTTACATTTCAACAGCGTCTTCATTGAGCGGTTCTTGCATTTCATTACAATTTTCCATAACACTGGGTGGATAAAAGCTCATCCCGATCTATAGCGCTCAAGAGGTGTAGCGCTACGTGAGTATAAATGTCTTTATCTTCAACCAAATCCGGAGAATTGTACAAGGATAACTGACTCATAGTGTATAAAGCACTAAGCAAAAATACGTACGAACTGAGGCTCTGAGTTGAAGTTCTCCCTTTATAAGGGGGCCTGTGACCAACCCACAAAACACAATCGTTAGCTTCCTATTGGCTAGCGGTGAATTTTGGGCGAGGCTTGACGCGTAGGCCTGCAAAGCGGCCAAACAGAGGTCCTGGGATCCGCCCACAGGGCTGTGGTTGGTTGCCCCGTGAAATCTGGGGCGTGTCAGATGTCTCCATTCGTGGAGAGACGCGAAACGCTTTGTTTTTTATTTTTTATTCGAGAGAGAGAGAGAGAGCGAGAGAGAGAGTTGAGTTTGAAATGTGAAACGTTTTATGGGTACAAATCTCCTGTACAATCTCGTTTGTTGGGAAAGGATTTCGTGATATTGAAAGATATATTCGCATATACTTGAGGAAAAACGCAAACTATGGTTTATGGTGCCTTGAAGGTGAATGATATTTGAGCAGATAGAATAGATAAAAATAAAGATATCATGCTATCGAGCGAACTGAAATGACCCACATCTGTGAGGTATAATTTAAAATGCGTATCTTATCTCAAATCTTGGAAATCAGAGATTCGACAATAAAGAAATCAACATATGTGCGTGTGTGTGTGTGTGTGTGTGTGTGCATATATATATATATATATATATATATATATATATATGAGAAAAGTTCAGAAAAGTAAAACCGTTTATGGCATGTAATTAAATTGTTGCAGAAAGACAAGAAAAGCTATGGTCAGCAGGAACATAATTGGGGCAGAGAGAGAGAGAGAGAGTTGAGGCAGGCACGTGATACCGCATCTTTATAGTATAATTTAAAATGCGTATCTTATCTCGAATCTTAGAAATCAAAGATTCGCCAATAAAAAAATAAAACGTGTGTGTGTGTGTGTGTGTATATATATATATATATACAGTGGAACCTTGCTTAACGAGTGCCTCGTATAACGAGAAATTCGTATAACGAGCCAAAAGAATGGGGGGAAATTACCTTGCATAACGAGCGACACTTTGCTTAACGAGCAAGAAATTGTGGGGGAGAATTTGTCAGGGGAGGACGAAGAAACGCCCGTAGCAGAACAACAACCCTCCAGTGCAATAAGGGAGATGCTGAGATCTTGGGAATCTGTTGTATCATACGTTGAAAAGCATCATCCTAATAAGGCAGTGACTATGCGATCTACAAATTTATTTAATGATAATGTTATCACGCATTTTCGTCAAAATTTAAAGCGTAGACAAAAACAAATGACTCTAGACAGTTTCCTCGTGAAAAAGGATCCAAAAGAAAGTGAAAGTGCCTCTAAAAAATTTAAAGCTAGTGACTGTGAGCTCGTCGAGAATGTTATTGCATTGAACGAAGACGATTCTCCTCCTTCCCCTCAATAACCCTCTCCTCCTCCCCTGTCTCTTCATTTCCTTTGCGTGCGTCAGGAGCACCTTCTCTCTTCGTAAGTTATTTATAAATTTCACCGTTTACTAATTATTTACATTCTCTTTAGGGTTAATTTTTATTAATAATCTTTTCATTTCATGCAATAATAATTTAAAAAACGCCTTTAAATATCATTATAAATATTATTTTAAGTATTTTTTAAGCATGGAACGCATTATCATATTTTACATTGATTCCTATGGAAAAAATTGCCTTGTTTAACGAGCATTTTGCATAACGAGCACAATTCGGGAACGAATTATGCTCGTTAAGCAAGGTTCCACTGTATATATATATATATATATATATATATATATATATATATATATATACGAGAAAAGTTCAGATTGGAAGGACTTTATGGCACCTAATTAAACTTTTTTGTGTATATATATATATATATACGAGAAAAGTTCAGATTGGAAGGATTTTATGGCACCTAATTAAACTTTTTTGTAGAAAAACCACGATTAACAGCGATAAACACGAAACAGCGAGTCAATTCATTTTATAACGCTTTCGCCTTTTTATTCCTTTCTATTTATTCATTTGTGCTGTACATTTTAATGCATCGTGCACCATTTGTCCTGTTTTGATTGTTACAGATGAAAAAGACCGTAATATTAGACTTAAGTCATACGGAGAGTGAGATAATGCAGAAAGATGCTTACACGAATTTTTAGATGAACTTTTTTCCGGAAATTTATATATATAGGCACGCCTTTGCACCCCGTTCGAATTGTTCATTCTGATGAAGCTTTACACTCCACCTTAGACCTACGGTTTAACGGGGAAGTGCTTACACGAATTCTTAGATGAACTTTTTTCCGGAAATTTACATATATAGGCACGCCTTTGCTCCCCGTTCGAATTTTTCATTCTGGTGAGCTTTACACTCCATCTTAGACCTACTTTTTAACGGGGAAGTGCTTACACGAAATTTTAGATGAACTTTTCTCCGGAAATTTACATATATAGGCTTGCCTTTGGTTTCCGCCCGAATTGGCCATTTTGTTGAAGCTTTACACTCCACCTTAGGCCTACGGTTTAACACGGTCGCGTGACGCACATAAACATAATGGGTGTATAGATGGGTGTGTACGACTGTACGTGCCGTGTACACAGTGCCAACTGGCTGATGATGCCCGGAGGCACTAGCTGATTAAGCCAACTGGCTGATTAGGGGCCCAAAAAGACAACGGCCGCTCGGCTGAAGTCTTAATATGTGCTTGGCTGCTGCCAGGCGAGCACCTCTCCTCTCTCCTCTCTCTTAGGTTAGGTCTCCCCCAGCGGGGTTCATTGCATCTTGGGGGATAACTCCGCCTCCAAGTTGCAACATTCCCCCTCCCCCATTTAGGGGATGCCTTGCAACAAAGGGGGGTTGGCACTATGGGGTGCCTTGCAACAATGGTGGGTTGGCTCTATGGGGGTATCTTGCAAGAAAGGGGGTAGGGTTGGCACTCTTGCAACATCTTGCAACATTTGTAATTGCATTACACTCTACCTTTTTGAGGTCATACTACTAAGGTTATTATCTGATGCTGATTTCTTTGATCACTCTAGTGCATTATTTAAAGAGCTAAACCTACTAAAGCTCAACAATATAACCAAACTGGCACATTTTATTTTTATTTACAAGTGCAAGAACAAAATTATTAATTTACAATGGGTAAATAGATATTTTGTAACTCATCAAGAAATACACTCGTATCAGACCAGAAATAGATCAAAGCTTGTTATACCTCAATTTACAATTTAGATTGTCTTCATCTCAAAAACTACCCATTTTCATTGGATTGAAACTATGGAATAACTTGCATGCCGATATAAAAAAATATTGTGAATGTAAATTTATTTAAATCCAAGTTGAAATCCCGATTAATAATGGCATACTAACAAAAATCTAGGATTAATGTCCACTAATATTGTTTAATATTGTCCATTAATCTTGTTTAATATTGTAATACATGTTTTAACTATTAATAATACTTATTTACTTATTTATTTATTTATTATTATTAATTAATAACAACTAGCTGCTTATTTTTAATAAGAGCCCAGTAAAGCCTAAAGCTTAAGGGCCAAATTAAATAAAATAAATAGTCGAGCTTCAAAATTATTTATGTCATTCTAAATTAAAAAAATGTATTTATTTTATTATTATTCAAAAAGGTTATTATATTCTATTCTAAATTATCCCAGTCCACTACTCTTATCCTATCCGCAAAACTATCAAAATTAGCCCTACGAAACTCAGGGACTTTTATTACGTTGCTATCCTTACTATTTTCTATCAATAGCTTAAACCTAATAATTTGGTGATCACATCCCAAACTCTCACCAACTTCCAAACCTTCGACTATATTTTCGTCTTTCGTCATCACCACGTCTAAAATATTGTTGGTGTGTTGGTTTGGTAACCATCTGTCGTAAAAAATGATCCTCCATGAACTCAGTCAGTCTCAAACCCTCATCATTCCCAGTAAAAGTCTCGTAATTAACGTTAGGGCAGTTAAAGTCTCCGACAACTATACTATCCCGATTATTAATAAAGTTACTAAGAAGTGTGTAAAATCTAGTATCGTTATCGAGGGGTTGAACGGGAGGTCTATAAACAACGAAATTAAAACTAATACTACGCGCCCTAACTTCAACGCATATCGCATTAATTGCTGCCGCAAAATCTATCTTAACCTCGATATCCCTAAGAGAATTACGAACGGACAATAAAACGCCGCCACCAATCCTATGTAACCTATCATCAGTAAAAAGTTTAAAACTCGCTATATCAAGTTCCCCCAACGAGTCCCGAGTTACGGCATTTAACCACGTTTCGGTTATAGCAACTATATCTTAGTTCCCGGAATAAATTAGCGTCTTAACCCTTTGACGACCAGTATACGTTTCTTTGAACTTAAAAGTTTAAGTTTTATTGTGTTTTACAATTAGATATTAGTAACTATAGTCGCTTAAATGACCCATTTTTGGGTTAATTTTCCGACAACTAAACGATACCTGTATAAACATGTAGATGTATTTGTAGAAACGTTGCATCATTGTACAATTTATATTATTCCTTGGGACAAATATGTCCCTTGGTCCTCAAAGGGTTAAATTCGTTCAATTTATTTCTAATACTACGCGCGTTACAATAAAAGACGTTTAAATTATTTTTTGCCATGGATCGGTGTTTTAAACTATTTTTCACGTCGGACCGGCGTTTCTCGGACCCACAAGTTTAAAGAGGGCTTCGACCTATACAGCTTTCGAACGTTCTCATCGATTGACCTACCTAGCCTAGCATTCCCTATTTCATTGAAATGCACCCCTATCTTTTATAAAAAGGCTAGGATCACTGAATTCTGACCACAGCTTTACGAAGGGTACATTTTCCTGAGCACAATCTCTTCTAGTTTAGTGTTCAAAAATATTGTTTTTGACGTAATCCTAAAATTTATACCGTGCCTAGGGGTAATACCTAGAACTAAAGACCTATCTGAACTTGCCTTCAGGGACCTAATTAACCCCTATATCTCTCCAAAAGGTCAGGCACTCTCGTATTGGGCCTATACGAGTCGTTGCCCCCTACCATCGTCACTAACATAGAGTGACGGGAGGCAACATCAATCCTATCTAATTCGTCTCTAATTCTGTCAACCCTGGCCCCTGGTAGACAGACCCTCCTCCTCTTGGTTGGATTCCGTTCAACAAACTCCTTTTACATATGACGCACTAAGGATTCCAATTAAAATTGTTTCCCCCTCGTTCATATTCCTATCCAATTGGGCGAAAGGGTTCGAAACCTCGATAGGGGGGGGATTCCTATCACCTAACATACGTGGTCTATCTCCACCCTTAACTACTCTAAATCCCTCCCCGTCTACTAATCTCGGACCAACCTTAACTCCTTCTTCAAGTCTGTCTAACCTTCCCGATAAGCTACCTATACTAGAAACTAGGTTACGCACCTCACCCTTCAAATTACTAACGTCTTCAACGTTAGTATTGGTTCGGCTTTCGTCAACTGTAAGCCTACCTCTTCCCTCATCAAACGTTGCAAGTCTTTCAGTCACCTCGTGTACACTACGTTTTAAATCAACTATCTCTTCGCTTAACTCACAAAAGAAACAAACCGATCTCTCGGTAATCGCCATAGGACCGCCGTTGTAATCCTTAAAATCCGTATACCACTGATTAACCCCACACCTAGCACATAACACTTTCTGCGACGGCATCGCGCAAGTTAAAGTAGTTAATGTTTATAACCATCACAAGTTCAAATTAAATTAAGCCGGCACGCTAAATCGCTAAATCGCTAAAAACCACTAATATTCAGTTACTTAACTATAACAATGTGAATATAAACGCAAGTATATAAAATTCAGAACTTTCCAACAGTAAATTTATCGACAATATCCAAAAGTAGAAACAATATCAGAGAGCCCAGGGAATGCGTCCGCTCAGTAAGGAGTCTGGTTGACGAATGTCAAGATGATCTACAGATCTACAGATCTACAGAAGCCAAGGCTAACAAAGACCCTAAGATCCACTCTAAGGTTAGCCCGAGAGAAAGGAAAGAGTAGGGGTTAAGAGAAGAAAATAAGGGGTTAAATAAGTAGCAACACCTATCACTCATGGGTTAACATTCATTCAGAAAAAGAGAAAAGAGACACCATCATCATCCGCCGGCCACTGCCGACAAGTCAGAAAAATAGTCGGAGAGAAAAGGAAAGGGGTGAAAGATGAAAAGAAGTAAAATAAGAACGCTACAAACCATGCAAACACAGTCTTAACTCACAGTCATACCATGCAAACTACATACATGCAAGTAAAGAGAGTTACAGACATGCAAGTAAGGAGAGGATAAGAAAGAAAAAAAAAGTAGGTAAAGTTAAACAAAAAGTGGGTTAGTTTACTATACGAGCTACATCTACGTTCATGTTAGTCTAATTTTTTTTTTTTAATTTTATTGCTGGCATCACACGCTGGCATGTCACAAGCTGGCATTAATCGTCAACAGTCTCATCCTCGACCACCACCCCCAGAGCTCCTGTTACTAATTGTTTTTTTTATTTTAAACAACGTTAATATTTTTGAAATGCCTATCTAAACGGTTCTTAAACATATTAACGCTGGTAGAGTGAACGACTGACGCGGGAAGATTATTCCATTTATCAATTACTTTAAACGTAAAGAAGTTTTTAGCGATATTAGTAATGAAACGTCTGCCACGCAACTTAAATCCGTTATTACGAGTATTTCTATTATTGAAAGTGAACAGTTTGTCAAAATTTACGTTATCATTGTTATTAACGATTTTGAAAACTTCAATAAGCTCCCCCCTTAATCTCCTAGTTTCGAGTGAATGCAAGTCTAACACTTTAATTCTATCTTCATAAGGCTTGTTGCGCAATGACGGAATTAGTTTCGTGGCACGACGCTGAACCCTTTCTAACCTATCAATATCCTCGCGCAAATACGGGCACCAAAACTGAACGGCATATTCTAAATGAGGCCTGACTAGGGACTTGTAAAGAGGCAATATAATATCCTTCGATTTAAATTCGAAATTACGCGCTATGAAGCCTACCATCCTATTAGCTTTTGCGCAAGACTCCAGGCACTGGTTCTTAACCTTTAAATCCTTAGATACGCGTACGCCTAAATCTACCTCCTCGACAACGCTCGCTAACTCTCTACCATCCATCGTGTACGTGTAATTATTGTTCCGAGAACCTATATGCAAAACTTTACATTTGTCTACGTTAAATTGCATCTGCCACTTATCCGTCCACTCCATAATCCTATTTACATCGTCTTGGAGCCTATTTCTATCGTCCTCGTTAACAACCCTACCGCCTATTTTAGTATCGTCCGCTAATTTTGACACGTTACTAGTCAATCCTACATCTATGTTGTTAATGTATATTACGAATAGCAATGGGCCTAACACTGAACCCTGTGGGACACCGCTACCTACATCCAACCACTCCGATTCACTACCATTAACAACGACCCTCTGTCTCCTAGCACGAAGCCATTCCTCTAACCAGTAAGCTACCTGACCGCGTATAGCGCGCGGTTTATCCTTCGCAATTAATCTTCTATGCGGAACTGTATCGAACGCCTTTTTAAAATCTAAATAAATAACGTCAGCCACTCTATGTCTATCTTATTCGCGCACTATTTCGTTATAAAATTCTAATAAATTAGTTAAACAAGATCTATGGCGTTGAAACCCATGCTGACTACTATTAATCAAATTTCTACTTTCTAAGTGATCGATGATACGATCCCTAACTACGGATTCCAAAAGTTTACCGACAATTGACTTTAAGCTAATGGGCCTATAATTGGTAGCTAGTGTGCGGTCGCCTTTTTTAAAAATAGGCGTGACGTTAGCTAATTTGAAGTCTTCAGGAATAATCCCCGTTTCGAGTGACTGATTAAAAATCTTCGTTAAGGGGCCTACAATAACGTCTTTCAAATCTTTCAAATGTCTGGGATAAAAAGCGTCAGGGCCTGGAGCCTTGCTAACTTTTAGCCTATCGATATAATGCGCAATCTCACCCTCGTAAACAGTTATTTCATCCAAAATAGTCTCGCTACTAAATGGAACTATATCGTCCACGTCGGGGACATTATTTACGTCTTCTACGGTAAAAACTGTCGCAAAAAAGTTATTGAAAATACCCGCCATCGCCTGAGCGTCAGAAGCCAAAGCGCCGTTAACATCCACTAGAGGGCCTATGTTATCTTTTATCGGCTTACGATTATTGACGTATTCAAAAAACTTTTTTGGATTATGTTTACTATCCGCAGCTATAAGTATCTCTAAATTACGCTTAGAATTCCTAACTGATCTTTTAACCTGACGTCTAAGCTCGATATATCTATTAAAGTTAGCTGCCGTGCCATTGCGCTTACTAAGTCTGTACGCTCTGTTACGCTCGTTTATGAACTTGCCTATTTCCCTAGTCCACCATTTGGGCCTACCATGATTTCTAGCGCGCTTGGGCCTACGAGGAATAAACTCCCTTTCAATATTCATAAAACTTTCTTTAAACGCCTCCCAATGCAAATTTCTGTCATTACCCATAAATAAGTTATCCCAGTCCACTACTCCCATCCTATCCTCAAAACTATCAAAATTAGCCCTACGAAAATCAGGGACTTCTATTACGTTAATATCCTTAGTGTTTTCTATCAATAACTTAAACCTAAGAATTTGATGATCACTACATCCTAAACTCTCGCCTACTTCTAAACCTTCGACTATATTTTCGCCGTTTGTCATCACCAAATCTAAAATATTGTCACAGCGCGTTGGTTCGGTAACTATCTGTCGTAAAAAATTATCCTCCATGAACTCAATCAATCTCAAACCCTCTTCATTACCAGTAAAAGTTTCGTAATTAACATTAGGGCAGTTAAAGTCTCCGACAATTATACTATTCCGATTGTGAATAAAGTTATCAAGAAGTGCGTAAAATCTACTGTAGTATCGGTTTCGAGGGGTTGAACAGGAGGTCTATAAACAACAACAAAATTAAAACTAATACTACGCGCCCTAACTTCAACGCATATCGCATTAATTGCTGCCGGAAAATCTATCTTAACCTCGATAGCCCTAAGGGAATTACGAATGTACAGCAAAACGCTGCCACCAAACCTATGTAACCTATCATTAGTAAAGAGTTTAAAACCCGGTATATCAAGTTCCCCCAACAAGTCCCGAGTCACGGGAGTTGTTGCCGGAATAAATTATCGCCTTAAATTCGTTTAATTTATTTCTAATACTACGCGTGTTACAATAAAAGGCGTTTAAGTTATTTTTACCACGGGCTGGCGTTTTAAACTATTTTTCACGTCGGGCCCGCGTTCCCCGGACCCACAATGTTTAAAGGAGGCTTCGACCTATACAGCTTTCGTACGTTTTCGTCAATTAACCTACCTAGCCTAGCATTACCTATTTCATTAAAATGCACCCCATCTTTTATAAAAAGGCTAGGATCACTGAATTCTGACCACAGCTTTACGAAGGGTACATTTTGCTCAGCACAAATCTCTTCTAATTTATTATTCAAAAATATTGTTTTAGATGTAATCCTAAGACCCAAACCGTGCCTAAGGGTAATACCTAAAATTAAAGACCTATCTGACCTCGCCTTTAGGGACCTAATTAACCCCCTATATCTCTCCAAAAGGTCAGGCACTCTCGTATCGGGCCTATACGAGTCGTTGCTCCCTACCATCGTCACCAACATCGAGTGACGGGAGGCAACGTCAATCTTATCCACTTCGTCTCTAACTCTGTCAACCCTGGCCCCTGGGAGACAGACCCTCCTCATCTTGGTTGGATGCCGTTCAACGAACTCTTTGTCCATATGGCGCACTAAAGAGTCCCCAATTACAACAGTTTCCCCCCTCATTCACGTCCCTTTCCAAATGGGCGAAAGGGTTCGAAACCTCGATTGGGGGCGATTCCTATCACCTAACGTACGCTTCCTAGCTCCATCCTTAACTTCTCTAAATCCCTCCCCGTCTACTAATCTCGGATCAACCTTAACCCCTTCCTCAACTCTATCCAACCTTCCTGGCAAGCTACCTAAACTAGAAACTAGGTTACGCACCTCACCCTTCAAAAACGTTAGTATTGGTTCGGCTTTCGTCAACCGTAGCCCTACCCCTGCCCTTATTAAGTGTTGCAAGTCTTTCCGTTACCTCACTTACACTACGTTTTATGTCAACTATTTCCTCCATTAACTCACAAAAGAAACAAACTGATCTCTCGGTAATCGCCATAGGACCGCCGTTATAATCTTTAATTTCCGAATACCACCGGTTTACCCCTCACCTAACACACGACGCTTTCTGCGACGGCATCGCGCAGTTAAAAATTAGTTTATAACCGTCACAAGTTTAAGTTAAATTAAGCCGGCACACTATGAAAACTTCTAAATCGCTAAAAACCACTAATATTCAATTACTTAACTATAACAATGTGAATATAAACGCAAGTATATAAAATTCAAAACTTTCCAAAAGTAAAATTCTTAGCAATATGCAAAAGTAGATGCAATATCAGAGAGCTCAGGAAATGCGTCCGTTCAGTACAGAGTCTGGCTGACGAATGTCAAGATGAGGAAGATCTACAGATCTACAGAAGCTAAGGCTAACAAAGACACTAAGATCCACTCCAAGGTTAGCCTGAGAGAAAGAAGAGAGTAGGGAGTTAAGAGAAGAGAATAAGGGGTTAAGTAAGTAGCAAAACCTATCATGATGATGATGAATGTCAAGATGATATGTGTTTGTTTCTTTATACACGCCTGAAAAGCTAGGGTAATCTGCACCAAATTTAGTATGCACATTAAGAGAAAACCAGGGAAGGATTTAGTAACACACTCGCCCCTCCCCGTTTTCCCCTAGATTGTGTTGCCGGGCATTTTTTCTGCGCAAGGCACAAGGCGCAGCGGTCATCTTAGTCTATAAATATATTTTTAATGCAAAAAGGAGAGGCGAAGGGCGAACGCCCGCAAAAGTGCCCCCCTCCCCCTATAGAAGAAGATGAAAGCCAAAATCAAGGTTCAGGGTTTTCGAGATGCCTAGACACTCTGCGTTTGAAAGATTGGAGGTCATAGACAGTGGGAAAGATGGATTGAGGAAGATTGTTCCAGAGTTAACCGATTGAGTAGATGAAATACTGGAAATACTGATTAACTAACCCTTACATTAGAAAGTTGGACAGAAAAGGAATGAGAATGTGTTCAAAGTCTGGTGCTGCGAGCTCTCCTTAATGGAGAAGGGATGCAGTTAGAGAGTTCAGAAGAGCAGTGTCCATTATAATGGCGATAGTATTGAGAGAGTGAGGCAACATTGCCGCGAAGAGAGAGGGATTGAAGACAGTCTGTAAGAGGCGGGGAATTGATGAGACGAAAAGCCTTTGATTCCACCCGGTCAAGTACGGCTGTGTGGGTTGAACCATCCCACACATGAGAAGCATTCTCCATACAGGGGCGGGCGAACAAGACCCCTGTACAGAGACAGCAACTGAATGGTGGTGAAGAAACTGCGAAGCCGGTACAGCACACCTAAACTCTTGGAAGCTTGTTTTGGAAAGAGATTATGTGATCTTTCCAGGGAAGATCACGAGAAAAGGAAACGCCAACAATGTTAAGAGAAGTGGAAGGATTGAGTTGTGTGTTGTTGAAGGTTGTTGTCTTGTTGATGGTTAGCCGATCAGCACACCCTGATCGAGTAAGCCGGGAGCACGCAGGTAACCGATCGCCCTCTCCGGAGTGGACCAGAGGTTCAGCGCGCTAGTGATGTTGTGTTGTGTTCTATGTTGTGCTAGAGCGGTACAGTCTCTCATAATACGTTCAAATGTTTGTGGTGTGTCCTGGTACAGGTGGCAGGTGTCGTCTGTGGAGTGTCTAGTTTGTGTTTATATGTCTGTAAGTTGGGGTGATGTCCACATCGGGGTCGTGCTAAGTTAACTCGATCCGATCTGCTCAGGCTGGTCTCTGACCTGTCAATGGGTGGCGGCTTCGCACCTAGGACCGCATTCAGACAGAGTCGTGTCAGTGCTTTGTTGGTTAAGTGTGTGTTTATGTTTTCTGTACTGTGTGGTGTCTGTGGGGCGTGGTATGGAATGGAGTATTTGGTTATAATGTCTCTCTGGTGTTACCTTAATGGTGCGAGGTGTTGGTGCATGATTGTACATGTAGTGGCAAGAGTGTTGTGGGTTAGTTGTCGCTGCTGCCATGAATTGTGTTCCCCTCATGTCTAAATGTTCTCTAACTTTCAAAATTTTTGTTTCTGTGTGCAGGTGTTCTATTGATGTTGTTTGAATACATCCTGTAATGATATGAATTGCGTTGTTTTGTATTGTTTGTAAGGTGTTTATGTGTGTGTTTGAGATAATAATGGGTGCCCAGCATGGGCTAGCGTAGTCCATAACTGAGCGAATATATTGTTTGTATATGAGTGATGTTGTTTCCTGCTGGTGTCCAAAGTTTGTGCCTGTTAGTACCCTAAGCGTGTTAAGTCTTGACGTACATTTGTTTTTAATGTCCTGACTGTAGTTTGCAAAAGATAATGATGTGTTGTATGTGACCCCAAGTATTTTGGTCCTTTGAGTGTGTGGAATGTTTGTGTTGTTTAGTGTAATCTGTGGAGTTATCTGGTGTTCTTTTGTTGATGGTTGATTTTGTGGGCCTACTTTGAGTCTTGGTGAGAGAACAGAGTCTTGAGGGATCCCGTTCGAAAAAAGCTTGTTTTTGGATGACTTGCCATTAAATGTGACATATGAGTATCTTCCTGAAAGATAGTTGCTCAGCCACCTTTTGGTGCTATTGTGCATGTTTGTGTTGAGTATTTTGTTTATGAGAGGGAAGCGTGGAATAGCATCAAATGCTATACTAATGTCTATTGTTGCTAATAGTGTACGTTGTGCTGGTCATCTGGAGTTGATGCCATCCATGATGTGCTGCGTGAGGTTAGTGAGTAATGTCGTGGTTGAGTGGTGAGGTCTGAATCCATGTTGAGTAGGCGACAGTGGTTTGTTTGGGTTGGTGATTTGTAAGATTAGTCTTTCTGTTACTTTGGAAGGTGTGCATAGTAAAGTAATTGGTCTATAGGAAGCTGGTTCTGTTGGATTTTTGTTTGGTTTGAGTAGTGTAGTAATTTTACCTTATTTCCATATGTCACGAATAATACAGTGTTGGTATGAATATGTGCTGATGTTTGTGAGAGCTGGTAATCCCTGTGGGCCCAAGTGTTTAAGGTGTATGTTAGATATGCTGTCTGGTCCAGTAGCCTTCGAATTCTTAATGATTTTGATGATCTTGGTGGTCTGGTCTGTATTGAAGGGTGTAATGGTCGTATCGAGTCTGTAGGTTTTCTTGTGTCTGGCTGTTTGTTTGTCTGCGTGTTTCTGGTTGTTGTCTCTGTTTAAGTGTTATCTTTGCGTAGTGATTAACTAGAATGTTAGCTTGTTGTATATATGTTGGGATATTATTTTGGCTGCGACAGATAGCCGCGTGTGAGGTATGAATGCCGCTATTAGAGTGAGTAATGCTGTTTATAGTCTTGTATAACCTGGAGGTATCTGTGGAATGGTTTAGTGTTGTTATGAATTCCCTAAATGTTTCTGTTTGTTTTTCTTTAAGTTTGTTGTTTATTTCTGTGTTGAGCTGTTGTATCTGCTGTTTTATGGCTTCTGTGTGTGGTGTTTGTGTGTTATGTTTAAGGTTGTTACGTTGCCTTATGAGGTGGGCTATTTATCTAGTGTAATTTGAAGTAGAATGTTGTTGAAGGAAGTTTTTGAGGCAGTAAAAACCACAAGGTTTTCTCTGACCCAATCAGAGATGGCAGAAAGATCAGAGGTCAGGTGTACCATAGCCGTTCTACGCGAATCATGGAGTGACTGTCGAGAGGAACGCTTTGGGAAGCAGGTAGAGAAATGAAGAGTGGAATCATCGGCATACGAGTGAGTAGAAGAGGAAGTGCGACTTAAAGTATCATTAATAAATAAAAGAAAAAGAGTGGGTGACAGGACAGAACCCTGAGGAACACCACCGTTGATAGGTTTAGGAGAAGAACAGTGGTCATCTACAACAGCAGCTATAGATCGATGAAAAAGGAAATTAGAAATGAAGGCACAGAGAGAAGGATAGAAACCAAACGAGGGCAATTTGGACATTAAAGATTTGTGCCAGACTCTATCAAACGCTTTCGAAATGACTAGCGCAATAGCAAAACTTTCACAGAAGTTCCGAAAGGAAGACCAAGAGTTAGAGAGATATGCAAGAAGATCGCTAGTAGAGCGTCCCTTGCGGAACCCATACTGACGATCTGAAAGAAGATTGTGAGAAGAGAGGAGTTTAAGAATCTTCCTATTAAGGATAGATTCAAAAACTTTAGAAAGACAAGAAATCAAAGTAATTTGGCGATAGTTGGAGGGTGAGAGCGTTGCCCTTCTTTGGGGGAGGCTGGATGAAAGCGAACTTTCAGCAGGAAGGAAAAGTACTCGATGAAAGACAGTAGCATGATGGCATTTGGGTAGAGGAATTTGGGGTGCTTTTGAAACTTGCCCCTGGAGGGGCCCCATGAAGGCCTTCGCCTCCATTATGAGGGGGACCCCTTCCTTAAGTTCCTCACCCCATTTCTTGGGTCTCACCTTCCTTAGTGAAGGGCATTTGCCCCTTGAGGGGGCCCTTGCGGGGCCCCCCTCCTCATCCTTGGGGAAAAAATAAAAAATAAAAAAATAAATAAAATAAAATAAAATTTTAAAAAGGATTCATCCTCACCTTCCTTCAAAAAAAAATCCCCCTTCATGGTCTTTCATGAAACAAAAACAAAAACAAACATTCGATTACTTTTTGTTCCGGTGCGTTCCGTCGCGGGGCCCCGCTAGTTTTAGCTGCAGGGGGAGCAACATTCTTACACATCAGGCTGATATTCTGTGTATATATATACACACACACACACACACACACACACACACACACGTGAGTATATATGTATATATAATGTTAATATCCGTACCATTAATTTTAAATACGGCATCGATTTCCGCAACGGCTTATTTACATATTTACTGAGGCGTCCTACCATCGTGTTTTATGCACGACAAAATATGTAGATCGTGTATCACAGGGAAATACCCAATAAAGGGGGGAAAACATAGAGAACGATGAACGACAACACGCTTAAAAGATTAGTTGTCCTGACCGAAGCACCGCTTAAGCTAATCTAGGACTTTGTCTTCACTAGGTTTTCACATCATCTATAGTTCATGTTTTAAAAACTGTTTACATCATTAATTCACCGATGATCCATTTAATGTTTTCAAAGTTAGTGTATATATATATATAATATATATATATAAAACGAATAAAGATTTTGATAATCTTGATGCCTAAAAACATTTCGCTTGCAGAAATGTAGTGGCACTCAGAATATTGCTCTCAAATTAGCAGGTAAGAATCTTAATTCTGATGAAACTAAACGTTTGGTATTCAGACGTATAGTTAATTTGTGGGGTGGAATGTCACTAACGTATTTCAAAGTAATTCAATCGGGTCCTTTTAAAGAGGCCAGCTGCTTACTTTATCTTAAATCCCCGTTAGAAACATTTATACCACATAAGAGTATTGTCGAATTTCACTCGGAACCAGATCTCTTTACTCAAACTTTCGCTTTATCGTTAAAGTTCTCTATTTCCTTCCAAGGTCTCTCCTTTGCTATGCTTTAAAACTTTCATTTACCTTCTTAATTTTCTTACATCTTTTATCAGAGCTTCCTAAACAAATATCCACGTATGAGCCATCCTGATTGCTGTTGTTTGTAGCCTTTTGTATCCATTGTTATATTACATATTCTTATGATTTGTATTCGTTTGTGCAATAACCTCAGTAAAATAACGATACTGAAAGGAGCTAAAAGATTTCAACACGTGACACATCGGTACATGTATAGGATTCAACTGAAATTTGACTATGAGAAGATAAGTAGCAATCTTATTCATGTAGACATATTTTAACTTTTCATACTAAGCGAATGTATACCTAACAAGCTCTTCAAACGCTTGCAGGAAGATTAAAACCTTGATTATAAAATTATTTAAAATAATATTAGCTGTCTTATCGTCATTACTATTGGATGTGGAAAATATCATGCGTTTATTCTGCTCTGTAGGTACTTATTTGATTGACATGTATTGCACAGAGCTATGATGGTGTCTGCAATATTAGCCATTTCTGTCCCAAATTATTGTTTTGAGCTAAAAAAGTTTTTAACAATTAAAAATGTTAAAAATAGGCGTGGACGCGAAACTTTGCTTTAGAAATAATTAATTACACTAGAAGTTATATGGCTCCATTGATGCTATCATGTAATAAGAGACACTAACATAACTTTGGTACTTTGAATAGAACATATAATAACAATATTTGACCTTTGCTAAATACAAGGGTAGACCATACTGCTTCGAACCATTAAAGCAGTTTTGTCGTTTGGTAAACGTAATGGGACATCACACTTTCTGCATTATAGACGAGAGTAGCCCTTCATATAGTTTCTGCATCTCTTTTTGGGTTCTAAATGCTCAGGGCAATGTCCAAAAATTACCAGATGTTGCTATCCAATTAATTGTTATATTCAATAGCCATAAGCCACCATTGAATCTAATCGGAGGAAAATACACATACTCTTTGTTGATGATGCCATATGGAATCGCTAGCACAGAAAGGGTTAATACTGAGACTAGGTTTACGTCATTAATAAGCTGTGGAAAAACCGTGCATTATTAATGACTGGTGTGTACATATACAGCTTTTTTTCCCTATAACTAATATAATGAAGGTTGTTAGAATGAAAAGCAATCTAATACAAAACAAGAAATTTATTATCAGTACAAATACTATACACAGAAAATTGTTAAAAGTGCATGGTAAACAGTGGTACAAAGAACATATAATAAAAAAGGTGTAACAGATACATACATACAGGGTGGGCCGTAAGTTTCCATACATAGGAAAATTTAAATTATGGTCTTCACGTGCGTCGGTATTTGGATCAGCAGTTTCCGGATGCTTGGATTGGTCGGCGTGGTCCTGTGGAGTGGCCTCCCAGATCCCCAGATCTCACCCCCCTTGATTTCTATCTTTGGGGGCACTTGAAGGCCATGGTGTATCAGGAAAAGATACGAGACATAAATCATCTAAAGGAACGTATCACCAACGCCATTACAAGCATAACGTCAACTGTGCTAATGCGTGTTCATCAACAGTGGGGAACACGTATTGAAATGTGTTTTCAAAACAATGGCAACCATGTAGAGCATATTATATAAATAAAAATGGTTGTCCATAAAAAAATGTTTATTTTTCCTATGTATGGAAACTTACGGCCCACCCTGTAGTTTAAATACAGCTAAGCATTACAAGGAATGCATCTAGCTAATACAGTATCCAAAGGGTACGGTGTCGGAGCTGCCAGAGATCTGTTACCGTTTCCTGTAGGTGTTACGACAAACATTCGTCCCCCAAAGTTCCTTCACACCCCCTAATTTCTGTGCTCTAAAGTTATGAGTCCCCACAACCAGGTGCGGTGGTTATTCATTACCATCTAAGCTCACTAGATCTTTAAGCGATTCAAAGTTAACGATCTGGTGGTTGGTATGGTTAAACGTGATGCCCTTAGCTTTCATGATGTACTTGTACTCATCTCCAACCCACACGCGTACACTGTAAGTTTTTGGGCCTGTTAAGGCAAACGCATCACCGTATGCGATGTCTCCATACTCATCCTTAATCTCATCAGTCAACTCTCCAAGGAATTCCCCAATAGAAGGCATATATTCGCCTGACCTCTCCGTGAATATCACACTATCTGTATCAGCGTACAGAACCCGTTGCCAGAGAGAATGCAGCAGATCCCACAGCTTGATACGTGCGTAGGCTGTCGTGAAACTGGCTACAGGTATGTTTGTGACACGTGATGTATCTGTAGCCAATTCGGTTCGGCTGTACTTTATTACGTACGTATTACCTACATTCACGATTTCCATGACCTCTTTATCGTTAGTGTTTGCATAATCCCAGTCTTCGCCACAACTTTGAGCTAAATGTACATTCACCTTTTCTGTATTCTGGAAAAACTTGCCCCAAAGACTATTTAGGCACAACTTTGCGCTAAAGCGCGTACCAGGTCCCTCACAATTTGGTTGTGGTCAAGCTGTATCCCTTCACGATCATGGTAACGCTGAATATATGCCGTTTTGTCATTTTCAATCTCAACTCCTCGTAGGTATCCTGGGTATCCTGGGTATCCTGTGTATTCTTGGAAATTACATCCACTGGTGGATGTAATTTCCCAGAAGAGTTCCTTGTTCCATGCAAGGTCTGTGTTTAACATATAAGTTTCTCAGGGGACCATTCTGAGTTTGTGTATATTAAACGGACGTGTAATGTGCCTTGAAAAGTGGACGCTCAATGTCCCGGTTGAGGTTTAAGTTTTGTTTTTTGGCTAGAAATATAATAGTTACCCCTTTTTCTTTGATGTATTCAATCCGATTTGAATGCAACGAGTTTCTTGCGTATATTGAGGTTCTGAATGTAGTAGGCTAGGTATAAGCTGTAAACCCGAGATCCTGTCCAAAATCTGGGTCCTATCTGCTTTGCAGATACCTGGTGAGGGAAGCAATATTTTGGGTGCCCACGTTGAGTATGAAAAAGAAAAAACTATAGTATTTGTCATTTATCATTACTTATTTGAACTATAATGGATGTAATTTCCAAAAAGAGTTCCTTGTTCCATGCACGGTCTGTGTTTAACATATAAGTTTATCAGGGGACCATTCTGCGTTTGTGTGTGTATATATATATATATATATATATATAAAACGATAAACAAATAATAATGTTTAAGCTGGTGATTGAATGTAAATAATAATAGGTATGTTGATTAAACGCTTATATGTTAGTCTATCTGCATATGCTGCCAATAAACCTTTTCATTTTCATAATGTAGCTAAATAATATTTGTCATATGGACTATAGTTTGCCAATAAACCTTTTCATTTCATTTCAAGTGTAATTGAGTTATATAAAATTGGTTATTAGTAAGAAAATCTCTCTTACAAAGTTCTCACTCGCAGGCTTGTGTAATTTATAGTCAATAATAGGTAAGAATAATAATAATAATGATTAGAGCCCGGATGTTCAGGCAAAATGCCATAAATGCCTTTTTTTGCCTTTTTTGGGAGTATGAGTATGATAATGCCTATTTCGTTGAAAATGCATATTTTTGCCTTTTTAATTAGATTATAAAGAAAAAAGACATAAATAGGCATTTATAGGAAAATTATCATGTATTAGTTACGACTAGACTAACCAGGAATGCGCAGATAACGTGAATGAAGATATCGTGGAATTTCATATTGCGGAAATGACGTCATGTATGATTGACGTTATCAGCTGAGCGCAGTATCTGAAAACTAGCCTCGCACGGCCATTTCCTCATATTCGTTGTTCTGCTTCGTGCGTGTGAGGGTGTGCGATCATCAGTGGTATTTGACTAAACTTGAATGATATTTAGAAGACGTTAATATGCCAAAAGTTAGTTCATCTTCAAGTAGTAAACTGAACCAACATGTTCGTGACTTTGGAAAAGATATCTTTTCCACAGATGGCACAGTATTATTTTGTAAAGTGTGTGACAAAGCAGTTAATAGTGAGAAAAGGTACTTTGTTTCCCAGCATGTGCAGACCGTTAAGCACAAAGCTTCTGCTGAAAAGATGAAACCAAACAGCCTACAAACGTGTTTGATGACAACATTTGCTTCAACGTCAAGTCGTCAATCTACCTTTTCCTTGGAGCTATGCAAATCATTTATTGATGCTGGAATTCCAATGTGGAAGTTGGAAAACAAATCATTAAAGACCTTTTTAGAAAAATACACAAAACAAGTTATTCCAAGTGAGTCCACTCTTCGAAAAAATTATGTGGATACAAACTACGCCTTTGCAATGCAGAAAATACGTGAAGGCGTTGCAGATAACAAGATATTGATTTCAATAGACGAGACCACCGATTCCATGGGTAGATATATTGCTAACGTGATTATAGGTACTTTGGAAGCTGATCAGACGCCGAAAGTTTATCTGCTGACATCAGAAGAGCTGCCAAAGACCAACAGCTCAACAATAGCTCAACTTTTCACAACATCCCTCGCTTTGCTTTGGCCAGAGGGCATCCAGCATGAAAAAGTTCTTCTCTTCATGACAGACGCAGCGCCGTACATGAAGAAGGCAGCAACAGCATTGAAAATTCTTTTTCCACAAATGCTACATGTTACTTGTTTGGCTCACGCACTTCACCGTGTTGCTGAGCAGATACGAGGCTTGTTCCCCAATGTCGACAAATTAATTTCTAATGGAAAGAAGATATTTCTTAAGGCACCATCAAGATGTCATATGTTGCATGAAATAGCGCCTGAACTCGCATTGCCGCCACAGCCCGTTTTGACGAGGTGGGGAACCTGGATCTCGGCTGCGTTGTATTACACGTCAAATTTTGACAAGTTTCGAGAAGTTGTATCAGCACTTGACATCGAAGATGCTTCATCAATCCGCATCGTGATGGACCTCATTGAAGATAGATCTCTTCGCAATGAACTTTCATACATCACTTCCCACTTTGCAAAAATACCTGAGAACATTACTGCTCTTGAAACTAGGAACCAGCCGTTAATCGACGCTTTGAAAATTTTTGAGTTAGTCATTGCAGGCATCAGTCAAGCGCCCGGCGAGAAAGGTGAATCTGTTCGCGAAAAATGTGACCGAGTGATACGAGCAAATGCAGATCTGGAACGACTAAAGAACATTGCACACGTTCTTGAAGGACACACTGATGCCGATGTAGGGGATATGAATCCCATGAATGTATCATGCTTCAAATTTGCTCCTGTTACATCAGTGGAAGTAGAGAGGTCATTCTCGCTGTACAAGCATGTTCTTTCAGACAGAAGAAGAGGCCTAAAAGTTGAAAACATAAAAAAATTACTTGTAATTATGTGTAATTCAGACTAATAATGTGCGACGTAGTCTCAAGGTAATGAAACTAATGATACATTCATACATTATTATATAACTTATTTTGTTTTGTGTGTTTTTGATCGGTATAAAATAAATGCCTATTTTTGCCTATTTTATACTTTTATTTTGCCTATTTTTCAATTTTATAATGCCTAAACATCCGGGCCCTAATAATGATAAATAAATATTTCTCGTTACAGATAAATCGCTAGAAAAAATTACATACTTTTAAAATTGTTCATTATTAATTAGTTTGGAAAATCTGGCAAGATTGTGAACTGAGTTACCAATTACGATTAACATACTTAAGAAAGAATTATGCAGCTACTGAACATTGAATCAGTAAACTTATAAAAAAAAAATATATATATCATTCATTCATTTCACGTTGCTTAAGTGTGAATTTCGTTCCTCCTTAGGGAGGTCAGGTAGAGTGTGGTCACACACCGTGGGAAAAAAAGAAAAAAGTCGGTCGAATCGCGGACAGATAAGTACTACTAATACTCTTTCTTTTACAGATCTTTTCGTCGGTAGCTTAATTATAATTCATTTAGTATAAATTTGTGTTACAAGAATCTGTTTCTGTGTTTCAGGAACATTTTTGCGGGTTTGTTCAGGTGACGGCGCAATAAGCACGCGGTAGACCTACGTTGTAATTTATTAATTTCCAAGTGCTCGTTTTTTTTTGTTTTTGTTTTTTAACTAATTAAAAGCATGGCACCCCCGTCAAGTACTTGCAGTCGCTGTGAAGGGAAATTTGCCGCTTACGCGTTTACAATGGCTAATAATAATGAACAGTTAGTTTGCAGGTGGTGCTCAAGCATGGAAGTGCTGAGGAACGAGTTAGAACATGAGAGGGAGGCCAGAGTTAGGCTTGAAGAAAGCATGATGCTCCTGACGGCAAAATTAGAATCCCTTGATACTCCAGTTACGACCCCTCATGCCTCAGTTTCTACTAATAATATAAATAGTACTAATAGCCCTCTCTCTTCCCCTAGTTCCCAACCCTTCGTTCGAGTGCGTAATGGAGCCCCATTGAGAAAACCTAAGACTTGTCTACCAGTAATAACAAACAACAAGTTTTCTGTTTTAGGTTTCGAAGATGCTGATGAACCAGAAATACGACTCGTTGGCGATTCTATTGTTCGAGGGCAGTTCGAGGAAATCTGTGGGAGAAATCCTCGTCGTAGGCGCCGTTACTGCTACCCTGGTGCAATGGTGGAGGATATAACTAATAGTGTTGACCATTAAGGAATCTACTTAAACATCCAGGGCCTTTACCCAAACTCAAACCATACCAAAGTACCTTACCTAAAGAGCCTAGTGGAAAACACTACTAGCACAGTTATAGCCCTCACAGAAACACACCTGAACCCCATGATCATGAGTAGTGAAATTGCAATCAAAGGGTACACCACCCATAGATGTGACAGAGAAGACCGTCTAAATGGTGATCTCCTGATGTACATCCCTGAAAGACATTCAAAGTGAACTGCTCATGGCATACTCAAATGGAGCCTGTGAACTCCTAATCATCATGCTCAGCATAAATAAAGAAGACATAATACTAGTGAATATCTATAGCCCCCCAGATAGCTCCCATCTAGAGCTCACTGAAGTCCTGGAAAAAATCAGGCAATGCCCAGCTATTGTAGACTCAACAAGAGACTTAATCATTACAGGAGACTTTAATCTCCAAAATTGCACCTGGAACCAATATGGTGGTTGAAATCAGGGACAAAAAGGTCCAAATCAAAACACCTGAATGAGTTTATGGAAAAACTGCTCCTACTACAACATGTCCACTGCCCAACTAGAAAAAATAATATCCTAGATTTAGTGCTGACAAATAATGCAACTACAATTTACCACATTGTTATAACACCAACTATACACTCCGACCAAAATGTCATGCACATATTCACAAACTTGTCCCTCCACAAATGTAAGCAAGACCCATGCCAAACGAACTTGCCATACTCTGACCTAAACCTGCACAAGTCAGACTGGACATCAATAAATAACTGTCTGGGAGAAATAAACTGGGAAGATGAATTAGAAAACCTAAAGCCAGAAGAAATGCTGGAGTAGAATACAATACCTTGTCATCAGCATTATACAAACACACACCAAAGAAAACCGATAGTGCACAGAAGCACCGGACAAAAGAGCACAGATACAGAAGGACACTTATGAGAAAGAGAACAAAGCTATCTAAACAACTGACAAAGCAATTAAGTGATACAAGACATAGTAACATCCGGAATCAGATACTGATGTTAGAACTTAAAATAAAGGAGTCAACCATAAGAGAGAATATTGATAATGAACACAAAGCTATTGGCACTATAAAGGAAAATAGCAAATTCTTCTTTAGCTATGCTAAACGCAAAGCAGTTATCAAAACGAGCATTGGCCCATTGCTTGCTAAAGATGGACTAACTCTCACATCTAATACACAGGAAATGGCAAACATTCTACAATCTCAATATGCTTTAAGCTGGAGTACCCCTGTAGTAGCAAAGAAAATAAAAACTACAGCATTTTTTGATAGAGAAGAAAATGACCAAGACAGACCATTATTGGAAGATATACAAATAACCACTAGAGATATACAACAGGCAATAACAGAGCTACCGGGGAGTTCAGCCTCTGGTCCAGATGGAATTGGAGCAAGATTCTTAAGGAATGCAAACATACTTTATCTCTGCCTTTGAAAATCCTGTGGAGATTCTCACTAGACACCAGTAGAATACCACCAATCATGAAACAAGCAAATATTACCCCAATCTACAAAGGAGGCAAAAAGAAAGGAAGCCAAGAACTATAGACCCATATCTTTGACTTCCCATATTATTAAAATATTTGAGAAAGTCCTGAAAAGGCACATTGTCAGTTTTATAGAAAATGAACATCTCTTAGAAGACTTTCAACATGGCTTCAGACACAAGAGATCCTGCCTTACTGAACTTATAGACCATTGCAATACAATCCTACAATATTTGGGAGAAAACCACAATGTTGATGTCATCAACATGCCTTTCTCTCTGACAGAAAACAAATAACAATTGTAAATGGAGCAAGATCTATAGAAAAAGAAGTGATTAGTGGAGTGCCGCAAGGCACAGTACTAGGACCAATTCTATTCATTATAATGCTAAACAATATAAACTGTAACCTAGGAAGCTCTCTCCTGTCATTCGCAGATGATACCAGAATACTAAGACCAATTACAGAAATAGAAGACTGTGTAGAGCTACAAAAAGATCTACAAACTATATATGCATGGGCAGATGCAAACAATATGGCCTTCAATGAAGACAAATTTGAACTAATTAAGTATGGACCAAATAAATACCTGAAAGAACAATTCAACTACACTGGACCCACAGGAAAAGATATTGTACAAACTGATCATGTCAGCGATCTAGGGATTATATTATCTGAAGATGCAACATTCAACAGGCACATTGACAAAGTAACCTCATCATGCAAACAACTAATAGAATATATACTGAGGACATTCAGAACTAGGGACAGTATGACCATGCTTACCCTGTGGAAATCACTTGTCCTTCCACGCATTGACTACTGCTCTCAATTATGGTTTCCCCACAAACAAAATGAATTGCAAAAAATTGAGGGCCTACAAAGAACCTTTACCTCGTATATTAAACAACTTGATGGGCAACAGGTGAGTAAAAACAAATTAAACTACTGGGATAGGCTCAGAGGCCTCAACCTTTATTTCATAGAGAGAAGGTTTGAGAGATACATCCTAATCTACACCTGGAAAATTCTAGAAGGGCTTTTAGTTGCCCCCAATACTGAACCAATTGTGCCCACCTTAACAAGAACTAGAAGAATGTGTAAAAAATATCACCTCCCACCAAACAGTCTGAGAAGGATTCAAACCCTTCAATATAATAATATCTCTAGGCAGGGTTCTCGCCTGTTTAACTCCTTGCCTCAGTACCTTAGAGATATAAGTGCAGTCCCAGTAGATACTTTTAAAAAACACTTGGACATGTTTTTAGCCAACATACCCGACCAACCCACAGTGTCAGGGTATTCCTCTGCCAGACCAGCCCCCACAAATTCAATAGGGGATCAAATCGTATGGCAGGAGCGAGAGAAAAGAGGGGTGGCGACCCCGTCGTGGCCCCGCCTCAGGAGGCGCTGAGCGGACTTCGAGGGAGCAGCGCACCCTTGAGGCAGAAGCGCTTTAAGGTAAATTTAAGGTAAATTTTACAGACGGTACCGCCGAGGACACAACGTATGTTATTCATGTCGGTACTAATAACGTTTTAAATTCTAGATCGGAAGAACTGCTGGCTAGGTACAGGGACTTACTAGAGCAATTAAAGGAAAAAACTAATAAGATTGTTTTAACAGGTATACTTCCTCGAATTATCCAACGTAACGATTTCTATAGCAAGGCAACCTATATTAACAATAACCTAAATTCTCTTTGTCAACAGGAAGGAGTGCATTTTGTGAATTTTTGGAACAATTTCTACGGCAGGAGGGACTTGTTCCTCGGAGATGGACTTCATCTTAATGACGTTGGAGCTGTGCGTTTAGGAAGACTATTTCATAATATTGTCTCTTCTTTTCAGGCTGCCGTAACTCGAACGGTCCAGGCGTAAATTCCACAAATTTCCCCTGCGCTCGCGAAGGTGTCGTAATTACAAACAATTTGAAGGTTCTATCCTTAAATGCTCGTAGCTTACGAAATAAAATAAACGAATTTTTTTTTTAATTGCTTGTAAAGACTGATTTAATTGCGATAAATGAATCGTGGCTTAGCACTGAAACACATGATTTTGTAGGGGAGTATCAAATTAGAGGTTATAGACTCCTTGTTAAAAACAGAATTGGTAGGCGAGGAGGCGGTGTTATGTTGTATATCAAAGATAATATTGCGAACGTTATAGAAGTAAAGCACACAATTCCAGAACCAATAGATTCGACTTAGCAGAACTTAAATTGAACGATTTCAAACTTCTTGTTGCGGTTATATATAGGCCCCCTAATCAAACAGCTGATACGGACGAAGCGTTATATCGTGAACTAAAGAGAATAATAGGTAGTGAGCAAGCTTTAGTTATGGGTGACTTTAATTGCGCCAACGTGAATTACGATACAATGCAGGGAGACGCGGAAGGTAATCGTTTAGTTAATTTTCTCGAGGATAGCTTTCTTATTCAAAAGGTTGGGGAACCTACGAGGTTGGACAATATTTTAGATTTAGTAATAACTACGGACGATAAGCTAATTACTGATCTTCAAGTAATAGAACCGTTAAGCAATAGCGATCACAATATGGTAGAGTTTATCCTCTCAATAAGTTACTCGAAACCAGCTAACTCGACTAAAATTCCTAACTTCCAGCACGCAGACTTTAGTAAATTTCGAAATAAATTGTCACACGTCAATTGGGAAAATGTAATGGGGAACTCCAACGCAAAACTAATGTGGGAATCGTTTGAAACAGTATTTAGGACTATAAATGAGGAATATGTACCGTACAAAATTAAGAGTGCGAAAGTAAATAACAAGCCCTTGTGGTTTACTTCTAGAGTAGGAGACATTATAAAGAGTAGAGATAGGGCTTATAGGCTACATAAGTGCGATGAAGACAATTTGTGGTTACGAAACAACTACATATCTCTAAGGCGTGAAGCGAAAAGTGTAATAAAAAAGTCCAAGCGCGAATTTGAAATCTCCATAAGATGATTCCGTCGCTTAGGTCAAAGTCGTACGAGATAGGCTTAAAGAGTTAAAATTTACTACACTCGAGACGAGGAGGCTAAGGGGTGATCTAATCCAGGTTTTCAAAATTATGAATGGGTTCCATAACGTAGACAGAGATAGCTTTTTCGAAATATCTCAATATAATAGGACTACAAGTAACGGGTGTAAGTTTACAAGTAGAAGGTTCGAGACAGCAGTTGCCAAAAACTTTTTTACGCATAAAATAGTAAATAGCTGGAATAGTTTGCCGGTAGAAGTAATTAGTAGCACGTCTATAAACATGTTTAAAAATCGATTAGACGCATATGTTGATAGATTGGGTATAGTTTAAGGTAATAAAATTAAGGGTTGGATAAGATAGATTTTGATTCTCTTTTCAGTAAAGATCACAATAACCAGACTAGGGTTCATAGTATGAAATTATTTAAGCCAAGATGTAGAACAAATTTAAGAAAACATAGTTTTACAAGTGTTGTGGGATATATGGAGGCAGCATCTTGGGTTAGGGGATACTCTCTGTCCTTACACACCCCATTTAAAGAGATTCCTCTGCCGAGCGGTGCCCCCCATAGTACTGTGAGGCATTGAAAAACTCATGATCTTCACTTGCCCCACAAACACCTTTAAATGGGAGACCCAAAATGGGTGCACACACATTTCTACATTACTGTACAGTCTTTACAGCCACACCTACACTTTTCCTCCTAAGTATATATATTGTAATGTATATGGTTGTAAATTGTGACTTAGTCCGCAATTGATATGGACCGTGACTTATTTTTGGTTGGCAAGGTACTGGTATTGATGGATACCGTAATGAAATTGACTGGATTCTTTGGATCTGATATATTTGCATGTCGGTTATAAATTGATATAGAGTGTAACATATTTGTGGATAGTAGTCTATTATGACTTGATCCTCTGGATCCAGAGATTCTATCTTTAGTTTTAAATTGATAATTAATTAGTTTTAAATTGATAATTATTTAGTTTTGTAAAAATTGGTTGTTGCCAATGTACGGGCAGGTTTTACATAGTGGAGCCACCTCGATGGGCCGAAGTGGCCCCTAGTGTGCCCACTATAAAAATTTCATATGTTCTTATGTTCTTTGTGGTTCGGAACCCAAGTAAAATTGTAGGTCCCCTCCGCCACCACGGAGGACATGCACAATACACAATTACGAACACAGTTAGGTAGACCAGCCATGAGTGGATCCTAGGGTCTTTGTTGGTCTGAAACACTATAACATATAACATTATATATATATTTACAAACAACAGTAATCTAATTGATAATGTAGAAATATCACCAACTATGATATCAGACCACAACATCATTGAAATGACAACTAATATAAAGGCAACAGGAAAGGAAAGAACACGCACTGAAGAAAGAAGGAAATTCGAAATTTTTAATTTTCACTCCAAAGCTATAAACTTGGAAGATGACATCCAGCATGGAAGTAATAGATTGGAAAACCATTTTCGAGGCCAAAACAACGGAGGAGATGCTAATGATGTTAGAGGAGAAGACGTTAGAAATTGTGGAAAAACATGTCCCAAAGATACAACAAAGAAGAAAGAGAAGCAGGTTCGAGAGACAAAAGAGGGCATTGTTTCGAAAGAGAAAAAGAGTGGCTGCAAAATTAAGTAATTGTAAAGATAACAACATCAGAAAAATATTAGATGATAAACTGCAACGTATCGATGTCGTCATACAGGAACTAATCGAGAAGCATACAGAAAAAGAAGAAGACGCTATACAAGCGATAAAGGCTAACTCAAAGTATTTCTATAATTTCGTAAAAAGGATGTCGGAAAACCATGCGACTATCGGACCTTTAAAAAATTAGAACAGTGCTTTCTCTGATGATCTAACAGAAGTATCTGAAATATTAAGAGCTCAGTACGAATTATCTTTCAGTATCCCAAAAACTGATAAATTGATATGCGATAGAAACGCGTTCTTTGAAGAAGAACCACAAGAGGAAAGTATAACGGATTTCGACTTTACGACGGATGAAATTACACAAGCCATAGGGAAACTAAAAACACACTCATCGGCAGGACCGGACAAATGGGATGCCACACTGATCAAAAACTGCAAGAATGCAATCGCTGAGCCCCTATACTGAATATGGAGACAATCACTAGACACTGGAGAAATACCGGGCATCCTGAAGAGCGCAAACATAGTCCCAATTTATAAAGGAAGAAATCGATCTGAGGCCAAAACTATAGGCCAGTGTCGCTTACATCTCATCTCACTGAAATATTTGAAAGAATAGTTGGACAGAAAATCTATGACTTTTTGGAAACTCAGAAAAAATTCACTGATAACCAGCACGGGTTTCGGTCAGGCAGATCATGCCTATCACAACTAATGGAACACTGCAACAGCATTATTGATGCATTTGAAAGTAATGAAAACTATGATGTACTGTACACAGACTTTGCTAAAGCGCTCGACAAGTGTGACCATGGAATCATAATACATAAACTGAAATATATGGGAATAACAGGAAAAGTAGGGAAATGGATATATAATTTCCTTCGTGAGCAGCGGCAAGTCGTTACAGTTCAAGGAGTATCTTTATCAGAATCAGAGGTCCTCAGCTCAGTACCACAAGGAACAGTATTAGCTCCACTACTCTTCATAATCATGCTAACTGACATAGATGAGGACGTTACCAGAGACAGCACAGTAACATCCTTTGCCGATGACACAAAGATCAGTAGAAAAATAAGAAACCCAGAAGATATAGGATCTCTACGAACCGACATAAATAGAATCTCTGAGTGGACGGAAGAAGACAATAATATGAAGTTTAACACCGAGAAATTTCAGCTATTACGGTACGGAAAAAGAGAAGACCTAAAATCCATGGAATATTATACTCCAAATGTACAGGAAATTCAGAGAAATTCCAGAGCAAAAGATTTAGGGGTTGTAATGACTGATGATGCGAAATTTGAAACACAAAATAAGATAGCAGTAAACAGAGCAAAGAGAATAACGGGTCAGATATTGAGAACCTTTAAACGAAGGGATAGAAATGTAATGATTCCTCTACTGAAAACCTTGATCATACCCAAATTGGAATACTGCTCGGTCCTAACATCCCCATATAAAAAAGAAGACATTAGACAGCTGGAAGGGATCCAGAGAAGCTTTACAGCCAAGATCAATGGGTGCAAAGAACTAAATTACTGGGAAAGGTTTCGCGAACTAGACCTATATTCACTGGAAAGGAGAAGAGAGAGATACACCATTATTTACACTTGGAAAATAATGGAGAAACTAGTCTCTAATCTTACTCTAAACCCAATAACTCCCCAAACAACGGTGGAAGGTAGAAACGGTAGACTGTGTCCTGTTCCAAAATTGAAGGCGAGACAGGGAACATCCTTAACCCTGAAAGAAAATAGTTTTGTAGTGAGAGGACCAAAACTGTTTAATTAGTTGCCCAAAGACCTAAGAACCACGAAGGGAGTTGCGGTGGACATCTTCAAAAGAAGACTAGACGCCTGGCTCAGAACAATCCCCACAGGGGTTCTAGTTAGGTGGCAGCAACGGATGTATTATTTGCAGTAGTTTTCTTTTATATTACTCTCCGAGTTCTTCTATAGTGGCTCGGAGGATTCAGGTAGGCTTACTAAATTCTCTGAAGATTCTGGACTCTTCTTATAGCGTATCTGGAAAGTTTAATGACTAAGTTCTTCTGAAGTGAGCAAGGCTCGAAGGATAAGATAAAGACTACCTTTTACTGTAATTTACTGCTAAAATGTACAGGTAGTGCTCAGCCTCTGAATTAGCTTTTGAATAACATATGGAAGATTTTATTTGGTTTTATATACCACAAAACTGCTAACATCATTATTATTAAATGTTGAAAAGGCTGCATTATTTTGCACAATATTTGAAAATAAAGTAAATCTTTTAGCTGTGATAAGGTTTAAACGAATAAACAAGATATTTAAAGATGAAGCCATATTTTTATCTTAAACCGCGTATTTTCAGATCTGATGCTATCATGATCTGCCAAGTTAAATAAAAGTGGAAATTGAACTATGCATCTTTACACTAAAATATGCATACGAGTAAAAATTAAAGGTTAGGCAAGAAGTGACTTCATCTTTTATACGAAGAGAGAATGTATACAAAATATTAACATTGCAAAGCTTAAGCAGGATTCATTATTAAGCGAAATCTAAAAAAAATGATTAAGAGATTTTAAAAAAGACAAGTCACCAATTATTTGGCAAAGTAGAAAGCAAATCAAAAATTTTAGCCAAACTTGCGTTGGGCGATTTTGGTCCTTATGTAAAAATGAATACACACACGTACATGCATTTGACTATAGGCATTATATAAAGATAAATATATACACGAATATACAGGATTATATAAGTACATGAACCATATAACACATGAATTTTAAAATGGATACAAGAACTATATAAATGAATACAAAAATTACATGAATAATAAGATAGTATAGGAATATGGGAATAGTTCACGTGGTCTGGGTACGCACTCTTGGTCGTGTATAAATAGTTTCATGTCCTTCGGTGTCTCTTGTTTTTCTTTGTTCCCAGAATGATCTTTTCGCCACAAATATACCGAGGATAATAGCACATACAATAATGATACTAACGGCAGATGTTGAGAAAATTGTTACAGGTTGTAGTATTTGTAAGAGGTTATTTTGGTTATCATCCGAAATTTTAAACCGGCTCAATTGATCATTCCATTCAGGGGCATGTAGCTCGGGTAGGATGGTTACAGGTTTTATGGAGAGATTTAAGATCTCTATGACGGGTTTAAATTTAATTTGCGACGGGAAGGGGTATGAGTTATTAAGGGTAACCTTGTACGGGTTGTATATTTGGAGGATTTTTGAACGCAAGGAGCAACCAATTGGTAGCCGAATAACCATAGGGATTGTGATGAGGGAATAATTCGACGGACACTCGAGAGTAGCGGCAGTCCTGTTCGCGAAAGAAACCCAGATGTCTGGTCCAATTCGTAGTTGGACGGTTTTAGGGGAATGAAATTTTTTAAATGAACATACCGGGGCATGCCGGTCACGAATTAAGTCGATAAAGCAAGACCTAGTAGTTGGAAGAATAACTGGTTTGAGTGGAGGGCAAACGAGTTGTTTATTTGGTTGCGGGAATCGGCAATGCCGGACGTCGCTATCTGACATCATAGAATAGGCTGACAGATCTTTGGTGAGGAAAAGGTAAGGTGGTACGGTGGGTAAATACAATCGATAGACATTAGAGTTGTTTTGGTAGGGTGTTGGGAAAGGGTGAAATTTATATACGTCATAAGTGAGGACATCGAAAAATGGTATAATTATGAGGTATGTGTAGGGGCGTGGTCCATGTACAGTCCAGGTGTATTCTAGAAATTGGGGTAATTAGTTGGTTGAGTGGGAATATGGGTGATAATTTTAATTGTGTGGGCGTGTGAATCAAGGACTGAAGTGTTTCCCATGGTATTAGGGTGGAAAGAGTGATTTTTCCATGGGCTAGCTGGGTTGCACGCAAAACCTTGGAATGAATCGTAGTTATTCGTTGTAAGTATTATCGATTAGGGTTACTTGTAGGTTAATTATCTCTATTAATTCTAGATATCTTTTGTGTTCTTTGTATTGAGCTAACATGGATTCAAGGTATGTGAATCTGTCCGAAAGGGAGTGGAGGAAGCGATTGTTTTCGTGTAGTGACCTAATAGTTTGTTCTAACATGTGTCCATTATATTCGATTTCGCGCGAAGAGATTCAATTTGAAGTTCATTCTTTTAATATCTTCTTCGGTTGCTAATCCGAATAAACCTTTGAACAGTTTCCCTCCTATATCTATCAGTCCCCTTTTATTCTTTGGTTAAAGTTTTCCGAGTTTTTAGTTTCAGTTTGTATCCATGGTAAGGCTAATATTTCTGATAGGGCGCGTGCTGTAGTTCGAATATTTTCGAGGTATTTTCTAACAGAACGCGACTAATCTGATCTTTTCCTGGAAAGAACTGGACTTTACTTTCAAACGTTTTTAATTGGGTTTGTATCTGAAGGAGATTGATTTTAATTCTAGCAGGGGGTTGCAAATCGATAAAAGGTCCGTGCCCTTTCAAAAATTTACCTTCTGCAAGTTTTCTATAACAACTCCGGTAGAAATTTTAATGCTAGGGCTACAAGAGTAAATAATTTGGAAAATTATAAGGGGGACAATTTTATTCATTTCTACGCCTTAGATTATACGGAGCTGGGGGTGGCCGTGTGGATACTTGTGTTTGTGGGCGAAGGGGTCGGCCTCGTTTTGGTGGCAATGGGGGTCGACCGTTAAGCTCGGATTCTGAGCGGGTTCGTTTCTTATGTGAAGGTTCTAGTTCACGTGGTTGATGCATTTGGCGGTATGTAGGGTCCGTGCGTCGATCATCAATCGGTGAGGGTGGTGACGAGGAGATGTGGAGTTGGAGTGGAGGGAGATGGTGGAGTTCCACTGAGTGATCCTCTCGAAGGGTTTCTCCAGGGTCTGGGTCCGATGGGACTCTTGGTCTGGGGCTCCTCTTGTTCAGAGATTGGCCGAGTACTGGTGGTATTACGAGGTACCAATCTTCGTCATGGGTAGTGGTTCCCGCGGTGACCACTTCAGTTTTTTATCCCTGCTCGATTGTAATACCTTGACCTTTTGAAGGATAGGCGGCTCGAACGCCTGGCAGCTGTTTTTTGGGAAGGTGTTGTTCGGAGCTATCTTCAAATTGTCAGCGTGAATGATCTTTAGTTTGGAATGATCCCGGAGGTCGAGGATTTCATAACGATTTTTTCCGAGGTTTTTCATAATCCTATATGGGCCATCCCATTTTGGGTATATTTGCGATGAGCACCTGGCGGTTTCACGCTCTTCAGATAACATCGCATACCGACGATTATAGTCCGTTGACGGGGATGACGCCTATGTTGCTCTTGCTCCATCTGTTGGTTTCGTTGGTCTAGGGCATAGCGGATTATGTCAAAAAATCTTGAAAGATCGTTCAGCTAGTTGCTGATTTGCTTCTGCCATTCGGAAGATGTTAGAACTGCCGGGTCGATTGGTCGGGCAAATCAAAAGGTAGACGCTTGTCGTAGTGATATAGGACGAAATGAGGGTGTCCCCGATGGACACATTATAGCCATTGTTGATGGCTGTTTGTACCATGGGAAGGGAATCATCCCATGTACGGGAGGATGCATCGACAACGTGGCAGGGCTTCTAAGATCTTTCGATTGTGCCTTTCCACTAAGCCGTTTGCCTGCGGATGGTATGCCACAATGTGTGTGTTTTTAATTTTACACATGTTACAGAGCGATTCGAACAGTTTGAACGGGAAACTAAGAGCGTTATCAGAAATTAGGATGGAAGGAGTACTGTGATTCTGGATGACGCGTTCCACTAGGGCTCTTGCCACAGTTTCCGAGGTCTGGTCTGGAATGGCAGCTACTTCGCTGTAACGCGAGAAGTGGTCCGTAAACACAATGATGTACTGGTTTCTCTTAGATGTTTTGGGGAAATGGTCCCAGTATATCCATTCCAGTTCTTTGCCAGGGCCTTTGGCATACTGGATATTTATGCATAGGAGCTGTGGGTGGTACGTTGCCCTTATGTTTTAAACACGACGGACATTCGGCGATGTATTCATGTACCTTTCTGTTCATTCGGGAAAATGGTATCGCTCCAAAAGACTCTTGATGGTGCGATCCGGCCCCATGTGGCCATACAAAGGTGAGTCGTGACAAAGTCCAATGGCTATATCGACGAGATCCTTTGGTATCTCCACGAGGTCGTTTCCATCTTCGTTCCTGAAATGTACGAGCCCATCTTTGAGGTTGTACTGTTCTTTTACCTTCGATGGTTCCTTTTGTTCCAGGCGCGCCCGAAGGTTTTGGGTGTGTTGGTCCTGTTGTTGGGAGTATTGCAGACACTCGTAGTCGAACACAGGAAGAATTCCTATTTTATTCACTTGGGCGTCGGGCTTGAGTCTCGACAATCCGTCTGGAATAACTTGAAGTTTTCCCGGTTTGTATACGATTTTTGCCGCAAAGTCCTGAATCAACAGAGCCCATCTACTCAACGTCCTTCAAGTAGCTTGTCCTTGAAGAGGTACGTGAGTGGCTTATGATCAGTCTTGATGGTTACATCGTAGCCATAGACGATATTTCGGAATTTTTTCAAAGCCCAATATACCGCTAGGGCCTCTCGGTCCGTAGTGGAATAATTCCGTTGAGGTGCAGAGAGAAGTTGACTGGCATAAGCAATGGGTAATTCCACACCTCTACGTCCTGTAATAGGACGGCTCCTAGTCCATAGGAGGAAGCATCGTGGCTATGATGAAGGGTCTTGTGTAATCAGGATATTGTAATGGGTGACAGGTTAGTTTAATTAAAGTTTCAAAGGCATGTTGGTGATCGGATTCCCAGTTAAATTTCGAATTTTTCTGGAACAAATTAGTAATGGGTTTAGCAATATTTGAAAATTGGGGGATAAATTCCGATAGAATCCGACAAAACCAATAAATGCACGGGCGTCGTCGATGGTTTTGGGTACAGGGTACCTTTCCAGGCTTCGAGTTTGGCTGGATCAGGTTTAATTCCTGTGGAGAGTAGGAATCCTAGGTATACCAGGGATTCTTGTAAAAAATTGCACTTTGCAAGCTTCAGTTTAAGGTGTGCTTTTCTCAAGCGTGATAGCACATTCTGAAGACGTTGAAAGTGTGTTTTTATGTCCGAACTGTAACGATAATATCGTCAAGATAAACGAGAGCTTCGACACCTAATAGGTCGGAAAGGACTATATTCATCAACCTAGAGAAATTAGCAGGCCCATTTCGGACTCCGAAAGGTAAAACCTGGAATTCGTAATGGCCTCGGTTAGTGGAGAAAGCAGTCAATGCCCGAGATTCGGGACTGACCTCCATTTGCCAATAACCGATGCTAAATCGAGGGATGAAAAAAGTTCGCTTTCCCTACGTTCAGAATTGTTTCCTGCATGTTTGGAATCGGGAAACGGTCTGGGATGGTAATGTGTTCAGGCGTCTAAAATCTATACAAGGGCGAGATGTTCCGTCCTTTTTGGAGACGAGAATCATAGGAGCGGACCAGGGACTAGCTGAAGGCTGAATGACATCCTGCTCCAACATGTCCGTGATGTGTTCCTCAATAGTGACTAATTGGGAATGTGGAACCCGATAGGGAGGAATGAAAATGGGTTTGGAATTGGGTTCCAACTTGATTTCAAAAGGGACCAAATTAGTTCGGCCCAGAGGATCTCCTTTTAGGGCAATCACATCTCTATTTCTTATCAGGAAATCGAGAAGTGATTCCATTAGTTTGGGATCCTGTAAAGCTGGTGACTCCTGAAGGGAGTGCTCCAGACATTTCTTATATTCTTCTTTTAATACTGAAGGATTTAACTCTAAGGAACTGGAAACACGATTTATCGTACTGGTGAGGAAATCTGAATCTATTCTACTGTGGAAACAGTTCCTATTTTCTGATTTGAAGTTAATTCTATAGGGCTTTTTCCTTTGTTTAAACAAACAACAGGGATAGCTGAATTCTGACTCTGACTAAGGACTTGGGCAATAAGAACATCTCTTTTGAAATTACTTTTCTCTGTAATCAGAGTACGCTCTGACTCTAATAATTTTCCTTGACTGTCGACTACTTTTGCTAGGAAACAGATCTTCTCGTAAGGGGCTACTGTTATATACTCGGTAGGGCATATGAAAAATTGAGAATCTGACTCTGGTTCGGCGACTAAAATTTGCCTTATTGGCTGAATTGAAGCTGGCTGAACTGAAACTGGCTGAACTGAAACTGGCTGAACTGAAACTGGCTGACTGGAAACTGACTGACTGGAAACTGACTGACTGGAAACTGACTGTGTTGATCCAACTGGATTCAACAACTGGAACTGATTACCCTGGGGTTTGATTTCTGGAGCGGTTGTCCCTCTGGATGCAACCGTCTGACTTGAACTGCTATCAAGTGGAGGGGGTTTCCTCTTTCTTTCGGAAATCTGAACTGGGTTAATTCTATTAGCATTAAGCTGTCTGTTATTCTCACGGAGATGGTGTGTCCTATTTCGACACTTTACTAGCTTTCCGGCTGGGTAAATCTCCCATTGATTCTAGTTAAAAAAAATCCATACCTAGTAGGATATCTGTCTGAAAGGTGGCGACTGTGTCCACTATACAACATTTCGTGGGTATACCGCGTTTCCAACTTCTAAATATAATTCAATTTCTCCGTATATAGGTATGGGTGTGCCCGTAACTCCTCTGACTTGACAGGAGGGTGCCTTAATTTCATATTTGTAATTTGTACTCTCTAGTAATTCATCTAAACATTGTTTCTTAATTAAAGTCGCGTGTGCTCCTGTATCTAGGAGAGCAGTTAAATCTTGGTTATCAGTGCTACAATTTATTACTAAATCTAGGAGGTCCGCACCTATTATCCTGATGGAGAGTTTGTGTGTATCTGGGTTCATTACTGTAATTTAGGAGGGAGGAGGTTGAACTGCTGCCTCCAATGTAGGGTCTAAAAAAGGGCTCGAATGTCTTCTATGGGAGGACCTGGGTCATATTCTACGGGATCACCATACGCTGGAGGGTTTCTTGAAAACTGTATCTGGGGAAAATGATTCCTCCGGGTACTTCTACGTACCGAACTAACCGACCTTGCTGATTGTACTGGGTTTGTACATGGGGTAATAATGTGGTTGACCCTGTGGTCGTAATCTATTGGTTGGTGGTTCGACTGAGGCTGGGAATGGACTGGTTTCTGGGGATTGGGGACTTTTGGGAACGTTGGTGGTTTGGTTTCTGAAAGTGGGGCTTATACCCTGCAGGGGGCTTTATCGGCACAGTTTTGGCGATCGCCACGGCGATGACCATGTTCGTGACAGTGGGAGCAATAAGAGGGATAAGTGCACTGACTTATCATGTGCCTAAAGCTATCGCAGTTAAAACACTGTGGAAGAGGGCGTGTATTCCGGGTTTGGGGGGCTTGTTTCTGGGGTGGTGTTCCCTGCATTGGCCTCGATTTATAGGGTTGTTGTTGTTGCTGTTGGTGTTGTGGTTGCTGCTGCTCAATGTAATGTACGGGGGTTTCTCTACCCTTTCGGTAGTTCTGGTTTGCTAAATCTGGGTAATGTTCCGTGTTTTATTTATGGCTACACTTACAGGTCTGTCAACATTTAAAAACTCCTGAAACTTTTTTTTAGGTGCTCCTGGTAGGTTTTGGTAAATGGTCGTTGCTACCATTAGATTTCTTTGTTTTGAAGTGACAGTAATGCCACACCACGCATTTTCTGCGGCTCGGAGGGCTTCTCCTACAAGTTTATGTGTTCGTGTAATAAAATTGTTTAAATCTTCGTGTTCCTCTTTCTTCCATTTAGCTTGGAAGACTGCTTCTAACGTGGCTAAGGGTTGTGCAAGTGTTATTTCTTTAAAAAAATTCTAATAAGTTTTGTTTAAAATTGTCTCATGTTGTAGCTTCGCTAATTGATGGGACGTAGGTGACTGTGTCATGAGCATTCCCTTCTTTAGGGTCGATAAATCTTTTTGCTTCCCTAATTTTTATATCATCATCGGTGATGTTTTCGCGTAAGAAATGTTGCTCTAAAGACTCAATCCAAGGTCTTACGCGTGGTTCCACAAAGTGATTATCTATGGTCCCCTTAAAAATTAAAACAGTATGGGGAAGGTTTATTAGTCTACCTAAGTTAATGTATGCTGGGGCCGGGGTTTGAGACTGAGACATATTGGCTTATTCTGGATCTGAAGTTTGTGTGTTTGGGAGTATGTTTGAAGGGCGCGGGATAGGTGGAAAAATGGGTGTAGGTAAATTTTCGATGTCAGAACGCGCACCGTCTGAATCGCTCATATGTGAAGGTACTATTAATGTGTTCTAATTAGGTCTGCTTGATCGATCTCAATTTATGGAATGATCACTTAAGGGGTTTTCCTAACTACACTATCTAAAAAAATACACATTAAATAAATGCACAATAATTTGCCTAACTAGGGGAAAATTTGAAAAGATTGCAACCAAAATAATAATAAAAAATGTAAACAAGATTATCCTGGTACTATGCTTGGTACATTAAATAAAATTATACTGTACTAACTATAATAGCGAAAATAACTGCGAAAATAACTCTCTGAAAATAATTCTGTGACAATAACTCTGTGACAATAACTCTGTGAATTTTAACTCTGTGACATTAACTCTGTGACATTTAATTCTGTGACAATAATTCTGTGAAATTTAACTGTTTCACTAAAAAATGTGTCACTGGTGTATGGAATGTTCACTGTGCTTTTTGTTAATTCTGGCTCAATACTAAATATTAACTGTTAATAATACTGACTTTTCAAATGTCCTTGGAGACGTGTCCTGAAGACGTGTCTTGTTGGCCACTTGTTCTTGGATGAAAACTAGGCGTGGAGAACTTGGAGTCGTGACACACCGATTCAAGGGTGAATGTGACGAACTGGAAGTCGTGACACGCTGGTCAACTGGGTGTTGGTTCTAGTTCCAGGGTCTGGAACACTGGAAGAATCCTGGATGCAGAGGTCGCCAGTTGTTAAGATCCTGGTTAAAGGGTCGCCAGTTGTTAACCCCTCCGTCTATGGCCTGGGTTGGTTCGAAGTCGATGGGGGTTCTAGTTAGGTGGCAGCAACGGATGTATTATTTGCAGTAGTTTTCTTTTATATTACTCTCCGAGTTCTTCTATAGTGGCTCGGAGGATTCAGGGAGGCTTACTAAATTCTCTGAAGATTCTGGACTCTTCTTATAGCATATCCGGAAAGTTTAATGACTAAGTTCTTCTAAAGAGAGCAAGGCTCGAAGGATAAGATAAAGACTACCTTTTACTGTAATTTACTGCTAAAATGTACAAGTAGTGCTCAGCCTCTGAATTAGCTTCTGAATAACATATGGAAGATTTTATTTGGTTTTATATACCACAAAACTGCTAACATCATTATTATTAAATGTTGAAAAGGCTGCATTATTTTGCACAATATTTGAAAATAAAGTAAATCTTTTAGCTGTGATAAGGTTTAAACGAATAAACAAGATATTTAAAGATGAAGCCATATTTTTATCTTAAACCGTGTATTTTCAGATCTGATGCTATCATGATCTGCCAAGTTAAATAAAAGTGGAAATTGAACTATGTATCTTTACACTAAAATATGCATACGAGTAAAAGTTAAAGGTTTAAGATTTACAATTAACCCTTTACTGCCCAAACGGACGAATTTGTAACCTATCAAATAATCACTCTCATAACTTAACCCTACAAAAAATTCGGACGGTAAAGGGTTAAATGCTTAGGTAAGACGTGACTTCATCTTTTAACGAAGAGAGAATGTATACGAAATATGAACATTGAAAAGCTTAAGCAGGATTCATTATTAAGCGAAATCTAAAAAAAATGATTAAGAGATTTTAAAAAGGACAAGTCACCAATTATTTGGCAAAGTAGAAAGCAAATCAAAAATTTTAGCCAAACTCGCGTTGGGTGATTTCGGTCCTTATGTAAAAATGAATACACACCCATACATACATTTGATTATAGGCATTATATAAAGTTAAATATATATACGAATATACAGGATTATATAAATACATGAACCATATAACACATGAATTTTAAAATGGATACAAGAACTATATAAATGAATACAAGAATTACATGAAGAATAAGATAGTAGTATGAGAATTATTTATGGTTCATTTTTACATATACAGGGTGTTTCAAAACTTTCTGTACAAATTGTAATGGGGGATAGGCAACACCAAGACAAACCCTTTTCGTCGATAAGTGTATGTCCGCTGACATCACCATTCGGCGCGAGAGGGCGCCGCTGCAATTGGCTATAAGGTGAAGTGGGCTAGACTCGCGCTTGCCGCGGGCATTCTTAAATCGGACGTAGTACGCGTAACATGGAGCGCTTCACGACTGTTGAGATGGCTGACATGCATATGGTGTATGGGGCTGCCAATGGAAACGGAAGAGCTGCTGTGAGGTTGTACCGACAGCGCTTCCCAAACAGACGTGTGCCAAACCACCAAACGTTTGCGCATTTGCATCGGCGACTGCGAGAAACTGGAACATTCCATGCAAATATGCATGACACTGGTCGGGAGAGAAACGTGCGCACTCCTGACATGGAAGAAGAAATCCTACGGCGATTTGAGGAAATCCAAGCGCAAGCACGCGAGGTGTTGCACGTATCCTCGGTGTGAACCACGACCTGGTCTGGAGAGTGTTGCACGAGCAGCAGTTACATCCGTTTCATCGTCAGAGAGTCCAGGCATTACAACCTCGGGATTACCCTCTTCGTGTGGAATTCGCACGCTGGTTTCTGCAGCAGACAGCGGTGCAGCCTAATTTTCCGGCTTATGTGCTGTTCTCAGATGAGGCCTGTTTCACACGTGAGGGTGTATTTAACATGCACAATTCTCACGTGTGGGCGCACGCAAATCCACATGCTACACGGGTGCATGCTCATCAAGAACGGTTCGCCGTCAATGTTTGGGCGGGTATCGTCCATGGCAAGTTGAGTGGGCCGTACCTGCTGCCTGCCCGACTCGACGGGTGGGTTTATCGGATATTTCTTGAAGAAACGTTACCGGAACTGCTGGAAGATGTTCCCGTGGCTATTCGTAGACGAATGTGGTTTCAACACGACGGGGCCCCAGCACACTCCAGCAACGATGTGCGGGATTATCTGAACGCCACTTTTGGGGACCGATGGATAGGCCGGGGTGGGCCCGTAGCCTGGCCACCGAGATCGCCCGATTTAACATGCCTCGATTTCTTCCTGCGGGGACACATGAAGAACCTCGTGTACGAGACTCCCATTTACTCAGAAGAAGACCTCGTAGCAAGAATCGCTGTCGCCGCTGGAACTGTTCCCGAAATGCTGGGAATCTTTCGACGTGTACGTCGGTCAATGCTTCGACGCTGTCGGGCATGCATTGATGCTACCGGTCGCAACTTTCAGCACCTTCTTTAAATAAACATGCCTTCTTTAAATAAACATGTTACGCGTACTACGTCCGATTTAAGAATGCCCGCGGCAAGCGCGAGTCTAGCCCACTTCACCTTTTAGCCAATTGCAGCGGCGCCCTCTCGCGCCGAATGGTGACGTCAGCGGACATACACTTATAGACGAAAAGGGTTTGTCTTGGTGTTGCCTATCCCCCATTACAATTTGTACAGAAAGTTTTCAAACACCCTGTATATAACGATAAACAAATAATAATGTTTAAGCTGGTAATTGAATCTAAATAATAATAGGTATGTTGGTTAAACGCTTATATGTTAGTCTATCTGCATATTCTGCCAATAAACCTTTTCATTTCATAATGTAGCTAAATAATATTTGTCATATGGTCTATAGTTTGCCAATAAACCTTTTCATTTCATTTCAAATGTAATTGAGTTATATAAAATCGGTTATTAGTAAGAAAATCTCTCTTACAAAGTTCTCATTCGCAGGCCTGTGTAATTCATAGTCAATAATTGGTAACAATAATAATAATAACTATTTATCGTTTCAGACAAATTACTAGAAAAAATTACATACGATTAAAATTGCTTATTACTGATTAGCCTGGAAAATCTGGCAAGATTGTGAAATGAGTTGCCAGTTATGATTAACGTACTTAAGAAAGAATTATGCAACTACATTGAATCAGTAAACTTATCAAATATATATACAGGGCTATTCAAAATGATTCACCTGATTTCAAATGAGAATATTTTTTAATGTTACAAATACAGTGATTGGTGATACATCAACCAAAAGAAAAACTGTTCAAATTTTGTCTCTCACCTCATAAATGCTCTATGTGACTTCCCCTAGTTACACGAGCAACGTCGACACGATAGTCGAATTCCTCCCATATTCGCTCCAGCATGTCCGTTGTCACTGACTCTACGGCAGTAACAATGCGAGTTCGGAGCTCATCCAAAGATGTGGGCAACGCTGGCACGTACACAGTATCCTTAACGTACCCCCAAAGGAAGAAGTCGCACGGTGTAAGATCCGGCGACCGATTTACAGCTCGAAAACTGCAACACACAAAACGCCTTCTGCTGTGCGGACGCCATTTTCATACTGACTGTTTGTTGCTAGGCTAGGCCACGGCGTGACTTTGGAGCCCTCTCGCGGTGATCTTGTAAAACTCGGAGATTTCCTCTTTCATGTGGTGTATGCCCAGTTGATGCACGGTTGATAGGTACGGAAGTATTCTCAGTTGAAATCGGATGAATCACTTTGAATAGCCCTGTGTATATATATAAACAAAAAATAATAATAATGTTTAAGCTGGTAATTGAAGGTAAATAATAGGTATGTTGGTTAAACGCTTATATGTTAGTCAATCTGCATAATGTAGCTTAATAATATATGTCATATGGACTAGAGTCTGCCACTAAACCTTTTCATTTCATTTCACTTCATTTCATTTCATTTCATAATAGTGTAGAATAAATGAATTTTAATTAGGATAGGCAAAAGTTACCCCTATAATTGAAAATAAAAGGTGGTTTATTTTAATTTTATTTAATATTTTTATTTAACTTCATATAATGCAAAGATTCATTCAGAATTTCAATAGTAAATAGACTATTATTCGTCTGTTTTTTGTAACATCTGTATTTACCCTGAAGAAAAACGTTAAAAATGGCTCCGAGAGCACAATACAAGTTATTCTGTGTCTTGAAACCCATACAGCATCTCATATAGGTTTCCTAAGCTCTTTTTTCAAATATTTATTTTAAGTTTTCATTTTTATTGTTTAAGGGGATAAGGTTTAAAATTGATTGTCAAACTCTGCTTTTGTCTCATGAAAAACCATGAAAGAACCCCACAGGAGGATTTTTTTTTCTCGTGAAGGATGGCGAGGATGAATCATTTTTTTTTTCCAAGGAGGAGGAGGGGCAAATGCCCTTCATTAAGGACGGTGAGACCCCATAAATGGGGTGAGGAACTTAAGGAAGGGAGCCCCCTCATGACGGAGGCGAAGGCCTTCAGGGGGCCCCTCCAGGGGCAAGTTTCAAAGCACCCTAAATTCCTCTACCCAAATGCCATCATACGACTAAAGACAAAGACGAAAGAGTTTGCCTAGGCAGGCTGTCAGCACAGAAGCACAGTTCTTAAGAACAACAGGAGAAACACCATCAGGACCGTACGCCTTCTTAGAGTTGAGCACAGATAGGGCAGAAAGAACATCTTTAGAAAAGATTATAATTTTAGACATAATAAAGTCAGACGGAGGAGGAGATGGGGGAACAGCACCGAAATCGTCCATGGTTGAGTTGGAAGCGAAAGTTTGAGCGAAGAGTTCAGCTTTATCATGAGAAGAGACGGCGACTGAACCGTCGGAATGGAAAAGAGGAGGGAAAGAAGAGGAAGTAAACTTGTTGAAGAGGTTCTTAGCTAGATGCCAGAAAGAGTGAGAAGAATTAGAATGGGATAGATTTTCTCATTTTTGTCGGATGAAGGAATTTTTGGCGAATTGAAGAACAGATTTTGCATGATTCCAGACAGAAATATAAGTTGAGTGAGAGTCAGGAGTTGGCTGGCGACGGTACCGTCTGAAAGACTCCTCTCTGTTGCGGATAGCATTAGAACAAGTAAAGTTAAAACAAAGATTTTTGCATTAGTGGTAGGAATAGAATATGGAATGTATGTACGCCTCCATGCCCGAGAGAATCACCTCCATGATGCGCTCATCACATTTGGAAGGGCCCCGGCCACGGAAGTAGTAATCATTCCATGGGAAATCAGAGAAGTACTGCCTAAGGGCCTAAGGCCGGATTGGAGCGATAGGACAGGAAACAGATATAAGAGTGTGGTCAGAGGAGCCCAACCGAGAAAAAAATTTGACAGAGTAAGAAGGATGAGAGGTAAGAAATAAATCCAGAATGTTGGGCCTATCTCCAAAGCGATTGGGGATACGAGTAGGGTGCTGTACAATCTGCTCAGGTCATTTAGGATAGAAAAGTTGTAAGCTAGTTCACCAGAGATGTTCGTGAAATGGGAGGAAAGTCAAAGGTGGTGGTGAACACTGAAATCTAAAATGGAGATTTCAGGAAAGAGGGAGCAGGAAAGAATGTATTCCACTTTGGAAGTGAGGCAGTCAAAGAATTTTGGATAGTCAGTAGAATTAGGAGAAAGGTAAACAGCGCAGATGTATTTACTTTAAGATTGGCAGGTAAACCGTAGCCAAAGGAAAGGAGAGGTGGTGTTCAACAGATTGAAAATTTGAGAAAAGGCCACGAATTTTGCAGAAATTAATGAAAAGTGAATCAGGCAGAGAACCGCAGAACATCTCGAATGGGTGATATATATATATATATAAATAACGTCCGTGTTCTTACATGATATTTCATATACAGTGTATATATATCGAGAGGGAAATACAATCCCTGATTAAGGCCCATACAGAGAGGGAAGAGGAAAAGGCGGTCCAAGCAATAAAGGAAAATCCAAAATACTTCTATAGCTATGCGAAAAGGAAAACAAAAACGCACGCTACCATCGGACCCTTAAGGAATGGAAATAATGAATTAACAGACGATCTAAAAGAAATATCTGAAATATTGAGAGCCCAGTATAAGTCAATCTTCAGTGCCCCAAAAAGTGACAAAGCGATACCTGACATAGATGCATTCTTGAAGAGAAATTGCAAGGAGAATGTACAACAGACTTTGATTTTAACCAAGAAGATGTAGCGAGAGCTATAGGACAAATGAAATCACATTCAGCTGCAGGTCCCGACAAATGGAACGCACTACTGATTAAAAACTGTAAAAATGAAATAGCTACACATTTAAACTGGATATGGAGAAGATCCCGAGACACTGAGGAAATACCGAGCATCTTGAAAAGAGAAAACATTGTCCCTATATACAGGCTGTTTCATAACATGTGGGATGCACTTTCAGGATGGATTCAGGACCTGAAATCAATGAAAAAAGTCTAATTAAGCATATGCCCGAAATCGCTTTGTTTCCGAGTTACAGCCCGTTTTGTGTTCCAGCAATTCTTTCCGCAAACTGTTTACAAACATTGCTTGCCAACGATGTTTGTGAGTGTGTACGAGATTTATTTCATGTATGGCCTTGCCGATCGTAATGTTTCGTGCACTCTATGACATGTTTCAATATCGTTGAGTGTAGAGCCATCAGTCAGTCAGAGGTGCATCGCGGTGTTTCACTGTTCGTATTCGTAACTTCTTACCCTGAATAAGTGCAGTCCAGTGAAAAAAAAACCTTATTCAAACAGAGAAATGGCAGACATGTATCTCATTTATGGACTTGCTGAGTGTAATGCGCCGCAGCAAGACGTCTGTATGCGGAAAGGTTTCCGAATCGCCGTCTGCCAGACAAGAAGACCTTTCAGAGAATAGACGAGCGTCTTGGTGATTCAGGATCATTCAACAAGCGAGTTTCAGATGGTGATAGACCAATCAGCGCCAGAACTGTTGAATTGGAGGAGCTGGTCCTGAATCGCGTGGAGGAACATCCTGGTGTCAGCACCCGAAGGATAGCAGCAGCAGAGGGTGTAAGATACACAACTGCGTGGAGAATTTTACGGGAACAACAGCTTTACCCATATCATATTCAGAGTGTACAAGGCCTTACTAAAACTTATTTCCCACTATGAGAGGCTTTTTGTACTTGGTTCCTTCAACAGTGTGTTCATGATCCTCTTTTTCTATCATCCGTGTTGTTTTCTGATGAAGCTGCCTTCACAAGAAATAGCGTGATCAATTTTCACAACACTCATCACTGGGCCGCAGAGAATCCGCATGCCATCATCCAGTCAAGGCACCAACAACAATTGCCGACAACTTAACCGGTCCTTTTGCTCTGCCTGGAAGATTAACAGGAGAATCCTTTTCCAATTTTTTAAAGAATGATTTAAGCGATTTACTAGATGAAGTTCCTCTTGGTGTCCGACGTCATATGTGGTTTATGCATGACGGCGCTCCTCCACATTTTAGTCGAGTATCCAGAGACTATTTGGATGACCACTTCCCTGATAAATGGATAGACTGTGGAGGACCCATTGCGTGGCCTACTTGCTCCCCAGACCTGAATCCACTCGATTTTTACCCGTGGGGTCATCTGAAATCCATCGTTTACGTGACACCCATTAACAACGTTGAAATGCTTCGCCAACGTGTAGAACAGGGATACCAGAAAATCTGAGCAATACTTGGAATGTTTGAACACGTCAGACAGTCTATGAACGAGGCGTGTTCAGGCGTGTATTCAAGCGCAAGGCGGTCATTTTGAGCACTTCCTTTAAAGGTAAGGCGGATACTTGCTGGAACACAAAACGGGCTGTAACTCGGAAACAAGGCGATTTCGGGCATATGTTTATATAAACTTTTTTCATTCATTTCAAAGCAAAGAACTATAGTACAGTGTCATTTACGTCCCACCTCACCAAATATTTGAAAGAATAATCAGAGAGAAAATCTATGACTTCTTGGAGACACTGGAAAGATTCAACGAAAATCAGCACGGATTCCGATCAGGAAGATAATGCCTATCACAACTTATAGAGCACTATAAGTCTATAACAATATCCTAGATGCACTTGAAGGCAATAAAAACTATGATGTCATATAGAGGGATTTTGCTAAAGCTTTCGACAAATGCGATCATGGTATAATAGCACATAAAATGAAATATATGGGAATAACAGGCAAAGTGAGAAAATGGATCTACGACTTCCTCAGAAAATGTCTACAGGTCGTCAAAATTCAAAGTGTATCATCAACAGAATCAGAAGTACGCAGCTCAGTACCACACGGTACAGTACTGGCCCCACTCCTGTTCATTATCAGGCTAACAGACATAGACAGTGGAGTAAACAGCAGCAGTATAGTAACATCCTTTGCAGACGATACAAAGATCAGCAGAAAAATCAGCGATGCAAATGAAGTGGAGGCCTTGCAGAGGGACACGAACAAAATATACAAATGGTCAGAAGACAACAATATGACTTTTAACACAAAGAAATTTCAGCTCTTGATATATGTTAAAAATGAGGAACTTAAACAGACTACATATGCTCCAGATGGAGTGGTAATTCAGAGAAGCATGAAAGCAATCGATCTCGGGGTAATAATGACCGATGATGCCAAATTTGAGACAAAATCAGATAGCGATAAACAAAGCAAAAAGAGTCGTGCGACAGATACTAAGAACTTTCAAAAGGAGTAACAAGACAGTAATGATTCCCCTGCTGAGAACATTGATCATACCAAAACTTAAATATTGCTCAGTTTTGTCGTCCCCATATAAAAAGGAAGAAATTAATAAACTAGAAGAAACGCAGAGACATTTCACAGCCAAGAGTGATGGCTGCAAAGAACTCAACAACTGGGAAAGACCACGTAAACTAAATTTGTACTCCCTGGAAAGAAGAAGAGAGAGGTACACCATAATCTACATATGGAAAATGATCGAAAAACTTGTACCAAACCTCAAACTAAACCCAATTACCATCCAAATAACACTGGAAAATAGGGAAGGCAGAATGTGTAGTGTTCCCTAATTAAAGGCCCGACAAGGGACCTCCTCAACACTGAAGGAAAATAGCTTGGTTGTCAGGGGACCAAGACTTTTTAACCAGCTTCCAAAGGACCTCAGAAACGTTACAGGGGTCAAAGTTAAAGTCTTTAAGAGAAGACTAGATGCCTGGCTCAAGACGGTACCAGATGAGACGGGTGTACCTGGCTATGTGTGGTGAAGAGCGCAAGAGAGGAACTCGCTCCTCCACCAAGCCAGGCCTAGAGGTGGGGCCACCAGGTTGACCTTCGTGTGAAGAGAGACCAACACACGGAACCTGAACGAGGTTAACGAGGAGGTATATAGTATTCATGCAGAGAAATATTTCAGATATATACATCCTTATCTTTTGTACCATGCATAGGATAGTTATGAAAAATTTAAGAAATAATAGTTTAACAAATAAAAAAATTAGTTCAACTCCAACATATAATGTAAAACATCAAAGAATTTGAGAAAATAAAAAAAAGTTAAAATGCAAACGTTTTCGTACATTTACTTACATTACTCTGTACAACATTAAATTTGTACTGAAACAAACTGAGGTGATTAAGTGTAATTTGATGGGACTGATGTAGTCAGAATGTAGTCAGAATTTTTCCATCATCTCTAGATTTTAAGTTCACCCAGAAATAATAAATCCTTCACATGCTCAATTTGCTAGCACATTCGAGTAGTCTCTTGTCTGAATATGAAGGGGTGGAGTCATATGAAGGGGGCAGAGTTAGAAGTCTCTCTCTCTCTCTCTCTCTCTCTCTCTCTCTCTCTCTCTCTCTCTCAATGCTCTCTGTAGCCTCTCAGTCATTTATAGTAATGTCTAATTAAAAATTAGAATGTTTTGGTTATAAGAAATTAAAAGAAGATAATAATATTAAATAAATGAAATTACGATAAATTATGGTTGTTTATATTATAATGATATTTAATTAGAATGTTTTGATTATAAGAAATTAATAAAGATAAGAGTAATTAATAAATGTAAAATTAAGATAAATAATGGTTGTTTGTTGAAATTATAAAATACGAGTTGGCAACGCCTGAACATCGGCCCGCGGAGGCTTGGTGGAGATGCCCTTCAGTCATCGGCCCGCTTTGCGTTTACGAAGGTGTCTCTTTTCGTGTTAGAATGTAATTGTGAATTTAAATTCTTTTTGTGGCTCTCTCGACTTAAGTATTATAATTAAATCCCCCCCCCCTCGCATTACCCCGTTTAACTAAGTCTGTTTCGGCAATAATAAAGTAGTAAAAAGTGTAATGAAGATTATAATTGACCCCAGTCTCCCTTTGCATTGTTAGAAATTATAATGGCGCCCACCGGGCGAAAGCGAGTCTGGCCGCGTCCGTATAAACACACAGAGAGAGAACGAGAATAAAGATTGAGAATAGAATAACGCGCTAAATAGTTATATAAACGAGAAAAAGAAGGTTTCAAAGTTTAATCACGACATTTTTTAGGTTAAATAAAGTTTAAACTAGAGATGGAACCCGGTTTTAAAAAACCGCTTTTCAACCGGTGATGAAAATTGTTAATCATCACCGAAATCGACGATAAGAACCGGTTTTCACAATTTTGCGCAAGTCTCCGATCACTTGAATGTTATGTGGATGATTGCACATTGATCAGTTAAGATTCTAAGATTTAATACTCCATCATGTCAAAGAAATCAAATGCTTGGTATCATTTCACTCGTAAGAATAAAGAAGAAGCAGAGTGTATGACATGTCACAAAGTTTTAAAGTGTTGTGGAGGTTCTACTTCAAGTTTATCATCCCACATAAAAAATATTCATGGCATAAACATCGACCAGATTAATCAGCCATTGAAGAAACAGAGAACAGTGGAAGAGTTTGTGCAAAACAAGTCCATAGAAGAGTAAATTTCGAAACTTGCGTGTGTAGATGGACTGAGTTTCCAATCAATTGCTAAAAGTGAATTCATTCAAGAAAGCCTAAGAAAGATAAAATACGACAAGTCTCATCCAACTTCCCATAATGGTGTCAGAAAAATGGTGCTTAGTTTTTATGAGAAAAAGAAACATGAATTGGTCAACTATTTCAAGAATCAGGTGAGACAAGGAATCCGCTATTCATTAACTATGGATGAGTATACATCTTTGCAAAACCAAAGATATATTAATATTAATGTTCATGATGAAAATCAACATTGATCTCGTGGTCTCATGAAAATAAATGGTTCTCTCGATAGCACCAAAACTATTGCAATCGTTAGGAAAAGATTGGAAGACTTTGGCTTGGACCTAGATAAGCATATCGTGGGTTGCACCACCGACGGTGCCTCAGTAATGGTCAAATTTGGAAGAGAAATAGTACCTGATCACCAGCAATGCATTGCACATGCTATACATCTCGCGGTTTCGGATATCTTGTATTAAAAAACTGCTGAAAATTCAGTTGAAGGGGAAAGTGATCCTACCCCTGAAGATGAAGCCATCGAAGAAGATGAACACTCTGCACATGAGTTAAGCGAAGATGAGTGTGAAATTTTATGCACTGATACAATTTTTTAGTCCGACATAGATGACGTAATTGTTCTTCCAAAACTTCGAGAAGATTACTTAAAAGTAATAAATAAAGTGAGAAAAACTGCCGCATATTTCGAAAGTCTCCTTTGAAAAATGAGAGATTGCAGGATTTTGTCAAAGATGAATTTAATAGAAAGGAAATGAAGCTTATCCTTGACTGTAGAACGAGGTGGAACAGTCTTTTGGCCATGATAGAAAGATTTTTGAAACTCAAAAATTGCATTCCAAAGGCCCTCAGAGTGATACGCTCAACAGAGACGATTTCAGATGAAGAATGGAATGCTCTAAAGAGCCTCTTTGACACGCTTCGTCCACTGGAAATTGTTTTGAAGGGACTCTGTTCCGAAGATGCAAATTTGCTCAAAGCTGAATCCTCCATGAAGTTCATTTTGGATAAATTTGAAAGCAAAAATAATCCTTTAGCTTTTGAGCTACGTCAGTGTCTCATTGATCGCTACTCATCGAGAAGACAAAAAGAAGCTGTCGTCTTACTGAATTTTCTCCACAATCCCGAGGTCTTGAAAAATTAATCATCAGCACCGTTCCTCTTTCCTTCAAGACAAGCACTTAAGTATGCGGATCATACATTTAAGAGGCTTTTTCCAGAAGCTTGCCAGATTTCAGAAACAGACGACCAAGTCCAATCAATTGCTTCGAAACTCGAAGATTCACAATGCAGCTCAGGTCGTGAAGTAAATGATGACGATCAACTTATGAACGAGTACATGTGTGAGATGAACAAACTGAAAATGAAACCCAAGAAAGATTCTTCTGAGACCTTTGACGTAAACAATGAATTCAGATATTTTGAAGCTATAATACTTTGAATAGAAGCGAAAATTTGGATCGAATGTACGAGGCGTTGCTTACAATAAAAGCTACCAGCGTAGAGTCCAAGAGAGTGTTTTCAGCTGCTGGTTTATTCGTCACAAAGATTCGATCAAGAATGTCAGATCAGACACTTAATGCTCTGTGTTTTCTCAAGTGTTATTTCAAAAATCAAGTTCGATAATAAAAATTTTAATTCAAATGTTACACATACTTGAGTGAATCAATTAAAACCTTATTTCTGTTTAATATTTTGATCATTTACCTCCCTATAAAGCATACAGAATCCCATCGGTGAAAACTGGTAAAAACCAGCTTTAAGAATATAGCGACGGTGAAAACCGGTTTTACACTTTTCGGTGATTTTCCATCCCTAGTTTAAACACGACACATTTAGTTCGACACTTCGCGTAGCTTTGTGCACAATTAAAATTAAATCCGGTGTTCTATATTTCGTAGAACTGTGTTTGTTGCACTTTTAATTTCTAGTTTTGTGAACATAAATTCTTTTCTATTCTTCACAGATCATTAGAAATTGCGGCTGCCTCAAGTCTAAGTAAAATCCGGAAATGCAAAAATCACCCAAACAGTTTTTGCTACATTTGTGGAAAATACATTACAGTTTCACAAAGGAAGAACATCACACACAAAGTGAAGGTGGCTTACTACCACTACTTTGGGTGTAGGATTGGTGACCAGAAAAAAAACTTGGCTCCACATGTGTATTATACAGTTTGCACATCTGGCTTAACACAGTGGCTGAATAAGAAGAGAGCAAGTATGCCATTTGCAGTTCCGATGATATGGCGTGAGCCTAAAGATCATCTAAATGACTGTTATTTTTGCATGACAAATGTTTCTGGACTTTCAATCAAGACTAAGCAATATATTAGTTATCCAGATATTGCATCTGCAATGAAACCAATACCCCATGGGGATGGTCTTCCAGTGCCACACCCACCGGAAAATTCAGAAACAGATGGGTCATCCTGCAATGAAGATAATAACTCATCGTCATCCTCTTCATCTAGTTCTTTTATGGCACCTCAGAATAAACCGCCCCATCTGATCACACAAGAAGAACTAAGTGATCTGATTCGTGACTTGTCTCTATCAAAGCAACATGGAGAACTTCTTGGCTCTCGCTTGCAGCAGTGGAATTTATTAGCGCCAGGCACAAAAGTTTCAATTTATCGATGTCGCTCTTCATTACACCATGCAAGATAGTTTGTGTTTCTGTGCCATTATTGATGCACTAATGGAAGAACTGGGTCCTGAAGGAACTGGAAGAACTGCATCATCCTCAAGAATGGAAACTTTTTATAGATTCTTCTAAGGTTAGTCTGAAAGCTGTACTTTTACACAATGGGAACACTAAGCCATCGATTCTTCTTGCTCATACTGTGAACACGACAAAAACCTATGGAAGCATATCCTTAAAGCCATCAAATATGATCAACATAGGTGGAACATCTGTGGTGATCCAAAGTGATTGCACTATTTCTAGGACTGCAGAGTGAGTATACCAAACAGTACTGCTTTTTATGTCTCTGGGACAGTCGAGATGATAAAAATCATTTCATAAAGAAGAAATGGCCACTGAGAGAGAGTTACATCCCAGGGAAATAGAACATAAAAAATCAACCTTTAGTGAATCCTCAAAATGTGTTTCTACCCCATCTTCATATCAAACTGGGACTCATGAAGAATTTTGTAAAAGGAATGAACAAAGATGGCAATGGCTTTAGATATCTTTCTAACAAGTTCTCAAAAATCAGTGAAGCTAAATTGAAAGCAGGTATATTTGTTGGGCCACAGATTCGGGAAGTGGAGATGGATATTGATTTTGAGAAAATGCTCAGTCAGAAAGAACTTGCTGCCTGGGTTTCATTCAAATTGGTTGTCCATAATTTCTTAGGAAATCACAGAGATGAAAACTATGTTGGGATGATAAATGATATGCTTGAGAACTATCGAAATATGGGGTGTAGGATGTCATTAAAGAAGTACTTCTTACACTCCCATCTAGACTTCTTCTCAAATGATTTAGGTACAGTGAGCGATGAACATGGTGATCGATTTCACTAAGATATCTCTACAATGGAACAGCGCTATCAAGGACGATGGCATCCAGCGATGATGGGAGATTACTGTTGGTTCTTACAGCGTGAAACTGAGAACATGAACAAAAGGCGCAATAAGTCAAGCAAATATTTAAAAAAAAAATAACTAAGAAATAGTACTACGTGTTTTGATAGTACTTAAATGTATTTTCAGTAAATATTGCAATCTTAATGTACTCAATCCTTTTTTCTATTAATATCTATAATGTATGTAATGTTACTTTTTAGTAGTACATATGTATTAGTAGGTCATTGAGTTGACTAGTATATCGTTGTAGTAGTATGTCGTATGTTCAACAATAAAGAATTAGGAGATGGATAAAATAAATGGTAATCAGGAATTTGGTATGACCAGGTGGGAAAGGGGTGGGTCCTGGCTGAACCATTTATTTCTTCCATATCCTATTTGTAATAATTATAGTGTCTTTTATCGTTTTAAAACATTCTTCAATGCAATTTTCAAAACACAAGTAAAGTTTTTACAGGAAAAGTTTTTTTTTACTATGTATAAAAATATTTTGAATGACCTTATCATAACTCAAAAACTAAAGGTGATCAGTAATTCTAAACTAGATTTTTGGAATTACCACTGTCAAATTACTCCGAAAAAGGTGCATTTTTTTCCAGTAGCAGAAGAAAAAAAAAATTTTTGGCCCAGTGTTATTTAATACTTTGCGTGTTCACCATTCGCTTGAATGACTTCAGTGATTCGTTTCTGGGTATTTTTCTACAAGGTTTCGACATCTCTCAGTACAAATTTTCTTCTAAGGAAAATTGTTGCAATTCTTTCATATTCAAAGGGTTTCTCTTGCGGACAGCTTTTTTCAAATCAAATCATAAACTCGATTAAATTGGGATCTGGGCTTTGACTGAGCGACTCGAGAAGCTTGAAAATCTTTTGCTGAAGCCATTTCATGGAGCTTTTACTTTTATGTTCCATTCGCAAATCCCGAATTGAAGGAAATAGTTTAACTACAAGAGGGATGTTTTTTCCCTCGAATGCAGTATTTAATTTTTGCGAAACATACCATTGCTCGTTGTTCCGAAAAAATTAAATTCTCTTCCACAATGCAAATCCATCATTTTAATTAATTAAATGAGCTATTTTGTGATCTTTTCGTAGCAGAGTTTTTTTCGTATAACTCTTCCATGCAGACCATTCTTTCTTATTGTACGACGTACAGTAGATGGATGGACGAACACAGTTAAGTAGACCAGCCATGAGTGGATCCTTGGGTCTTTGTTGGTCTGAAACATTATAACATTATAACATCGATCTTAGACAGTCATAATGTTCGGCAAATATCACCTGCAATCACTCGTGGATTCGCAGCAGCCATTCTTTCAATCCGTCTAGCTGTACATTCTAAAATCTTGCAAGGTCGTCCACAACTCAGTAGAGTTTTTATTATTCCAAGAAGTTTCCATTTCTTTATAAGTGCAGTAACCGTCGTAAATGAAATTCGAAGTTCTTCTCCTATCTTCCTATAACTCTTTCCGGACTCGTGTGCACCAATAACAGATCCCTTAAGATCTGTAGACAGATCTTTACTACGACGACCCAAGTCATCCGTCTTCCTTGAAGATTCACAAAGAAAATTCTAGAATTGCCAACATCCTCTCATCAATAAACAACCAACTACTGATAAAAATTTTAGATTCCTTAAGCTTGAGGTGGACACACAAAGTATTAAATAATTTTGTGAATAAGTGTACGAAAACATTTGCATTTTAATAACCCCGAGGATGGATGTAAGGTCTCGGTAGTATACCCTCAAAGAAGGTAGAGTGCAATGCAATTGCATGCAACAAGGTGAGAGACTGGTTTAATCTCCCGACCAAAAAAAAATTATTTATATATATATATATTATATATATATATATATATATATGTGTGTGTGTGTGTGTGTGTGTGTGTGTGTGTGTGTGAATTGTATGTGTAGGCCTACATCTGTGGATGTGATTTCCAAGGGGAAGAGGGTAACCTAACCTGGCAGCTCAGGCCCACAAAAGGTACATATTGTGAGGGGTTTGAATGGAACACAGGAACCCCTTCATAAATTATTTTCGCTGTTTAAAGCCTCCTACCCCTGGCACAATTTTTCACTTTTTGACCTACGGTACCGTATATTGAAGAATATTCCATTTATACGAGACTTTACATTCAGGTTTTTTGATGACATAAATCTTTATTAACGTATAATACCGGGTGTCTGAGAATTATCTGTACAATTTTTGGCTGTTATTAAAAGTCAACCATGAAGTGTAGAAATTCCAGTGTTGTCCCATTTTACAGAGAATCTCATTAAGTTTTTTCTGATATCACGTTTTGAAAAGTTTTTTAGAAATGTACGCGGGTGACAGACATTGAAGATTTAAAAGCAAGAATCACAGCTGCTATTGAGCGAATTGATGTGGATATGCTGCAGCGTACATGGCAACATTTGGAGTATCGATTGGATGTTTTGCGAATCACTAATGGTGCACATATCGAATGTTTGTAACAACGTTACTTTAATAAAAGAAACTTTTGAAAATACAGATTCTAAATAATCTTGTTTAAGAATTTTACGTGTGTTATCAAGAATTTTATTAAAAGATGAAATTGTACAGATAATGTTCGGACACAGTGGAATTTCTAAAACACTTGTCAAAACTTGGTATCAGAAAAAACTTAATGAGATTCTCTGTAAAATGGGACAACACTGGAATTTCTACACTTCATGGTTGACTTTTAATAACAGCCAAATATTGTACAGATAATTCTCGGACACCCTGTATTTTATTTAATAATGTACAGTATTATGAAAATGAATTAAATACAACAATATATTCAGAAGAAAAAATTAGAGGCATAATAAATGTGCTAAAATTCAATTCACTTTTTCATTGTTCCTTATCACATCAAATGGGAAGAAATTTTCAATATCATTAGGAAATTTTATTTCATATGTTTCTTGCTCATTCCATTGGGCCTTCCATTCAAACTTGGGCAGTTTTCGACTTGATTCTAATGAGTTTAAGATAAACTTTTGACGGTTGTCATATCCTATTCTTTCCTGACATGCCTTTGTTACTAGGTTCACTGCTCTTTCCACACTTTGACTGTGGCATGGAAAAGAAGCTATCTCCAGTGGCTTACATTGAGCCTGTAGTAACTCATCGTCGCTAAAATTGTTTAGCAGCGGTGGAGGAGTAACGATCTCTTTTTGCCAATCGATCATCTCGGTGTAGTCAGTAGATTAGAAATTGAGGGTTCGAGGCAACTCAAAGTTTCTGGTACCTGAAAATCCTGTTCTTGAAAAGATAATTTTCTGAATAGCTTGCTCCCTAATTTCTAGTCTCTTGTCAGTTACCAGTGGGCAAAGTAGGCGTTATTCTTTAATACTGGTTCTATGATTGATCTATGTTGTTCATCAAAATTTCGAAGCAAGCACATTAAATGCCAAAAGTTATATGCACCATCAGTTGCATTAGGATGAGATTTTATCCAAAACCACCCTGAAGCATAGAACTGCAAAATAATCTTGACCATATCTTGAAGGTTTTTATTGGGATTTGGCGTTGAGATATATAATCGAAGGGTCCTGTTGGCTAGAGTTAGCCAGCGAGCATGGTGAAGGGTACCTGGGGATCGAGTGGACAGATCTTGAGAAGTGTCTCCAGTTTGCACTGCCAGACACATATCATGGAGATATCTTTGATCACTGCTTAGCTCCTTCACAACATTTCTGGAATTTCTTTAATGTTTCCCTTTACGTGAGAATATTTGACTACCTCCAATTTTGTTAAATCTGTTTTCAGTTTATTCCCAATTGAACCCACAAAAGTATTTGGACCTGTTGTTTTACCATCAATGGCTTTGTAGACGTGCATAAAAGGCAGCTCATTCAAATGCAAGAGGCACACGAACCACTGCACTGGTCTGCTAAGATGAATTTCAACCAGTTTATGGCTTCACCAATTTTTCCTGTATTTACAGGAGTACCATCACACAGTAAAGCTTTGATGGTATCTGTGCTGTTCGAGTCTGTAATAATAGTTATCAACTCTTCTGCTATGCAGCAAGCAGTTCCATTATCTGGCGTGACATGGTCTACATAGATGCTTCCAGGTTCTTTCACAATAACATAGTGTTCTTCTTTTCGCTTTCCACTTTTAGTTAATGTGTTATCTTTCCTTCCATCAAATCCAAGGCACTCCATCTTCAGATTTTCGGATTTAGACCTAAAAATATTTGTTTCACCCATGCGATTTCTTTCTCTTTCTAATTTCTTTCTGTCAAGCATGTTGGTGTGGTTAAGGATCCCCATATCTTTTAAAGCTGTATTTACTACTGCAGCTGCAGCTCTACAACTTACACGATAACGATCTGCTGTTAATGCTAGGTTTTTATAGGAGTGCCTGTTCTGAATATTCTCAGTCAATTCTAAATCGGCCTCATAATCTACATCCTGACTGAATCTACATCCATATCTTCTTCGGTATTTTCTATAAATTCCGATGGTAAAACATTGGGGCTTCAGTCATTTCTTCTTGTGCTTTTAGTTGACGGTTTTATGCTTCTTTGCTCTTGCTAAAGATCTCTTTTTTGTTGAACTAGCTATGCGATCAATTGGTCCTAACTGATTTTTTTTTTTTTGACCCACAAAAGACTCCCATTCTGCCATTGGTATTTTATCCTTACACCTGCAAGATTTCCTATTAATTCCCTTATCATAGTATTCACAAGAAGATATATCAAACATTTCATCATACTGAGCTACTTTTAAGGCAAAACTTTCATTTCTTCGATGTAACGGCACCTTGTTCAATTTTAAGGCTTCTTCTATTAGTCGACTGACTTTAAGATAGATACCTTTGGTGTTAATCGTAGGAAAAGAAAATTTCATCCAAATGTCTTCAATATCTTTTACAACAACCCTGTAACAATCATTAGCAGTTGCTGATCCTTTTGATTTAGCTTCTTCACGACGGCGCACAAAAAGGTAGTGTCTCACAACATCTGCTTTTGAAGGAGTCATGGCTGCTGGGAATTCCGTAGGATGTCCAAAGGCTGCATTTGAGGACTTGCTTCTAGTAGTCATAGTTTATATTCAGAAGTAAAATCAAATTATATGTAATTTATAATTTATGATAATTCAAATTATAATTAAAGCAAATGCAAATTATTTCTATTAATCTGAAAAATTATTTCTATTTATCTGAAACATAAAAATATCAAGCATTAAACAAACAACTTATCATGCAACATATAACAACACTAAACCTGTGCAAATATGAGGGGCATGTGATAGGGGTGTAGGGTAGCAGATGCTTGATTTTTTAATATTTTGTTAAAGTGATAAAAAACCCTTCTCACATAGTGTACTTTTCAAGAAATAGCATTTTTTCCCATTTAAATATATGCAAATATGAGGGTAAAAAAGGCGGGGGGGGTATGTGCTAGGGGTAGCAGGGGGTAGCACATGCTTCATATTTTAATATTTTGTTAAGATGATAAAATGAAACTTCTCAGATAGTGTACTTTTTAAGAAATAAAAAAATTCCCATTTTCGACCCGGCCTAATATATATATATATATATATATATATATATATATATATATATATATATATATAAAACAATAAGTAGAAACTCGACAAAGATATTTGACAAACCCCGGATCCTTCAAGAGGTCTTTTGGGTCTTTTGAATAGGGCTCAGATTTTTCTCTGTGTACAGTGTGCACAGACGGGGATAAAGAATGCTCGCATATATATATATATATATATATATTATATATATAATTATATATATATATATATGTATATATATATATATATTTAGTGTAGTCACGAAACATGCAAACTGATAATTCTACAAATAAAGTGGAGTTTGAGAACCCTCGCGTTACTAAAGCATCAAAGCTGATAACATAACTTCATATACACAAAGGTCGCCTCATTAAAATATAGAGATTAAGGTGTCTGTATATAAAAAATTTGTATAATGTATTTCATCTTTTTAAGCCTAATTATCATCAAATCGAATATATTCAGGTATTATTAACATAAATAACTATAAATCTGCTGCGACTGGCGAACACGCGTTGAATGTATCATTTAAATGCCTGAAACTTCAACGGCCATATTAAAAAACACTATATTAGAAAGTTTAATTAGAAATACTTATAAAATAAGAAATTAATAAGGCACATTACAAACATTTCTCTCGCGGCTTTTTATTATATTTCATTATACTCGACCCCACCCTCAAGAAAATACATATTCGTCATTGGGTAAATATCATACAGAGTAAGACTTTCAGGCATCAGTTCGTCAATATATCTCTTTTTCTGTCTGCCAAATAACACGAGACAAGATGACGAATATGAAGACGAAAAATACATAATTTATCTACATAGGTTAAAAGTGTAGACACCCTATGGCGACACTCTGATCAGAAACAGCCCCGCCTTACAATATATCTTTTTTTCTAATTACAAAAATCTGTATAAATAGTCAGGTTGGAGCCAACGTCGCAAATAACACGAGGCAAGATGACGATATGAACCCGAAATATACATCATTTAGTTACAAAGGTTAAAAGCCTTTTCCAGATGGGACCATTTGGTGCCTCCAATTTAAAACAAATTATGATAACTTATTTGCTTCTTGTAAACACGCTTTGAGCCGATCTGATACTTGTATAAAATTTACATTGTACATTGAGAATCCCGCAGCTCATTGCACACACACACACACACACACACACACACCACCAAATGGCCTACAGTACATTAATTCATCTGACAAGTCTACTGCTGATGACGCATGGTACATAAAGTCATCATGGATAGTAGAGAGGAATTTTAGCTCTTGCTTAGGTAGCCAGTGCTCTTGCAGGAGTATCAAATCTACACTGTCACAGATTTTATGAACATCTACATTTGAATTCCTCACTGGCCTTACATTATATGAGACTATTTTCAACAAGTATATATATATATATATATATATATATATATATATATATACTTGTTGAAAATAGTCTCATATAATGTAAGGCCAGTGAGGAATTCAAATGTAGATGTTCATAAAATCTGTGACAGTGTAGATTTGATACTCCTGCAAGAGCACTGGCTACCTAAGCAAGAGCTAAAATTCCTCTCTACTATCCATGATGACTTTATGTACCATGCGTCATCAGCAGTAGACTTGTCAGATGAATTAATGTACTGTAGGCCATTTGGTGGTGTTGCTTTCTTAATAAGGAAAAATTTGTCAAAACATAAAAAAAAAATTAACAAGCGATAATGTAAGGTTGTTAGGCATTGAATTACAAGTGAACAATGATTGCATATTAATTGTAAACTGCTATTTACCATACAACAACGGCAGTAATCTAGATGAATACATTAATTTGCTGTACAAAATAAATTCATTCAGATAACCCCAAATATTCTCATTGTATAATAATGCGGGACTTTTACGCGCATGTGAACTCGGAATTCTTGGTGGAATTGGGTAACATGTGCGAGTCGGCCAACTTAAGTATAAGTGATGTAGATGTATTAGGGGTAGCCAGTGGTAATTTTACATACGTTAGTGATATGAGTGGTACCACCAGGTGGATTGATCATTGTCTCACTAGTAATAATCTAAAGGATCGAATTGTTAGAGTTCAGATTCTGCATGATTTAATCCTTTCTGATCATAGACCATTAGAACTATTAATTAATTTTACCAATTTATGCGCAACACGACATGACAAGAACTCAATAGGTAAGAATAATCGCGTCGATTGGTCTAATGTTAATATACAACAGAGAATAGAATACAAAGACAGAACAGGTCACCTCTAATAATTTAGAAATTTTGCATCTTGCCTGTAGTAATTCTTGCTCAAATGATTCTCACTGTAAACTCATAGATAGGTATTATAGTAAGATAATATCCCTGTTAAGAGAAGCAGGAAGACCCCTGATTAAATCTTACAACTGTCATACTAAGATTATTCCTGGATGGAATGATTTTATTGCCCCCTTGAAGAGGGAATCGAAAGACGCCTACGATTTGTGGTGCTTTCATGGTAGGCCCAGATTAGGACCAGTATACATGAATATGTGTAGAAGTAGGGGTCAGTATAAGGCGGCCATAAGGCGATGTAAACAGGAAGAAGAGTCTATTCGAGCATCAAAGCTCGCATAAAGCTCGTATAAATAACGATAATAACAAATTTGGGAAGTTTTTTAAGAATCAAACGGGTGTCAAAAGTGTCCTCCCTCTGACAATCGATGGGGTGTCGGGGAAGGATGAAATTACAAAGCTGTGGAAAAACTACTACTCTAACATTCTTAACAGTGTGAGTAGGGATAATCTTAAGATAGATTCCAGCGAAACGCCTGTGGGAGGGACAAGGGAAAATACTTTGATATCAGTTCCTGAAGTAAAGAGATTAATTAAAGAGTTAAAGACTGGTTCTGCGTCAGGGGTAGATAACCTATCGAATGAGCACTTAAAATATGCCAATGACGTAGTATGTCTGCATATACCATTGCTCTTATCAGCCATGCTTGCTCATAACTATATCCCTGCAGAGCTCATGAGGGTATATTGCTTGCCCCTTGTCAAAAATAAGTATGGAGACATTCTGTCCACCAATAATTACAGGCCTATTGCTGTCGCTTCCTGCTTCTCGAAACTATTAGAAAAACTTTTGTTACTCCGATTACATGATTACCTATGGACATCTAATCAGTTTGGTTTTAAAAGGTCCCACTTAACTGACCTGTGTATCTATGTACTTAAAGAAACAATATCTAAATACATTGATAGTAATTCAACTATTTATACGTTTCCTAGATATAAGTAAGGCATATGATAGAGTGAACCACAATATTTTATTTAAAAAACTATAAGATAGGAAAGTTCCCATGTACATATTAAATTTATTGAAATTTTGGTATTCCCACCAATCTTTTACCGTTAGGTGGGGCAATGTACTATCCGAATGTTTTGGCGCCTCTTACGGGGTGAAACAAGGCTCCTTGCTCTCCCCCATGTTGTTTAATGTGTACATTGACGGATTAATTGCTTCACTTAATGAGGCAACAGTGCGATGTTGTATAGATAACACAAGGATAAATAACTTAGTTTATGCCGATGATATGGTGTTAATAAGTCTCTCTGTTAAATATCTGGATCGGCTACTAAAAGTCTACGAAGTGTATTCGCAGAAACATGATATTCTTTTTAATATCACAAAAACTAAGGTTATGCAATTTCATCCTAAAAGCTGTAGGCAGCCAGCTGATATTAGGTTTAAAATGAAAGGTGAAGTAATTGAGGAAGTACAAGAGTTTAAGTATTTGAATCAAACTATTGCCAGCTCCTTGAGTGATGACTCGGATATAAGAAAACAATCACGAAGCCTTTGTGCTAAAGCGAATATGACTATAAGGAACTCTCGGTTCTGTACAAGTGAAGCTAAAGACACTCTCTTTCGTACTTTCTGCAGTAATATATACGGACAGCAACTCTGGGTGAATTATAAAAAAGGTTCTGGCAGAACCCTAAATTTGCTGTACAATAGGTCTTTTAGACTCTTACATAAATTACTCCCGAGATGCTCAGCTTCGCAAATATTTGCTACCCGCAATGTCCGGAACTTCCCGGAGGTAACAAGACGTGCTCAATACACTCTGATGCAACGAATTAAAAAATCAACCAACCCGATTACTCAAGCTATCCATGAGTCCTGACGTTTATCCTCTAAGCCAGTGGTTCCCAAACGTTTATGGTGGCGACCCTGAATACAATATTGTCCTGGCCTGGCGACCCCCCGAAACGCTGGTACATGCAGTGTTAATGACCAATCATTTTGATACGTTGTGTTTATATTCATATAATTTGAGTGAATTCATTACCAACACATAATGAATTTCAAAGAGTTTTTAATTGGACAAAATGAAAAACAAATTTACATGAAAATGAGACTTTATTACACAATCAAAGATTCTCTCAGTGGCTACCATGATACTGCTTCATTTTGTGGGAAAGCTCCTCTAAGTTTGGTTTTATGTTGATGGATAGAGCACAACGCAAGTCATGCTGAGGATCCACGCGGTTCCTTGCTTTAGTCTTGATTGCAACAAGACTTGAAAATCCTTGTTCACAGAGATATATTGTTGGAAAAGGGAGCAGAGCTTTTTCAGCCTCCCGAGTCAGAATGTGCTTATCCTTAAGTTGGGTCCAAAATTTCGAATACGGGAGGTTTTCAAAGCGACCCTCAGGAACACCTTCGCGACCCTCATTTGGGTCGAGACCATGGGTTTGGGAACCACTGCTCTAAGCTATGGAATTCTTGGTTCGAAAACGTCTGTCTGTCGCTCCACATAACTTCGACATTATTGTATTATTTCTAACCAACTGTATATATTTCTCTCCTTAGTATGTGAACTGTCATTGTATTAATAATATTTGTCAAATGGGCTATATATAGTCTGCCAATAAACCTTTTCATTTTCATTTCATATACATACATACATATATATATATATATACACACACACACACACACACACACACACACACACATATATATATATATATATATATATATATATGCTGCAAACCCACAAGCAATATATATATATATATATATTATATATATATTAGTGATGTAGGTCACATCCGCATCCGCATCCGCGGAACATCCGCACATTTTCTCGCATCCGCATCCGCACCCGCATCCGCACTTTGGACTGCGGATGTCGTGCGGATGTGGACCGTTGAGATAAAATGTCATTAATAAGCGGAAATTATCAAATTCTACTATATTAATAGAACTAGTTCATTGTGCGCAAAAGTGATGCAAGCGACAAGACGAGAGGCTGTTCTTGTATGAAGTTACTCTCTTGCAACCTACTTAGATCCACGTTACAAAGCTAAGTTATTTTCACCTAGTACATTAGAACGAGTTAAATCATCACTTGGCAAAGCAGTTGAAGAGCTTCAATCTCTTGAATCTGTCGCTTCGCCACCCACCAAAAGAATAAAAGTTTCAATGACAGAACCAACACCTTCAACAAGCAAATCTATCACAGAATCTGTCTCTCAGTTTCTTGAGTCAAGCAGCAATGACGAGACCTACGCGATGTCAAAAGATGCAGTAAAAATGATCGAGAGCTATCACCAAGAAAAACGCCTGGCTGCATGTGACAATCCTATTAGTTGGTGGAAAAATACGCAGAATATCTATCCATACTTGAGTAAACTTGCACGAAAACATTTAGCCTGTCCTCCAACAAACGTACCAAGCGAGAGATTATTTAGCAGTGCTGGATTAATATATGATGAAAAGAGAAACAGACTGGCAGCAGAAAAGGCAGAAAAATTAATGTTCCTTAAGCATAACCTTCCTATAATTAAGTTTGAACATTAAACGATGAACATCTTAGTTTACTTTATTTTAATTACTCATTTATAAATATGCCTAATAAAACTTTAAACTTAATATAAATAGTTATCAAGCTAATTAAAGATCTCTTTCTATAAGGGTGGAGGTTGGGGAAAGAGGTCGGTGGGGTGCATTTGAGTTGGGTTCACATCCCGCATCCTGGTAACACAATTATGGTTTCTAATTGTGGCTGAAACTCAACAAAATATAACGAATTTATTTGCAGACGAATTCACTAATTGATTTCTATATTAGTTAGATGCTTGATATTATTTTATATGTTCAGAGAAAAGTACAGCAATTATTGTACAATTAATCAATTATACTACATTATAGCTACAGCTCTCTCTATATAATAACTTATTATATACGTTAAACACAACAAATCTCGAATACATCCTAAAAAATAACGAAAATGTAGACATCCGCATCCGCATCCGCGGATGTTGAAATCAAACATCCTCATCCGCATCCGCATCCGCGGATGTGAAAAAAATGACATCCGCTACATCACTAATATATATATGATGAATAAAACCACGAAGGAAAGGAAACACAGAATGGTGCTCAAGCGCTTTCGTCTAATGACATCCTCAGGAACACTGAAGTACATAAAGGGTTACAGCCTATATATAGGTTACAGAAAAAAAAACTATACATATATATATATATATATATATATATATATATATATATATATATATACACAATAATCGGAGAGATAAAAAAAAAATTTTAAATTATTAAACATTAAAGGATTGTGGGAGGAGCATACAAATTTGTAAGGAAAAACTACCGATTTTTAGCACAAGATTAGCACAAGATCAAATTAATTGTTTCCAACCAATGTTATAGAAAAAAAAATAATAAAAAAAAAAATACAAATTTATACTGGAAATCTGCCCGGGTTTTAGCACTTTGCCCTTCATGTTTAGGTTCGATGTATATAAAAATAAATTTAAAAAAAAAATACAAGTTATTTGAGTAGCATACAAGTTTACCAAAGATTTAGCGTTCTACCCTTCTTATCTAAATCTGTTCTGAAGGCATTCAAAACAACAGGATCGAGTTGAAAAAGACCTTTGCTTATGTTGAAGTTATTTGTGAGTTGGATAATGGCAGACTCAAGAATATTTCTATTAACAATGTTGCAAGAGTAAAATAAAACTGAAGCATTATTCCAATCAATACAGTGGGATAACTCTGACAAATGGATAAAAAGGGCACTGGACGACTGTCCTGTTCTAACGGAATATTGATGCTGTTTTATACGTGTGTGCAAATCCTTTCCCGTCTGACCTATGTAAAAGGAATCACATTGTTTACAACCAATTTTATAGATAATGCCTGAATTATTGGTAGGGTAGGGCTATTTTTTACTATGATATTTTTCACAATATTGTTATATGAAAATACTACATTAATATCCAAAAGTTTAAGTACATTAGCAATGCCTAAAAAGCCCGGGAAAAATGGAAGTACTAAAATATTTGTTGACAAAGTATGAGTGTTATTATTCACACGATAGAACGTTCGTTTTGCCTTGTTGAGACAAGATTCCATAAACGCAGATGGATAACACAGATCACTTCCAATACCGTTGATTTTTTCCAATTCGACATCGATGTATTCCGGACTGGCGATCCTAAGGGCGCGGAGAAACATTGAAGAAAAAATAGCCTTCTTAGTGGGGGCGTCATGTCCCGAGTAAAAATGTACGTAGGACAAATTGTTTGTTTTTTTCCGATAGATACTAAACTTAAAACCTGGGCTTTCCCTATGTACACGCACATCCAAAAATGGGATTGAATTGTCTTGTTCCACTTCTAAAGTAAACTTAATGGAGGGGACTTGATCATTTAACTGAAGGAGGAAGTTATCCAGGTCACGATTCATGGGCCAGATACACAAAATATCGTCGACGTACCGCAACCAAGGGATGCCAACCCCCAGGATTCTCGGAATGTAAGTAATCTCGAAAAACTCCATATAAATATTGGAGAGGAGGGGCGACAAGGGGTTGCCCATGGCCATCCCAAAAACTTGTTGATAATACTCGTTATTGAAAGTGAATTTACAGTCTTTGATGCAAAGCTTAATAAGTTCCAAAACAATGTGTGAAGGTAGTGGCAGGTCATACTTGTGTAATTCTAGGGAGAGAAAGTCAAGCATATCGTCAATCTGCACTTTTGTAAACAATGAACAAACGTCAAAACTGATCAATCTATCGTTGGTTTCAGTACGTGCATTATTCAATTTTTCAGTAAGATCCATGGAATTTTTTACATGTGAATCAGAGATAGTTCCGAGAATGGGGGACAGGACTTTGACAAGCCATTTGGAGAGTTTATAAGTAATAGAGCCCACCGAGCTAATTATAGGGCGCATAGGGTTGCCAGGTTTGTGGGTTTTAATAAGACCGTAAAGGTAGGGCAGAGAAGGTGAAGTGGACATGAAAAGCGGAATTAAGTCCTTGTGATCTTTGAGAATGCGTTTCAAGCCACTATTAAATGATTTGATGACGTTATCCTGCGGGTTCTTCCTAAGTTTGCTGTATGTGGCGGGGTCCTGGAGAAGCTCGTTCATCTTTCTGATGTAGTCCACTTTGTCCATAATAACTATGGTGTTAGCCTTGTCTGCTTTAGTAATATGGAGCTCCCCATCTTTTTTTAATTGTGAGAGGCTATTGCGGAAACGTTTAGGAAAGTTATCTTCGTAACTACTATTTGCCGAATTGGAAAAAATCAATGGTATTGGAAGTGATCTGTGTTATCCATCTGCGTTTATGGAATCTTGTCTCAACAAGGCAAAACGAACTTTCTATCGTGTGAATAATAACACTCATACTTTGTCAACAAATATTTTAGTACTTCCATTTTTCCCGGGCTTTTTAGGCATTGCTAATGTACTTAAACTTTTGGATAATAATGTAGTATTTTCATATAACAATATTGTGAAAAATATCAGTAAAAAATAGCCCTACCAATAATTCAGCCATTATCTATAAAATTGGTTGTAAACAATGTGATTCCTTTTACATAGGTCAGACGGGAAAGGATTTGCACACACGTATAAAACAGCATCAATATTCCGTTAGAACAGGACAGTCGTCCAGTGCCCTTTTTATCCATTTGTCAGAGTTATCCCACTGTATTGATTGGAATAATGCTTCAGTTTTATTTCACTCTAGCAACATTGTTAATAGAAATATTCTTGAGTCTGCCATTATCCAACTCACAAATAACTTCAACATAAGCAAAGGTCTTTTTCAACTCGATCCTGTTATTTTGAATTCCTTCAGAACAGATTTAGATAAGAAGGGTAGAACGCTAAATCTTTGGTAAACTTGTATGCTACTCAAATAACTTGTATTTTTTTAAAAATTTATTTTTATATACATCGAACCTAAACATGAAGGGCAAAGTGCTAAAACCCGGGCAGATTTCCAGTATAAATTTGTATTTTTTTAAATTTTATTATTTTGTTTTTTCTATAACATTGGTTGGAAACAATTAATTTGATCTTGTGCTAATCTTGTGCTAAAAATCGGTAGTTTTTCCTTACAAATTTGTATGCTTCTCCCACAATCCTTTAATGTTTAATAATTTTTTATTTTTTTTTTATCTCTCCGTTTATTGTGTGTATATATATATATATATATATATATATATATATATATATAGGTTTTTTTTTTTTTCTGTAACCTATATATAGGCTGTAACCCTTTATGTACTTCAGTGTTCCTGAGGATGTCATTAGACGAAAGCGCTTGAGCACCATTCTGTGTTTCCGTTCCTTCGTGGTTTTATTCATCATAAATATTTTTCACGTGTTACTTTCGTGAAATAATTTTCATATATATATATATATATATATATATATATATATATATATATATATATATATATATATATTAATCTTAATCGTGACAGCAGATGTACATTATCTCGAGCCCTGTAAAACCTAAAACTTAAGCCCATATTAAATAAAATAAAAGAGGCTAATTTATTCGGATCAGATCCATATATAAAAATTTAGTGTAATGTGATTATTTGTATTTCTGTAAGATTGTATGTGTCATAATTGTTCACCATTATTATTTCTATCATTATTAATGTTCGTAATATGTCGTGTATTGGTAGTTTTTACTAAAGATAATAATGTCTAATAAGAATTTAATAATGTTTTGTTTAATGAAGAAGATAATAATGTTTAATAAGAAATTTAATGAGGGTTTGTACATAAATAAGAATTTAATAATGTTTTGTATGAAATACTAGCTGGCAACACTCGAAATGTGCCGAGGCTGGAGGCTAAAATGCCCCAATTCAGATGAAATAAACACACAAACACAATATATATATATATATATATATATATTATATATATCAGTGGCGCGCAGTCAGGGTAAGCGGGACATGCACCGCTTACCTTACTCAGTTAAAACTCAAATTGCAAAAAGTCAGTATATTACTAAAGTAATGAAAAACTAATATAAGATTATGATGCTTGTATAATGTATATATACACACCTTTGGTTAACCTTTGGTTAGCTTCCGCCCGAATTGTTCATTCTGACGAAGGTCAAGCTTTTCACTCCACCTTAGACCTACAGTTTTTAAGGTGGAATCCGAATCACGCACCATCAGCAGCCCAGCGTTTTAACCACTAGGCCACTTAGGGTACCCATTTATCTACCATTCTACCAACCACTTTCTTGATTGTGTGGAAGGATGAACAGCTGGGTTTTGCTGCGCGCCGGCTGCCGTCGGGTCTCGAACCCGAGGCTGATGGATTCGCAGTCAGCGACACTAACAACTACACCATATATATATATATATTTATTTATGTTAATAATACCTGAATATATTCGATTTGATGATAATTAGGCTTAAAAAGATGAACTACATTATACGAATTTAATTAAAATTATTCTTAAGCCTCGTATCCTGACATATATAGGAAATATTATATAGTTCTGGCCCACAACTCCGATGCCCAAGTTTCATATCAAATTTTAATAGTACTAAAAATTTAATTAAAATAGTTATTTATATTTGGGTGGCATTGTGCGATGCCCGTTTATTAAATTTTAAAAAAAATCTGAGGGAATTATCACCCAGTTTGATCTCTCTCTCTCTCTCTCTCTCTCTCTCAGGCCACGCCCAAAGATGCACCACAACCAATCAAAACACTTTCGCACTGGTGATTGGTCTCTTCAACTTACTCGCCCGTCGTTTTCCCACCATATAAAAGACGTATCTTCATCCGTGGACGCATTCAGCATTAACTTTTTCTCAGTGTGCGTTTCACTTGGTTAGCCACAATGAGTTCCAACAGCTGCAGCGGTGGATCTTTGGAAATGTCAGTTTCCCCAATATTCCACATTGCATTTTTTTGTGACATAATTTTGTATTCGTCGAATTTTTTGTCTCACAAGCAACGTTTTTGTATATTGAAAGGCGCTTTCTCCCATATTCCACTTTGATTTTTCTCCTGACATAATTTCGCATCCACAGTTTTATATATAGTTTGTTTTTTTTGGTATATTGAACAGTTTTTATTTCGACAGCCGGGTGAATTTCGCTAACAATGAATTAGACCACTAGATCTCGTCACCCGTTTTTGAAATTGGGAATATTATGTGAGTATTGAATCGTGCAGTGTTTTGAATATATATATATACAAGTTTTTTTTTGTAGAAAAGAGGTACCGTAACGCATATATTATAGAATGGCGAGATTAATAAAAATAGTATAAGTTATACTACGTACATTTTTATTCATTTATTTCATTTATCCCGCACAAAAAAGCCCTGTATAATATATATATATATATATATATATATATATATATATATGGGAATGAACTCGGAATGGTTCCCTGAGGTTTTTTATGATACACACAGATCGTGCATGGAACAAGGAACTCTTCTAGGATAATTAAATCCACTATAGTCCGAATAATAATGGTAAATGACAAATATCATAGTTTTTTCCTTTTCATAATGCTAGCCCGACGTGGGCAACGGGTCACTCGCAAAGAGGTCCCAAAAATATAGCTTCCTTCACCAGCTATCTGGAAAGCAGATAGGATCCAGCTTTGGGACAGGATCTAGAGTTTAAAGCAGCCTAGCCCAGCTACATTTAGAACCTCATTATGAGCAAAAGACTCGCTGCCTTCACGTCAGATTGAATACATCAAATAAAAAGGGGTAACTATTATATTTTTAGCCAAAAAACAAAATTTAAACTTCAACTGGCAGAATTGAGCGTCCACTTTTTCAAAGCACATAACATGTCCGTTTCAAGATGGGGATGAACTCAGAATGGTTCCCTGAGGTTTTTTATGATACACACAGACCATGCATGGAACAAGGAACTCTTCTAGGATAATTAAATCCACTATAGTCCGAATAAGTAATGGTAAATGACAAATTCCATAGTTTTTCTTTTTCATGATGCTAGCCCGACGTGGGCAACGGGTCACTCGCAAAGAGGTCCCAGAAAATTAGCTTCCCTCACCAGCTATCTGCTTTCTAGAGAGCTGGTGAGGGAAGCTATATTTTTGGGACCTCTTTGCGAGTGACCCGTTGCCCACGTCGGGCTAGCATCATGAAAAAGAAAAACTATAGTATTTGTCATTTACCATTACTTATTCGGACTATAGTGGATTTAATTATCCTAGAAGAGTTCCTTGTTCCATGCACGGTCTGTGTGTATCATATATATATATATATATATATTAGGGTGTCACTTATTTTTCAACTTTTAAGTTTCCGTGCTCGGACCCAATCAAAGTATGCCATATGATGTAAAAACACTGTGTACAAAGTTTTATTGAGATATTTTAATATTTAGAGGTCGCTCAACGGCTTCGAAGTATTAGATACGAGATTCTCAGGAAGTGTGAATATAAACAATTTCCAAATGTACTTAAACAATTTACTATGTTCCTACATTAGCAGGAAGTGCACAAGACATTATCATAATATTAAGATGAAGTACATTAACATCAGACAGTAGCGTAATTATGATTAATCATTATTTCCACTCAAGGTATGCTTTTGTCCCCATGTCCAATGCTTGCGATGGTCTTCAACAACCTGGAGAAGAAACTGGAGTTGTTCTTCATCTTTGGTTAGGTATCCAGAAAAATCCTGGATGAGAGCAACTCCACGTTCAGCGAATTCATTTGTTACAGTTAGAGTTTTTACAGTCCCTTTCACAGTTTGGTAATGGGTATCCTCTTCCCATTGCTCAGCAGCTTTTCCAAGAATTCATCTGGGAGGTTGAGCTTCGTGAACAATGATTTTGTTACAAAGTTTTCCAAGCTTTTTTCTTTCACAGTATCCAGGTCAACAACCACACGCTTTGGAAGGTTATCTTGTCCATCAACACTTGTCATAGATATGACCATGCGATTTTTTATATCAGGGAGGATAAAAGACTAAAATAACACACACTAATGCAAACACATCCTACCATTAAGGCGACTGAAATGATACTGGGGTGAGACATAGAAAGGAAACGCATTTCAATTTAGGACAAGTAACGACACGTCATCAAAATTTTAGTGGCCTTGAGCGACCTTTAAATATTAATATTTTCTCAAGAAACTACATAATCAGTGTTTTCACATGCAATGTCACATTTCTAGAGGGTCAGACCGAAACTTTTTCATAGTTCAATTCTTACAATACAAATAAGTGACACCCTAATATATATATATATATATATATATATATTATATATATATAGTTACTGTTCTCCAGAGCAGAATCGACGGTACTGTTATTTCAAACTGTAGACAACCAGCAACTACTTACGTCATAAGAGGTTGAGCGTGTCTGCAAAACCCCGTCAACGGATGCATCGGCTACCGCATATTGCTCTACACACGAATTGTAAGTGGAAAATTATATGTTCGTATTTTAAATCCTTGTTTAAATTTGCCATATACCTCGTTAACCTCGTTGCTGTTCCGTGCGTTGGTTTCTCTTCACACGAAGGTCAACCTGGTCGGAATGGGACGTTCTGGCGCCGACGTTCTGGCGCCGACGTTTTGGCGCCGCCGTTTGGGCGCCACCGATTGGGCGCCGTTTGACGATTGGTTAGGTTAAGTCGTGATATTTTTGTTAAAACTAACGAAAATATCACGACTTAACCTAACCAATCGTCAAGGGCGTACAGTTGACCTAACTGGGCAGTGACGATTGGTTAGGTTAAGTTGTGATATTTTTGTTAGTTTTAACGAAAATATCATGAGTGAACCTAACCAATCGTCAATGGGGCAGATAACGGAAAAGTACCCATATTATATATACACCTTATAATACACTGACTCTTTTGCTCGCACCGCCAAAAAAGTAACGAAGGGTCGCGCTTGCTACATTTATCAAACACATACAAATATCCATTATGTGAAAACTTCTGTTTCCCTTTCTTACTTGATATATTTTCAGACATTTATGCTATTAAGGGCAACAATACAACTTATCTGAAAAGACAGACAGCACTTCAGGTTAATAACCAAGTATTACTACTTAATACTTAATACTAATTAACGGCGGCGCCAAACCGGCTCCGCGCCCAAACGGTGGCGCCCAAACGGCGGCGCCAAAACGTCCAGCGCCAAAATGTCGGCGCCAAAACGACCTAGATGGCAACCTGGTGGCCCCGCCTCTAGGTCTGGCTTGGTGGAGGATCGAATTGCTTTCTTGCGCTCTCCACCGCACATAGCCAGGTACACCCGGCTCATCTAGTACCGTCCTATCCCAGGCATTTAGTCTTCCCTTGAAGACTTCAACTTTGACCCCTGTAACGTTTCTGAGATCCTTTGGAAGCTGGTTGAAAAGTCTTGGTCCCCTGACAACCAAGCTATTTTCCTTCAGTGTTTTCCTATTTTTCAGTGTTGTTTGAATGGCAATTGGGTTTAGTTTGAGGTTTGGTACAAGTTTTTCGATCATTTCCCATATATAGATTATAGTGTACCTCTCTCTTCTTCTTTCCAGGGAGTACAAATTTAGTTTACGTAGTGTTTCTCAGCAGTTGATCTCTTTGCAACCATCAATCTTTGCTTTAAAATGCCTCTGAGTTTCTTCTAGTCTATTAGTTTCTTTCTTTTTATATGGGGACATCAAAACTGAGCAGTATTCAAGTTTTGGTATGATCAATGTTTTTAGCAGGGGAATCATCACTGTCTTGTCCCTTCATTTGAACGTTCTTAGTACCTGTCGCACGACTCTTTTTGCTTTGTTTATCGCTACCTGATTTTGTGTTTCGAATTTCGCATCATCGGTCACTATTACCCCCAGATCGATCGCTTTCGTACTTCTCTGAATTTCCTGTCTATTTCGAGCATAATATGCAGTCTGTTTAAGTTCCTTTTTTCTAACATATCTCAAGACCTGAAATTTCTCGGTGTTAAATGTCATGTTGTTGTCTTCTGAACATTTGTATATTTTGTTCGTGTCCCTCTGCAAGGCCTCCACTTCATTTACATCAGTGATCTTTCTGCTGATCTTTGTATCGTCTGCAAAGGATGTTACTATACTGTTGCTGTTTATTCCGCTGGCTATGTCTGTTAGCATGATAATGAACAGGAGTGGGACCAGTACTGTACCTTGTGATACTAAGATGCGTACTTCTGATTCTGATGATGATATACCTTGAATTTTGACGACCTGTAGACGTTCTCTGAAGAAGTTGTAGATCCATTTTCCCACCTTGCCTGTTATTCCCATATATTTCATTTTATGTGCTATTATACCTGATCACATTTGTCGAACGCTTTAGTAAAATCCGTATATATGATATCTTATTTGTCATTACCTTCCAATGCATCTAGGATATTGCTGTAGTGTTCTATTAGTTGTGATAGGCATGATTTACCTGATCGGAATCCGTGCTGATTTTCGTTGAATCTTTCCAGTGTCTCCAAGAAATCGTAAATTTTCTCTCTAACTATTCTTTCAAATATTTTGGTGAGGTGGAACGTCAATGACACTGGTCTATAGTTCTTTGCTTGAGATCTAACCTCTCCTTTAGATAAGGGGACAATGTTTGCTCTTTTCAAGATGCTCAGTATTTCCCCAGTGTCTAGGGATCTTCTCCATATCCAGTATGAAGGTGTAGCTTTTTTATTTTTACAGTTTATAATCAATACTGTGTTACATTTGTCCGGACCTGCAGCTGAATGTGGTTTCATTTGTCCTCTAGCTCTCGCTACATCTTCTGGGGTAAAATCAGTCAGTTATACACTCTCCTTGCAATTTCTCTTCAAAGAATGCATCTATGTCAGTATTGCTTTGTCACTTTTTGGGATACTGAAAACTGATTCATATTGGATTCTCAATGTTTCAGATATTTCTTTTAGATCGTCTGTTAGTTCATTATTTCTCTTCCTTAAGGGCCCAACAGTAGCGCGCGTTTTTGTTTTCCTTTTCGCATAGCTATAGAAATATTTTGGATTTTCCTTTATTGCTTCTACCGCCGTTTCCTCTTCCCTCTCTGTATGGTCCTTAATTAGGGTTTGTATTTCCCTATCGATACCCTCCAGTTTTTCTTGTATTACTTTCCTGGCATTATCTCCGCAGTTGGCTAACTTCGTCTCCACTCTCTTTCTTTTGAGGATTATTCTTCTCTTTTGCCTCTCTAGCCAGCTCCTCTTTCCTTTTGGCCGTGATTTCGGAGTATATTTTTCTAAAATTCTCAGCGTTTTTTCTTCCAAGGTTGCTAGCATTTCTTCAATTGTTTTATTCTCTAAAACTGTTCTCCACTCTATTTGGGCTATGTGCTATCTGATTGTTTCCCAATTTATAGTCTTGGAGTTTAAGTTAAAGACCCCAAATTTTCTTCTTTCCTCAAAATGTGTATTGCTTTTAATGTTGTCGTTACATTTGTTGATATCTCGATTAAGTTGTGGTCTGAGATAATGGTTGGGGTTATTTTTATATCAGCAATCAAGTTCGTGTTATTCGTGAATACCAGATCTAGGCAGTTATTTTATTTTGGTATTTTCTCTCATCTCTTGTATCAGCAAAAGCCATGTGAGAGCCATCAAACATTTTGCTTGCTCCTGGTCTTCTCTTGTGCCCCCCTTTTCCTGGTGTGTATATATATATATATTCCTATCCAACTTTTTGTATTTTATAAATGGCAATCTAAAGTCTCCGCTGATCATTATATTTAGTGATGGAAGGTTTATGGCCTTTATTAGCTTTCTGATATCATACAAGTAATGTTTTTTAGATCGGAATTTGAAGGACAAAAAAAAATCAACTGAAACTTTTTAATCTAGTATATATTTTCCATCGGAATCAATGACACTCTGCCAACGTCCTACAAGCTTTTCAATGCCATGTTTATAAAATTCAGGCGGTTTTGAGGCAAAAAAACGTACAAAGACTGGTGTGCAAGTCATCTAAAGAAGTATACTGTTTCTCGTCAAGATAGTTTTGCAGACTCCTGAAGAGATGATAATCTGAAGGCGCAAGGTCTGGAGAATATGGAGGATGTGGAAGTTTTTCTCACCCAAGCTCCTCAATTTTTGCAGAAGTGATCCGAGCGGTATGAGAACGTACGTTGTCGTAGTAGAACACGATTCTTTTCCGATTAACCAAAGGTCTCTTTTCTTTTAGTGCAGTGTTCAATCGATCCAGTTGTTGACAGTAGACTTGAGCGGTGATTGTTTGGTTGTGTGGTAAGGTTTCAAAGTGTATTACACCACCTTTATCCCACCAAACACCAAGCAACACCTTCCGAGGGTGAAGATTTGGTTTTGGCTGTGGTGTCGCTAGTTCTCTGGCACAAACCAACTGTCGACGGCGCTTAACATTCTGGTACAGTATCCACTTTTCATCACCAGTCACTAAACGGGGCAAAAACGGATCTTGGAGTTCACGGGAATGAAGAGCTGTGCTAAGGTTTACCCGCACCCTCAGATTGTCGACCGACAATTCATGTGGCACCCATTTTCCTAACTTAGGCACTTTCTCGAGTTGTTGCAAATGTCGATGGATGGTGGACGGGGATGAATTGAGTTTCTGGGCCAATTCTTCGACAGTTGTTGAACAGTCTTCTTCAAGTGCGGCTAACAGCAGGTCATTATCAAATTCAGCAGGGCGTCCAGAGTGTGCTGCATCTGTCAAACAGCAGTCATCATTCCTAAACTTTTGAAACCATCTTTGACATTTCCTCACATGCAGAATATCGTTGCCATAAACGTCCTGAATGTTTCGCGTTGGTTCAGTAGCAGTATTCCCTTTTTTGAACTCGTAAAGCATTATATGCCTGATATGCTCTTCTGATACAGCTATGTTTATGAGGGGTTCACATAAAGCAAAACACACGTCTTCACTGGTCAAGGTCTGTAAAGTATGTAGCGAAACACGATAGATCTCCTCTTAGATATAACCTTCGGAAAATTTATGCTTAAACCGAGTAGGACTAGTTTAAACTTAATCTATCGTAAAAAACGACATTACTTATGGGATGACCTGATAATATGCTTAAAAGATATACTTGTGTGCTAAGGCAAAAAATTTGTTTTAAGTAATTCTTCTTTTATGCGTGGTAAAAGCCACCGGCAATTATTATGCAGCCGTCTGTAGGTCTAAGGCGGTGCACCAAACCGTACCACAACTTTCATTTTAGACCATGTATTACCCTAATAGGATAAGAATGAATGAACCTCCAAAATTAACTAGTTAAGTTAATTTGAAATTCTTACCAATTAAGTCAAGTAATTTAATGCAGATTTTAGATTAATTGAGCAAACTATATATATATATATATATATATATATATATATATTATAACTGCAAACACGCAGTATAATTAACGTAAAGAACGACGCTTTGTATAGAAGAATTATCCGCGCAAGATGAGAGCGAAAGAACGAAACAAATGAAAAAATGAGGTACCCACCCGGGAATCGAACCCGGGATCTTCCGATTGCCGGTCAGATATGATAACCACTTCACCACAGGCCTCACCCAAACAAATGTCGTAATTCCTCTACATACGTGGTTTCTGCGCGTATGGAGAGGAATTACGACATTTGTTTGGGTAAGGCCTGTGGTGTAGTGGTTATCATATCTGACCGGCAATCGGAAGATCCCGGGTTCGATTCCCGGGTGGGTACCTCATTTTTTCATTTGTTTCGTTCTTTCGCTCTCATCTTGCGCGGATAATTCTCCTATACAAAGCGTCGTTCTTTACGTTATATATATATATATATATATATATATATATATTATTTTTTCAAAACCTTCGACATTTTGTTATGCAACTAATTCGCAGAGCTAATTATTTGACTGTTTTGTGGGTAAAAACTTAATTTGAAGGGAATAATTTTTTTAAAGCAGCGAAACTGAGATGCGGCGTTTCCCCGAGGTGTTAAGTAACGACGTGGAGGAAATCCAGCTTAATGTCAATGAAATGGAAAAGATGGAAGGACCAGAAATTTTACACCACATTCGACAGTCCTGTAGAGAAGCCCAAAGCGAATGTGAATTAATTGAAAAAACGATGTAAATTTTCCTTTTTCTTCGCATGTATATATATATATATATATATATATGTGTGTGTGTGTGTGTGTGTCGGGTAAGAATAAACCAAGTATTTTCAACATTTTATTAAATAATAAAACTATGGGTAACATTTTAAGTATATTTATAAATTAATACATAATTTCATTTATTGTATACATCATATTTTTTACGTAATATTGGCTTCAGGTTTTTTGCACATATTCAAATAGGAGTGACAATAATACATTATCTCATTTTTACATATTATATATATATATATATATATATATGCTACCAGTCAAAAGTTTAAGTACATCCTGAAATATTCATACATTTTAAAAATTTTGAACTTTTTTATTTATTAACTAAGTTATCATGACACAACTTCATAAGTACAAACATGGGAACTTAAATAACAACGAATCAGGGCAATTTACCAAAAGCAAAGTCTAGATTTTAGATTCATCAGAATAGCCTCCTCTAGCAGCAATTACAGCAGAACAAATTCGAGGCATGCGCTCAACAAGAGAAAGAAGATAGTCTGGTGAAAGCTGCTGCGAGCACTCTTGTAAGAGTTCCCAGAGCTTCTGAGCACTGGATGGCTGCTTGGCTTTCACTCGTCGATCCATTTCATCCCATATTAGTTCGATGGGGTTTCAAATCCGGGGATTGTGTTGGCCATTCCAGAACTGTGAGCTGACATTGCCGGTCTTTCTGCTTCAGGTAATTTTGACACAGCTTGGAAGTGTGTTTAGGATCGTTGTCTTGCTGCATTATGAACTGTTGGCCAACTAGTCGCAGTCCAGATGGGATGGCATGGCCCTGTAAAATGCTGTGATAACCACGTTGGTTCAGTATTCCAGTGACTTTGTGGAGATCTCCAACATGCTCCCCTGAAAAACATCCCCAGACCATCACACTTTCTCCACCATGCTTCACTATTGGCACAACACACTGCTGTGTTATTCTTTCACCCGCTCTGCGCCGCACAAATACTCTGCGTTTGGATCCAAAAACTTCGAACTTTGATTCGTCAGACTGCTCAACAGTCCATTTTAGGTGTTTTTTTAGCCCAGAGTAGCCTTTTCTTTTTGTTCTGGAATCTCAGCATTGGTTTCTTTGCTGCAGTTCGTCCTTTTAATCCTGCCTCTCTTAGTCTTCTCTGAACAGTTGATGTTGAAACGTGTATTTCTGGAGTTGTTCACCTGTGCTTTGATCTCAGGTGCTGTGAGGCGTCTGTTGCGCAGACTGGTGACTCGGATATACTTGTCCTCTGAGTGTGTTGTGGTTCTTGGTCGCCCTGACCTTTTTCTGTCTTTATTTTGAACAGTTTTTTCGTACTGCTTAATGGCACAAACAACCTCATTCACAGAAACTTTTAATTTTTTGGCAGTTTGCCTCAGTGATTGGCCCTCATTTTTCAAAGTTACAATCGACTGTCTTTTTTCTGTTGTGAACTGAACTTTGGCACCCATTTTTGCTTTTTGAAACACAGAAATATACCTTAAACTACACAGTTAGCTCCTCTGCAAGGATTTTATATGTAAAGACCTGCAGTGCAAGTTAATAACTGAACACATGTATTAACATACTCCTGAAGAAACACACTATCTTTGTGCAGAGCTAATGGCATTAATTTTAGGTTGCATGCTAGATGTAAATTAACACATTTTGAAGGCTATTTTGAAGAAGCTTCTGTGTTACAACACACTGCATAGGGCAGATGCACTGAAGCATACAATATTAAAGCCAAGTAAGCAAATCCATCTCTAGTACCTGTTAAGTTTACATTTGAAGTTTATGTCATGAGCTAAGCAGCAAAACATTGGAAATTAGTAGGTGTTCTTAAACTTTTGACTGGTAGTGTGTATATATATATATATATATATATATATATATATATATATATATATAAAACGGCTATAAAATTAAGAACAAGATTTTCATTACATTGGTATAAATAGCTGGAGTACAATTTTAACTATTAACACACTCGCAGTTCTCGCTTATTGCGGCGATACATGGGTATATATATATATATATATATATATATATATATATATATATATATATATATATATATATCATTTTATACAATGTACGTGTTTGCTTCATTTACAAGGTTAAAAGCTATACTGCGCACGATGCATATTTGGTACAATTTAAAATAATTAATTGCTGAAGATATTTGTCATTACAATTATATATATACATAAAACTTCACACATTGCACTGGGTGACCACAAAAGGGAACTGTTTTTTTATCCGATTGCATACTTCCACATCGTTGCTCGCAGGATCACATGAGTCGAATAATTGTATAAATTCTGTAAATTTCTCTCCACGAGTCATATGCATGAGACAGAACAAGCAGTATTGGCCATAGACATTGCTGTACCAACTCTGGAAACGGTAAGGATCCCATACTATTTGTGGAATTTGCGACTGTTGGAGAAATTTTACAATAATAGCATCATCCCAATTCGCCATCTGTAGAATAACTCGTTTCCAATGTCCCACCTAAAGCTACCCCGTTGACATACAGAGTTACATTTTTAAGGCCAAATTTTTTAATTTAGATGCGGATTTTTTGTATTTGCCATTCACAGAAGCGTGCTCCTGCATTCCAATAATATCCTTTTAGGCAGAGCCCCGAGAGCAACATTTTCTATTTGTTTGGCTGTTAAAGCTGAAGGAACTATAAACACCTTAAGCTGAACTCTATTAATTGGATATTTCACTGTGGCATGTAGTAAATTTTTCTCAATTTCCATCTGCTTAGCAGAGCTTAATTTCGCACGGCGTACGCGGAGATATGTCTCCATAATATGAATTACCACAGGATTCGCACTCTCTTCTTGGTCACCACCCAGATTTAAACAAATCTCAGGGCTCGTACGGGTGAGTTTTAATTTCATATCGATCCCTTGTCTGAATATGGTGTGTAGCAAGTTTGTCTCTGGGCATACAACGTAGTCGTTTTCGCAATCCGATCCACCTGAATGTGCTATTGTTAGTTTAGCGTACATATGCACACAGCCTGTGTCAAAAAAGTAAGGGCCTGAGCTCGGGATCCCGAACTCTATAGGAGCACTCGGCGAGTTAATAATGTTTAGCTGGTTAACTGTAATAAAGTCCCTATGTTCTATAGATGTTTGTGTAGGAGGCATATCAACGAGGGCTAGCTCCGATTTACAACACTGTGAACTACTCGGATGGATGAAATCTAAGACCGCATCAAACTTTGGAGTCTACTGCATTCTCTTGGATGGAGGGTTCTATACGCAGACACAGATAGTGTAATATTCACGAAGAGTGAAGGTGAACATATGCCACCGATTGGGAATTCCTTGGAGAGTTGACTGACGAGATCAAGGATGAGTATGGAGATAGCGCTTACACTGATTCTTTTGTCTCAACAGGACCAAAAACTTACGGGGTACGGGTGAGGGTGGGGGAGGAGTTCAAATGCATAGTGAAGGCTAAAGGCATCACTCTTAACCATGCGAACCGGGAGAACGATACCAGAAACGATACATAAAACGATACCACGTGCCTGGTACCTACGACACTGTTCCCTTTGGATACCATGAGGTGTGAATATTTGTTATATAAATAGTTGTTATATTAGTCTATTTGTTGACGAAATTTTACAATTTATTTATTTTTCTTCTCTTTATTACGTGCATTTAAAATAAATTGTTTCAGCTGGCGTTTCATTTTCTCTTTTGTGTGTGTGTGTGTGTGTGTGTGTATGTGTGTGTGGTGTGTCTGTGTGGTGTGTGTGTGCAAGAAAAAATCTATGCGCCACCCACTGCATGTTACTGACCAATAAAAAGAGTCATGTGACTCCTGCTACTAATCCAGCTGGCGGGCCATATCTCCTACCTGCGTGCTCAGTTGACCCACGCAGGCCCTAGTTCTCAGACATATCCTTTGCCTGTTGAGGAATTCTCGCGTAGACAAAAATAACGATGGCGACAGATGATATTGCATGATCTTCATTCCTGAAGTGGTACTCGCTAAAGTCCACAGATGTGGTGAACACCCAAAGAATTTCTAGTCACCCCTCCTCTGAAAACTTTAAAGCCACGTTAAATCGTGCGAAGCATGAGGAGCAAGACTTCCAAATACTCTATGGTTATTCTCGTGAGAGCATTGCGTGGCTTCGTGGTTCAAACGATGTAATGGAAAATGTTGTAGGATTAAACTGTACTAAAGAGTACATATATCGTGAAGTGAAAGAATCGACGCTTACAGAAGAGAAACAAAGGATTTGGGTTGTGAACTTTGTTGACGATTTGTGTGACCGGATATATTATACCATGTTACATCACACCGAGTACGCGTACACTGGGGCTGTGAATGTAAATCTTGTGATTATGGACAGTTTAAAATATTTCTACCACTACACCCATGTATAACATAATGAGGTGCGCAGTGAAATTGTAGCTAAAGTTTTATCTGAATTTTTAGTAGAGTTTAGGGATGAGTATCGTTTGTCCAGCAAAAAGGTCAAGTATGGACACATGTTTCTCTCAAATAGAGCGCCAGAGTGCTAATGAATTTTATATGTGCATAGTTCTTACTTGAGAAAGTACAATGGCGAATACATTTACCCCTGAAAGTTGAGAAGATGTATGGTGTGCATTCCAGGAAGTGTGTGTGTGATAAATCATTAAAACCGATGTTGCTTCATCATCACAGATGGAAAAATTCTTTAAATGCCTACCCAGTATAATGGCTACAGTTTTAAATATTCAGATGCTTCACCAGTTCCCATCGAGTCTTTCATGTAGGAACAGTCTCATACACGAATCTGCATTACTAACGCTTGGCGACGATCATGACGCAACCCGTGTGACTCGCACCCACCCCGATCTACCCGCATAGTCTCACCGAGTCAAACAGCGCAACCGGCGGCTCATAGCAGCTTCAGAGCTTGACCCGTCTGGACGTTCTTTCCTCGCAGGATCAATAGAAAACTATTAAAAGATGGAACTCCCGTTGAGCAGCATCCTCAATGAATGCAGTGTGCGACATGTCCGTGTTGAAGTCTCTGCGTGTATTCAGACGTAATACCGGTGCTATTAATTATGTACTTGAAACGAAATGTAGACAATCAAACTCTGGTGGACGCAGTTATTTATTTAAATGTTGAAGAGATGAACAGAATCTTCGTGTTGATTGAGAAGTGGGGCGAGGACAATTATAAAGTACCTGTGGGTGCAAGCACAAAAAGAGAACAGATTAGTGATACACCCTCATACGCCATTATTTGTACGCTATGCGTAAATCGTGATACAAACCAACCATGCATTGATATACAGTTGCTGTGGAAGAATGCTGCTGACAATAACGCACTTATCCCCACGCGAAGCCGTTTCATTCTTAACAGAATGTTTGATATGCGTTATTTTGACACGGTGTTTGAATACGCGTACACCGTCCTGCTCGATGATTTTACCAAGTGTAGGGACGAACAAGGCGAGAATGGTTTGGAACTGGATACGTATTTAGAAGACACAGACTTCTCGAAATATCATGAACTTTGGTACAAAGGACTAGAACGGTAGAGGGCTGAACTCACCTTCACTGTTCACCCTGAAGAATTATTTCTTTATATAAGACGCAGTTGTCGGCACGATTTAGAAATATACTTCAATTGTCGATATGAGTTGTGAAAATTTTACAGTTGAAAAGGTCGGCGAGGAGAGAATAAATGCACGTTTAGAAAGGAGTGTTTATAAACTTGAATTTAAGGTCATCTTTGTGAGTGCTTTTGACTGCATTCTATCCGTGTTTAAAGAGCGTGATAGTTTGACCTCCAATTGTTAAGTGGGTATAAAAATAGAGTTAAACGAGTTGAAAACCCTTTTTTTTAAATACAGACACCCGCATACTTTGAGTGTAAATTAATGTTAAATGGTATTTATTGAGCAGTACAAAGCAATGAGGATGTAAATGTGGACTCGATTACGTGTGAGCTTACTATTTTATTTAAGCGTGGTAGAAACTGACCTTAAAGGATGTATCTCCATTTTTGACGCGTACATATATATATATATATATATATATATATATATATATTAAACAAATTTTGTGTAGTCTGATTTTCTTGTATATAGAAGTCTTCCGTACTAGCTGTATTATTTTTTGTTTTGATGCATATATATTCTGCCAGTTGAGGTTTAAGTTTTGGTTTTTGGCTAAAAATATAATAGTTATCCCTTTTTCTTTGATGTATTCAATCTGACGTGAAGGCAGCGAGTCTTTTGCTTATATTGAGGTTCTAAATGTACCAGGGATAGGCTGCTTTAAACCCTAGATCCATGTCCCAAAGCTGGATCCTGTCTGCTTTGCAGATAGCTGGTGAGGGAGGCTATATTTATGGGACCTCTTTGCGAGTGGCCCGTTGCCCACGTCGGGCTAGCATCATGAAAAAGAAAAGCTATGGTATTTGTCATTTACCATTACTTATTCGGACTATAGTGGATTTAATTATACCAGAAGAGTTCCTTGTTCCATTCACGGTCTGTGGGTATCATAAAAAACCTCAGGGGACCATTCTGAGTTCATTCCCATATATATATATATATATTATATATATATATATATATATATATATATATATATGTGTGTGTGTGAAATAGCTCCAGTGTGTATTATTCTTGTATTTGCGTCTAATGTATATGTATTTCTCGGTGCTATGAAAATTCGGTCTCAGAAAAGTCGGTCTCAGAAAATTCAGTCTTATAAAATAACTAAAAAATATGTACTAATAACTAAAAAATGTACTAAAAATTGGTATAGTTTATTAATGAACTACAAATTTATAACATTTATTCAGTAACGAAATTAACTCAAATTATCTACTAAAAATTGATCATGTTTATTAAGTATTAGGACAAATTCAAATATGAAAATTCGGTCTCAGAAAATTCGGTCTCAGAAATTCGGTCGTAGGGAAATAAAAATATGTACTAAAAATTGTTATAGTTTATTAATAAACAACAAATATGTACTACAAATTTATAAGATTTATTTAGTAACGAAATTAACTTAAAATATGTACTAAAAATTGTTAAGGTTTATTAAGTATTAGGACGAATTAAAAATTTGGTCTTAAACACAGAAACTAACGAAAATATCACAACTTAACCTAATCAATCATCAAGGGCGTACAGTTTACCTAACCGGGCATTCAGTTGACCTAACCGGGCATTCAATTAACCTAACAGGTTAATATTGGTTATTTCACCTAAATATCTTCTGATCTTTTCGTATTAGGCACTCACTGTCACGTATTAGGCACTCACTGATGTATATTGAACATAACGAGTAAACTTTTCTTTTTATTTTCAATCGTTGGGCGGTGGTTGGTTGGTGGCTGGTTTTAAACCAAGACCGAATTTTCTGAGACCGAATTTTCTGAGACCGAATTTTCTGGCCACCGTATTTCTCTACTGGTTGTGCTATTTTTTGGTTTGACGAAAATATGTGTTAAATAAATCATGTATGTATTATCCCTGTTTGACACCTAATGTATATACATATTTACAGAATATCTTTGATGAATGATATACTAGGGTAATTCAATAAGTATCCGCACTTTTTATTCTCACAATTTTATTTTCACATCTGATAGATTATAAACACATCACTTCTCAACATAGTCTCCCTGTTTCTCAATACACTTAGTCCAGCGATCTACAAGCTTCCTAATGCCATCACAAAAGAATGTTTTTGGCTGTGTGCGTAGCCAGTCATGCACCACCTCCTTCAGGTCATCATCGCCTTGGAATCGCTGACCTCTCAAAACGTCTTTTAGTGGTCCAAACAAGTAAAAATCCGAAGGTGCCAGGTCTGGACTGTAGGCTGGATGGTCGAGAACTTCAAATTTAAGTTCTTGAAGACATTTTCTAGTCTGTGCAGAGGTATGAGGGCGCGCATTGTCGTGTAACAGAATAACACCTTCCCGTTGCAAGGAAGTTCAAAGCGCAGCCGTCAGCAGGTAAAGTTATGCTAACACTGTTTTGGGATACACAAGGCCCTATCCTTGAACATTATCTAGAGCGTGGAACTACAGTAACAAGTGCATCGCATTCTGACATGCTTCGGAATGCGTCAAAGCAAGCAATTCGCACAAAACGGAGAGGGAGATTGTCGGAAGGTGTTATTCTGTGCTAGTTGGCAACACCTTAGAGAAACGGTGAAATGCCCAACGGAGACTTTGGACGGGGTTTGCCCCGATGGGGTGTTTTTCGTGTCGGTGTGTTATAGTTTATTTAAAATATAAATTGTCTCTCTCTCCGCGATTAAATGTTAACGCTAATTCCGCCCTCGCATTACCCAGTTCGTTTGAAGTATTTCGGCATAAATAAAAAGTCAGTAAATTGTAAATAAAAGTGTGTAATTTATTCCCCGGTCTCTTCTTTTTTCGAAATCATCATGCCGGCCATGGCTACCCGTCTGCCCGCGTTTATAACGCACAGTGAAGCGAGTGTAAAGAGAAGAAAGAACAATGATAAGAGAAATTGATTAAAGTAAAGTAAATAATAAATTATAAATGAGGGGAATCACTACATTTCTGATGGCAGCTAATCTTATTAAATTATTATCAATTTAATAATACGAACCCACGCACTCCGTTATTAAAATAGGCCCTTTAAAAAATAAAACTACATTTTTGGTGGCTAGCGGTGGTCCCTATTAAATTCAAATAAGGGCATTTTCCCACGTTCTCTGTACGAAGTCATATTTCGACCAAATTACATTGCTCACCGTTTTATAGTCTTTATTAAATTAGTAGATATTTTATTTTGGTAATTTAAACAGTAAAATGCATTGTGTACCCCATTTGCAAGCACATTTTGATTCCCATTCTATAAAAATTCGTTGTATCTATAATTCAGTATGGCGCGTCATTTTTTTAAATTTCTTCTCATAGCTACATTTTTGGTGCCTAAGCGGTGGTCCCTATTAAATTGAAAGGAAGGGCCTTCCCACGTCCCCTGTTCGCGCCTTATATTTCGACCAAATTACATTGCTACCCGTTTTTTTCTTCTTTATAAAATTAGAAGATATTCTGTTTCGCTACCCATTTTTGCTACCCGTTTTATAGTCTTTATAAAATTAGTAGAAATTCTGTTTCGGTATATTAAACAGTAAAATGCATTGTGTACCTCAGTTCTAAATTACACTCTACCTTTTTGCAGTATACTACTGGTCTCAAGCACTACAAACACACTCAGAACTTGAACTAAAGAATACAGATTCAAACCAAGCAAATAATAGACAACTTCACAATACTTTTTAAACACACACACACACACATACACACACACACACACACACACACACCTCAACCTCTACTAGATCTATACAGAGCCCACACCTTTAAAAATCGAGCAAAATCACCAACATTATTTCCTCCATTCTTAATAGTTTGGATGTTTAAAAAGTCACTCGATATATATATATATATATATATATATATATTAGTGGTAGACCGGATGTCAGTTTTTCAACATCTGCGGATGCGGATTTTTTATTTCAATATCCGCGGATGCGGATGCGGATATTTAGTTAATCTATCAATATAATATAGAATTATGAATAAATGACAATTTTTTTAAATTTTGCGATATTACTATTATGGCAGGCAATGCATAAGAATTAAAATTAATATTAATGTTTTCATTATGATAATAATAACTTTCTCAACAGTTTCAGCCACAGAAAATTCAATGAAACAAGTTTCATTCAATTTTCTGTGTTACCACGTATTTATATTTTGAGGTTTATATATTTGTTTGTTCATTAATAATTAATTAATACTTTACATGAAATGTGCATGACTGGGCCTTATAAGCTACTTTATAAGCTAATTTAATTGTAAATTGCATAATTTATTAGAGGTAATATCCGCATAACATCCGCAGTCAGAAGTGCTGATGCGGATGTTAAAAATGACGCGGATATCCGGTCCACCACTAATATATAATATATATATATATATAAGCAAAAGACTCGTGTCATGTGCCTTGAAAAGTGACGATCAATTTTGCCAGTTGAGTTTAAGTTTTGGTTTTTTGCTAAAAATACAATAGTTATCCCTTTTTCTTTGATGTATTCAATCCGACGCGAATGTAACGAGTCTTTTGCTTATATTGAGGTTCTGGATACAGTAGGCATGAATTACACTAGTTTAGCATTCCTATAACAACCTAAGGATTCTATCTTGCGTCTGATGGCATATTTTCACCAATGACATAACGCAAGTTATATCAGTGCCCACCAATATGTCGCAAGAAGAGGGTAAGGCAGATTGTCTTAGTGCAAAATATATCCAAGCTCTTACATTTAGTGATAGTAAAAATGATAATGAATTGATAAATATGATAGTGAAAGTAATAGTGATAGAGCGTTTTCAATTGAAAATGCTACTTTGAATGATTTTTTGAGTGGAAGAAAAAGTTAAATATTTTTAAGAATTCTAAAAACAGATTAGGATTCAATGCAAAAAATATATAGGAACCATCTATTTGGGTTCAGGAACCAAAAACTTTGTTAGATGTACAGTATATTCCAAATATTAAAACGAAAAACTTGTTAGCAGATGTATAAATGGTTTAATGCATCTAAATATACATATATAATATTTTTATATAGTTACTTATATATATATATATATATATATATATATATATATATAATATATATATATATGATGAAAAAAAACCACGAAGGAAAGGAAACACAGAATGGTGCTCAAGCGCTTTCGTCTAATGACATCCTCAGGAACACTGAAGTAAATAAAGAGTTCAAGACTATATACACTTATACAGGTTACAAAAAAAAAAAAAATATATATATATATATATATATATATATATAATAAATATAAAAATAAGAATTGTGGGAGGAGCATACAAATTTGTAAGGAAAACTACCAATTTTAGCACTTTGCCCGAATTCAACACAAGATCAAATGGATTGTTTTCAACCAATTTTATAGTTAATGCCTAAATGATATATAGGTCACAAAAAATATTTAAAAAAATATATATATAAAAATAAATTGAAAAATAAAAATTGTGAGAAGAGCATACAAATTTATAAGAGAAAACTACCCAAGTTTTAGCACTCTGCCCTTCTTATCTAAAACCGTTCTGAACGAATTCAAAACAACGGGATCGAGTTGAAAAAGACCTTTGCTCATGTTAAAGTTATTTGTAAGTTGGATAATAGCAGACTCAAGAATATTTCTATTAACAATGTTGCTAGAGTGAAACAAAACTGAAGCATTATTCCAATCAATACAGTGGGATAACTCTGACAAATGGACAAAAAGGGCACTGAACGACTCTTCCGTTCTAACGGAATATTGATGCTGTTTTACACGCGTGTGCAAATCCTTTCCCGTCTGACCAATGTAAAAGGAATCACATTGTTTACAACCAATTTTATAGATAATACCTGAATTATCGGTAGGGCTATTTTTTACTATGATATTTTTCACAATATTGTTATATAAAAATACTACATTAATATCCAAAAGTTTAAGTACATTAGCAATGCCTAAAAAGCCCGGGAAAAATGGAAGTACTAAAATATTATTTCACAAAGTGCGAGTGTTATTATTCACACGATAGAAGGTTCGTTTTACCTTGTTAAGACAAGATTCCATAAAGGCAGGTGGGTAGCACAGATCACTTCCAATACCGTTGATTTTTTCCAATTCTGCATCGATGTATTCCCGACTGGCGATCCTAAGAGCGCGGAGAAACATTGAAGAAAATATGGCCTTCTTAATGGGGGTGTCATGTCCAGAGTGAAAATGTACGTAGGACAAATTGTTTGCTTTTTTCCGATAGATACTAAACTTAAAACCTGGACTTTCCCTATGTACACGAACATCCAAAAACGAGATTGAGTTGTCTTATTCTACTTCTAAAGTAAACTTAATGGAGGGGACTTGATCATTTAATTGAAGGAGGAAGTCATCCTCCTCTCCAATATTTATATGGAGTTTTTCAGAATTACTTACATTCCGAGAATCTTGATTGTTGGCATCCCATGGTTGCGGTACGTCGACGATATTTTGTGTATCTGGCCCATGAATCGTGACCTGGATGACTTCCTCCTTCAGTTAAATGATCAAGTTCCCTCCACTAAGTTTACTTTAGAAGTGGAACAAGACAACTCAATCCCGTTTTTGGATGTGCGTGTACATAGGGAAAGTCCAGGTTTTAAGTTTAGTATCTATCGGAAAAAAAAAAAAATTTGTCCTACGTATACTTTTACTCTGGACATGACACCCCCATTAAGAAGGTCATATTTTCTTCAATGTTTATCCGCGCTCTTAGGATCGCCAGTCCGGAATACATCGATGCAGAATTGGAAAAAATCAACGGTATTGGAAGTGATCTGTGCTACCTACTTGCGTTTATGGAATCTTGTCTTAACAAGGCAAAACGAACCTTCTATCGTGTGAATAATAACACTCGCACTTTGTCAAAGAATATTTTAGTACTTCCATTTTTCCCGGACTTTTTAGGCATTGTTAATGTACTTAAACTTTTGGATATTAATGTAGTATTTTTATATAACAATGTTGTGAAAAATATCATAGTAAAAAATAGCCCCACCAATAATTCAGGCATTATCTATAAAATTGGTTGTAAACAATGTGATTCCTTTTACATTGGTCAGACGGGAAAGGATTTGCACACGCGTGTAAAACAGCATCAATATTCCGTTAGAACGGAACAGTCGTCCAGTGCCCTTTTTGTCCATTTGTCAGAGTTATCCCACTGTATTGATTGGAATAATGTTTCAGTTTTGTTTCACTCCAGCAACATTGTTAATAGAAATATTTTTGAGTCTGCTATTATCCAACTTACAAATAACCTTAACATGAGCAAAGGTCTTTTTCAACTCGATCCCGTTGTTTTGAATTCGTTCAGAACGGATTTAGACAAGAAGGGCAGAGTGCTAAAACTTTGGTAGTTTTTCCTTATAAATTTGTGTTTCTCTTACAATTTTTATTTTTCAATTTAGTTTTATATATATATTTTTTTTTTGTGACCTATATATCATTCAGGCCTTATCTATAAAATTGGTTGTAAACAATCCATTTGATCTTGTGTTGAATTCGGGCAAAGTGCTAAAATTGGTAGTTTTCTTACAAATTTGTATGCTCCTCCCACAATTTTTATTTCTATATTTATTATATATATATATATTTTTTTTTTTTTTTTTTGTAACATGTATATAGTGGTGATCAGTCTTTCCTTGTGAGCAGACGTTTTATCGAGTGTCAAGTGTTTTCAATTGAATAAGTGGTTTTCGTTGAAGTGTTTTCAAAAAAAAAAGTGTTCCGTGCATTCTTAACTAAATTACTTCGTGCTACTAATCATTCATTAACGAATATATTTCATTTATTGACGTTATTCAGTACTATATTATTTGATCAAACCAAGGCTACTGCCTTGTTTGTTTTTCAAATCAATCAGAAAACGTGCAGTCATAAGGTTGAAATTCCCTTGGTTTGCCTTTGTTGTTTTTCAAATCTATCAGAAACGTGCTTTCTTCAGGTTCATTTTTCCTTCACACACTACCTGACCTCCAAAAGGGTCACCTACCGTGGGAAAAAAGGGATTAAGTCAGTAAACAGCGACCAGATAAGTTTTTTTAATACTTTTTCTTTAACATTTCTTTCGTCGGTAGCTTAATTATATATTCATTTAGCATAAAATTGTGTTACGAGAACCTGTTTCTGCGTTTCAAGAACAATTTTGCGGGTTTTCGCAGGTGACGGCACAATAAGCACGCAGTAGACCTACGTTGTATTTATTAATTTCCAAACGCTCGTTTTGTGTTTTTTTGTTTTTTAACTAATTAAAAGCATACCACCCCCGTCAAGTACTTGCAGTCGCTGTGAAGGGAAATTTGCCGCTTACGCGTTTACAACGGCTAATAATAATGAACAATTAGTTTGCAGGTGGTGCTCAAGCATGGAAGTCCTGAGGAACGAATTAGACCGTGAGAGGGAGGCCAGGGTGAGACTTCAAGAAAGCGTGAAGCTTCTGACGGCAAAATTGGATTCCCTTGAGACTCCAGTTACGACCCCTCATGCCTCAGTTTCTACTAATTATATAAATAGTATTAATAGCCCTTTCTCTTCTCCTAGTTCCCAACCCTTCGTTCGAGTGCGAAATGGAGCCCCATTGCGAAAAGCAAAGACTTGTCTACCAGTAATAACAAGCAATAAGTTTTCTGTTTTAGGTTTCGAAGATGCTGATGAACCGGAAATACGACTCGTTGGCGATTCCATTGTTCGAGGGCAGCTCGAGGAATTCTGTGGGAGAAACCCTCGTCGTAGGCGCCGTTACTGCTACCCTGGTGCAAGGGTGGAGGATATAACTAATAGTGTTGACCATTTTACAGACGTTACCGCCGAGGACACAACGTATGTTATTCATGTCGGTACTAATAACGTTTTAAATTCTAGATCGGAAGAACTGCTGGCTATGTACAGGGACTTAATAGAGCGACTAAAGGAGAAAACTAATAAGATTGTCTTAACAGGTATACTTCCTCGAATTATCCAACGTAACGATTTCTACAGCAAGGCGACCTATATTAACAATAACCTAAAGTCTCTTTGCCAACAGGAAGGAGTGCATTATGCGAATTTTTGGAACAGTTTCTACGGCAGGAGGGACTTGTTCCTCGAAGATGGACTTCATCTTAATGACGTAGGAGCTGCGCGTTTAGGAAGACTATTTCATAATACTGTCTCTTTTTCAGGCTGCCGTAACTCGAACGGTCCCAGCGTAAATTCTACAAGTTTCCCCTGCGCTCGCGAAGGTGTCGTAATTGCAAGCAATTTGAAGGTTCTATCCTTAAATACTCGTAGCCTACGAAATAAAATAAATGAATTTTTTTCTTTAATTGTTTGTAAAGACTATGATTTAATTGCGATAAACGAATCGTAGCTTAGAACTGAAACACGTGACTTTGTAGGGGAGTATCAAATTAAATATAAAGGTTATAGACTTTTTGTTAAAAACAGAATAGGTAGGCGAGGAGGCGGTGTTATGTTGTATATCAAAGATAATATTGCGAACGAATAGAAGTAAAGCACTCAATTCCAGAACCGATAGATTCGACTATAGCAGAACTTAAATTAAACGACTTCAAACTTGTTGTTGCGGTTATATATAGGCCCCCTAATCAAACAGCTGATACGGACGAAGCGTTATATCGTGAACTAAAGAGAATAATCGGTAGTGAGCAGGCTTTAGTTATGGGTGACTTTAATTGCGCCAACGTGAATTACGATACAATGCAGGGAGACGCGGAAGGTAATCGTTTAGTTAATTTTCTCGAGGATAGCTTTCTTAGTCAAAAGGTTGGGGAATCTACGAGGTTGGACAGTATTTTAGATTTAGTAATAACTACGGATGATAGGCTAATTACTGATCTTCAAGTAATAGAACCGTTAAGCAATAGCGATCACAATATGGTAGAGTTTGTCCTCTCAGTAAGTCACTCGAAGCCAACTAACTCGACTAAAATTCCTAACTTCCAGCACACAGACTTTTGTAAATTTCGAGATAAATTGTCACACGTCAATTGTGAAAACGTGATGGGGAACTCCAACGCAAAACTAATATGGGAATCGTTTGAAACAGTATTTAGGACTATAAATGAGGAATGTGTACCGTACAAAATTAAGCGTGCGAAAGTAAACAACAAGCCTTTGTGGTTTACTTCTAGAGTAGGAGACATTATAAAGAGTAGAGATAGGGCTTATAGGCAACATAAGTGCGATAAAAAAAATTTGTTGTTACGAAACAACTACATCTCTCTGAGGCGTGAAGCGAAAAGTGTAATATAAAAGTCCAAGCGCGAATTTGAAATCTCCATAGCTCGTGACGGTAAAGAAAACCCCAAGCGATTCTTTCAATACGTCAATAATAGAAATCCAGTAAAAAGTGTCTTGGGTCCATTGAAAAATGTAAATGGAGATCTAGTTTCTGAAAACAAGGAAATGGCTACCTTGCTAAACGAGATAGAGGTAAAATTCAGGAAGATCTGAATAAAATCGTTGATTGGTCAGTCACATGGCAAATGAGATTTAACGTGGATAAGTGCAAAATTTTGCATATAGGTTCGCGTAACGGTAATTTTGCGTATAGTATGTCAGGGAAAGATTTAACAAGCGTAGAGCAGGAAAAAGATTTAGGAGTTATAGTCACTAGTGATTTAAAAGTAGCGAAACAAAGTACAGCAGCGGTCAATAAGGCGAACAAAGTGTTAGGTTTTATAGCTCGAAATTTTGAGTACAAATCGCGCGATATTATAGTTCCACTTTATAAATCATTAGTTAGACCCCATTTGGAGTACGCGGTCCAATTTTGGAATCCGCATATGCGCAAAGATGTAGACAAAATCGAAAGAGTTCAAAGACGAGCAACTAAGATGATTCCGTCGCTTAGGTCAAAGTCGTACGAGGATAGGCTTAAGGAGTTAAAATTGACAACACTCGAGACTAGGAGGTTAAGGGGTGATCTAATCCAGGTTTTCAAAATTATGAATGGGTTCGATAACGTAGATAGAGATAGCTTTTTCGAAATTTCTCAATATAATAGGACTAGAAATAACGGGTGTAAGTTGACAAGTAGAAGGTTCGAGACAGCAGTTGCCAAAAACTTTTTTACGCATAGAATAGTAAATAGCTGGAATAGTTTCCCGGTAGAAGTAATTAGTAGCACGTCTATAAACATGTTTAAAAATCGATTAGACGCATATGTTGATAGATTGGGTATAGTTTAAGGTAGTAAAATTAAGGCTTTGTGGGGATAGATCCCACAGCTCAACACAAGTGTTGTGGGATATAGGGAGGCAGCGTCTTGGGTTAGGGGATACTCTCTGTCCTTACACACCCCATTTAAAGAGATTCCTCTGCTGAGCGGTGCCCCCCATAGTACTGTGAGGTATTGAAAAACTCATGATCTTCACTTGCCCCACAAACACCTTTAAATGGGAGACCCAAGATGGGTGCACACACATTTGTACATTACTACAGTCTTTACAGCCACACCTACACTTTTCCTCCTAAGTGTATATATTGTAATGTATATGGTTGTAAATTTTGACTTGGTCCACAATCGATATGGACCGTGACTTATTTTTCGTGACAAGGTACTAGTATTGATGGATACCGTAATGAAATTGACTGGATTCTCTGGATCTGATATATTTGCATGTTGGTTATAAATAGATATAGAGTGTAACATATTTGTGGATAGTAGTCTATTATGACGTGATCCTCTGGATCCAGAGATTCTATCTTTAGTTTTAAATCATTAATTAATTAGTTTTGCTAAATTGGTCGTTGCCAATGTACACAGTGTACAGGAAATTGTTACATAAATTTCTTATGTTCTTGTGGTTCGGAACCCACGTAAAATTGTAGGTCCCCTCCGCCACCACGGAGGACATACACAATTACGAACACAGTTAGGTAGACCAGCCATGAGTGGATCCTAGGGTCTTTGTTGGTCTGAAACATTATAACATTATAACAACTCTTTATTTACTTCAGTGTTCCTGAGGATGTCATTAGACGAAAGCGCTTGAGCACCATTCTGTTTCTTTTCCTTCGTATTTTTATTCATCATAAATATTTTTCACGTATATACAGTATATATACAGTGTATATATTTATATAGTTACATTTTCATCTATTTTTTATAGTTTCCTTTAATTAATGTTACTTTCAATTTTTTACAGGTTATTCTGAAATAAGTTCTTGAAATATTGACAGATTACCTAACATAGTTAAAAAAAACTGTGAAAAATATGAAGTATGTCTCGTAGATGTGTTAATGATGCCGACAATTTTTGTTACATTTGTGGAGAATTTACTGTTAAAAATCAGAAAAGGTGCATTTGTTGCATTTCATGTGCAAACCGTCTCCGACAGTGGATTAAAGGTGCTCGTTCATCTGTCTTTCGCAATACCAATGATTTGAAGAGAACAACAGGATCGCTTAAATGTCTGCTATTTCTGTATGACTAAAACATCAGGATTCTCTGCAAAAAACAAGGAGTTCATTCTATATCCCAATTTGGCATCGGCAATAAGACCTGTCGCTCATGGTCCAGATCTTCCTGTTCCAGTACCACCCGAAACATATACTGTAGACTGTAGAGGATGAAGATGGTGAGAAAGAGGTAAGTGCTGAAGCAGATCCTCCTAATGAGCCAGATTTCAATCCTTCCACCCTAACTGAGCCACACATTATCTCTCAAGCGGAGCTCAGTGATCTAGTTCGAGATCTAGACCCATCTAAAAATCAAGCTGAGGTACTTGGTTCAAGATTACAAGGGTGGAATCTTTTGAAGAAAAACACAAACATAAGTCTGTTTCGTAACCGAGAAAAAAAAAAATTTCCACTTTTTTCCAGTGAAAGAAAATCTTTGCTATTGTAATGATGTTAATGCCCTGATGGAAGCACTTGCACACGAACACAAAATTGAAGAATGGCGGTTGTTCATTGATTCATCAAAATTGAGTTTGAAAGCTGTTCTGTTACATAATGGAAATATTTTTCCATCAGTTCCCATTGCTCATTCATTTCACCTAAAAGAATCATATGAAAATATGGGATATCTTTTAAGCAGCATAGAATACAATAAGTATAACTGGAACATCTGTGGTGACCTAAAAGTTATAGTTCTTCTTTTGGGAATACAGCTAAGGTATATGAAATACTGCTGTTTCTTATGTGAATGAGACAGCAGTAAAAAGTCTAAACATTACAGTGTTAGCGATTGGCCAACTAGACAACTAGTAGAAGGTCAAAAAAACGTTTTGCATAAAAGCCTTGTTGAACCAAAAAATGTTTATCCCCCACCTTTGCATATAAAGTTAGGACTGCTGAAAAATTTTGTGAAAGGTATGGATCGAAACAGCAGAGAATCTCAATACATTAAAGAAAAATTCCCAAAAATCAGTGAAGCGAAAATAAAAGAAGGAATATTTGTGGGATCGTAAATACGAGAATTAATGAATGATGATGAATTCGATGCAGTTTTAGAAGGAAAAGAAGAAAATGCTTGGGAGAGTTTTAAATCCTTCGCGACCATTTTTATAGGTAACAACAAAGCACTAAACTAAAAAAATTTAGTTAAGAGAATGCTGGTAGCATACCACAAAATGGGGTGTAGCATGTCCTTAAAGATTCACTTCCTACACTCCCATTTAGACTTCTTTCCTGAGAATTTGGGCGCTGTAAGTGATGAGTGTGGCAAGCGCTTCCATCAGGATATTTTACAGTTGAAAAAACGGTACCAGGGCAGATGGAACCCAAATATGTTAGCCCCTTACTGTTGGTCATTGTTAAGAGAATCTTCTCGTACATCATACAAGCAAAAATATTCCACTAAATCATTTCAGTAGCTTTCTATTTATGTTTATTTAGCTGTATTTATTTAACAAAATAAATTTGTTGATCAGTATTATCAGGGATAAGCTGACTGAACCTTGCCATCCTCTTATCAGAGGATAGTTAATCGACCCCTCCGACCCAGCTTTTTCCTGATGGATGTACCTGTGTTGCCTGGGAATATTTGGATGATGTTGTGTCTTGTTTTTTTTAAATAACGATAATAATATTTAATAAGAATTTAGTAATGTTTTGTTTACAAGAATTTAATAATGTTTTGTTTATAAGAACTTAATAATGTTTTGTTTAATAATGAAGAAAATAATGTTTAATAAGAAATTTAATTATGGTTTGTACAGAGATAAGAAATTAATATTATTTGAAATTAAAATTATAAAAAATACGAATTGGCAACATATGAAGTGTGCCGCTGCTAAAATGCCTTAAAAATCCAGTCTTCGGGTGGGTTTGCTCCGATTAGGTGGGTTTTTTCGTATTACTATGTTATTGTTAATTTAAAATATTAAATTATGTCTCTCTCCGCGATTAAATGTTAATCATAGTCCGCAATCGTGTTTACCCCGTTTGTTCAAATTGTTTCGGCATGAATAAAAAGTCAGTAAATAGTTAAATAGTCAATGAAAATGTGTAATTATCCCCGGTCCCATTATTATTTGAAAGTTTAATGGCGGCCAAGTCTGCCCGCCTGCCCATGGTTATAAAGTACAGTGAAGCGAGTGTAAAGAGAAGAAAAAGCAATGCTAAGAGGAAAGTAGTAAAGTAAAGTAAAGTAAATAAGAAATAAAACAATGAATTGTAATGAGCTACACGACATTTTGGTGGCTAGCGGTGGTCCTTATTAAATTAAAATAGCGGCATTCGCATGTCTTTTGTACGAGCCTTATATTTCGTCCAAATTACATTGCTACCCGTTTTATAGTCTTTATAAAATTAGTAGATATTCTGTTTTGGTAAATTAAAAGTAAAATGCATTGTGTCCCTCATTTACAAGCAAATTCCGATTTCTATTCCTTAAAAATTCGTTGTAGTTATAATTCAAAATGGCGCGCGTCATTTTCGAAATTTCTTCTCATAGCGCCATTTTCAAAATCTTCATGGAGTCAGACTCAGTTTAAGTCAAAATTCTTGAGTCGTTTTCCCTTCTCATGGCGGCCGTTATCATTTAGTTTTCAGATTTCGTTTTCGTCAGTCGTGGAGAGAGACTTATTTAAAATTTAGAAATCCCGTCCGATGGTTCATTTTTTTCCTCTTCAACTTTTATTGCTCTTTACACAGCCTAACTATTTTGTTTAAATTTTTTTTGGTGTTTACATTTTCGGAATTCATAATAATTGTGATAATAATAATAATTAGTAAATAATTTTCACACTTATTCATATGAATTAAATTATTTTAATTGTAATGAAATTGTTACATGCATTTTTATACGGTAGGTCTAAAAGGTTGGAGCGTATATGTAACGCATTTCTAGGTATATATATATATATATATATATATAGTAGGGGATTGTAAAAGATTAAATAAGTAAAAAAAAATTTCAGTATCTAGTAGGCAGTTTTTAAGATTATTCTTCGACAGGGATTTCAAGCCGACACATGACCGTCATATTTGTATAATTTTAAGGTGGATAAGTGTAATTTTAAGGTAGATGAGTGTAATTTTAAGGTTCTTGTTCAAAAATAGAAAAATAATGGTTAAAGACACTAATTTATACTGGATCGATTCGGACTGATTGGGGTTATTTTGCTTGCCGTATATAAATTGTGAGAAAATTTTATTTGAAATACAAGAATTGTTTTAGCAAATTCTTATGATAAATTAATTTCGGTTCTTTGAATTTTTTTTATACATTCATTTTTATTTTATAGGTGGGCTGATTTTTGTTGTCTATTTTTCATTCTTTCATGAGTTTTAATGAAAATTCCAGGTGATATTTTGTATGGATAGGGTGGTTGATTAAATATTTTATTCTGAAATTATATTTTATTGTGATAAGTAGTGTTTTTGCTTAAAATTTTTATTCTGGGTATAAATGAAAATTTTTTTTTACATCAAAATACATTTTTCTAGTAGTATTTGATGTGATTTGTTCAAATATGACCTCCATTTCCGTCGGAAATGAGATCCAACAAAGTTATAGTACTTTGAAGTTTGGCTCATTTTCAAGGGAAATGGAAGTCAAAATCTAAGCAAAACACATCAAATATTACTAGAAAAATGTATTTTGGTATTAATTAACCTAACCTAACCTAACCTTACCTAACCTAACCGTGGCTAAACGAGCCTAACCCTGGCTAAACGAGCCTAACCCAGGCTAAACGATCCTAACCCTGGCTAAACGAGCCTAACCCTGGCTAAACGAGCCTAGAGTATTACCTTATTATGGATTAGGTGGTGGATACAGACGAGAGCTCGTTTAGCCAGGGTTAGGCTCGTTTAGCCAGGGTTAGGCTCGTTTAGCCAAGGTTAGGCTCGTTTAGCCACGGTTAGGTTAGGTTAGGTAAGGTTAGGTTTGTTTTGCTTAGATTTTGACTTCCATTTCCCTTGAAAATGAGCCAAACTTCAAAGTACTATAACTTTGTTGGATCTCATTTCCGACGGAAATGGAGGTCATATTTGAACAAATCACATCAAATACTAGTAGAAAAATGTATTTTGGTGTGTAAAATGACTGAGTGTGATAAAACACATAATTACCGAAAATATTACAAAATTATTTCATGGTGTAATACAGTTTGATTCGGTTAGGGATATTTTTATAGAGGTTCGCTTACAAACAGTGAACACTCGCTTCATAATGCAGTGAATTATTTTAATTTTTGTTTACGTAGTAAGTTACACTGTATTTTTGGTTCATAATATGTTCTTATTTGTAATAACGATGAAAATTTGTATTTAGTTTCACTTGGAAACGATAAATTTTAATGGAATTACTGTGATTTTCAAACCATGCTGGGTTTCGTGTTCTACAGATCTACAGAAGCTAAGGCTAACAAAGCCCCTAAGATCCACTCTAAGGTTAGCCCGAGAGAAAGGAAAGAGTAGGGAGTTAAGAGAAGAGAAGAGAATAAGGGGTTAAAGTAAGGAGCAACACCTATCACTCGTGGGTTAACAGTCATTCAGAAAAAAGGCTCACCATCATCATCCGCCGGCCACTGCCGACAAGTCAGAAAAATAGTCGGAGAGAATAGGAGAGGGGTGAAAGATGAAAAGAAGTAAAATAAGAACGCTTACAAACCATGCAAACACAGTCTTAACTCACAGTCATACCATGCAAACTACAAACATGCAAGAGAGTTACAGACATGCAAAGTAAGGAGAGGATAAGAAAAAAAAAAATGTAGGTAAAGTTAAACAAAAAGTGGGTTAGTTTTACTCTACGAGCTACATCTACGTTCATGTTAGTCTAATTTTTTTTTTTTTTTTTTGCTGGCATCACACGCTGGCATGTAAATTATGAGTTTTCTTCCTGTGAAATTTAGCGTTTCAGGTTGGAATTAATGTATTAAATTAATTTTCGGTATTAATATTTAAATTTTTGTTATTTAATGATTATGTTTTGGAAACTGTTATTTTTTAAACTTTATTTGGGTTTCCTCGTGCAGTTGGAGCTCTTGATTGATTGCTGATCGGAAATGGAGCATTTTTAGATTGCCACTAACGTTTTTGTGGTATCTTTATCCGCTCCCCAGAAAGTGTAAGATGGTTCATTTTTATCAGGAATTCATGACGTGAAGTTTCCGGTTTTCATTTTTGTCTTTTGTATTTAAATATATCGATATGATTTCTGAAGGTAGTTTGAATAATAATATTTTTAAAATTATAATAACGGTTACTATGTATGGGCAAGTTCATATTTATACTGTACAGTATTGTTTCGTTGCGTTTGATGATTTTTTTTATTATCTTGTCCGATGTAACTGCCATAAGTTACCTTATTGGTACCTAGGCTGTGATTAAAGTTTCGCGAAATTCTGTAAAATTGTCATATTTTTCGGTAAATTTGGCCAGAGCAAATTATAGTTATTGTTTCATATTGAAGTGTTGAGAAAATTCTGTAAATTAAATATTAAAAGTGATAATCAGTAGCAGTACAAACTTTTCGATATTTTTTTTTCAAAATTTCGAGATGCTCGATTTGGAAGCAACTAAGTTGAATCCGAATTCCACCCATTGCGTTTGGTTGACCCGAATTAGTTGATCGATCACAGATGAGAGAGAGAGAGAGAGAGAGAAGAGAAGAGAAGAGAAGAGAGAGCGAGAGAAACGAAACCGAATGCGCAGTGACTTAGTGCAGGACAGTTTCGATCGAAGTTGGTCTACTGGTATTTTCGGGCAGTCCTGGTCCCGCTGTTCGATGCTTTGCTGGATATGCGTTTTAACACTCGGTAGGCAAACCACGAGCGTTTGAACGAGTGTTTAAGGCTTTACTGTCCATACAGGCATACAGTAGGTTCGTTGTGAAACCACCTACGGCGAAGTGATCGTTTGATTAATGCCATGTAGGGAGTCTTTCAGCTGGACGTAGGAGGAGCAGCGTTCACCGAAAAATGTTGAGATGAGAGAGGCGAGTTTCTTCGTCGACTTCTACAATTGCAAATTTCGTCCAATTCCGGTGCGTGGTTCCACTTTCAATATTCCTGATCCTCTTTGAATTGGACGACCCCTTTGCTTTTTTCGCCATTTTTTGGAGAGAGAGCGGAACCTCAAGCGTGCTGATCTGTTGCATTATGATGCAACCCTTTGCATTCTAGCGAAGTGAGCAGGAGAGCTGCGATTGAAAATGTAAGCAGTCCAGAAATTGATGTACACTGATTATTATTTAATGAAATTATAACTGAAAGGGTGCGATTATTGCCCAAATGTGTTTTCGTGTTTTGTTGTGTTTTGTGTAATAGTATGTGCGCTCTGGGCAGTATTTTTTTATAAACATTTTCTTGTTCTTTCTATGTTGCTCTGATAGTAACTATATAACTATAGGAATATTTGTTTCGAATATAAATCTTTGATGAGAAATCGCTGAAATAGATTGTGAACTTGAAATTTGTTGTAACCAGTGTTAAGAAAATTATCCTTTATTTTTCACGTAACAGCCTTGTTACAGGTTGTACATTTGATTATTAGTGTGAAAATGTTATTTTATGCAAACGTGAAAATTTTAATTTTTTTTTCCGATTTTATAAAATGATACAAAATATCTAATGTGTGAAATTTGTCATTGAAATGATTTCTTGTCTTCTAACTTTGAAAATGTTAAAGAAAAAAACAGAAACAAATAAATTTGTTGAATAAATAAATAAATTTGTTAAAAGAAAATAAATTAAATAAATAAATTTTCCTAGTGAAAACTTATTGTCAAAGGGGTGAGTGATGCGAGTGTCGTGTATTGTTTATTTAAATAAAGATAATAACATCTAATACGAATTTAACAATATTTTCTTTATAAGAATTTAATAATGTTTTGTTTAAAAATAATGAAGAAAATAATGTTTAATAAGAAATTTAATTATGATTTGTACGTAGATAAGAAATTAATAGTTTGAAATTAAAAATATAAAAATATGAATTGGCAACACATGAAATGTGCCGCGGCTGAAATGCCCTAAAAATCCAGTCTTCGGGCGGGTTTGCTCCGATTAGGTGGGTTTTCTTATTACTGTTATTGTAAATTTAAAAAATTAAATTATTTCTCTCTCCGCGATTAAATGTTAATGATAGTCCGCAATCGTGTTTACCCCGTTTGTTCAAATTGTTTTTCAGCATAAATAAAAAGTCAGTAAATAGTAAATAAAAGTGTGTAATTATCCCGGTCCCTTTGCTTTGTTCGAAATTTTAATGGCGCCCACCGGCTGAAGCGGGCTACCCGCGTTCGTATAAAGAGACAGAGAAAACGCAGAGAAGTAAATAAATCATGTTTTAAAAAAACACGACAATGGTAATGTTACAAAATTCTTAATTTTATTACATAATTTTGTTAAAAGAGAATTGACCATCAGATAGATTAAAATTTTGTATAGAACCTCGCTTAACATAATTATTAGATTTGAAAACAAAGTTGCAATTATTGAAATCAGTAGTATACCCGCAAAAATGGCGAGTGCAAATCAATTGCTTGCACAAGGGGGGAGAGGGGGTTGGGGTTAGGCCCTCCAAGGGGAGAGGGGGGGTTATGCATGAATGAGGGTGGGGGTTACACTCTCCAAGGGGGGAGAGGGGGTTATGTATGAAGGGGGTGGAGTGTTACACCCTCCAAGGGGGTAAAGGGGATTATGCATAAAGGGAGGCGGGGTTAGACCCTCCAAGGAAGTGTTTTCCAGACTTTATGTTACGACGACCCCCTAACTCTACAAAATTATGGTTGCGCCCCTCCCCCCATGAATTATAATTATCAATGATCAAATTAACTAAAACGGGGATCAGTGAAAGAAAGCCACCCCAAAAGTTTCTAGTAAACAATGCCACCTAAAAAAGGATCAAGCAAACAATACCCCCCCCCCCCCAAAAAAGAATCACTAAAGTAAAGAATGTAAGTAAAAACACCTTGATGATTGGTTAGGTTGTCATATTTTCATTTAAACTAACTAAAATATCACAACTTAACCTAACCTAACCTAAATAACCTACCTACCAAAATAACTTACAGATCAATAAAAGAAAGCCACCCCAGACCCGTTTGGGGGTGGCTTTCTTTCATTGATCCTAAAATGGCATATACAATTATTCGTACTTGTATTATTAATCAGATTTTTGGAGGTAACCAAAAAACGCCTCCCTAGTCAATAGTACGCGCGCACCCAGAGGGGTGCGCCCGACAGTTTGGAAACCACTGCTCCAAGGGGAGAGTGGGGTAACTTAACTTAACAAGGGTAATAAAACACGAGAGAGAAGAGAGAGGAGGAGAAGACGCTTCCGCTGTGACGTCTCAGAGCATTATGAATCCTTCCCTGAACTCTCTGGACGGCTTTGGTTCGCAGCCATTTGTCTTAGATGCCAGCCATGTCACAGCCAGCCGTATACGGCTTAGATACACACCCACACACACACACTCTGTATCATTATTATAATATATATATATATATATATATATACTGTATATACTTTTAACAATAAATAAATCTCGCCAGAGATACAGTATCTGTCGTTTCCACGATCCTTCACGAGGTCTTTTTAAGAGGGCTCGGGCTTTTCTCTGTGCACACAACCATACAGTCACGGGAATAAAGCACACACACACACACCCGCACTCTATATCATTTATATATAAATGATATAGAGTGCGTGTGTGTTTAATACTGTTTATATATATATATATATATATATACTAGGGGCACTCAATATATTTTGCCCCTCTTTTTTTTCTTAGTTAAATAATAGGACATGGGGCTGAAATGTCTTTTGGGCCGTAAGTTTGAACCTTCTGCGCTTCACATAACCGGATTTTTCCAGTTTGAACCTCCCCTCCTTGTATAAAATCGCTTTTAAACGCCCTTATATAAAACCGATGGTTAACGCAGTTTCGAAAATGGCGTCTGACAGTGATGTACGTCGTAAACAGAGAGCTGTTATCGATTTCTTAACCGCAGAGAAGGAAACAGTTGGAAATATTCACAAACGTCTACAAAACGTTTACCGAGATGCTGTTGTTGATCGAAGCACAGTTGGTCGCTGGTCTAACGTGTGAGATCATCGGAGAGAGGGAGAGCCAGCCTCGATGATGAGCCACGCAGCGATCGCCCGGCATCGGCTGTGACATCTCACACTGTGCAACGTGCTAACAGCATCATTCGATCAAATCGGCGCGTCACATACAAAGAGCTATCACTGGAACTAGAAGTTAGTGAAGGAAGTGTGAATAAGATAATTCAGCAACTGGATACTCAAAAGTGTGTTCACGGTTTGTTCCTCGCAAACTGACTGAAGATTACAAAGCCCAAAGTAAAGAAATTGCTTCTGAGTCATTGGTTCGATACGAGACAGAAGGGGATGACTTCCTTTCACGAATTGTGACTGGGGATGAGACTTGGGTACACCACTTTGAAAATGCCAATCCATGGAGTGGCATCACGCAGACTCCCCACGCAAGAAAAAGTTCAAAATGGCTCCCTCTGCAGGAAAGGTTATGGCAACTATCTTCTGGAACATGAAAAGGGTGATTCTAGTGAACATTATGGAGAAAGGACAAACAATCAATTGAGAGGCATATATTGCTACCCTACAGTGACTCCAGAGACGTATAAAGCGAGTTCGACCGGAGAGAAAACTGGAAGAAGTCCTTCTTTTGCACGATAACGCAAGACCACACAACAGTTTTCAAACAAGAGAGGCCATCACAAAAATGCGCTTGACTGTGTTACCCTACCCCCCATACAGCCCGGATCTGGCACCTTCAGACTTCCATTTGTATGGGCCAAAGAAGGCTGCTATTCGTGGAAGAAAGTTTCTGAGTGACGATGAGGTTGTTGAGGAGGTTAAGAGGTGGCTCCTGCGGAATCCAGCGGACTTTTACCAGCAAGGAATAAAGGCCCTTGTTTCGAGGTGGAGGAAAGCCGTAGAAAAGGATGGAGACTATGTGGAAAAATAAAAACTTGTAAAAAAGGTATGTAACTACTCGTGTACAAAATTTCTGGAACTTGCAAGGAAACTTGGAAAGAAAAAAAAAAGGTGGGGCAAAATGTATTGAGTGGCCCTCGTATATATTATTATTAAAATAATAAACCATTAACTCAGTTTTATTCATTTAATTACACTCGACCTCGCTGCAAGAAAATAAGTTCCGGAATATTACTCCACTGCTCCTTATTTCAATCAGATCAAACGAAGCGCACAATTATTTGCTCTCCTTTGTCACGCATTAAACTTTAACAATTCATAAGAATAACATTGTACAAAAGGCACTAAAAGTATACCTAAAGTATTAATTTAGGTTCTAAAATAAAATTTGCATTATTCATGAAACGCATGATGTAGATAGAGAACCTTTCCTAACATTCTCTCTCTCTCTCTCTCCTCTCTCTCTCTCTCTCTCTATATATATATATATATATATATATATATATATATATATATATATATAATATATATAACACGTGAAAAATATTTATGATAAATAAAACCACAAAGGAAAGAAAACACAGAATGGTGCTCAAGCGCTTTCGTCTAATGACATCCTCAGGAACACTGAGGATGTCATTAGACGAAAGCGCTTGAGCACCATTCTGTGTTTTCTTTCCTTCGTGGTTTTATTCATCATATATATATATATATATATATATTATATATATATTATATATATATATATAAGGTTGTAACATATATTCTGCTCGATTTTTTAGTTCATTCAGAACAAAAATTAAAGGACTTGTAAGGACATATTTGCTCGAATTTTTAGTTTATTCACAACAAAAATTAAATGACATAATGACAAATTAATCATCAATATAATTCCCTTCTTTTTCTATAACCTCCTCCCACCTGTAGAAAAGTTTTTTATGCCACGTTCGAAGAAATCCCTTGATTTAGAGTTAAAAAAAGCGATCACTTCATTTTCGATAGCTTCCCTGGATTGCAACTTTTGTCCATCTAATTCTAGGTGGTGTTGCAAACTTCTAAATAAATGGTAGTCTGAAGGTGCGATGTCAGGAGAATAAAGTGGATGAGGCATTTTTTCCCAACCAAATGCCTCCAATTGGGCAATGGCGATTCGAGCAGTGTGAGGGCGCACGTTATCCTAGTGGAATAGAACACCTCTGCGATTAATTAATGCAAGACGTTTTTCTTGTAATGCCATCTTCAATCGTTGGAGTTGTTGGCAGTAGACTTCAGCTGTGATTGTTTGATTATCTGGCAGAAGCTCAAAATGAATAATTCTTTGCATATCCCACCAAACGCATAGCAAAATTTTCTTTGGATGGGGTCCATTCGTTGCTGAGGTTCAGGCTTTGTTTCACGGCTAAGCCACTGATGTCGACGCTTAATACTGTTATAGAGGACCCATTTTTCATCCCCAGTGGCGATCCGATTGAAAAATGGTGCCTGCAGTTGCCGAGAATGCAGTGATGTGCAAATATCGATTCGATGTTGAAGATTCTCTTGTAACAAATCATGCGGAACCCATTTTCCAACCTTCACTACTTTTCCTAACAGCTTCAAATGGCGATGTTTAGGTTGAAAGCGGAACTGTAGTCGTTGAGGGTTGGTTGAATATTGAGTATATAAAGGGACTCAAGAATACGGAGGTCGGTTAGTTGGTTGGCTGAATTAACAATTTTGAAATTAGAGGAAAGTAGCGGGTGGTTGTGAAGGTGGCAATGATCCCTTATTGCTGATTTGGGATCATTGCCACCTTGCCACCTTGCCAGGGATCATTGCCACCTTCACAACCACCCGCTACTTTCCTCTAATTTCAAAATTGTTAATTCAGCCAACCAACCAGTCCCTTTATATACTCAATATTCAACCAACCCTCAACGACTACAGTTCCGCTTTCAACGTAAACATCGCCAAATAAACTCTCATATTGAAAAGAAATCTGCCATCATTCCGCTTGGCTCCATCCTTTCCAATATGGATTTTTTCAACAAGCCACCATTCCCAATTCTCTGTACAATTAGTCCCTCACTACGTTAATAAGTTGGTAAGACCCTCCTCATTTTTTACCTATTTTTTAACTCTTATATTTTGTTTGGTGTTCCCACTTTTATACTTTATATTATTTCATCTTTGATTTTAATTTAATGCACACTGTAATTGCATTATTAATTCTCACTAATTATCGCCAATTTTCGCATGTTCATTTTAATATATTGTATGTTTTTGTTTATTATATTATTTATCTTATTTGATTTTAAACTTTTTAGGGTACTTACGTATTATCGGGACTACCAAACTGTTTATTTTGTATTTTTGCTCTCGTCATTTTCGTTTAAACTAACGAAAATATCACAACTTAACTAACCAATCATCCGTGGGACTGCCCGCCCTCACTTGGAGTCCTATCTAGTGGAGTTTATTTGGCGTCAAAATCTCGGAGGACGGGACCCTTTCAGTGCCTTACTGGAAACAATTAAGGAATATTGACCACCTGAAATTGATTATTTATTGAGTGTTTAACCTACTTATGTATATCATATCATATATTATATTATCCACAATGAATAAAATCGCTTAAAACGGAAAATGTGTTTTTCGTAGGTAGTCCCGATAATACTAGATGAAGAAAAAGCACTGGATGTTTTTATCAATTACGGCGTTATTCTCTCATCCTTAACTTGTCCGAAATGTGACAGTGAGTGCCTAATAAGAAAAGATCAGAAGATATTTAGGTGAAATAACCAATATTAACCTGTTAGGTTAAGTGAATGCCCGGTTAGAGTCAACTGTACGCCCTTGATGATTGGTTAGGTTAAGTTGTGATATTTTCGTTAGTTTAAACGAAAATGACGAGAGCAAAAATACATAATAAACAGTTTGGTAGTCCCGATAATACGTAAGTACCCTTTTTAGCACTGATGATGGGAATTGAATTTTTCCGAAACGTCTGTAAATAAACATGTACCATCTTTTCGTCCTCCTATTCCTCGCTATATATAAATATATATATATGTTAATTAAGTCTCGTGCCCAACCAAGCTGATAACCCGGATCCAGCGATGTATGAGAGATTAGTTGAGAGCCATGGCGACACTTTGACGTCAAACTCCTTGATAACGATCTGAAACCCGTGACCTCCGCGTTCGAATATTTATTTTAAACTTAAATAACTCTTCCTTCGTAAAGGAAAATTAGGTTGGCTTATCACCCGAAAAAACCTTTCGCATCTTGTTTATTCCCAACAGCAAATCTGTATCCGATATTCTTTATTGGCGCCAGACTGACCAGTAAGACCTTCGTACCTGATAATTTGAAGCAATTCTAAAAATATTTCCTCGTATGAATTTAGAAATCAACACACTTATACACAACATTGTTGTTCACCACATTTCTTGACAAATCAAAATATTTCACCTTTGAAACTTCGTTTACTTTAAAAAATGAACTTCTCGATAATAATACATAAGAGATGTGATTTTTTTTTATATTTATCTGATTTATAAATTCGTAAAGTAAATATCAGGTCATCCCATAAGTAATGTCGTTTTTTACGATAAATTAAGTTTAAACTAGTCCTACTCGGTTTAAGCATAAATTTTCCGAAGGTTATATCAGAGATATCTATCGTGTTTCACTACATACTTTACAGACCTTGACCAGTGAAGACGTGTCTTTTGCTTTATGTGAACCCCTCAAAAAAGGGAATACTGCTACTGAAGCAACGCGAAACATTCAGGACGTTTATGACAACGATATTCTGCATGTGAGGAAAATGTCAAAGATGGTTTCAAAAGTTTAGGAATGGTGACTGCTGTTTGACAGATGCAGCACGCTCTGGACGCCCTGCTGAGTTTGATAATGACCTGCTGTTAGCCGCACTTGAAGAAGACTGTTCAACAACTGTCGAAGAATTGGCCCAGAAACTCAATTCATCCCCGTCCACCATCCATCGACATTTGGAACAACTCGGGAAAGTGCCTAAGTTAGGAAAATGGGTGCCACATGAATTGTCGGTCGACAATCTGAGGGTGCGGGTAAACCTTAGCACAGCTCTTCATTCCCGTGAACTCCAAGATCCGTTTTTGCACCGTTTAGTGACTGGTGATGAAAAGTGGATACTGTACCAGAATGCTAAGCGCCGTCGACAGTGGGTTTGTGCCGGAGAACCAGCGACACCACAGCCAAAACCAAATCTTCACCCTCGGAAGGTGATGCTTAGTGTTTGGTGGGATAAAGGTGATGTAATACACTTTGAAACCTTACCACACAACCAAACAATCACCGCTCAAGTCTACTGTCAAGAACTGGATCGATTGAACACTGCACTAAAAGAAAAGAGACCTTCTTTGGTTAATCGGAAAGGAATCGTGTTCCACCACAACGCACGTCCTCATACCGCTCGGATCACTTCTGCAAAAATTGAGGAGCTTGGGTGAGAAAAACTTCCACATCCTCCAGACCTTGCGCCTTCAGATTATCATCTCTTAAGGAGTCTGCAAAACTATCTTGACGAGAAACAGTATACTTCTTTAGATGACCTGCACACCAGTCTTTGTACGTTTTTTGCCTCAAAACCGCCTGAATTTTATAAACATGGCATTGAAAAGCTTGTACGACGTTGGCAGAGTGTCATTGATTCCGATGGAAAATATATACTAGATTAAAAAGTTTCAGTTGAGTTTTTTTGTCCTTCAAATTCCGATATAAAAAACATTACTTATGGGATGACCTGATATATATATATATATATATAATATATATATATATATATATATATATATATATGAAAAGAAGGATCAACACAACGGCAAACATTTTCATTTATTTGTACATCAGACGTTTCGACAAATCTTTTGTCATCATCAGTGAGTTAAGTCTTAAAACCTTAAAACAAAATTTGAAAAGTGAAAGTTACATCAATACAATATTAAAACCATTAAAATTAAAACCTTAAAGCAAAATGAAAATTGCATCAATACAAAATTAAAATCATTTAAATTTCATCACTATAAAAACTAAAATTAAATTAAATTTCATCACTATAAAAACTAAAATTAAATTACCTCAATAGGTAAATACACAATGTTTACATCCACCTCCATACTTGGCAAAGTCTAAGGGAATACTGGATGGTCAGAGGATTAGAAAGGGTATGTCTGTGAAAAACGGTTGGTTAGTTAAAAGAGTTGTAATTTGTAGGATGAGCTATTATTATTAAGGGAGGGTTTGTTTCTATAGATGTACAAAGATTCTAAAATTCGGAGTTCTGTACGGTTATTGGATCTAGTTAAAATTTCAAACTGAGTTTTGTGAAGGGGATGGTCGTTTTCATTACTATGGTTTCTAATTGCGGATTGTGGAGGGCTACTGAGGGGACGGTTGGTACGGACTGACAAGCCAAGTATGGAGGTGGATGTAAACATTGTGTATTTACCTATTGAGGTAATTTAATTTTAGTTTTTATAGTGATGAAATTTAATTTAATTTTAGTTTTTATAGTGATGAAATTTAAATGATTTTAATTTTGTATTGATGCAATTTTCATTTTGCTTTAAGGTTTTAATTTTAATGGTTTTAATATTGTATTGATGTAACTTTCACTTTTCAATTTTGTTTTAAGGTTTTAAGACTTAACTCACTGATGATGACAAAAGATTTGTCGAAACGTCTGATGTACAAATAAATGAAAATGTTTGCCGTTGTGTTGATCCTTCTTTTCATCTGTAAGCTCCGTTTCCCTAAGGAGAAGTCAATAGTTTTGATATATATAATATATATATATATCGGGTGCGGCAAAAGTAACGCCCTTTTAATAATTGTATCTTTATAGTTTTATACAGTATAATTTTTTAGTTTTATATTGTATCATTTTGTTATTTTTTAGTTTTTACTGAGAAAGTACTTATTATTTTTCTTAAAATGCTCTATTTTTCTTAAAAACCTTATTATTTCTCTTAAAATGCTGTAATTGATTTATTTCCTTCAATAAAAGAGAATAAACTAAAAAGGGCGTTATTTTTGCCGCACCCGTTATATATACACACGAGGGTAATTCAATAAGTATCCGCACTTCTTATTTTAGTGATAATATAATATATACTCGTAGTAACGAGCCAAACTGAAATCTACAGGCTTATTTAGGATACTCGTAGCTGTCACATATCGTACGAGTAGTGAGCATGGCTGCGCCGCTTTCAATTTGTACCCTGGAAGAACAGAGATCCGTGGTTCGTTTTTTGTGGGCAGAAGGTGTGAAAGGAGCTGAAATTCACACGCGTTTATGTGCTCAGTATAGGAATAATGCGTCGCCACGGCGAAGTGTGTACGAGTAGATTCAAATGTTCAAGGAAGGTCGAACATGTGTGACAGATGCTCAGCGCTTAGGACGACCGTCAACATCAACCAGTGGTGACAAGAAGGAAGAAGCCAGAGCCATGATTTTCGATGACAGAAGATTAACAATAAAAGAAATTGCATCGTCCTAGACATCAGCCTATTCGATAGTTCATGACATTCTTGGCTTTCACAAGGTTTGTGCAAGATGGGTGCCCAAACAGTTGACAGAAGAGCACAAGCGTAATCGTATGGACGTCTGCTCTCGTCTTTTGGCGCGGTATCATAATGAAGGTGAAAACTTTTTGCAGCGCATTATCACTGGAGATGAAACCTGGATCCATCACTATGAACCAGAAAGCAAACGACAGAGCATGCAATGGAAGCATCCAACATCTTCCGTTACAAGGAAGTTCAAAGCGCAGCCGTCAGCAGGTAAAGTTATGCTAACACTGTTTTGGTATACACGAGGCCCTAGCCTTGAACATTATCTAGAGCGTGGAACTACAGTAACAAGTGCATCGTATTCTGACATGCTTCGGAATGAGTTAAAGCAAGCAATTCGCACAAAACGGAGGGAGATTGTCGGAAGGTGTTATTCTGTTACACGACAATGTGCGCCCTCATACCGCTGCACAGACTAGAAAATGCCTTCAAGAACTTAAATTTGAAATTCTCGACCATCCAGCCTACAGTCCAGACCTGACACCTTCGGATTTTTACCTGTTTGGACCACTAAAGGAAACTGGGGGACTATGTTGAGAAGCGATGTGTTTATAATCCATCAGATGTGAAAATAAAATTGTGAATAAAAAGTGCGGATACTTATTGAATTACCCTCGTATATAACGTGTGCCATAAAAAAGGGGGTACATTTTAAAAAGGCTATAAAATCAAAATTTGTCATTTAATTTTAATAAAACTTCTGCACAATAAAAGGTATGTAATTATCTGTATGCAAACAAGTTTTCAGACAAAAATATCAAATAATTCAAATTCTATCAACATTTAACGAAAGATTATGATTTTTCTACTTAACATGCAAAAATTATTAAACCTTTTTAATATTTTTTTATAAAAATAATTTTTAACGTAAAATTTACCCGAAATTATTAAAAAAATTGTTCGAAATGCTTTTCTTCCATTTCAATAACTTTTTTATTCTTGGCCGGAATTCATCTGTGGCTCGATTTACTTGTTCCTGTGGAAGCTCTTCCCATTTGTTAATGATGATCTCGCGTAAATGAGCGACATCTTTTATCCTAGTCCTGTAGACTCGCTCTGCTAAGTTCTCCCATATGCAGATCGCTGATGAGGGAAGCTATATTTTTGGGGCCTCTTTGCGAGTGACCCGTTGCCCACGTCGGGCTAATATCATGAAAAAAAGCTGTAGTGTTTGTCATTTACCATTACTTATTCGGACTATAGTGGATTTAATTTTCCCAGAAGAGTTCCTTGTTCTATGCACGGTCTGTGTGTATATATATATATATATATATATATATATATATATATACACATTTAGGATAAAAACGAAGACGTAGAGCAAAAAAGTCATTATATTTGGCTGCAGCCGACGTTTCGGGCAACTCTACCCATTTTCAAGGCCTAATAAATAAAAGCTAAAATTAATACATGACAAAAATATATGAATGTCGAGAACTAAAACTAATTTAAAGTACAAAATTAAAACTGTTCAAGAATAAAAATTAAAATTACAAAGCAGGAAACAGGCATAAGCCAAAATAAAATAAAAAATAAAAATTATATCAATGACAAAAATATACGAGTGATAAAAATAAAACTTAAAACTAAAAACATCCAAACGTAAAATAGTTAAAAACTTTACTAATAAAAAGTTAAACGAAATAAAAAGTTAAACGAAAAACCACAAGAGTAAACCAAACATACCATGCTCACTTGACCACCACAAAAAACTGAGGCGAAAAGGAGACAGGGTCTCAAGGGAAAAAAAATTTTAGTATGTAGGTATTCTAATTAATATAAAGGGGGTAACAGCTAGAATCAATATTTAGACTGGAGTTCAAAAATTTAATACACAAAGTTTCGTAAATACGGAGGGAGGTCAGGCATTTTAATGATTTAAGAATTTTAAAATTGTTAACAGAAATGTCAACCTTACACTTGATAGAATGATTTCTAATAGCAGACTGTTCCTTTCTCGATAAAACTTTCCCTGTCCTATGGCTAATACCCATGTGGGAGCAAAATCTAGTACATGTAGTGTACATTATCTTAGTGTGAGAGCCCTGTAAAACTTAAAACTTAAACCCATATTAAATAAAATAAAATAGACTAATTGTATTCGGCTGAGAACGCACATAAAAAATTTCGTGGTTCAAAGTAATTTAATGTTCTTTTAAAACCGTTCAGATACCGTACCTATATTTTCTTTAACCCCAGTTAAAAACATTTTTATACCACATAAAAGTATCAAAAAGCTTGTCACTCCACCTTAGACCCACAGTTTAACACGGAATCCGAACCATGCCCCACCACGGTGGGTCAGAAATTATAAAGTACTCGCCCGGACTCGATCTCACTACCCTCCAATCAGCGCCCAGAGCCTTTACCACTAGGCTACTCAGGGTACCCATTTATCTACCAACCAATTTTTATCTCCATTGATATAATGTTATCGTGCACAATTATACTGTAAAGTGGGACTATTGGGGGCCGGATTTTGAAGGTTTTTGCTAGGTTACAAAAAGATATGATGTAAAGTTCTGAGCCTTAGTTCACCAGCAAGTAGACCTTTTCTGCGGTTGTGCATGATATAGTACGGGACTCCAATAAACCTTAGCCCCCCCGCCCATGGCCTAAACCGTTAGAGGTACAGTGAAACTAAACATACCTTACAAAAGAGAATTTAATCCTGCATTTAATGAGAAACAATTAAAACTTGGTGTTCCCGCCATTGGCTTCCAAGACAGCCTGAATTCGCTTTGGGTAGCTTGCCAAAAGTGACGTGAATAGATCTTGATCGTTACGCAAATTTGCTAAAACAGTTTCAATGTGTTGCGTCATTATTGTATCCTTCGAAAATCGATTTGCTGCAAGTTCTTGAAACAAGAGACATTCAACCTTGTCCTTTATAACTGATCCAATGTGTTCACAGACGTTCAGGTCAGGAGAATTTCCTGGCCATTCTTCATTTCCAAAGAAATCGACCTCATGGTTCTGCAACAACTGTTGAATGGCTAATGCCTTAAAGCAGGGGGCCTTATCGTGCAGAAGTGTGACCTGATCGACATCCATAACATTGTTTGGGTTTCTTAGAAAAGGAATGACATGCTGGGATAGAATAATATCGCGAAAATACTGTCCATCCCAACTTTGACTATTTGGATTCAGCACCCACATGAGCTTCTTTGCAGTGAACAAAACAAACACACCAACACAGTCTGGACTTTTTAATAATTCGCGATAATGTTCATTGTCATCGATTTCATCTGGTGTTGTGGCCCACACTCGCTCGATCATTTTGGTAGTTAGGCTGACGTGTTACATAAACAAAAAATTCATCGGAGATAGCTAAATGCATGAAATCATCCACATCCCAATCTTCAAGATAATGGGCAAACCACATTCTGTCATCGATGTTAAGTTGAGTTTTTCTTGGCTTTCGAAGTTCATGCCAAGGTTTTAAACCTTGCCTATGACGGTACAGTCGAATGATCTCACCACTACCGATCTTTCCTCTCAACACTTCGATCTCTCTAGAAAGTTTAGCACAGCTGTTTTTCCGCTTACGGGTACCGCTTTCAATGATGTCCTTTGTTTCCTGATAGAGTGGCAAATTTGGGCGCCCAGATTTGGTTGTATCCATTTCACATTCATCCAAAGTTTTATTCCAATTTCTTTTGACGAAGTCCTCACTTCTTCACAACTTTTTGGCAACCCATGAACGTGTTATAAAGGTGGCTCCAGCATCACGAGCTTCCCGAAATGTTATTGCTCGTATGCGATCTATCACACGTTGCCTCTCCGAATCACCAATTAATTGAGAAGCCATTATATTATCACTTTATCAGCTAGAGTAATTTTAATACTGCAATAAATAAAGAATTTTATATATTTTTATAATCACTAAAAACTATTTCGATATAAGTAAACATGTAAGCTGCAAATGGGGGGGGCTAAGGTTTTTTGGAACCCCTTAGAAATCGAAAAATATCTTTTACTGCAAATGAAGAAGGCACCAAATAAGGCCTGGGTCCATTTGCCCCATGAAATGGATCTAATGTGCCCAGACGTCAAAATAACACTTTAATGTTGCAAAGATCAATCAAATGATACCAAAAAAGCATAGTATGTTACAATAGATTACCTTTAATTCAGTAATTTGTAAATGAGACCTTGGTATAACATACAAATGATGCCAGGAAAGCATAAAATATGTTGTAGGAGTTGTGCGTCTCCTCCCACTGGTTTATAAGTCCGTACCATCTTAGATAAAGTTATTTAGACCCGGAACAGATGAAACAGGACTTATAAACAAGTTTATAAAAACAGCTAGTACAAAAAATATGACCTAAATTAAAAATATCACCCAGAACGGACTGGTCCCATTTAACTCGCACAAAGTGGCCCCCGAGGGTTATATGTATATATATATATATATATATACAGGCCCGGATTTAGCTATAGGCGAACTAGGCGATCGCCTAGGGCCTCGCGCCAAAGGGGGCCTCGCTCATGCCGTTTTGCGCGTTCTGTTCAAGTGATATTAATGATTTAGAACTCTATGAAGAACTTAAAGTACTTTGCAGGTTTATACCTGAGAAAACAGATCTCGGAAATGCCCTTGTTTATATAGTGCAAAAACAACTAAGTGAGATTTATCCTAATGTTTATGTTGCACTTCGAATAGTATTAACCATCCCAGTTACTGTTGCTTCGGCTGAAAGAAGTTTCTCGCGTCTCAAACTTATTAAAACATATTTGCCTTCCACCATGTCTCAAGCGAGATTGCAATCATTAGCTATGTTATCAATAGAAAACGATATAACAAATTCATTAGATTATTCTCAATTAATTGAAGAGTTTAGCTCGAAGAAAAGTAGAAAAGCATTGCTGTAATATTCAAGGAGCATCTGAACCAAATATTAAAGCATTAATATTTAGCCTGATAAGTCGATCGCTCACTATTATAAAAAATTAAATGTCAACATCTCTTATACATCACATATGAAAAACGTTTGTATACTTTGGAAAGTCATTACCTATAATATTATATAAATCTTAGAAATCATTGTCTTATATTTTCGATACAAATCTTGATTCATATTATAATTCATACTTATTTGTATGGTTTATTTATATTTCTTATACAATTTCCATGCGTGATTATTTTGGTTTGGTTTAATTTTTAAGTGCTGGCATAGTTCTGTCTATGCGGGATTCTAATATTGCTGGTATAGTACCGATAATTAAGTCCATATTTTCATATATATATATAGGCCTAGGGCCTTGCAATTTCTAGATCTGCCTAGGGCCTCGCAACTTCTAGATCCGGCCCTGTGCAGGGCCGGATTAACCATTAAGCAAAATAAGCCCGTGCTTAGGGCATCAAGGGAAGGGGGGCACCACAGAAATTTTCCATTGTCGGATTTACCATGGATTTATTATACTATTATAATCGCGGCTTATAGCCTATAAGCTGTTGAAAACTGAATTATATATATTCATATATAGTATTTATTTTTTTTCATTGTTTGAATTTGTAGTGAACAACAACCCTTTTGAGAGAATAAATATATTTCGTTGTAATCACACACTTTACGCTTTGCGTTATTATTTTGTTTATATCAAATCTTTGAGCGCCATATTAAAAATACATATAGATTAAATATTTTCGTGTGCTATAGGAAGTTATTCTGAACGTGTGATTTGTGCATATAATATTAAATATATATTTTACATAATCATTTGGTATTGTTTTACAGAAAGATTTAGGTTTATAGAATTGTAATATAAATTAATATTAAAATAAAAGAAACTATAAACTCTCTATATTGCTGTTGTATCAAGTGATGTTTATCACGGCCATTATAATAATAAGATATACTGACCTAAGTTAATTAGCGTTGAAGAAGTTTATCTGTTGCTCTCTCTTCTTCTCTAGGGTAAGTCTATGAAGTGTACTTTATTTGTATATATAACAATATTTTATCATACACGTATCTTTATTTTATAATTTATTTATCTATTGTCATAACAGTATAAAAGAATTTAGATTGTAATAACCAGAGTGAATAATTTGTAATGTATATATAACATCAAACGTAGTTAGGACAATTTAGGCCCTAAGCAAATGTTCATATTTCCTATAATTAAATATTGTGTTTTAAATAAATAAATAAATGTAAATATAAAATGTGGCTCGTTAATAGTGAAATGTTAATATTGATATTTTTATAGATTGCGTATTATTAATTCTAATGTTAAGTATTTTTATTTTATAGGTTTCGGTTCCTTCTTTCGGTTCCTTCTTTTGGTTCCTTCTTTCGATTTGATTTGTATTCAACATTTCGAGTTGATATTTCGGTTGAGTTATATTTAATTGCCACTTATATTTAAATTGCCACTTTGGTTGTGTACGGTTCCCATTTTGTCTTTCTGAGAATAAAAGAACAAAGCCAAGATTGTGATATGTGTAACTGTGTTGATTGCCACATAATATACAAATAAAATATTCTTTTTATTTCTGTATTTTACAGACCCCAAGAACCAAGATGAAACGTGTTCAGTTAAGTGGTGCACAAAAGCGAAAACTATCAAAAGAGAAACAAGAGAAGACTTTGGATTTAGAGTCCAAGACTGCAAAGCTGACTGATTTCTTCACACAAGTTCCACGACCACAACGTCAACATGATATACCGATTCTGAATCAAAACCAATCTCCGTCATCAGAAGTGGACACAAATACCACTTTGATCACTTCAAAATCAAAATATGATGACGTTGGAATCACCGAGGTGTCACAAGCAGGTTCATCTACCACATGTCTCACTACTGATCTCACTTTGCCTGTAAATTCTCTTGATACCTCTACTGCAAATGTTGATTCAAGTTGCTTTACAAGACATTCTGGGGTTGAAATAATTGCTGAAAATGAAAGTTTAGTGGACCATGGTGATGGTGGTGAAATGAATCAGTCTGCAGAAGATGAAGTAAATATAGCAAAAGATCCAGGGTTGTGGCTTGATTTCTCTGCTGATGATGTGGCTTATTGGATTGCTTGTGGACCCAGTGACTGTCAACACCACAATGGGCCATTTGACAAGTCTTACCGGCATTTCAGTAGTGGCAAACCAGCAAGATACTGTTCACAAAAACTTTTCGTTGGGACAAAAGCCAATGGTGAGAAATACAAGAGAGAGTGGTTATTGTATTCACCATCAACAGGATCAGTTTACTGTTATGTTTGTAAACTGTTTGCTCCTAAAAATGTCTCACATTTTGTTATAAGAGAAGGGTTCAGTGACTGGCGAAATACTATTGTAATTGATCATCATGAAAAAAGCACTACTCACCGAGACTCTATGCTAACATACTTAACTCGCAGACAAGGTGCGGGGTTGGGACAACAGTTGGAAAAACAAATTCAGGAAGAGTGTGATTACTGGGAACATGTCTTGAGGCGTGTCATAGCTGTTATTTGTACGTTAGCTGAACGTGGCTTGTCTTTTCGAGGAACAGAAGAAAGATTTGGATCATTGCAGAATGGGAATTTTTTAGGGCTGCTTGAGCTCATAAGCCGGTTTGATCCATTTTTAGCAGGTCACATTTTGAAATATGGAAATTCTGGCAAAGGAAATCCTTCTTACCTGTCCAAAACCACCTGTGAGGAACTCATTCAACTAATGGCTCAAAAGGTCCACGCACTCATTGTTGACGAAGTAAAATCTTCTGGTTATTTTAGTTTGTCAGTTGATTCAACACCAGATCTATCACATATCGATCAGTTAAGTGTTGTACTTAGGTACTTAAAAGATGGACAGCCTATTGAACGCTTTTTAACCTTTCTGAAAATGAAAAGCCATACTGGTGAGGAAATGGCAAATCAGGTGTTGCAGTACTTACGTGAAGTTTGTAAGCTAAACTTTTCAAAATGTAGGGGTCAATCTTACGACAACGCTGCCAACATGTCTGGGCGTTATAAGGGGATGCAGCAAAAAATTTTAGAAACAAACAAGTTTGCTATATATGTGCCCTGTGCAGCCCATTCACTAAATCTGGTAGGCCGAAGTGCTGTTGACTGCTGTCAAGAGGCGGTTAATTTCTTCTCTACAGTGCAGTTGCTCTATACCTTTTTTTTAGCCTCAACCAGCAGGTGGGAAATTCTTAAAGGTTGTATTGGAAATGAAAGTGTCTTAAAATCCCTCTCTGATACCAGATGGGAGGCACATGCTATGGCAACAGCAGCAATTTTGAAATCTTTCCTTAAAATTTTAGAAGCGTTAGAATGTATAGCTGAAGACCAGTCACAAAAGGGAGACACTAGAAGAGAAGCAAATAATATTGCAAATAAGATGCAAGAGCTAGAATTCGTTTTTATGTTGAATTTTTGGGATGAGATTTTGCAAAATTTTCATAGAGTAAGCAAAGTTCTACAGAATAAGGATGTGAACTTAAAAACATGTGCAGATCTGTATGGATCATTAGCTGACCAACTGTGCACTTCACGAGATGAATTTGAAAGATATGAAGCAGCTACAAAGGAAATGCTACCAGATGTTGATTACAAGGCAGCTCAAACTCGCAAACGTATCAGAAAGAAGGTACCCAATGACGGAGATGCACCAGAAGTATATCTGAATGCCAGAGATAAATTTCTTATCACCACCTTTTACACAATTGTTGACAAACTTGAAACTGAGATGAGAAGAAGAGGAGAGATATACAAAGAAATAGCAGAGAGATTTTCTTTTCTAAGTGATGTGCCACATAATGTCACCACTTCATCATCTACTGAAATTGAAAGGTATTCTCAGGGTTGTAAAAAGATGATTGATGCTTACCCAGAGGACTTGAACACTAATTTCTCTGCTGAGCTTCAGCAGTTTCACTCATATGTGTGCCATAAGTTCAGTGCAAAAAAAAATGTAAAAACAAGATTCAGTCATGCTGAACTTTATAAAATAATTGTAGAAGACAATATTGAGTGTGCCTTCCCAAATGTAGAAATTGCCTTTCGTATATTTTTAACATTAATGGTCACAAATTGCTCAGCTGAGCGTTCATTTTCTCAGTTGAAGTATATTAAAAATACCAACAGAACAACTATGCAACAAGGCAGGCTGGATGCCTTATCTCTACTAAGTATAGAAGCAGATGTGTTACGTAAGATTAGTTTTGAGGATCTGATCAAAGACTTTGCAATTAAAAAAAGTAGGAGAAAACTTTTCAAATATAAATGAAGTGGAAGTATACAAAAATAAACATTATTTTCCATCTTACTGTAAGTTTTGTTTCATTTCAAAAAATAAAATTTTATTTTATGGTTTATTTTTGTTTATATTTTGAATTACATATATATGGGGCACCAAAATCTTTTAAGTGCTTAGGGCCTCTAGAGGTCTTAATCCGGCCCTGTCCAGTATAAAGGTGTAGCTGTTTCAGTTTTACAGTTTTTAATTAATAGTGCGTTCCATTTGTCCGGACCTGCAGCTGAATGCGATTTCATTTGACCAATAGCTCTCGCTACATCTTCTGGGGTAAAATTAAAGTTTATTATACATTCTCCTTGCAATTTCTCTTCGAAGAATGCATCTATGTCAGGTATCGCTTTGTCGCTTTTTGGGGTACTGAAGACTGATTCATACTGGGTTCTCAATGTTTCAGATATTTCTTTTAGATCGTCTGTTAGTTCATTATTCTCTTTCCTTAAGGGCCCGATAGTAGCGCGTGTTTTTGTTTTCCTTTTCGCATAGCTATAGAAGTATGTTAGATTTTCCTTTATTGCTTCTACCGCCTTTTCCTCTTCCCTGTCTGTATGGCCCTTTATCAGAGTTTGTATTTCCCTATCGATACTCTCCAGTTTTTCTTATATTACTTTCCTGGCATTGTTGTCTCCTCATTTTACTAGCTTCGTCGCTTCTCTCTCTCTTTTGCGGAATATTCTTCTCTTTTGCCTCTCTAGCCAGTTCCTCTTTCCTTTTGGCTATGCTTTCGGAGCATATTTTTCCAAAATTCTCAACGTGTTTTCCTCCAAGGTTGTTAGCATTTCCTCAGTTGTCTTATTCTCTATTTGGGCCATGTGTGATCTGATTTCTTCCCAGTTTCTGTTTTTGGAGTTTAGGTTAAAAGCCCCAAATTTGCTTCTTACTTCCGTATGTGTATTGTCTTTTAAAATTATCGCCATATTTGTTGATAACTCGATTATATTGTGGTCTGAGATAATAGTCGGGGTTATTTTTATATCGGCAATGAAGTTCGTGTTATTTGTGAATACCAGATCTCGGCAGTTATTTTTCCTGGTATTTTCTGTTATCTCTTGAGTCAGCATAAACTCGTTTGTGAGAGCCATCAGCATTTTTGCTTGCTTCTGGTCCTCTCTTCTGTCCCCTTTATCTTGTTGTATAAGTATATTTCTACCCACCTTTTTGTATTTTATAAATGGAAAATTAAAATCGCCGCAGAGTATTATATTAGGGGATGGAGAGTTTACGGACTTTATTAGGGTTCTGATATCATCAATGGCATCCGAAAAATTTTCATTTGGAGAGTTTGGAGGTCTATAGATCATTATCAGCACCACGTTTAGCTTCTCTATTTTCACTGCAAGGGTTTCCACGAAGCTGTTGGATTTACTTATTATCGTCTCTGTCATATGCCTCTCTTGTATATAAATAGCACAGCCACCTTTACGTCTCGTCGTTCTATCCGCTCTTAGTAAGTTGAATCCATCGATATGCAATTCTTTCTTATCGATACAGTGTTCGCAGTATTTTAAATACTTGGGGTCAACAGTGGATGCAGAGGGGGGAGCAGAGAGAGAGATAAACTGTAGAATACAGTCGGGGTGGAAGAACTGGAGAGACGTATCAGGGGTGCTCTGTGATAAGAGGGTCCCAGTGAAACTGAAGGGAAAGGTATTCAAAACAGTGGTGAGGCCGGCAATGTTGTATGGAATGGAGACTGTGCCAATGAAGAAGAGCAATGAAAGAAAAATCGATGTGGCTGAAATGAAGATGTTGAGATGGATGTGTGGAGTGACGAGGAGGGATAGGGTCAGAAATGAGCATATAAGAGGAATAGTGAAGGTGGCGGAAGCATCTAAGAAGGTGCAGGAGGCCAGGCTGAGGTGGTATGGACACGTCAGGAGAAGAGAGGAGGAGTATGTGGGGCGCAGAGTGCTGGAGATGGAGTTGCCAGGACGGAGAAGAAGAGGAAGACCGAAGACGAGATGGAGGGACTGTGTGGTGGCGGACATCAGGGAGAAGGACTTGGAGGAGGACGTGGTATACGACAGAGGAGAGTGGAGAAGACGAACCAAAAACAGCGACCCCATGTAAAGATGGGATAATAAGCTGCGGAAGAAGAAGAAGAAGAAGACAGTGTTCGCAGTTATCGCAGTTTCCTTGGCAATCTTTAAGATGTGTTTCTGTGAGGCATGCGATGTCCGCCCTTGTTTCGTCCATAAAACCTTTCAGGTACGAAACTTTGTTTAGAGAATTATTCGGTTTTATTCCTTGAATATTTGCCAGGACAATGTTTATGTTCTTTGTTTTGCATTGCCCCTTGTGCATTTTCAGTTCGTCGTCCTTTGGTTTCGCTTTGTTTTGTATCCTTGTGGTCCTCCGAGATGGATCCGTTCCCACCTACCTGTTCTGGTAGCTTCTTGCCATGAAGCGTTCCGGTTCGAGGGTTCCCAGCTGTGTCAGCTGCATGTGCTGTATGAGACTTAGCAGCCGTAGTGTGTCCAAGATGTTGACAAAATTTTGTGTGCTATTTGTGTTTTGTTTGCTATTTGGGTACATATTTTTTTTCTCACATTCCTTCTGTTGTCATTTGGAACTTGTCCTTTGTCCTTTGAACTTGTCGGGAGATGATGGTAGCAGCAGTTTCTCCCGTACTGGCAGGTTCCATATCTTGCGTAGGTCTTGCAAATGACCGGATGGTAGAATTTGCATTTTCCACCAAATTTGCAGTGACCATTAGTGTAAAAGTAGTTGCACACAGGAGGGTGTTCGTAAATACATTCTCCTCCCTTATATCTGCAAATTCCTTTCACATAGTATTTACATATAGGTTCTTCCCCATTTTTACTTAGGGCCTTTGTTTTTGGTGGTTTCAGTATTGTTTCATTATTGTCTACTTGTTTTTCCTATAACTGCTTATGCCCTTTGTTTGAAATCTTTGGATTTGATTTTGTGCCTCTGTTTTCTCTGTTGGTGCTTCTTTTATTTCTATTATTTCTGCTTTTACTGTTGCTATATATATATATATATATATATATATATATATATATATATATATATATATACAGGGTGTTTATAAAGTCCCTATTTATGTCAGTGAAAACGTAACAAAAAGGGTAAAATTCAATAACAGTATAACAGAAGGCATACATTTAATGAATACTTCAGCATATGATTCTACATGAGCACTATCAGTATCTCTACAGAGTTCGAATTTGTCAGCAGCATTGCGGAACACATTTTGGAGCATGACGAAAGCGCTCGGACTTTGTGTTTCCTTTTCCTTGTGGTTGTTTGCTTATATATATATATATATATATATATATATCGAAACCTACGGTAAAATTATTGAATGCCCGGTTAAGTTAACTATACGCCCTTGACGATTGGTTAGGGTAGGTCGTGATATTTTCGTTAAAACTAACGAAAATATCACGACTTACGTTGTGACGGCAAATTTGTGTGCCGAAATCTCTTACTAAAATAGGAACAGAAATGTTAGTTTTAAGATTTTGTTGTTTAAATCTCTAAAGCAAAGTAGTTTAGATTATTATTATTGAAGAATAACTACAGGGTTAAAAAATAAAAATGTTTCAAACTGTTTAAAATTCGTTCGATTTTTATTTTTGTCTTCTCACGGTAATTGTATGACCCAGGTCAGCCTTGAGGTAAAGATTTATGGTACGGTCTTGAATGGCGCCTCTCGGTTCGTAAGAAGGGAAAACAAATTGGCCTGGTTCATGTAAGAGGGTTTGTTTTCTCTTCGTTTCGTGGTTAAACTTTTTGGAACTGACTTCGAATCGACTTGTTAAATTGGACCAAGACGTTGGTCATAAATTTGAGAAACCAAGTGGCTTCGAAGAAAGGACTTTATTTTAAGTTGATTTTTAAGGAAAAGGAGGAGCTTTCCTTTGAAGGGGATGTCAATGTCCAATCAAAGGACAATGATTCTTGGAACACCCAGTGAGGAAAAAGGGAAACTCCTTCTTCCCCTTATGTAGGGATGGAATCTTTCGTAGGGATGACCTTATTGAATGGAAATGGTTTTGATAGGTCATTCAGAGTACTCTAAGGCAGAGTCCTTCTAATTTTAAGGTGTAACTTAGATTTCTAAGTTAGCTGCAGTTCCGTCCTAAAAAGCTAAAGTGGCTTTTAAACAAACAAATCTTTAAACTCTGTAGCATGAATGAAAATTTCTAAGTTGAGGAAATTACAGTATGTTTTCCTCATGGAAGAGTACATCTATTGTGGTGATCTCGTTTTCAGAGGAAACCCGTGAAGTTAGTGCATAACCTTGGTGAAAATATATTTGATCTAATTGACGGACTTTTTTCGGGAAAACCTGCGGAATTCGCGTAGGACTTTTCTGAGTAAATTTCTTAAATTTTTTGTTCGTAAACTACTTCTGTACCCGTATTCTTAGATTTCGGAATTTGGATTTAGTGCTATTTCTAGAGTTACACGTGCAAATAAAAAAAACCTCTGTATAAATGCTTTTTTGAGACTTAAATACTTGCAAACCTTTCCTTTAAATTGAGAATTTGATTTTTTGAAACAAAATTTGTAATCTCACATCTGTATATTTCTTTTCAATTTATGTCCTATTTTGAGTGGAGTAAAATAAACTTTATATGAGGGAGAGTGTTGTTTTATGCTACCTTGCAATAGGCCTCTCTTGTAAGCTGAGGGTAAATTAACATTGAAAGTTTGAAATTCGAAGTGGACTTCAAATAAGCCGAGAGAAACCACGTGTATAAAATTGAAAGGCCATCCGAGTGGAGAGGCAGAATCATCCTGAAATAAACGAACGCGCGTGCGCATTAAGTGCAACCGAAAAAGGAGTTGCACCACACTTAGCCTAACCAATCGTCAAGGACGTACAATTAACTTAACCGGGCATTCAATTAATCTAATCGGGCATTCAGTTGACCTAACCGGGCATTCAATTAACTTAACCGGGCATTCAGTTGTAGGCTATGTGGCGTTGGCCTCCGAGGTCATATAATGTGTGTGTATATATATATATATATATATATATATATATATATATATATATATCGAAACCTACGGTAAAATTACTGAATGCCTAGGTCAACTGTACGCCCTTGACGATTGGTTAGGTTAAGTCGTGATATTTTCGTTAAACTAACGAAAATATCACGACTTAGCCTAACCAATCGTCAAAGGCGTACAATTAACCTCACCGGGCATTCAATTCCTCTAATCGGGCATTCAGTTGACCTAACCGGGCATTCAATTAACCTAACCTGGCCTGTGTGTGTGTGTGTGTGTGTGTGTGTGTGTGTGTGTGTGTGTGTATTAGTGATATAGCGGTTGTCAGCAACCACAACCGCAACTGCATTTATCAGTGCGGTTATTACGGTTGTTTGAGGATATCTTCTTACTAGGGCAATCAAATGCTATAAATGCTAGTGTAATGGCTATAAATGCTATAAACGTCGCCAAATGCTGTTCCTGTCATGCCTCATGCCTTCACTCAAGGGTGCAAAAAAGTAAAAGTTTGCTACGCCCTAATTGCGACATGTCTAGAATTGCTACTTGGACTGGATGGATAGATGTATTATGTAATAACTTACATTTATCAACGCTAGGTCGCTAGAGAAGCATTATTTTAATTATATTTAATAAAGGAATGATGATGTATAATTACTGTTGATAAAAAAGACAAAAAACACTAAATATTTTTTTATTAGAAATTAAGCAACCTTCACTACCAAGTTACAAACTAAACTAAAGCACCAGCTTCAGTATCTGTTCAGACACAAGTGAGGGTGGTTGTGTTGCGTTAGCTCTCCGTCGCTACCTTTAGTAGCGTTACGTGCTTCAACCCATTAGTAAAGTGTTAGACTGTGGTGCAACCATCATAGAGTGATCTACGAGTGCAATGTGGAAGTACTTCTCGAGAGTGTCAAACGATGTAGGGAAGTGTGTCATATGTAATAAGAACTATTCACGAAAGAGAAGGAGTACCACTAACTTAAAAAAACATTTGCGTTCAATGCACAAGAAGGAATATAATGAAGTGATATCTAATGAAAATGAAGCTAATGAACAGTCAAAGAAGAAAAAGGAATCAAAAGTCTCTTACACCCCTCCAGGAAATGAAGTGTGCAGTGAAAGAAAAGAATCAGACGATTGAAAGTTGCTTCGGAAAAGTAAAAATTTGGGATGCGAATCATTCCAAATCAAAATCACTGGACTATCGCATAGCCGAAATGATAATAATGGATGACTTGCCATTCAGCCACGTTGAGGACTTTGGTTTCATAAGACTCATGGCTGAAACAGCTCCACAGTATAAAGTGAAACAGCGTCAGTTCTACACTGATCTTGTGTGCAACGATATCTATAACTTTGTTTCAGAGAAAGTATTCAAAATTCTTGAGCCTCTAAAAGATACACACAGACCGTACATGGAACAAGGAACTTCTGGGAAAATTAAATCGACTATAGTCCGAATAAGTAATGGTAAATGACAAACACTGTAGTTTTTTCATGATGTTAGCCCGACGTGGGCAACGGGTCACTCGCAAAGAGGTCCCAAAAATATAGCTTCCCTCACCAGCTATCTGCAAAGCAGATAGGATCCAGCTTTAGATCTTGCCCCAAAGCTAGATCATATCTGCTTTGCAGATAGCTGGTGAGGAAAGCTATATTTTTGGGGCCTCTTTGCGAGCCCTCTTTGTTAGCCCACGTCGGGCTAACATCATGAAAAAAACTATAGTGTTTGTTATTTACCATTACTTATTCGGACTATAGTGGATTTAATTTTCCCAGAAGAGTTCCTTGTTACATGTACGGTCTGTGTGTATCATGAAAAAACCTCAGGGGACCATTCTGAGTTCAATCACATATATATATATATATATATATATATATATATAGAGAGAGAGAGAGAGAGAGAGAGAGAGAGAGAGAGAGAGAGAGAGGGGGGGAGGGGGCGACAAGCTTGACCTTCGTGAAATGAGGAATCATTGCACGGAACATTTGAAAGGTTGAAAGGTATATAATTAAAACATTAGAATATAGTATTTGCTGGATTATAAATTTTTCATAATTGACAAATTAAAAATAAAATCTTTTTTGGATCAATGAAAGAAAGCCACCCCCCAGCCTTCTTTAGTTAGCTTTATAAGGCTAACTAGCGAAAATATAACGACCTAACCTAACCAATCGTCAAGGGCGTACAGTTGACCTAACGATTGGTTAGGTTGTGATATTTTCGTTAGTTAGCCTTATAAAGCTAACTAAAGAAGGCTGGGGGTGGCTTTATTTCATTGATCCTCTTTTTTTTTATTAATTTTATAATCTGGCAGTAATGATAAATGCATATATTATTCCTTTTATAATGACCACATCAGAGACACAGTTGGTAGCCCTACTGCGGTGGTCTCCTGCAATGATTTTGACCTAACTTCTGTTTGCTTGGAAATCCAGTTATTTTTACTTTTACTAGATTTCTTTTCATGAGCGTCATTTTACCCTGTCTTATTCTCATATATTTTCCCTTAGAAGAAACTACTTTCGAGATTCTTTTTACGCTTCCAGTCTGGATGTAAGACTAAGAGAGGAAGGAATTAATAATGTGTGGTTTGCGACTTCCAAGAATAATAGCACCAGTATACAAGTAAATTGCTGTTTGAAAACTCTGTGTATTTTTTTAGTCTCTACCCTATAAGATTACGGAAAACTACTTTTGTTTTTATCCATCACATCGCTGCTCTCCAGAATTAGGCAATCATTATTTGGACCAATATGCATATTTAAGCTCAAATATACCTCATTCTATGACGTAGAAAGCCTCATTTCTTGCCTGCTAAAACAATGACTTCTTTGTTTTTATTATTTTTTTTTATTTCCTGTTTCAGATTCTATACGGTAATTGCAGAGCTGGGCAGTAACGCGTTACAAGTAACGGCCGTTACGTAACGCGGTACTTTTTTAGTAACGGTAGCGGTAACGGCATTACATTTCAAATCAAGTAACTCTTTCAGTAACGACGTTACTTTTTTAGGGAAATACATTCGTTAGTCGTTACTCGTTACTTTTTTATCGTAGCTCGCAATTAGTTTCTTTCGATCCTCACTCATTATTCATTAACCGTTAAAAATTTGTCCCTTCACTATGAGCGAGGTGTGCATGTTGGCCGTTGGTATGTTGGCAGCCTACCCTCATCCACCCTCTCCCCCTACACTGACAGCACTGTCAAAGTAAAAAGGCAAAGAACCCTGGAGCAGGGAGGGACCTAAGTTCAACAGAGGTTTCGTCATTCCTCTCATCTGGGCCTTCACGGCACGTTAGCTCTGCATCTTTCCCATCCACTAACTTTAAAAATATTTTATTAAACTTAACACCCTATACCATCTAGTGCCGCTGTTGAGCGGGTTTTATCAGTAGGGAAGGATATACTGTACTGCGTCCGAAACGAGGGTCGCCCTTAGATGCAACTTTTGAGAAGCTTGTTTTCTTAAAGGCCAATAAAGATCTTTTGAATAATAGTTCTTAAGTTAGTATATTTAGCTAATAAATTTCAATTATTTATCATTGCCATGCACAATAACTCATTTGATTCATTTCTTTAGTATTTCTTATTATTGTTTTGCAAAACTAAACTTTCCTGGTATATTCTAGCATTAGTAAATTAGTATCAATAGTATGCTACATTAGCCCTGTTTTAAAATCAACTTTTTCTTATTTTCATAGGTTTCTGTACTTTTTCCCATGCTTTTTGACCTGAAAAGGCCGAAAATCACAACCATTTTGACCTAGGTTGTTGGGAAGCATTGCCGCATGGAGCTTTAAGTTTTCTGCCTTGAAATCGGCCAAAAGCACCAGTTCCGGGGTCCCTTGAATCATGTTTTGCACTATAACTTTTTATCTAAACAAGATAGAGCAACAAAATAGGCACCAAATTAAAGTGTTTTTAATCCTCTTTCTAACTTATACAATTATGATAGTCTTGGAACAAGAAATGGCACATTGGTACATACAAAGATTTCAGAAATATCACAAAATTCGTTTTCTCACACTCAAGGCAGACAAGGCGCCTTATTCATGACACAAATTTGAGATTAACATTTTGTCACAAGTCTAATCGATCAAGAAGTGAAAGCATTACATGATGATTAATTTCATAATGACATTTACACAGTCAGTTGTTGAGAGTTTGTTTCTTGAAGCTGTCAAAGCGGCGTCTGTTGAACTCCACAGCTTGAAGAAGGAGATAGTCCCTTTGCTTGGCATCTGTTGTTATGACATTTGCAAAGTCGCTCATCATCTTGACACCACGTTCAGCAATGTCATTCACCGCTTTCAGATTCTTAACATAGTCCAACGCTTTTCTGTAGTCCTCATTCTGTGGCCAAGACGTGACAGGTTCCAGAATCCACTCGGATCCAATGTTCAGTGTGTCCAGCAGGAAATGTGATTCTGGGCCAATGAGATCAACCAGGGTGGTCTTAGCTGTGACTCTCTGGAATAGAGGCTTTCCTGTTCTGAAGCTGTCTGGCTTCTCAGTGGCATGTAACTGGGCAGCAATGTCGTGCTTCAATGTGTCACTCAATCTACTGCTGAACAGGGCAAATGGCACGACTTCCTGCGTCAGGTACCATTTGTGGTTTTCCATCTTATTAAGTACTGCATCAGCAAGCTCTGGGTCAGTTTTCTTGTACTTCAACATGTCCTGGATTAGACTTAGATCATTCACGGGAGCATCTGCAGCAGACATTGACATCATCCATACAGGAGTGTAGAACAGCGCAAGGAAGGTGTTGAGTCTTTCCAGCTTTGATACAGTCTTCGTCGTACTCAAGTTGATCTGCAAACATCAGCATTTTCATGGAGTACAGGTTTCTGGCCATCCATCTGGCCTGATGAATGGCGCCTGGTCGACTCCAGTGAATACCTCGAGGAGGCGTTCCTCCAAGAACAATGACTGTCAGTTCAGCCATTTCCCTGTAGTCGGCTCTTGGAAGCCTTTCTGCTGTTAGAATGTCTTGGAGTATTTCTTCACTGTTCTTCTTCTTTTCCTTCAGCCATTTGCTGTTGATAGCCAGCATCTTTGGGTTTTTCTTGGACAAGTCCGTCCAAACATCCTTCAGATGCTCAAACCAGGGATTATCTGGCCCCTTCACCTTCCCAAACAGCTTCTCCCAAACTGCTCCTACTAGGATTTCCAGGATGTGATGTCGACAGGCCAGATAAAACACCTTTTTGTTCAGCATTTTCTCTAGCAGTTTGGCAGCTCCTCTGTGAACTCCACTGTTACTGGATGTAGTGTCAAAAACAAGGGCAGTAACATTATCCGTAAGTTCCCATGTCTCCAGTAAATCCATTGAAGCCTCAGCCTGAGCTGTGCCAGAAGAATTGTCGATGACAGGTACTCCCAATAACTTTCCTTCAGTGTATGAAGGTGGACCAGACACTAGCACAGCTAAAGTCTCTGAGGTACTTCCAGGTTCACTGCCCAAGACATCTTTGAGCAACTTTCCATCCCAGTGTAAGGCAGCGTACTGTGGGGGGTTTTCACAAAACTTGGACATGTGACTCTGGCTGATATTATACCTGGACAGCATTCTGTTGCGACGTGTTGTTGAGGTTGAGATGACGAAGTTATCCAGATCAGCCCCTCCAGCTCTCAAGGTGGCAGAAACCATGGCAGTAACTTGATTGTCTGATAAACCAAGACGATCAGCTGTATTGCAGATGACATCACATTCCATGACCTTCCTTGGAAACGTCAAAGTCACACTAGTCACAGTGTCTTGATGGTGAGAACATCCAGGATGAGGCTGATGGTAATCCATTCCTCTGTGTTAGCGTCGTTGTCAGTTGAGTCACCCAAGGTAATGTCATCCACATGAACAACTGCCTCTTGTTCTGCTGCAGCTGTAAAATAGTACAACATGTTAAGACAGTAATTGTTAAGTACATGCTAAATATCGCAATGGAGTAAAACTTAAAACTTTTTGTAACGTTCAAAGTAATTAGTTTTACCTTGTTCTTGTCTATGCTGCAGTCTTTCATTCCTCGCTGCTTGCTGCAGGGATCTTGTCTCAAAAATCTTGTCATGACCAGACATATGACCTTTCCTCTCAGTCTTTTGGTCTTCGTAGAACCTGATATCCTCATCTTTCTTCTCTCTGGATAACAGTCTGTTGTTCTGTATTTCCTGCATTGCATCTGGAGCTCCTATATCGAACAGGCTGTCTAATTCCAGCACAAATGCTCCTCTTTTTCCTCCAGGGTTACTTGCTCTTCCTTTGCTTTTCACCAGAGCACGATGTTTCTCATGTAGTTTCATGAAGAGCTTCATTGCGTTGTACTTGGTCATTGTCTTGATCCTAGCCATCTGCCAGAATGGGATGATAGATTCAACTGTTTCATATGCAAGGTCTTGAACCATGGGCCTCCCTGCATTTTCCGGTAAATTCTGAAGATTAAGGAAATACTGGAACGCCTGTCTGTTGGTGGGAAGCTGGGAACCACTGATAAAAGCTGAAGGGTATCCAACCAGGAAAGTTTCAGTGAGAGATCTGGTAGATGGCCCAGTTGACACCTGCCTGTGGACAGTACGTGGAGGTTCTGAGATATCAACTGTGCGCCCACGGAGCTCCCTCAGCTCCTTGCTTAATGCCATTGTGAAGTTGTAACTTGTAGATGGTTTTCTAGATTCTGATTGAGTTTCTGTTGTTTCCTGAAAAATGATAGATAATTATTATTATTATTAATTATTATTAATTATTATTTATTTATTATATTATTATTATTAATTTATTAATTTTATGCTCTTTCATTTGATACCTAATTTGTTGCTCTATCTTGTTTAGATCAAAAGTTAAAGTGCAAAACATAATTCAAGGGACCCCGGAATTGGCGCTCGCTTTGGCCGATTTCAAGGCAGAAAATTTAAAGCTCCATGCGGCAATGCTTCCCAACATCCTAGGTCAAAATAGTTGTGATTTTCGGCTTTTTCAGGTCAAAAAGCATGGGAAAATGTACAGAAACCTATGAAAATAAAAAAAGTTGATTTTTGAACAGGCCTAAATTGCTACATCCTCTGTTATGTTGCAATTCCTAGTAATAAATCTTGCAGTAATTTTGTTTCACTTCTTTTGAAAATATTATGCCTTATAAGTCATAAAGCAATGAAGGCATGCACAGACTTCATAGCCTATGCATTAACCAGTGGATACAAACCAACACATACTCGCACAAGCGAATGTTTATATATTATAATATTTTATGTACATATAAATTATAATATACCTATGCATATATATAGTATATTTACACTTCATTAAAAGTAACGGTAACGAGTAACGGTGCCGTTACTCGTTACTTTTTAAAAATGGTAACTGTAACGATAACGGCGTTACATTTAGACTGTAGTAACGGTAACGGTAACGGCATTACATTTATAAAGTAACGAGCACAGTGTTGGGTAATTGTGCAAAGTCACGGATTCACGGATTTACTTCACGCATTCACGAATTCACTTCATAGATTCATGGATTCACTTTCCCAACAATGTCTAAGTCCCGTTCTTGCAAGAACCACCCAGATTTGCTTTGTTATATATCTGGTAATTTCCACTCAGTAAAGCAAAGACAGAATAGCACAGAATTTGTGAGAAAATCATATCTCGTTTATTTCGGTGTAAAGCTTGGTGATCAGGATAAGTCATGGGCTCCGCATAGTGTATGCCGATCATGTGTGGTGAATTTAAGGCAATGGGTTCAAGGCAATGGGTTCAAGGCAAACAGAAGGCCTTACCTTTTGGTATACCTTTGGTTTGGCGTGAGCCTAAAGATCATACCCAAGACTGTTATTTCTGTTTGTGTAATTCAAGGGATTCAGCTCCAAGAATAAATCATCCATTGTGTATCCATCATTGCCATCTGCCATCCGTCCTGTTCCAGACAGTGGATGCCCCAAAGAACTTGATGAAGTTTCTGAATCTAATACAGAACTTAGCGATCACAGTGACTTTGAAATTGATGATAAGAGTTCTGAAGACCCACAGTTATTCACTCAGGCAGAACTGAATGATTTTGTACGAGATCTTGACCTACCGAAAGATACTGCCCAACTCTTGGTGGTCCAGGCTGAGTGAAAGAACTTTACTGGCTGCTGGAACTTCATATTCGTGGTACAGGAGCAGAGAACAAGAATTTGATCAATTCTTCTCTATGGGTGGTTCTCTAGTATTCTGTACTGACATACCTGGTCTTATAAATACTATGGGCACAGAATATGATAAAAAAGAGTGAGATTGTTCATTGACAGTTCAAAGTCAAGTCTAAAAGCTGTTTTTCTGCATAATGGCAATCAACTGGCATCCATCCCCATTGGCCACTCTGTCCACATGAAAGAAAATTATGACAACATGAAATTCATTCTGGATAAAATAAAATATAGTGATCATAACTGGGTCATTTGTGGCGATTTGAAGGTGATATCCATGCTTCTTGACCAACAATCTGGATATACAACGATGCTTTGCTTCATATGTGAGTGGGACAGCAGAGCAAAGGTTGATCATTGAAAAAAGAAGGATTGGCCCCAAAGAACTAATTTAACACCAGGCAACATAAATGTTATCAACGAACCCCTTGTGACACCTACAAAAGTGTTGTTACCACTATTACACATTCATCTGGGGCTAATGAAGCAATTTGTAAAGGCTTTGGATAGAGATGGCAACTGTTTCAAATACATTTCTGACCAATTTTTTTCTCCAAGTGAAGAGAAAAAAACTGGGGTGTTCGGTGGCCCCTCAAATACAGAAACTAATGAAAGGTGACAACTTTCTTGATTCACTGTCAAATGTTGGGAAAGTGGCTTGGATATCATTCAGAAATGTTGTTGAAAATTTTCTAGGAAACCATAAAGCCAAAGACTAGAACAATTGTTAGCCACACGTTGAAATGCTATGAAAAACTTGGTTGCAACACGAGTGTAAAAGTGCATTTCCTTCACAGCCACTCGGAGTACTTCCCTGAGAACCTTGGAGCGGTTAGTGAAAAGCAAGGTGAAAGATTCAATCAAGACATAAAAAATATGGAAAAACGATATCAAGGAAGATGGAATGTCACTTTGATGGCTGACTACTGTTGGCGTTTGAAGAGAGATGTTTCCGAACCAAATTTCAAAAAGACATGTATAAAAAAGGAAATTCACCCAAATTTGATGATGTGTATATATAGCACAAAGAAAAGTAACCTAAAATGATTGTTTCTGTGAAATTTATTGTATTACCGTTCTTTTACTCCAATTTAAATAAATAAAGTTCTTTTGGTGTGAAGTTGAAAGTTTTTAATTTGTTTCTAAATGTTTCACCTAATATTATATTTATATCATGCGCATAAAATCAAGAAGTATTATTAATGATTTTGTGAGGAAATCTGATGTGATACAAAAAACTGATACCAGATTTGGAATCAGCACCCTTAAATTACATTATGCCACCTATTTTCAAAGAAAGAACAGATTTTTTTCATATGTATACTGGTGTAATAAAAGAAAACCTAAATAATTTATGAAAATCTGTTTAAAACACGAATTTAAAAATTATCTAAATTACGGTCTAATTTTAAAATACAATTATCTAGAATTTAAATATATTCTCTCAAATGGTTTCGCAAAGAAAGACTCATTTTTTTACTTCCTTTATAAACATTATATATATACAGGCACGTGCACAGGGGGGGGGGGCTTGGGGTGCTTGAGCCCCTGCCCTTTTTCTTCTTCATATCAAAAGTGCCCTTTTAGTCAAAATTCATAAATATATTGATTCGACATAAATTTGAATTAATTAGTTATATTTTTATTTAGTTACTGCTACTTCAACAGATTTTCAAAACTGGAATTACTTTGATCTATGATTTTTTTATTAGAATAATAAACTTAACATACCGTTACTATTATTTTGTCAATCAGGGAGGGCGTCCCTAGTGGTAACACTGACTGCAGCTGTTCACTGTTGATTGCGTCTCTCGGGTATGTGGGTGTATTGTTTACTGTTTGTTTATTTTACGTTAACCTAAGCTAACTAGTGATTTCTCACTGATAATTATGGTAAGTTGGAATCCAAAGCAGTGTGACATTACTCCAAAAAATATTGTATGACATTACTCGTAAAGTTGGTAAAAACGTCCACGTCCCCTACTTAGTCTTAGGCCTACTAGGCTAGGCCCATCAGTACACCAGTGTGTCAAACGATGGATTTTGGGTTTTAGTACTGGCGTGAATTTCATTAAATTAATAAATGATTTATTAAACAACATATCATAACCTTTTCATTTTTAATATGAAATTGATTTTTAAAAACAATACAATTTTCATTAAAAGTGAATAAAAATACCTAGATTATTTATTATAAAACGATGCAATTTTTCCGCAAGGACGACAATTACAGTAGATCCTTCTGCCCTTTATCCTGCTGATTGATACTTATAAAAGTTATAAGTAAAGTAACTATTTAGAAATTGCATGCTATTAAATATTGTGAATTTGGTTAACAAAAGCTTAATTAGGTCTACTGCCTAGATTAGATTAGATTAGGCCTAAGATAATAAAAGTGAAGGGAAATATATTTTTGAAGCAATTTTTTTTTTTACTTTCAGAACTAAAAATGCCACGCAAGGAAAGGCTTAAGAAACGGAGAGATAAGGAACTCCAAGCTTTAGCATGTGGCAATACAACCTTAAGAGCTGTGGCCATCATATTAAATAGCCCACAGTATATTTCTATAAATCTTTAATTTATAGTTTCATATTATTCTATATTTAAATGTATATACTGCAGAATACTGTAATTTATATGATGAGCAAGCTAAATGTCAATATAAGTAAAATTGAATAATAATTGTAAATACACTCCAATATTTCAATATCTTCATATCTTTTGAAAATCTTGCAATAAAAACATGCCTTTTTACAACAAATTTTCATTTATTTTCTTTAATCAGCTTTATATACAAAAATAATGCATTGAATTTAATGGAATTTAAGAATATTTACCACATACAATTTTAAAATTTTTCTTTGTGTGTGTATACATATATATAGCCTATATGGCATTGCGGATTTCATTTTTAAAAATGTTAGGGGAGTGCCCTTTTTTCAACTGAGCCCCTGCCCTTCTGAAAGTCTGTGCACGTCACTGTATATATATATATATATATATATATATATGGGACCAAATGAGGGTTTAGCCCTCATCTCCGCACTGTATCACAACCGCTCTTCCTACGTTGGTTCTCTAGCAGACATTTAATCCATTAGCGCAGTGTTTCTCAGCCGGATTTGCTCCACGACCCCACCGTTTCAGGGTTTTAGGTCTGCGCGCAACCCCTTATCATCGTACAAGAGCAAACAAATTCACGAAGAGGGGTTTTTTTTTTTTTTCGCCCACAAATCACTACTACAGGGGTAAACAAACTACGACCCACCGTTTGAGAAACATTGTACTAGCCCCACCCACCCTCCCACCCCAAATAAATGCTGGTTTCAAATTTTTTTATTTTTTAAATTACATACCTACCATATACAATATCACTGGATGGGTTTGGCCTTTGATATTAATGGAATTGTCTCCCACAATTATCTCTTTATTAGTTTTTATTTGTTGAAATAATTTTTTTCTCTCAAGTTATTGGCTTATTTTTTGTTTCGTATATTTCAATTTTAATGTAATGTCAAAATTAGGACTTTTTTTTTCTTGTTTGTACTCCAACATGCTATTTGAACTGATGTATTCACCGTTCCTGTTCCTTTTCTGAGTTTTTCTTTGATGATTTTAAAGATATCAGGGTTCGCAAGTTTAAATCAATTAATTTCTTTGTATTGCGTTCTAGTGACGAAAAGGAAACTTTCCAGACTCGATGATGAATTAGATATCCGCTAGAGAGCCTAACTTAGCCAGCTACTGCAGCAGCGGTGTGGCTGCAGCCCAAGGGGTTGTGAATAAAGAAGTGGAAGTGGAAGTGTAAGAAATGCGCTGCTGAGAAATTTAACAGTATAAACTACAATTCTCTACGAACCTACGGGTATCTCTCGAAAATATATATATATATATATATATATATATATATATATATAAATAAAACGTAAAGAACGACGCTTGTATAGAAGACATTCCGCGCAAGATGAGGAGGGAGAACGAACAAATGAAAAAATGAGGTAACCACCCGGGAATCGAACCCGGGATCTTCCGATTGCCGGTCAGATATGATAACCATTACACCATGGGCCTCACTCGATCGAGTGAGGCCCATGGTGTAATGGTTATCATATCTGACGGGCAATCGGAAGATCCCGGGTTCGATTCCCGGGTGGTTACCTCATTTTTTCATTTGTTCGTTCTCCCTCCTCATCTTGCGCGGAATGTCTTCTATACAAGCGTCGTTCTTTACGTTAATTATACTGCGTGTTCTTTGCAGTTGAAAATGTGTATATATATATATAAAGTAAGGCTACAAAGCTAGAAGCTTGGAACTCAACTGTTCTATAAATGCATATTTTAGGTTTCTGCAGAGATCTATAGATCTAGCTACCACTGCGGCTTTTCTGTCTTGCCTCGCATAATGTTATAGTGTTATTATTATTTTAAATATTTGGAAGAGGATGCAATTTTGTGATGGACTTACCATTTTTGCGTTAGTAATGAATACGAGCAATTCAAGAACACTGTAGATAAAAACTAAAGTCAAGCAAGGAGCTAACGACGCTACTCCTTTTCTTGTCTTCACGTATCTGGTGTCAGAATCCCCACCCAGTGCCAGTTTTGGCCAAAGAGAGTCATTTTCGGTTACCAGACGTCACGTGATACAGTGCCAGCGAGGGGAGTTTAAAGGGGAAAGACGGAAAGGAAAACGGATCGATTAGAAGCTCTCTCTCTCTCTCTCTCTCTCTCTCTCTCTCTCTCTCTCTCTCTTCTTCATTCAATCTCAGAACAAGATAAATGTATGCCTATATGATTGAAGTTACATTTTCAAAGAAAATTAAATATATATAATTTAAATCCTCACATAAATCATTTCATAAGTACATTTTAACTATTTTGTACTTTTTAAATAAAACACAAGTTTAAATTTACTCCAAATTAACTTTAGATTATAATAATGGTTCTTACAAAATTTGTTTCGCTTATCAAAACGGTATCTGTTGATGGTCCTTAATATCTGTACCGACAGAGACATTTGTACACGGAGAATTTCATCAACACTCTAATATAAACTACTCTAACCTGACCATGTTTAATTAAACTAACTTAATCTAATCCTAAAAAGTTGTCGGTAAAATGTCACGTCGAGAAAACAACGTCAGTTCGTTAATACTTTCTCGAACATAAAATTAGTTACTGTCGAATGGATGCTCTTCGATGAAGAATTTATGATATTTGGAGTTAACTTCCCTTGAATTATTACTGTCTCGATTATAAGAGCATCGAAAAATGGAATAGCTTACTCGAGTATGTCCGTGAATATGTTTAAATATCGCCAGATAAATACTTTCAAATTCTGAACTTAATATGAATATAGTATATGAAACCAATTAAAACAAAGAGCTCATTTGCATTGATAGCAGATAGAGATGATGAGGACGATCATGACGACATGAAAATGATGAAAACCACAAGATTAGGGATGGGGAAATAATGACTTTTTTGGAAATCGCCAACAAGACGAGTGGTTTGTATAGCCATTTTCGCTGCTGAATATGAATCTGGCTGGTTCTTGAACCTAAAATGAAGTTTTGACCTGGTTCAGTGTATTTTTTTCAAAATGGCGGGCAAAAAAATAGTTTTCTCTTTTTGATGCTTAAGAAAATCGCTACCCCTCATATGTAATATGTCTTTTCATATGTTTTCAGGGTCGCTGAAGTTGAAAACAAACAAATCAGAGACATTCGATGCGTGGTTTAGCCGTTATAGGCAAAAATTGGAAAAGAAGGGTATTATTTTATTAAAAAAATCATGTACAGAAGAAACACAAGGCATTCATATCAGTTCCATAATGTAATTCAAATCATGGAATCGTCATATTTACAACACATTGTTCAATAAACTATCAGTATCACTAGTAACATTGTCCTCTGGTCGTAAGGCATTCTTAATAGAATTTCTCAGTTCATCTACACTAAGTTTTTCCATTTTGAATTTCCTGTCTCTCACGTTCCATTTGACGAATATCTGGTGTGATGGTGAGTCTCATATAGGCAACTTCTTTGAGGAGCTTCTTTTCGTTCAGTTTGTACAGAGATCCAGATTGTTTGGAGTCAGAGGGCCTCCATGTTTCTTGCAATTTTCCAAAACCGCCAATATTTTGCCAGCTTTTTTCTTTTTGAGTTCTTCTTTTTTCAGTAGGGACAATTTCGTTGCAGCATGCACAATAGCTAGAAAATCTTCCCCTAATTTCTTCACTTTCTTGACTTTTACTGAACCCCTGGCCCATTTCCAGGCTGCCTTCCTATCCTCAAGAGACTTTGATTCGAACGAAGAGTCTATCAGAAGTCCGTTAGTCACAATAACATTTTTTCTCGAGTGCGTTTGAATGGATGTGCTACCACCATTGGCCCCTGATTCGGTTGTCAAGTTTTGAAAATTCTGATTCGCATCCTAAATTTGTCAGAGGGGCATACATCAAGTCTGGATTAGCGTCATCGTCTGATCTTGTTAAATAGTCCATACAAGACAGCTGATTATTTACAGTATCAATGACTCCCTCTAGAACTAGAACTTCAAGTTTATCTTTACCAGATCTGGCTTGTTCCTTCTTTATAGCCATCAAGTCATTCAATTCAACCATCTTACCTTCAAAGAAACGTTTTACTCCAGACCAAGTTCTTTCACTTTTCTCGTCACCCTTCTTGTCAATTCCAAGAAGCTCCATCATAGGGAAAATCATCACTTCACTCATAATTGCGTAAATTTGGGAATACATGAACCAATGACTTTGGATGAAAGATAACACTGCGAGACATGGGCGCCCGCAGGTAGGGGCAAGGGGGGGCGCTTGCCTCCCCCTGGAAATGCCAAGAAAATATATTAAATATTTTCTAAGAAAATATTTATATCCTAAACTTGCTGAAAAGTATCCAACTGCCTCCTAAAGGGTGAAAATTTTTATTTGTGTGCATGATAAAAGGTTGCTACCTTTTTATTTGTTCACCGGGAGAAAATCAACTCCAACAAAACTGATTTTATGGAAAAGGTTGTTCATAATTTTGGTAGTGACCGCAGACGACTACAATTCCTATTCAAATGAGCAGTGTAGGTGATGCTCGAAACACCGTTTTCAAATTAGGTACAACATTTACTTCAGTGTGCTTTTTTCTTCATTCTATCATGTTTCTTTTATAAATAAAATAAATGATTGTTATCATGTGCATTGTATGTACATACAATATATATTTGCATTTTCCATTACAGAAAATGCAACACTAAACTTGCTTAGAATTAACCTGCTGGTTCCTAAGGGGTCAAAAGTTTTTTGCTTGCTCCGGTCCCTACCTATTAATACATTAAATTTTGCCCCCCCTTGGAAAAAATCCTGCGGGCGCCCATGCTGCGAGAACTAGCTTGTTACTGTTGACATCTACCACGGCATCAAAGAAAGCTTGGATGGAGTCTCGCCTCGCCAAATATTCTTTTACTAACTCGGCGATTCTCCTATGGAAAACTGATGAGTGGGTAGTTGGGAGGTAACGAAAATGGTTCACTGAGTAGGTAGGTAGTTAATCTAACAATCATTAAATTCCTTTTATGTCAATAACTGGGTGGATGAAACCAATTGGTTGCTCACCAGAGTTATTCTCCACACTAGTATTTATATACTGTGTGGGAGGAGCGTGCTCGGTAGTGGAGATACATTACCGCTCAACCAACCGAGGAAAAAACCAGGACAACGCTGGTACGAGAAGCCCCGCGAAGAGGAGAACAAAGGGGGAACGAAAACGAAGAACGGGGCGAGAGGACGTACCAGCAAAGTGCGCTCTCGAAAACATAACCGGAGAAGGGAGACACTCCGATAACAAAAAGTAAGTGACTAATTGAGTTTTTACACCAAAGTTAATCTCATTAAATTAAGCTGGGTCAGACAAGTTAGGCCTACATTGTGGCCTAAGACCCAGCATCAACTCATAGCTTAACAAAGGTGAAGGTAGATTGCCCTAACCTAATTCTTGTGAGGAATCCTACTGTGGACCTCAATTTATCTGCCCGCTCTGGACCATTTCCGGAATCTCTAGGCTGACCCCTCTAGGCTAGACTTGATCTACTCTATAGTATAGACTGGAGATATAAGGGGTGGGTTAATTGTGGACCAATTCATACAGAGCATTTTTCGCATTGGTGGTCCGTGTGTGGGGAATTTACAAACCTTAAGCTTACTTAACAAAAATTGCAGAATTAGGCTAAATGGTCTAGCCTAAGCCTAACCTGAGCAAGCCTAATTAGGTCTACAACCTAGGGCCTAACTAGGAAACATTTACATTAAAGGAGTCTCATTCTCTTATAAGCTTAGACCTGAGTGACACACAAGTACTTGGGGGGGATTAAACCAAATTTGAACTTGACTGTTTTGTCTGTGCTCTCTCTTCTCTGGTAATTTCTTCTTGTCCTCTATTTCATTACGATCCCCAGTTAAACAATTTTGACTTAGACATGGACAGTGCAGAATTGAAAAAGTTAAAAAAGAAAAGGGGGGCAAAGTTGGGAGCTGTTACAAAGGCTGTGAACACTTTTAACAATATTACACAACCAGGTAAGAAAAATATAGAGTGTGTAATTATTAAATTAGAAATTAAAAAGAAGGAAATAATAGCCATTAATGAGAGTATTTCAGAGTTAGTTGAATCCGAAATGGCTGAAGAACAATTGATAGACCTTTACACTGATGATGATGATCAGGTAAGCTCAATTGAACAGCAAATAAGGGAACTACGGTCTCGGTTGACTGACTTAACACCAAAAAAACCTAATTCTGATTTTAATCAAAGTAGGGCTAACCTTCAACAAAATTTAAGTGGCATGCAAAATCCTGAGTCACAAGAATTGAGGGCTCAGTTACCCATTTTGCAAATACCAACATTTGAAGGGGACACGGTACAATTCCCATCTTTCATTGACAAATTTGAGAATTTAATAGGTAATAAACCTTATATTTCAACTGTTGAAAAGTTTAGTTACTTAACTAGTTCCCTTAAAGGCCCAGCCTATAACCTGATAGCCTATTTACCAGCCGTAGGGGATTCATATGAAGTAGCTATTGATCTTTTAAAACGTAATTACGTTAATAAAGATGTGATTATATATGAATTATCTCAACAAATTTTTGAATTTGCACCCATAAAAGATAACCATAGTGATATGGAAAATTTTTATACAAAATTAGAAGCTATTATAGGACAACTGGTTAGCAATGAGATAGATATTAAAACTTCATCTTGGCTTATACAAAGCATAGTACTTAGGTGCCTTCCTTCGAGGGTTAAAGATAATTTAATTCTAAAGACGGGAGAAAATTATCCTAATTTAACACAAATAAGACAACACTTCCCCAATATCCTAACTAATTACAACTTGAGAGATTTTCCAACACATAAGACCCAGACTATGGATAAACCAAAGACTGTTCCCAGAGACCAACTAGCTACAGCCAAACAGACAAAACTTGATACTGTAGAATCAAATGTGACCAACTACAAAACACGAACACCTACATTACAGAACTTTAATGTAACTGCTGCCTCAACTTACACACCATATTGCAAATTTTGTGCAAGTAATGAACACAGTAGTACTGGGTGTGACAAATATTCAGATTTTAACCAAAGGGCTAAAAGATGTGAACAGTTGAACCTGTGTAAAAAGTGTACTGGCCAGGGACATTATAAGAAAGACTGTAAATCTAGGTTAAGATTCAAGTGTAAGTTTTGTAAAAGTTTACGACATGTCTCATCAATGTGTGATTCATCAAAGTGTCCAAATAATAGTACTCAAACTCAAAAGATACCTCCCCCAAACAAAGGTAATCAAGAAAATGCCACTTTCATGGGACATTCTGCTTGTTCAAACAATGTAATAAGAAACACTGAGATTCTTTTACCAACTATTACTTTGGACTTAGTGAATAGTGAGGGTAGTACCACTCCAGTGAGATGTCTTATAGACTGTTGTTCTCAACAAACATTTGTTTCAAAAAATGTAGTTAATAAATTGGGTTTGACACCAAACCCGAATGAACAAAACCTCAATATTGCGTCCTTTGTTAAGGATAACTCGGACAAAAATAGCTATAAGACAATTGACCTGGAACTACATTTAGAAAGTAAATTCAAGAAAATTGAAGCAGTTATTATTTCTAAAGTAGGACAAAACAAACTGGTTATACCCAAACTAGAACAAACCATAAATCATTTGAAAAAACACTATAAAATAGCTGATAGACATATCACTAACAACACAATAGCTAACATTGAAATGCTAATAGGGGCAGATTATATTAATCTTATTCATAAGGGCATAGTAGAGATAGGTAATGGTATAGCTATTCAGACTCCATCAGGATAGCCCTTTGGGTGACCTATCAGAATACAACCTAGACCTAAACCAAAACAGTGCATGACCAACAAATACTATGTGCCTCAACTCAGTCCTACATAACACCTGTAAGAATAGCAACACTTTGAATAATATTATCTCAACTGAGAACATTAATTCATCATTATCAAATGAAACTTTGGATGAGGCAATTCAAACTTTATGGTTGCTAGAATCTGTGGGTATACATGACACACATCAAACTTCAGAAGATCAGTTAATGGTAGAAAGATTTGAAGACACCATTCAGTGTAAAGACAATAGTTATTTTATTGAGTTACCTTGGAAAATAAATTGTCCAACTTTAAGAGATAATCTCAAAGTAGCTAAAGGACATTTATATAAAGTAATGAAAAAACTCAAACAAGAAAATAATGTAAAAATATATAATGATGTCTTCAAAGAACAGCTACAGAAAGGCTTCATTGAAGAAGTAACAGATAACCCTTTTAAAAAAGATGGTTGTCATTATTTAACCCATAGGGGGGTTTATCGACAAGATGCCCCAACAACAAAACTCAGAGTAGTATAATTGTAGCCTCAAAGACAGTGATAAACACAGTTTGAATGATTGCTTGATTGAGGGTCCTAATCTCATTTCTGACCTTGTGAAGATCTTACTGAGGTTCAGGTTAGACAAATATGCTGTACAAAGTGACATTTCGAAGGCATTTTTGAGAATAAATCTTAAAAATGAATATGATAAGAACCAACTTAGGTTCTTATGGTTCAAGGATCCATTTGATTTGAATAAAGGGTTCATAACCTATAGATTTAATGTTGTGTTGTTTGGAGCCAATTGCTCACCTAGCCTATTAGCATTGACAATTAAACATCATTTAAACCAGTTTAATAACTCTCTAACATTGAACTTCCTTAAGGAACATTTTTACGTAGACAATCTAATAGGCTCAACGACAACAAAATCTGAATTATCTGAAGTCTATGAACACTCTCAAAACATTATGCAACAAGGTAACTTTGAACTTAGAGAGTGGATTTCAAATAATGAGGATTTAAACAAAAGATTTTAAAAGATAATAATGGTCTTACTGAGCCATCAGACAGAGTTAAAACTTTAGGTATGAACTGGTATTTGGATGCAACTTCTAACAGTCATGATTCAATCTGTACTAAAGGTTTTAAACTTGATGAGGAAGCAAATACTAAAAGACAAATATTATCAGAGGCTTCCAAAATTTTTGATCCTATGGGTCTATTCCTGCCTTCAACAATAAAATCAAAGATTCTCCTCCAAGAAATTTGGAGGACAAATGTTGGGTGGGATGATCCAATAACAAATGAAAATCAAACATCTTGGAAGAAGTTAGCTACTGATTTAACAAAAGTGCAGAACATTAAAATTCAAAGGTGCTGTGGGTTTAGGGATAAGCCCCAGAGGCTTCATGTGTTTGCTGATGCAAGCACACAAGCTTATGGGTGCTGTGCGTATCTTGTAAGCCCTACAGAAAGTCATCTAATTTATGCAAAAGGGAAAGTTGCACCTCTCAAACCTACCCGAACCATACCTCAATTGGAACTATTGGCTGCTACATTAGCCATTAAAACCATTTCATTGCTTAAGGATGCTTACTATGATGTGTTCATAACTAATATCCACGTCTGGCTTGACAGTCAGATTTGTCTTGCATGGATACGGAATGATAGCATTAATAGTAAGAATATCTTTGTAAGAAATAGGCTAAAAGAAATAGCTGACGCTAATGAAAGCCTACAAGTAAACTTTCACTATGTTCCAACTAAACAGAATCCAGCAGACTTTCTGACCAGAGGTTTATCCTACAAGTTGTTGAAGTCAAACAAAACTTGGTTTATGGGACCTAAGTGGCTCTGTGATACAGACCAATGGCCTGTGGAACAAGTTAACTTGACATTAAATTTAATCTTTTCAAATGAAAAGGTTGAACCAATCACTAATTATGAAAAGTATTCTGATTTCAACAAACTTGTTAGGGTGACAGCCTACTGTTTGAGGTTTGCTCACAACTGTTTAGCTACAATTAACAAACAGCTAAATAAAAATAATCATAATTATACAGAGGTTGCAACCCAATACTGGATAGGCCAAGCCCAACAAAAAGAGTACAATAAAGAGTTAGAATTCTTAACTAATGGGAAACAAACAAAAGAACCTGTACCATCAGTAGTTGTGGATCTAAACTTGTTCAGGGATGAGGAAGGCCTTCTAAGGTGTAAAGGGAGATTAGACAAATCAAAACTGTCATACAAAAGCAAAAATTCAATCCTTTTACCTAGATTTAGCTATTTGACAACATTAATAATCAGGAAAACACACAATGATGTATATCATATGGGGGTACCACAGACACTAACTACATTAAGAAAAACTTATTGGATACCCAAGGGAAGGATCACTGTTAAAACAGTCCTGAGTGAGTGTGTTACATGTAGGCGTATTCATGCTAGGCCCTATAGGAAACCAAATCCTCCTGCTTTGCCAGAGGAGAGAGTTACTCTCAACAGACCCTTTGAGACTGTAGGCATTGACTATACAGGAGCATTGACTGTAGGGGTGGGTGACACTGAACAAAAAATGTACATTGTACTGTTTACATGTGCAGCCTCACGAGCTGTTTATTTGGATGTTGTGGAGGACCTAACAGCAGAATCTTTTGTTGCTGTCTTTAAGAGATTCTGTGCACGACATTCAGTACCCAAGACAGTTTGGACTGACAATGCTACATATTTCAAAGCTGGTGAACAAGTCATCCACGACTTGTTAAGCAATGAAATCACACAATTATATATACAAAATACAAACATAAAGTGGAAGTATATTCCGGTTGCCTCTCCTTGGTATGGTTCTATCTGGGAGAGGAATATACAGACAGTAAAGAATTGCTTGAAGAAAGCAATTGGCAAAAAACAGATACACTTATTTGGGTTACTCACTCTCCTGGCTGAGATTGAGAACATCATTAACAATAGGCCACTCACTTATGTGAGTGACAACATTAATGACCCAGAACCATTAACTCCAAATCATTTGATTCGGGGAGAACAAGTTAGTCTCCTGCCGGACTACAAGATAGACTCTTCAGAAGACCCAAACTGGACTCAACGACATGATGAGCTCCAGACTAAGTTACAACATTTAACTAGAGTTAAAGCTCATTTCATTAAACAATGGAAAACTGAGTACTTGATGGGTCTAAGGGAGAGACATAAACAAATGACTAAGAAGGATTGGTCTGACACAATTAAGGTAGGGGACCTTGTTCTCATACATGACAGTACTCCAAGACAATACTGGCCTCTGGCTAGAGTTTCAGAACTCAGACCAGGGGCAGATGGGGTAACAAGAGTGGTCAAATTAAGGACTTCAACGGGTGACACAACAAGAGACATTTCTCTTTTGTACCCTTTAGAGTCTGGACCCAAAACAATGGACTTTGGAGAACCTTCTCCACTGACAGTAACAACTGGAGACACTGAACTTCCAGTAACTATTCCTTTGACAGTAGGAGTGGTAACGCATCCTACTACAACATTGACAGACACAAGACCTCAGCGACAAACAGCATTAAAGGCGCGACTATTTTTACAACAAAAAATAGATGCTGGGGAATTGTAATTTTATCTTCTAACTTTCATTTTTCTTTTCTTATGGTAAAGACCATAGACAGTTTCATCCTATGGATGTATATTTTATCTTCTAATTAAATGCTACACCTTCTCCATGAGAACTATTTAGTTATCTCCCGGGGCTCCCAGTATATGGAAAACTGATGAGTGGGTAGTTGGGAGGTAACGAAAATGGTTCACTGAGTAGGTAGGTAGTTAATCTAACAATCATTAAATTCCTTTTATGTCAATAACTGGGTGGATGAAACCAATTGGTTGCTCACCAGAGTTATTCTCCACACTAGTATTTATATACTGTGTGGGAGGAGCGTGCTCGGTAGTGGAGATACATTACCGCTCAACCAACCGAGGAAAAAACCAGGACAACGCTGGTACGAGAAGCCCCGCGAAGAGGAGAACAAAGGGGGAACGAAAACGAAGAACGGGGCGAGAGGACGTACCAGCAAAGTGCGCTCTCGAAAACATAACCGGAGAAGGGAGACACTCCGATAACAAAAAGTAAGTGACTAATTGAGTTTTTACACCAAAGTTAATCTCATTAAATTAAGCTGGGTCAGACAAGTTAGGCCTACATTGTGGCCTAAGACCCAGCATCAACTCATAGCTTAACAAAGGTGAAGGTAGATTGCCCTAACCTAATTCTTGTGAGGAATCCTACTGTGGACCTCAATTTATCTGCCCGCTCTGGACCATTTCCGGAATCTCTAGGCTGACCCCTCTAGGCTAGACTTGATCTACTCTATAGTATAGACTGGAGATATAAGGGGTGGGTTAATTGTGGACCAATTCATACAGAGCATTTTTCGCACTCCCAAACCGGTTTGCCACGAATCCTTTGAATCCATCACATTTGAGTCCATTATCCGCCATCCAAGTTTTATAGTTATTATATAGGGATACCGAATGGGAGGTATGGCTGGGAGAGAGCAATTTAGCAATTGCAATGAGTCCCAAATGGAAGAACCAGGAGAACAGAAAACTTTTTCTCCTGCCGTAACTTGAAGTAGATTATGTACTCCGATTTTCTGTTCCGTGTTTTTAAACACTTTGTTTATAGCGTGATCTACTCCTAAAATGATATGGGCGCAGCACTTCAAGATCTTGTTTGATTCGATTCCAAGGTGCTGTAAAAGTACTCCACATTCACTAGCTCGATCAGACATCCAGAAGTCTATTTGAGATTTGAGTTCGTCAGTGGTAGAATTTGCTAGTACAGCTAGACAACTCAATTTGAATTCGTAAGCTCTGGCTCTATCCTCTCCGGAATGGCTAACGTTTTCCAGATATCCAGTTGTCAGCGACTTTTTCATGCCAGATGGATCAGTGATGGTGATGTGGTCAGCCTTCACGTCGTACAGCCGGTGGCCGGCAGCCTTGGTCGTATCGTTAAGTACTACACCCACAACGTTATCCTCTTTGTTGAGGATTTGTTGAGCGACATACTCTAGATTCAAGTATGAAGCACCTTCCAAGTATTGCATTATTGATCTGTGGCTCGGAAATACATATGTCAAGTCTGAATACTGGTGACGGACTTGTAACTCTTCGTCTTCACTCTCTATCTCACCCTCACAATCTTTCTCATTATCATCTGCCTTCAGCTTCCAATCTTGATTAAAAACCATGTTAGCTACTCTTACTGTCATCTAGAAAGCTCTTCAGGAGAAGTTCTTGTCTCGGCAAGACAGTGGACTATACACTGCATCAAGTTTTCGTTCGGCCGTTTTTGCCAGTTCTGATTTTCACTGTCGGAAATGCAGCTTGTTGTTCTTTACTCTTCTCCTTGTTTAGGTCTTCTTCCGATGAGCGAAGTTTACGATCAGTAGAAGGAACTGACTTTGCCGTTGTTGGTTTTCCAAACTCGGATCGTTTACAGAATCGAGTGAAGTTGCTAACATTTCAATAATTTCTGATCCTTCTAGCTCCCTTTGCCCTCTCAAGTTGCTTTCTGTTGCTTTTCGCTTTTTCTCCGCTGATCTTTCACGAGTTTCTTTCCTCTTTTTCTGTCTCACCCAATCTTTTGGTACTGCATTTGTACATATGATCTTATACGCACCAAAGCAATTACCCCAATAAAAAGTCTCATCCTCATCAATCATTTTGACCCCAAATTCTTCTGCAAGTTCTGCTTCGTAATCCTCATCGTCAGTTCTAATGTTGTAGGCGTTCTTAGTGAGCTGATCATTAAAGCCGCTCGCTTTTTGGTACCATTCGACACTTTTAGGTTTTTGTTGGCAGCGTTCATTCCTTCTCAGTTTGTTAAGATGTTCATAATCGTCTCTTACTTGTTTCGCCAGTTTTTTTATGCATGGGATAAACATTTTTATTAATCCAATCTCGTCTTAGTTCATTTGCAACTATCTTGCTGGCATCGTCTCGAGTCATTGACTTTTTCTGTCCTTTTTTTTGCAAAGTACAAGCATCCTACCAATCTCAATTCTCCCTGGTGGCAACTTTCCAGTCGCCTTAAATTCGTCCACTTCTGTGTAGGTTTCCCCAAAAAGTTCTTTTCTGGCGGCACTGCGTGATTTCCTTTCACCAGCCATCATTACCAATCAGCAGTCACTGAGCACTAGGATCTGCAAGTGCAGTAAAACCCCATTAGTCGGCATATAACCCCGAAATATAATAGGTAATACAAATTATAGTCATGCTAGATGTATCATATATTATTATTATTAAAGTAGATTATATCAAATAATATATTTTATATATTATTTACTATTATTATTAAAGGGTATATATATACTATATTATTATTAAAGTAATATATACAATTATTATTAAAGTAAATTAGCACAATATTGATAGTACAAGAAACCACAAAAGAGAAAGCAGCCAAACACCAGAACAAGCGGAAACACTAAAGTAAGCCTAAATAAAACATCAATATTACGACACACTAGATACTTAACAACATTGAAGAATGAACATGACCATGATTAAAAATATAGCAAGCATTTATCAACTAATTATTTTTTCTATCAGTTATAAAGGTTTGGAGGTGGGAGGCCTCATTCATCCTTTCTGTTCGATATGGATCGGGCATTTTTTCAAATTTTTCGTCATGTATCTGCTTAACCACACTCCTAATGTTCCTCATTTGTTTATTTTCAAATTCAGCGACCATGAAAACACATGAAAAGACATATTACATATGAAGGGTAGCGGCTTTTTATCATTAAAACAAGAAATCGATTTTTTTTGCCGCCATTTTGAAAAAAAAAAACCACTGAACCAGATCAAAAATTAATTTTAAGTCCAAGAACTAGCCGGATTCGTTTTCAGCAGCCAAAATGGCAAATAGAAACCACTCGTCGTCCTAAAACAAATGTTAGATTCCCCCACCCCTAATAAGATGGAAGCGCTTTGATGATTTAATTTTCCTACTAATGAAATAGAGTAAAATAAAATAAATCTTCAAAAATAAAATTAATTCTGAATAACAACGTCTGATCGACGTGACATTCTATCGAGAAGTATATTGTGGGTTAGATTAATTAAGTTTGGATTAGATTAGATTAGGTTATCAAAGATTAGGTTAGGTTAAGTTAGTTTTGTGGAGCATCGATGTTACTGTATGGTTTTGTGAATCGGATGGGTATTAGTTTTATTAGTTTTCGTAATTAGAATTTCATGTTATCCTTACTTAAGCTATTCCCTTTGAGTGACTGGTCGCGCAAGATAAGTGTACGCATGGTGTAAATGTTCTATACATCCTTTCGTTTCATTATGCTTTTTCCAGCTGTCCTATACCTCTTCTTTCAAAACTGTTTTGTACCATAAGTGTCTGGAAGAAGAAAATTAAGAATTTCACCTATCCTGTACTCAGGGGCGTACCTAAAGTATTTGGCACCCGGGGCGGATCCTTCCTTTGGCACCCCCCACAAATAATTTTAAAATTTAAACACACAGAAAAATATATTATGTTTGCAAGTAGATTTTTAAACAGTACAGTACTGTCATAAGCAAATTGGAAATAAGAAAAATGCAGGACATTAAAAATTTAGTGAACAGGTAATACTGCATTTTATTTTACACAAAAAACAGGAAATCCAGTTTCAACGCTCAGCCTATTCTTCGAAGGTAAATAGAGAGGATTCACAGTCTCTGCTTTCGAGCCTTAATTTCTGCAAATTGATCAATGACCTCATCAAAATTCACCTTCTTTGCATATTCATGTTCAATTGAAAGTAAAGCCACATTTGTCAATCTTGTCTGACTCATGGTCGAGCGAAAGAAATTTTTTATCAATTTCAATTTGGAAAAACTTCTTTCACATGAAGCAATAGACACACAGACAATCAAAAAGAATCTCAAACACAGTGACAAGCTTGGCAAAGATTCACAAAAATTCCATTTCACAATAAACTCCAGAAACTGCAATGCTGTCCATTTCTTTGCCTCTTCAACGCTGATTTTGGCAGCTTCCAAATGCCTCCGAAGTCGTCCAATTTCCACACTGATATCTTCATCAGAGAATTCATCGAAAATCTGAATCAAATTTGGAATATACTTCCGAAGTCCTTCTGTTGCAACAACCAAAGTGTTTGGCTGAATAACAGCGAAGATTGACAGAACTTGAAACATACCTCATGCATGTGGAGTCACAGTGTCAAGTGAACAAGACTCGGAATGTCAGTTGCAGCCAGCTGGCTATGCTCAACAAACTGATGACTAAAACCGTAAAACGTCAACAAACGTTCGCCTTTCGATGTAATTTTTATCAAATATTTAATTTTTCGTTTGTAAATTTTGTATTGCCAATAAAAATAAAAATGTATTTTATAGTGGAAATTAACATTAAGCTGTTGTAATAGTTTGAACATTTTTAAATTTTTTTTCTTACTTTGGCGAATTTTTCATTTGGTTTGAGAACTTGTATTGGTATTTCAACTCTCCCGATGGCACCCCCGTCCTAGCTGTCAGCAGGTGCGGACTGCCCTTTTCGCACCCCCCTTAGTACGCCATTGCCTGTACTTTACTAATTCTATACCGTATGAATGTTTTACACTTAATAAGATTAAGCACAATACGAAATAAATGCAAAAAACTTCACTTTTTTTCTACGTGAAAGTCAACATATGATAATAAAAAACCCACTCTAATAGACAGAGTTTATTGCCACAACAGTTTCGATGCCCACTGGGATCCTCTTCTGGTGGAAGAGGATGCCAGTGGGCATCGAAACTGTTGTGGAAATAAACTCTGTCTATTAGAGTGGGTTTTTTATTATCACAATATGAAAGTTTGGTTCCATTCCGAGACAACTTTCTTTGCTTTTATTTTCTCTTAACAAATTTTCCGTTCTGAAACGGGTTTATCTTAGGGTTTTTGTTAGTCTGTAGTTCTGTAGTTCAGGAAAGGCTAATGGTGAGAGAAGAAAGTGATGTCAAGATAACCCATACATTGTTTCCTGAACCAAGATCATCGGCAAGTAGGAAGCTAAGGGGTGCTAAGCCTTCCTGATTTTGAAGGGATAAATAAAAGTCAAAAAATAAAAATTCATAGAATATGAAGGAAACAATTAATTTATTGGACTTTAGGTAAACGTAAATTTCAAGCATAAAATTTCGAGAAAAAAATATTGGTAAAAATAATAGGAACTTCTGCAGAAATAACTTGTAAGTGCAGTAGTATGTTGACTAGGGTGGCCCACTTTTCAATTTTTTTTGAAAAGTATAGGTTATCGTAGTTTTTCCCATTATTTGGCACTATACTAGCACATTGGTACCATTTTTACAAAAATTGATCAATATTTAGGGGTTTCGCATCGACCTTGAAATTACGAGTTTTTTTTAAAAATGCGTACTTTTTAACTTTTTACTGAATCAAGATAAATCATTAAGTAGGGATGTTTTCTGAATCCTCTTGATGAGAGAAGTCGTTTGGTGTGCCTTCCAATGTCATATGACTAACGGTTTAAAGGTTGTGCCTGTATACAGGTAATACCAATGTGCTAGTATAGTGCCAAATAATGGGAAAAACCACGATCACCTATACTTTTCAAAAAAATGAGTCACCATACCCGGGCGGAATGTATAATGTATATAGGTAATTAGAAAATGCACTATGCCTGTGCCAGGTACCTAACCTATTTCTTTTTTTGCAGATCATAACATTTTGAAATTCTGTCTGAGTTCCTCATCCTTTGTTATGGACAAATCGATGGCAACCATAACTGGAAGAACTCTTGAAGCTACAAATAGATAGTCATCAAAAGGAAAGGCGAAAATAACATCGCTACCTTCTCTAAGATCGGCCTCGGATTACTGGAGCTTCATTGACCAGGGCAGCTACCATCCCTTTGAAGATGACCCGCAAGACCCTGACCCCTTGCAGACTTTTGTCTCTGATAACCGGAACAGTGTTGTTGAATTCATCAGTGCCAGACTTAGTCAGAAGCAGGACCGGGATGATTACCAAGAATACATGGAGCTGGCGCTTCTCTTCTTGGGGGCAACCGTCCCTCCAAGGAAGCAGAAGAAGAGTCTCTTCCGCTATCCCGGAGCATTCCACTGAGCTAGGTGGATGGCAAAAGAAATTTATTCCCTCAAGATCTTGTTTCGGAGGCAGTTTTCCCTAACGCCGTCGGAAGAGAAGGCGCTGCGACGCATCAACGTATTCTCCACTACGATTTACCTTCGAGCGTGGTTTGAGGCACCCAGTGGCGTCGATGCTCCTCGAAACGACATCGAGCTCCTCCAACAGCTTGAAGGATACAAAACCAAAGACGAGGCAGTTGCAACCATTGCGATAGCCAAGGCTCAGAACCACCTCTGGTACCTCAGTGAAGACCTTGTTGGTCTCGCCTTTTTCTCGGATAAGGTAGACAATTTGGAAAAGAAGCATATGCTTAAAAATCTCCATGAGGTCCCTGCGCGCAAGAAGGGGCTAAGAAAATTCGAGTCAAAGTGCATGAAAACGCAGTATCTGCTCACTCTCCCAGACTTCGTGACTAAGCGGACTGCTAACTTCTTCAAATGCATGGGACTCAAAGTTCCCCACTACCTGGAGGACCTGGTGGCGATGAAGGAGAGAGTTAGGGCCATTCGGGTCGTCAATGACTGCGCTGAGCGAGCGGTGAAGCTCGCAACTGACTTCAACAGCTCGATCACCCAGCGCGAAGACGAGAAAGAATTGGCATTCCAAGTGATCGAGCATCATTGGAAGACCATGCCCAGTGCAAAGAAGTCCCATTACATATGATCCCTATGGATATGTTGGTAAATTTTTCATTGTTTTCTTAATGTGTTGAAAAGACTAAGGTTTCTGTTAATTGTTTTGGATGTAAAGTTACGGAAGTACATTTTTTGTTCAGCTGATTCCATAATCTCCCCAATAAGACTTGAAGGAGGCTCTTGGGAGACCAGTAAATATTACTCAAATTGAATAAAATTTTGTTTGTATTGTTCAGTTAATAAATGGACTTGATTAAACATGTGTGTGGTATTGAATTCCAAACTTTGTACATCACCCCTATAGCCGCAGAATGCCCTAATATATATATATAACCTCGTTCAGGTTCCGTGTGTTGGTCTCTCTTCACACGAAAGTCAAGCTGGTGGCCCTTGCCAGCTCTTTCATTTTTGTTGTACCCATGTGTTCAACATGAAGTTCCTTCACTAAATTCGACCTACTTTCATCAGAATTATTACTCTGTGACCCCAAAAGAGACAGCCACTTTGAATTGTGAGTTCAGACTGACGTTGATGAAAAAGCTGTAATTCATCCTCAACCTTAGTAGACCAACCAAAGTAGTAATAGATGACCCTAGACAGAATAGGGTCTGATTTTGCCCACTGCTCTCTCTCTATTGTAGTCACTGGAGTGGAGTCCAAAAACTTCACGAAGTGAACCCATTTGGATTTTCTAAGGGCAACCTACTTAGAACATCAGCCGTACCTAGAAGTTTGCCTGACCGATGTACTAAGTCAAATTTATGGGCTTGTAGAATTAGTGCTCATCGTTGAATCCGACCTGAGGTTATGACCGGAATATTTTTAGTAGGTGAAAATAAACCTAAAAGAGGCTTATGGGCAGTAATTAATTGAAATTCATGACCCCATAAATAGAAATTAAAATTCTTTACTGCAAATACTAAGGCTAAGGCTTCGCGTTCAAGTTGTGCATATCGCCTTTCAGTCTCAGTTAGCAGGGCCGTTTTCTGGCATAAGCAGACTAAGCGGCCGCTTAGGGCTCCGCTGCTACTAGGGGTCCCCTAGACAGGCTCCCAGGTCATAGCTCAGTGAGCAAGAATAGGAATATAGCTGAAGTTATTTATATTATTGTTATTATCACTATTATCCTTATTATTATTATTATTATTATTATTATTGTCGTATTAATTAAAGTTTTTGTATGAGACAAATGTGATAAAACGGAGACAAACGAAACGTTTTGGTCGTTATGTGTAAATAACTATTGTGAGAGCTTATTTCTATATTATTTAACTTTATTCTTACTAAATATGATGTATATTCTTACTATACTGTGTATATATATATGCTTATACTTTCCTAAATGCTTAATTTTTCTAGTATTGTAAAACATTATTATTATTATTATCATCATCATTATTATCATGATTATTATTATTTAGCAGATTAGTTGTGGTTAACTAGATGCAACTTCGTGTATCTTGGAAAATGAAACATTATCCATCAGGAGCTGAAAAACGGAAAAAGAAGAAAATAGAGGAGGAGAAGCTTTCCAGTAGCACAGGTGAGATGTGTCACTTGTATATTCTTATGATTACAGTTCAGGCAACTAGGTTAGGTAGACTCAGTGGCGTAGTAAGGGGGGTGCGAGGGGGACGGTCCGCCTCGGGTGACAGCCAGGAGGGGGGGGGTGCCATCGGGAGAGTTGAAATACCAGTACAAGTTTTCAAACCAAATGAAAAATTCGCCAAAGTAAGGAAAAAAATTTAAAAATGTTCAAACTATTACAACAGCTTAATGTTAATTTCCACTATAAAATACATTTTTATTTTTATTGGCAATACGAAATTTACAAACGAAAAATTTAATATTTGATAAAAATTACATAGAAAGGCGAACGTTTGTTGACGTTTTAGTCATCAGTTTGTTGAGCATAGCCAGCTGGCTGCAACTGACATTCCACGTCTTGTTCACTTGACACTGTGACTCCACATACATGAGGTATGTTTCAAATTCTGTCAATCTTCGCTGTTATTCAGCCAAACACTTTGGTTGTTGCAACAGAAGAAGAACTTCGGAAGTATATTCAAAATTTGACTCAGGTTTTCGATGAATTATCTGATGAAGATATCAGTGTGGAAATTGGACGACTTCGGAGGCATTTGGAAGCTGCCAAAATCAGCGTTGAAGAGGCAAAGAAATGGACAGCATTGCAGTTTCTGGAGTTTGTGAAATGGGATTTTTGTGAATCTTTGCCAAGCTTGTCACTATGTTTGAGATTCTTTTTGACTGTCTGTGTGTCTATTGCTTCATGTGAAAGAAATTTTTCCAAATTGAAATTGATAAAAAATTTCTTTCGCTCGACCATGAGTCAGACAAGATTGACAAATCTGGTTTTACTTTCAATTGAACATGAATATGCAAAGAAGGTGAATTTTGATGAGGTCATTGATCAATTTTCAGAAATTAAGGCTCGAAAGCAGAGACTGTGAATCCTCTCTATTTACCTTTGAAGAAAAGGCTGAGCGTTGAGACTGGATTTCCTGTATTTTTTGTATAAAAATACTAAAATGCAGTATTACCTGTTCACTGAATTTTTAATGTCCTGCATTTTCCTTATTTCCAATTTGCTTATGACAATACTGTACTGTTTAAAAATCTACTTGCATACATAATATAAGCACACCGGACAAAAAATTAGTCACCCCTAATAGCACCGATAGTAGGAAGTTCAAGGTCACACAGAGGGCGCTGATGTAGCATTGGTAAGTGACAAGTAGCGGTGACGTAGCACACAGGATCAGATCTGTTTCGTGAGGTGGTGAAGAACAAAGTGTGTTGGATATAGTCTACAAAATGGGTCGTGAGGCAGACGTTACTCAGTGGCAAAAAGGAGCCATCGTGTTTGGCAGAGCCCACGGACACAAAATGTCTGAAGTAGCCCAATTTGTTGGTGTGTCAACGCGTACTGTCCAGCGAGTTTACAAAGAGTGGTGTAGTTCGCAATCAACTGAAAATCGACGGCGTAACTGTGGCCGGAAAACAATTCTCGACAATAGGGACCGCCGCCATGTTTCTCGTCTAGTAACTGCAAATCGTTTTCAAACCAGAGAACAATTGCTCCAAGAAACCAATGAGGTTCTCCAGCGACCAATTTCCGAACGGACATTGCGACGAGAACTGCATGCGATGGACATCTGGAGCAGGGTACCACGGAAGAGGCCGCTGTTAACAGCAGGTCACAAATTGGCACGTTATAAATGGGCTCAGAGGCACAAAAACTGGACTGCGGCAGATTGGAAACGTGTAATTTGGTCCGATGATTCCCGTTTTTGTTTGTTCTCCAATGATGGGAGGCGACGAGTACATCGCAGGTCCAATGAAGCCTTTAATCCTGAATGCGTCGAAGGTGTTGTTCAGGCTGGAGGTGGTTCCGTGATGTTCTGGGGATGTTTTTCGTACCACGAAATGGGCCCTCTCGTTCCAGTGACGATGAATTTGAACCAGCAGGCGTACCTCCGCATACTAAATGATGAATTGGTACCCTTTGCCCTACATCTACAGGAGCAGCATCACATTGCCACTCCTGTCTTCCAAGACGACAATTGCCGTGTGCACAGGGCGAGAAGTGTGTCTGAGTCGCACGACGAACATTCTGCAACACTGTCTCACCTCGAATGGCCCGCCAAATCCCCTGATTTAAATCCTATTGAAAATCTGTGGGATTATTTGGAACAGAAAGTGAAGCGCAGGAATAGACACCCACGGACTCTGGCGGAACTTCGGGACCGGCTGATGAACGAGTGGCAGCAAATCGATGTTCAGTACATGCACAACCTCGTAGAGTCTCTGCCTCGCCGGATTCGTGCGGTTATCAAGGCCAGAGGCGCTGTCACACGTTATTAGGTACATTCTGAGAGGGGTGACTAATTTTTTGTCCGGTGTGCTTATTTTTCTGTGTGTTTAAATTTTAAAATTATTTATGGGGGGTGCCAAAGGAAGGATCCTCCCCGGGTCCCAAATACTTTAGGTACGCCCCTGGGTAGACCATCAAGCTAGGCAAGTGCTCAGGAATCGTGTAGAGTAAGCTAGGCTCTGTAATATTTATAATATTTCGAAATGTGAAATTTAATGGATCACATCACCTCAAATTCTGTTCACACAGATCAATTACACCAGTACACATTTGAAAACTTGTCGATCGATTTTTACAAACTAGTTGGTGATTCTATATAATTTGAGTGCGCTGATCTCAAAAATATAGTTAGTTTTTCCCTATCACGTATGGTTTTCTTACTACAGGGTGTGTCATAAATCCACCATTTATCCCCAAATGTGAACCATCTTATCGAGACCAACATTGGATTGCACATGCTAAACCATAAATTTTGTTGTTATAGACTACAGTAACGCTTGCATAATAATGTAGGGTAAATATATATAACAACCAGTCCCGTTCCCAGCAAAATACTCTCTCCCCTCCCATCAATGGGTGGTTAACATTTGGGGACAGATGAGGTATTACAACACCCCTTGTAGCACGAAATCTTTAGGTGATAGAGTAAAACCTAATTAAAGCAGAATTAAATAGCTCCTAGCTCTTGGACAAGCATATTGCTTGTTTATGAAAGAATAAAAAAATAACTGAAAGAAACAAAATATATTTACCTTCTTTACTTCTTTACTTACCTTCTTTACTTTCTCACGATTTCTGTACCAAGCGAAGTATGTGTCGGATGCCAATAAATTGTTCTCCTGCAATCTAGACCCCAAAAGTTCTGCAGAGTCCTTAGGCAGATTCAAATCCCTGACTAAGTCATTTAGTTCGGCTTGGGTTAATGGTTTAGGATCTCGGTCAGCTGTTGGCTGTTCATAAACATCATCATTGTCTGGATTTGGAGCTGAATCGAATCTGAATTGTATTGATCCAGACTCTCGGGTGGGCGGGGAATAGGAACTTCTGGACCATGGGGTACCGGTCTTATTGCAAATGGAAGACTTGGGTATTGAAGGCTCTCTTTATTCTTTGCATTATAACCTTTAACATTGCAAGAACAGAAGTAGCAGTCGTCGGTATGGTTTCTAGGCTCGCGCCATACCATAGGGATCCCAAATGGCAAACTTTTCTTTTTACCTTTGCTCCAATTCCTTAGTGCCGCAACACACGTAAGACAAACCTTGTGAGGAGCCCAACTTTTGTCTTGATCTCCTAATTTAATTCCAAAATAAGCATGATAAGCTCTCTTAATGAAGGTCGTTACATTTGTCCTTTGTTTTACAACAACATACCGACCACAAATATAACCAAATATGTCTGGACTATGGGTACATCCTCTAGAAGCCATTATTAAAATTTTAAAGACGTAATGTTAGAATTATCTATCTGAAAAATATGAAAAAACGAAATTAATTAAAGATAAAAAAGGTAAAAAATTACAAAACGCCCCAAAATTGTTTTGCTAATAACTTTAAAACTGTGGGTGATAGAAAGTGATAGAAAAAAACTGGTAGCATTTTTGAATTCAGCGCAGCGAACTGCTTCAGAATCACAACTCAAAATAAAGAAATCGATTTTCATGCAGACCGGTGTTATCAAACAAGATAAGAAAGAGTATTTTAGCAAAATCTAACAGAATATGTAATGTTATGTTCTTCTCAGGAGCACTTCTGAAATATTTGGAAAAGCCATCCTCAGCAAAGCCTGATGAGCATCATGAGCCAACAGCAGGACCATCCTCTATGCAACCTCAAACACCAGTAGAAGTAGAGCCTGATCAACCACCAAGTGGCCCATCTTCTGTTCAGCTTCAAACAACACACACAGGCATTTCTACTGAGCAACAAGAACCAAGATCTGCTCCATCGCTTGATCCGTATGACTGGCCAGTTGTCTTGTCAGATGCCTTCAAGACAGATCTGGTGTCTCGAGGACCATTTCAAATCAGTCCAGATTTCACATCCCCTAAAAGAGAGGAAGGTAGAAGCGTTCATCACCAATACATGTACAGAACATTAATTAATGGGGAAAAAGTAAAGCGAAGCTGGCTGATGTACTCTAGAAGGAATGATTTCTCTTTATTGCTTCTGCTGCAAGGTGTTTTCAAGGAAGTCGTACAAACTAATTACGGATGGACTTTCAGACTGGATAAACGTTGGTTCGCTTCTGAAAGGCCATGAAAATAGTTCAGAACATGCAGATAACATGGCAACATGGTAGGATCTGGAACTGCGGCTAAAAACTGGGAGGACCATTGACCAAACTGAAATGTCATTAATGGAGGTAGAGCGAAGACGCTGGCGAGATGTTCTCACACGTCTTTTAAGTATAATCCAATCACTGGCAGAGAGAAGCCTTGCTTTCAGGGGGTCTTCCTCTACATTGTACAATCGAGACAATGGCAACTTCTTGAAGGAGGTTGAGCTGCTTGCCAAATTTGATCCAGTAATGAAACAACACATCAGCAGAGTCGAAAGTGGCCAATATAGTCATTCAAGTTATCTAGGAAATATCATTCAAAATGAGCTCATTGGGTCCATTAGTGGGAAGATCTTGGATGCCATTGTTGCAGAAATAAAACAAGCTAAATATTACTCACTCATTTTAGACTGCACTCCAGACATATGCCACCAAGAACAGATGCAGTTAACCATGTGAGCAAACTTTTGCAGTCTCCTACAATGCAGTTTGATGTGGCAGTCAACCTCCTCACAAAAACAAAAGACTCACTCACCAGCTACAGAAACACAGGTTTTGTTGCAGCACAAGTCGTAGCTAGGGACATATGTGAGGAAATGAATGTGGAGGCTGTGCTGAAGGAGAAGAGGCTCAGATCCACAAAAAAAGCACTTTGCTTACGAAGCTCCTGACGAACCATTTACAGAAGCCTTAAAGAGGCTGGAAGTCAAATTTTTTAATGTGGTAGTGGATTGTGCCATCGGGTCAATAAATGAGAGATTCAAAACATTAGATGATGTGAGGGACATATTTGGGGTTCTCCTAAACTTCACCACAATGAACAAGGAAGACTTGTCCTGCAAGTGTGAAAAGCTCTCTAAGATACTGAGCTCTGGAGCTGACTCTGACATTGATGGAAGAGAACTGGCCCTCGAAATTAAGAACTTGCCAACTTTACCTTCACACAACATGACTGCATTGGAGCTTCTCTCCTTCATTCATCAGAAGCAACTGGAGGAACTATACCCCAATCTCTGGGTTGCACTAAGAATTGCCCGCACTCTACCTGTGACGGTAGCGTCAGCCGAGAGGAGCTTCTCTAAGATGAAGCTAATCAAGAACTACCTCAGATCATCAATGGGGCAGGATCGCATCAGTGGCCTTGGCATCATAAGCATCAACCAGGACGTTGGCAGGGAGATTTCATATGATGATGTTATTGATGATTTCGCCCAGAAAAAATCTAGGAGGCAAAAATTTTGAAGATACAAACTGTTCTGTATAACTGTTAGCTATTACACGATTGTATCGTAGAGTTAGTAATTGTTTGATAGTTGATAATTGCATTATTTTTTATACATACACTGCGTTCGCACTTATTAAGCAGATTACATTTTCTCCAATATTTTCAAAAGTTTTCCCCGATTTCAATGAAATTTGTAGCAAATAACACTGGCCAACAAAATGAAACTTTTTTCTCATCACAAACATGATCACACTTTTCTTAATGCATTTTTCGCACTGATTCCGAATCTGGTTTTCTTTTGTTTCTAGCATGTATAGTTATATAGATACACTGGTTTTGATATTTTTAAGTTTTTGATATTGCTATAAGAAAATTTATGGATGTATAGATCACACTTAGGAATGCTAAACAACAAATACATCATATACCTTATTCAATGTACTTATAAATAAAGAATATATACATTATTTTATTAAAAGCGCTGTGAGTGTGATTCCCTTTTGTAAATTTGGCCTGGATTGTCACGATACAGCATCCAACAATGGTCCGCCATCATGCTTTCATTCCAATATCCTTGGTAGCGCTTCTCCATCATCTGAATATCTTGATGGAAGCGCTCTCCTTGCTCGTCACTCACTGCACCAAGGTTTTCAGGAAAGAAATCTAAGTGGGAATGCAGGAAGTGAATTTTTAACGACATTCGACACTCCATTTCTTTGAAGGCATCAAGGAGGTTCTTGACTCCATCCTTATACGCAGGTGACTTGTTGCTTCCAAGAAAGTTTTCACATATCCATTTGAACGCCAGCCAAGCCCTCAATTCCAGCGGACTTAGGACTTTTTCAAATTCAGTGTCATTCAAAACCTCCCTTATTTGTGGCCCAACAAAAATTCCTTCCTTCAATTTTGCTGCAGTAACCTTCGGAAATTTCCTTGAAAGGTATTGGAACCCTTCAGAATTGACTTTACCCATTGCTTTAACAAAATTCTTCATTAAACCAAGTTTAATGTGAAGAGGTGGCAGATAGATCTTTTGGGGATCCACTAAAGGGACAGACTGGACATTGCTTATCCCTGGGACATATGTATACCTTAGTGGCCAGTCACTTTTGGTGTAATGTTCTATAGTGGCGCGACTGTCCCACAGGCAAAGGAAACAACAAAATTTTGTGAATCCTGACTGCATACCCATAAGCATTCCTATAACTTTTAGATCTCCACAAACATTCCATTGATGACTGTCGTATTTGATTGCCTTAAGTAGTATATCCATATTGTCATATGTCTCTTTTAGATGGACGGAATGGGCAATGGGGATGGATGGCATTATATTACCATTATGCAAAAGAACTGCTTTCAGGCTTCTCTGCGACGAATCAATAAAGAGGCGCCACTCAGATGCCACATACGTCTGAGATATGGCTGTAAATAGTCCATTGATGTCATGGCAATAACGTGGCTAGACGTAAAAGCTCACACCTGAAATACATAAGACGTATAATTAAGATAATTGAAATAAATAAGATGAATAAACTAAAAAAAACACAATAAAATAAACACAATCAAATGTTGGAATATTAGTATTTTGCCTATTTAAAATGGTTAAATCTGTGTATTTATATATATGCCTTCATCTTGAAAACTATACGTGCTAGAAAAAATCTGAATGCAGTTTTAGAATCAGCGTGAAAAATGCTATCCAGCCACCACATATTTTACTCTGATGAAAAATCTTTGTTGACCAGTGTAATCATTATATATAGCAGCATTGATGGTATTCATTTCGATAAAATATTTTGATAATTAAAATAATTATCTCATTTTATTGAAAAATATGTAAAATATTGTGCCCCGAATTATTAAGCAAGTATTCTATTTACGGATCTAAATGTTGAAAATGGGTAAGAAGAAGGATTTAACATTAACTGAGAAAAGAAAAATAGTCGTTACTCGCTGAAAATATAAAATCTATTGAAATTGCGAAGCAGTTTGGCAGAGTTTATCGAACTGTAAACAAGTTTGTAGCGGAGCCTCAGCCTGCGGGGGGTACCAAACTGAGGCAGCGAAGTGATAAAGGAGCTATAAGAAAAGTGACAAGGCGGCAGATATCTGTAATCAAGCGCAAATTGCAAAGCATCCATTGTCCTCAAGTAAAGAGGTTTTTGAGCAGGCTGGCATACATAATATACCAAGAACATCTCGACGTGGAATCCTCCAAACAATTGGCAAGACGTGTAGACCTACGATTCAGTCACCATTAACACCCAGGTACAAGAAGCAGCGTGTTGAATGGGCGCGTCAGTACGTGAAAACAGATTTTAATACTGTATTGTTCACCGATGAATGAAAAGCAACCCTTGAGGGACTTGACGTTTGGTCAAGAAGATGAATTGCTCAGAGCCAATTTCTACCATCGAGATTAAGACGCCAACAAGGTGGAGGTAGTGTCATGTTTTGGGCAGGATTGATAGGCAATGAAGTAGCTGTCCCATACAGAGTGCCTGATGGTGTAAAAATGAATGTCCAGTCTTACACAAACTTTCTAAAAGAAAACCTCATTCCATGGTAGAGATTGACCCTTAGCAATCCATCTTCTTGACCAACCATCAGATCCCTCAAGGGTTGCTCTTCATTCCTCGGTTAACAATACAGTATTAAAATCTGTTTTCACGTACTGACGCGCCCATTCAATCCGCTGCTTCTTGTACCTGGGAGTTAATGGTGACTGAATCGTAGGTTTACACGTCTTGCCAATTGTTTGGAGGATTCCACATCGAGATGTTCTTGGTACAATACATTATGTATGCCAGTCTGCTCAAAAACCTCTTTACTTAAGGACAATGGATGCTTTGCAGTTTGCGCTTGATTACAGATATCTGCCACCTTGTCACTTTTCTTATAGCTCCTTTATCACTTCGCTGCCTCAGTTTGATACCCTCCGCAGGCTGAGACTCCGCTACAAACTTGTTTACAGTTCGATAAGCTCTGCCAAACTGCTTCGCAATTTCAATAGATTTTATATTTTCAGCGAGTAACTTGACTATTTTTCTTTTCTCAGTTAATGTTAAATCCTTCTTCTTACCCATTTTCAACATTTAGATCCGTAAATAGAATACTTGCTTAATAATTCGGAGCACAATATTTTACATATTTTTCAATAAAATGAGATAATTATTTTAATTATAAAAATATTTTATCGAAATGAATACCATCAATGCTGCAATATATAGTGATTATTTGCTACAAATTTCATTGAAATCGGGGAAAACCTTTTGAAAATATTGGAGAAAATGTAATCTGTTTAATAAGTGCGAACGCAGTGTAGTTCTGTGTCATTTATTCTAAATAATGTATAAGCTAATTTTCAGGAATTTCATGAAGAGTATTTTTTCTGGTTGTCTTCTGAAAGTACATATTTGTTGTTTTGGACATAAATGTTTCATTAAAATTGTTTCATAATTGTTTTTTATTAACACAGCCATTTTTTGTATGTATGTGCTGAGGTGATGTAGTAAGGCGTGAGTTGGTGGATGGAGGGGTGAGGCCTCAAATGGGTATACTGCTTATGGCCCCCTAATGGCTAGAAACGGCCCTGTCAGTTAGTGTTCTAGAAGCGAAACAGATAGGCCTACCTACACCGTAAATGTGGTGAGATAACACTGCCCCAATTCCATAAGAATTGCTATCTGCTGAAACTACGAGAGGAAGTTTAGAATCATAATGCATTAGGAAAGTGGACCTTAGTAGTATGTCCTTTGAAACCTCAAATGCTTTCTTTTGGGTTTTCTCCCATCTCCACTGTTTAGGGGTTCAAAGAAAGTCGATGCATAAGGCAAAAATTTCCTATAAAAGTTTAGGAGACCTAATTAAGCTTGTAACTGCGTGATGTTTTGTGGAGGAGGTGTATTTTTTATTTGCTTCTAGTTTATCCACCGTTGGATGAATGCCCGAGGCATCTATGTGGCACTCCAAATAAGAAACCTCATTTGTGACCCCAAAACACTTTTCTTTTTCTAGCTTAAGTCCATCGTCCCGGAGTCTTTTTAGAACTGTTGTTAATCTAGTTAGGTGTTCTTTTTTAGATGAACCTGCAATAAGGATGTCATCTACAAAACAAAGTGCACCCAGAATGTGACCTACTGTAGAACTTGGTCTATTATTCTCTAAAAAATATCCGGAGCTGATGCTATTCCATAGCATAGCCTATAATACCTATATAGGCTTCGGTGCGTATTTATGATAGTTAGCTCTTCAGAATTTTCGTCTAAACTTAGTTGAACATAGGCTTGAACATAGGTTAGGTTGGTTAATTATTATTTCAGTTACAGGTAATGTAACCGCGGAGGCGGTACAACACACCTAACCTCTTAGAAGCTGTTTTGGAAAGAGATTGGAAAGAGATTTTGGATTTGGACTTGTGTGTTGTTGAAAGTGAGGGGATAGTCGTGTGGAAAATTGTGACGAGTAGACAGATGGAGGAACTGAGTTTTTGAGGCATTGAAAGCCACAAGATTTTCTCTGCCCCAATCAGATATAACAGAAAGATCAGAGGTCAGGTGTCTCATAGCTGTCCTACGCGAATCATGAAGCGATTGCAGTGAGGAACGCTTTGGGAAGCGTGGAGAAGTGAAGAGTGGAATCATCGGCATAGGACAGGAAGTGCGAATTAAAAGATCATTAATAAATAAAAGAAAAAGAGTGGGCGACAGGACATAACCCTGAGGTTTCTGAGGCTATTAATAGCTTTAGGAGAAGAACAGTGACCATCTACAACTGCAGCTATAGATCGGCCAGAAAGGAAATTAGAGATGAAGGCACAGATAGAAGGACAGAAACCGAAGGAGGGCAATTTGGAAATTAAAGATTTGTGCCAGACTCTGTCAAAAGCTTTCGATATGTCAAGCGCAATAGGAAAAGATTCACCGAAATCCCGAAAGGAGGCTGACCAAGAGTCAGAGAGATATGCAAAAAGATCGCCAGTAGAGCGTCCCTTGCGGAATCCATACTGACGATCTGAAAGAAGATTGTGAAAAGAATGGTGTTTAAGAATCTTCCAGTTAAGGATAGATTGAGAAACTTTAGAAAGGCAAGAAATCAAAGGAATTAGACGATAGTTGGAGGGTTGAGAGCGGTCACCCTTCTTTGGGAGAGGCTGAATGAAAGCGAACTTCCAGCAGGAAGGAAAAGTATCAAATGAGAGATAAAGACGAAAGAGTTTGCCTAGGCAGGGTGTCAGCACAGAAGCACAGTTCTTAAGAACAACAGGAGGAACACTATCAGGACCATATGCCTTCCTAGAGTTGAGCCCAGATAGGGCAGAAAAAAAATCTTTGGAAAAGATTATAATTTCAGACATAATAAAGTCAGAGGTGGGAGGAGATGGAGGAACAGCACCGGAATCGTCAGGGTTGAATTGTAAGCGAAAGTTTTAGCAAAGAGTTTAGCTTTGTCAAGGGAAGAGACGGCAACTGTGCCGTCGGAATGGAAAAGAGGAAGGAAAGAAGAGGAAGTAAAGTTGTTGAAGAGGTTCTCAGCTAGATGCCAGAAAGAGCGAAAAGAATTAGAATTGGATAGATTTTCACATTTTTGTCGGATGAAGGAATTTTTGGCGAGTCAAAGAACAGATTTTGGACGATTCTGGGCAGAAATATAAGCTGAGTGAGAGTCAGGAGTTGGATGGCGACGGCACCTTCTGAAAGCTTCCTCTCTGTTGTAGATAGTATTAGAACAAGTAAAGTTAAACCAAGGTTTTTTGCATTAGTAGTTGGAATAGAATATGGAATGTACGCCTCCATACCTGAGAGAATTACCTCTGTGATGCGCTCAGCACAATCAGAAGGGCCTCGGTCTCGGAAGCAGTAATCAATCGATTGGAAATCACAGAAGCAGTGGCGTACTAAGGGGGGGCGCGAGGGGGACGGTCCGCCCCGGGTGACAGCCAGGAGGGGGGTGCCATCGGGAGAGTTGAAATACCAGTACAAGTTTTCAAACCAAATGAAAAATTCACCAAAGTAAGAAAAAAATTTAAAAATGTTCAAACTATTACAACAGCTTAATGTTAATTTCCACTATAAAATTAATTTTTATTTTTATTGGCAATACAAAATTTACAAACGAAAAATTAAATATTTGATAAAAATTACATAGAAAGGCGAACGTTTGTTGACGTTTTAGTCATCAGTTTGTTGAGCATAGCCAGCTGGCTGCAACTGACATTCCACGTCTTGTTCACTTGACACTGTGATTCCACATACATGAGGTATGTTTCAAAGTCTGTCAATCTTCGCTGTTATTCAGCCAAACACTTTGGTTGTTGCAACAGAAGAACTTCGGAAGTATATTCCAAATTTTACTAAGATTTTCGATGAATTCTCTGATGAAAATATCAGTGTGGAAATTGGACGACTTCGGAGCATTTGGAAACTGCCAAAATCAGCGTTGAAGAGGCAAAGAAATGGACAGCATTGCAGTTTCTGGAGTTTATTGTGAAATGGGATTTTTGTGAATCTTTGCCAAGCTTGTCACTGTGTTTGAGATTCTTGTTGACTGTCTGTGCGTCTATTGCTTCATGTGAAAGAAGTTTTTCCAAATTGAAATTGATAAAAAATTTCTTTCGCTCGACCATGAGTTAGACAAAATTGACAAATGTGGCTTTACTTTCAATTGAACATGAATATGCAAAGAAGGTGAATTTTGATGAGGTCATTGATCAATTTGAAGAAATTAAGGCTCGAAAGCAGAGACTGTAAATCCTCTCTATTTACCTTTGAAGAATAGGCTGAGCGTTGAGACTGGATTTCCTGTGTTTTTTGTATAAAATAAAATGCAGTATTACCTGTTCACTGAATTTTTAATGTCCTGCATTTTTCTTATTTCCAATTTGCTTATGACAGTACTGTACTGTTCAAAAATCTACTTGCAAACATAATATATTTTTCTGTGTGTTTAAATTTTAAAATTATTTATGGGGGGTGCCAAAGGAAGGATCCGCCCCAGGTACCAAATACTTTAGGTACACCCCTGCACAGAAGTCCTGCCTAAGGGTCTCCCAATCAGCGGCGCCGAAGTGCCAAAGACGCCTCTTCTTGGGAGGATCAAAGGCAGAATTGGAGCGATCGAACAGGAAACATATATAAGATTGTGATTGGAGGAACCCATCGGAGAGAAAAGTTTCACAGAGTAAGAAAAAGGATGAGATTAAGAAATAATTCCAGAATGTTGGGCCTATCTCCAAGGCGATCGGGGATACGAGTAGGGTGCTATGCAATCTGCTCTAAGTCATTTAAGATAGAAAAGTTGTAGTTAGGGGTAATGTCAATAGATTCTAAATTTGTAAAGTATGACTGTGTTGGTCGAGGTTTGTTGATGCTGGCGCAAACGATAGGCCCCCAAAAAAGATGTAAAGCAAAGCACCTGTAAGTACCTTTTATGTCTAATTGCTAACCTAATACATAACAAGGTCTAACACCCCACGTTATTACACTAAGTAATATATGTATTTCTTGTGATGCTCTAACTTGTCAGGATGTAAACTGTAGAATTCAAACACATACTGTACCTTAGAAGTTAAAGGCATGTATGAACAAATTGTTTCCTCTCTCAATAATGGTAGCTTAGACTTAAAAACCTTCAGGAGAAAACGATACATATATACGTGGCTGAACTTCATTATGCATCCAGAGATGCTTTCTTAATGTGGTATGAACAAGGGAAGCTAAGGCAAGGCCCTGTATTAGGACAAAAACAGAGGGCTAGTGCAGTGGCGTGGTGGGACTCTTATCGCTGGTAGGGCCAGAGAACATTTTGGCGCCCTTTCGAAATGATTCGAAATTTTTAATTTTAGCATTTTTTGACCGTTTTGAGACTGGGACGTATTTGTTTACATTTTTCGTTTTGAACGTTATAAACAGGACCAAACTGTTAGATTTTTTCGGTTAATAAATTTATAGAAATATAGATTGTTTGTATGCAGAAAATATTATTATTACAAACTTCTTACAACAATAGAAAGCACAAAACGTTTTAAAACAATAGAAAGCACAAAACGTTTTAAAACAATAGAAATCACAGCACATGTATGTCATGTATGTGAAAATAAATACTTAACGTCTCTACTACATAACTAGGGCTTTCGAGAGAAATTTAGATGATTGACCAAATCGAACAATTAGCCGGTCTATGTCTAGTTTCTTTGCTATATTTCGTTCGACTCACATCAGCATTGTACCCAGCAGCATCTCCTGCGACATGGAATTCCTTATGCGCGTTTTGATTCGCTTCAATGCTGAAAAGGCTCTCTCAGCCGTTGCTGATGTAGCGGGAATTGCCACTAATATGCCATATGCTTCTGAAAGAGTTGGATAGGCTTCAGTAAGACCCGCATCATGATTGAGTACAGTGTAGGCGCTGTAAATCATTTTTGTGTTCGATAATAAAGGGAATACGGAACTGAAGCTATAGAACTCCAAGGCACATTCGTGACTATTGATGCTGTAATTACTGCAAAATTCATCAATCTCATTCTCCAATGTGGAAATTTGAGCACCAATATTAAAGAAATTTGTTGGACAAAATTTTTGTGTTGATTTTAGTACACTTCGATTTGCAGAAAATCGATCGTTCATTGCCGAGTTAATTTTGTCTAGAACAGTATAAAATGTTTCACGTGTCCATTTTGCCTGACTATTTTCAGTGATTTCAGTATCATTCTCATTGATCTGTCTCTTCTTTTTACGTGCACGTATGACTGGCCTAGGGTTGCCAACCATCCTTTTTTGAAAAGGACAGTCCTTTTTTGTAGATTTTTGTCCTTGTCCTTTCTTGAGTTCGGAAAGGACGCCATTTGTCCTTTTCTGATAACAATCTTGTTCCAAACAACAGTTTTATAACAAAACTTTTGTTTAAAAGGAAGTAATTATAAAGTCTTAAGTCGAGTAACATTTTATAAATTCATTTCTTCACTTAAATGTTAACGTTCCGTGTAGCGGAAAAGTATAAATTTAAAAATAAATATTACCATAAATTTTGTCAATGCATGACTCAATGGGTCAATATCTGTATATCAATAAAAATATTTACTTTAAGAAAATATGCAATAAAAAAGCATGCAGTATAAATTGTAATAAATTATAAATAAAATTTTACTTCTTTCCCTAACCTTGTAGACAGTATATTGGAATTGATGTTCTTGTCCTTTTTTTCAAACTTCATGGAGTTGGCAACCCTAGGTCACTGTGCTTTATCGTCGATTTCCTCGACAGCAGCAATAACAGTAGCTGGGTCATCGCGAATCTTTTGTAGCTGCTGCATCGAAGCTGAGACCATATCAAGTGCTCTGACAACATCCACATTGACTGTCTGTAGATAGCGACTGAGTGGGCCTGTTATCATGAATATTTTATGAAACAGGCAAGCTGTTGCCAGATATGCTCGACTCTGAACAATGTGAAGTAGACCAGCTGCTTCCGAACGCTGTTTTTGACTAAACTCTTGAGAAGTGGTGATCTCATTCAAGGTTTCACATATCGATGTGTATCTAGATATGAATACCAATGCGATTGGATTGTGTAAACATAACATATAATGTCTCCAACAGTCAACATTACGGTCAGAAAAAGCAGACTTTACCAAACTCAGACGCATTTCTAATGTAGTATTTGAAGCATGTTGTAGGCACAGCAAATGGTCACAAACACCGCCATCCACAGCAACACGAACACAAATACTAACCTGTTCTTGATGTGATACATCAGGAGATGTGTCAACAATGATGGACCATGCAACAGCTTTTTTATTTTCTTTACAATTTCGATCGTTATTTCTTCTCCAATTATATCAGTTATCTTCCTTTGAGTATCAATACTCAAAAAAGTTAGCTTGGAACCACGGCCCTGATTCTCAGTTTCCTGCTGTTGATGAAGAACCTTTTCTATTTGCTCTAGTGTTTGAATCATACACAGCAAGAAAATCAAGCAATTCCAAAAAATTTCCTCTGTTCTCATCTGAATCCAATGATTCTCTATGACCTATGAATGCCAAAGATTGTATACCAAGGTAACGTATAGCGTTGACAACCCTATGCACAAACATCCTGTTCTTTATAACTGCAGCTTTTCTCAAATTCTCCTCAGACTCACTTTGCTTCAACAATGCATTGGAGATTGAACTCTGTCTCAGAAACATCAGTTTGGCAACAACAGCCATTCTATGACTATTTGAAGTTTCATGTTTCCTTACTCCTTCCCATTGGTGCTTCCAATCAGATAAACCATTATTTGTAAATGAATTTCCTTGTTTCGACCGTTGATTTTCTCCTCGCAGACTGTTATCAGTAAACAGTATACATGTGATACAAAAAAGCGCATCTTTTGTCTCAGAATAGGACAACCAATGACGAACTAGCTTGTTGGTGTTGTAAAAAACACCATGTGAACAATGACGTTTGCGACCACCACTGACATTTCCTCTTTCTGAAAGGTACTTATCATCTGGTTGATTAGGTCTACAGCTCAGCACGCGTCGTTTTACATCAGCACTATATCTGAGATTGAGAAAAAAATAAATTGCCTTTATTTATTTTATGGTTAAGATAGGTAGAACTTAAATAGCAAAAATAACCTTTATTTATGCACATTATAATTTTTAGGAATTATATTTTAATATTAGTGAACGATAAAAATAAAATCACCTGTGCTTAGAATTTATTAGTGCTGTAGGATCAATTTTGTCAGATTTGAAAATAGATTCATCTGTTGTATCAACAGTTTCTTGACTAGACTTGATCGACTCTGGTTGATTAGGTACATAACTCGGTGCATGTACTGCATGTTGTTTTTCTTTGTCATCACCATCATCATCAGAGCTGGAATAGTTAATATACATATTTTATAGTTAAGGAAAAAATAACAAGAGACTGTTATTCATTAGAATTTTATAAATTGATTTTTAGAAACTTTTGTACTTACAATTACCTGCTATTTTCAGTGACAGTGACAGATGTGGATGACTCAGCAAATTGACCAGACTGAAGTTTTTTGGTAACAGTGATGTGATCTATCTCATCAGAGTCATCACTATGACTAGACTGCAATGTTTCAGCTTCAGTGAAAGATGTGCTTGTTTCAACAACTTGACTAGAATTGAGTGTTTCAGCTACAGTAACAGCTGACAGTGTTTCAGTGGCAGGTGTCACTTGACTAGGCTCAGCTTATTGACTGGAACTCTGGCGTGACTGAGCCTCCTCTGACCTACTCCCGCACCACTGCTGTAATTAAGGAGTTTCTGGATAGACCAATGGAAGTTCCTGCTTGGCCCTCACACACACAGTCAGTAGAGAGGTGTGTAAGGATGACAATTGAAGCAGCACAACATGTTTACTCACAAGAGAGGAGGGAGGCGTACATCAGTGGCCAGGTGGCCAGTAGGGAGCTCATGTCCAGGAACAAGAGCAAGGCAGACATGGCATCCTTGGCAAAGTTCAAGAAACCTATCTATATTTCTAAGTTTTAATATTGAAATACAATCAAAATGTCTTTAATTGTATGTATGTAAAATGTAGTTATATATGGCATCCTTGGCAAAGTTCAAGAAACCTATCTATATTTCTAAGTTTTAATATTGAAATTCAATCAAAATGTCTTTAATTGTATGTAATGTATGTAAAATGCAGTTATATACAATAAAAAAAATACTTGCAAAAATTGCTGATTTTTCGTAAACTTCAACTTCAAATATGAGTAGCTAGGAGTAGTCAAATCTGGATTTTAAAGCCATATTTCGATTTAGCACAGAAAAATGCATTATTTGGTCACTAGTAGTCTTTGAAAATCTAAAGATTTCACTTTGCTCCCTAAAATTGACACACCCTAATGCACATTCAAGAATATTCCTTTCAATTATATCTCTGTTTTTAACGAGCACTTTAGAACTATCCCACTTGATGCTATGATTACATCTACACATATGGTTAAACAAAGCATTAGAATTATTTTCTGTTCTACACGCATATTTATGCTGTTTTACCCTAATATCTAACGTTTTACCCGTTTGGCTTATATATACTGAGTTATATTGTGTACATCCGATCGAATACACACAACCAACCACATTATCCGGGCTATTCTTTATTAGGCGTGATTTAACAGTATTATTATACTTAAAGACTACATTCATACCAACTGCTTTAAATAAAGTCGGAAGATATTGAAAATTAACATGGTAAGGTAAGCAAGCTAAGGATATTTTTTATGCTCAAATTCCTTTACAGTTCATTATTATAATACCTATTCTTGGCTTTCCTAGGCAGTTATCTAAAAATGTAATAGGATAACATAATTTAGTACCAATATTCATGATATTCCATAACTCGGAATCTAAAACTTCAGGACTGACAACTCTCAATGTTCTAAGAAACATAGAAGAGAAAGCAGAAGATTTAATCGAGGGATTAATGAGGGTCAGAACTTATATATATGGAATTTTTTGACAGCAGAATTTTGCCTACGATTGTTAATTTTAACCTTGTTTGGTACAGATATATAGATGATATTTTATACCTTTGGCCTAATAATTTGGATGTTGACTTATTTCTTGGTAGGCTCAACAATTTAGTCCCACCTATTAAGTTCACGGTTGAAAAAGAAAATGATGGAAGCTATCTTTTCTGGACCTAAAAATTCGGAGTTACTCTAATTAGTTCAAATTTGAAGTTCATCGTAAGCCTACTAATAATAACTCTTATGTGCGTTTTTATTCTGCCCATCATCCCTCGATTAAATCTTCTATTTTCTCTTCTATAAAATCATACGCATCATTCGAAAGAGGATAGTTACAAGTTTGTACAGGATTGTATAGGTTTTGACAATACAAGACAAGATAAACTTAAGATACAAAACAAAATAAAAGCATGGCAGTTTTGCGTCAAACGTTTCCAGGCGAGTTAATCTCAAGATTTGGAGACGTTGAATGGCCCGCAAGATCTCCGGATTTTTCTCCCTTAGATTATTATCTCTGGGGATATTTAAAGAGTAGGGTCTACAGAAATAACCAACGACCTTGCAAGAATTGAAGGCCGCCATCACAAATGAGATACAGGCCATACCACCGCACACTCTTGCAAAAGTGATGCAGAACTTACAAGCAAGAACACTGGAATGCTTGGCAACTAATGGAGCACATTTGAAAGGAGTCATTTTTAAAAAATAAATATTTCATAATAAACTTGTAACTCTACTCTTTCGTATGATATATAGTTTTTATGAAAGGAATTAAATATTAAGAATATTTGGCTTTTTTTTATGGGTCCCATTTATCTGGATCACCCTTTATATGCTAATTTTTTTGTTTCCGTCCCGCTGTATATATTTTGGGCATCTCGTCTTCTCCTTTCACTTTTGAATACACGAAAGGCCTTGGAATAATTTTTCTTTTCCTTGTGGATTTGCATTATATATATATATATATTATATATATATATATATATATATATAGCGGGCAGACAAAGAAATCCCTTTTCCCCACCATTCTCAAACATTATGGAATCAAAACAAAAGCTATACACATGGGCATGAAACTGGCCCACACAGGAAACAGATTCTGTGGTATTTCCCGAAGCGACCACCAGAGGACGTCACCAAGGCCTATAAAACGCAGCTTCTTCCTCAAATCATTCTCACTCCTCACTTCTCGCTTGCCATTTTCTCGTCTTGGTCGATACGTCTCACTCTCAGCACCTTCGTTAGTAGCACCACTCGTCAAGCCACCCGCTCTCCGGCGAAGGCCGGAGAGTGGCTTGCTGCTCCTCCAAGGCTCCAATCGAGCCTACACGAAGTCTATCATCAAGTAAGGCTCTCTACCAAATCTCACTCCGCTCATACTTTGTTCTCGTAAATCTACTCTCTCCACGCAGCGCCATCACGACCTCAGCCGGCCTCAATTCCAAGTTACACTTCAACTTTAGAAGAACGAAGCAACACTTGAGGCGACTCTACAATTCCTTCCTGCAAGAAAGAACATCACTGCTGTACGCGTTCCGTTGGCCTCTTACCAGTTCTCTACCGGCTGTCAACTTCATCCTCTCGCCGGCAAGGCCAACCTGACTACAGAAGCACCTTTCGAGGCTCAGGTCATTTTCGACGGGCGAAAGGCAATACGGCCAAACCTCAAGCAGCTCTTCAATCTCCAGAGTATTCATCATTTCGGTAAGCCTACCTTCGCCTTCGTTGTTAAACAACGCAATACAGTCAACTTTCAAGCAGCTCTTCAATCTCCAGAGTATTCATCATTGCGGTAAGCTTTCGTTGCCTTCGTCTTAAGCAATTCACACGAAGTCTACACAGTGTAATCGTGCGTCGCGTTTAGGCTATATCCAAGTATACGCAATCAAACGAAAACTAACACTCTCAATAAGACCGCAATAAGGCCTATTCAAGTGTCGTACCAATATCATAATTTAGTATCACCCTGTTACTGTGATCATTCATATAATTTAACTATCGTGCATTTTATTGTTTATGTGCTCTTTTATGCATTTCATTCTTGACGGCCTAATCCAGTTACTGTACCAACCGTACGAGCCTTATTTCCCTTATTTCTGTTCAATAGGCTTCGTTATTTATTCTGTGTTCACTCGGCATGTCATTAGCCTACCTAAATTAGTGTTTATCATCATTGTACTGACTTAACAATTAGACTGTATAACCATTTCTTATTGCTAATACTCAGTCATCTTTAGCATAATATAAATGCCGTTGTATCATTGTTAATCATTATAAATACCTTTATTGAACTGTTAATCGCTGTGAATAAATAATTGATTTATTTTCCTAATTAAACACAAACCATCAAGGGAATTTTTCTCTCCTATTTAAATATTGTTTATTTGGGCAGTAAGCTCCAAATTGGTGACCCTAATTTCATAATTTTATTCAGTAATTATAGTAAGCCTACTTTCTTAGCCACATCAAATCGGTGATCCGTAGGCCATTATAAGTTGGTGACGCTGGAGTGACTATAAATTGATGACTCCAGCCTTACCATTAACCATCACTAATTATCAATCAATTAATCATTATCATTATTATAGTGCCAACTTTACGCAATAAACCAACATCAAATTGGTTAAGATTAGGCTACAATATATATATATATATATTATATATATATATATATATATATATATATATATATATATATATATATACACACAAAATACATTTATAAAATACAAAAAGGTGGATAGGAATATATACATACACCAGGACAAGGGGGGCACAAGAGAAGACCAGGAGCAAGCAAAAATGTTGATGGCTCTCACAAATGAGTTTATGCTGACAGAAGAGATACAGAAGATACCAGAAAAAATAACTGCCTAGATCTGGTATTCACAAATAACATGAACTTGATTGCTGATATAAAAATAACCCCAACCATTATCTCAGACCACAACTAAATCGAGATGTCAATAAATATGACGACAACATTAAAAGAAAATACATATATTGAGGAAAGAAAGCAAATTTGGGGCCTTTAACTTAAACTCCAAGACTATAAATTAGGAAGCAATCAGATCGCACATGGCCCAAATAGAGTGGAGAACAGTCTTAGAGAATAAAACAACTGAAGAAATGCTAACAACCTTGGAAGAAAAAACGCGAGAATTTTAGAAAAATATGCTCCGAAATCACAGCCAAAAGGAAAGAGGAGCTGGCTAGAGAGGCAAAAGAGAAGAATATCGCGCAAAAGAAAGAGAGTGGAGGCGAAGTTAGCCAACTTCGGAGAAAATGCCAGGAAAGTAATACAAAAAAACTGGACGGTATCGATAGGGAAATACAAGCCCTGATTAAGGACCATACAAAGAGGGAAGAGGAAAAGGCGGTACAAGCAATAAAGGAAAATAAATCCAAAATACTTCTATAGCTATGCGAAAAGGAAAACAAAAACGCGCGCTACTGTCGGGCCCTTAAGGAAAGAGAATAATGGACTAACAGACGATCTAAAAGAAACCTCTGAAACATTGAGAACCCAGTATGAATCAGTTTTCAGTACCCTAAAAAGTGACAAAGCGATACTGACATACTGTAGATGCATTCATTGAAGAGAAATTGCAAGGAGAATGTATAACAGACTTTGATTTTATCCCAGAAGATGTAGCGAGAGCCATAGGACAAATGAAACCACATTCAGCTGCAGGTCCGGACAATTGGAGTGCATTATTGATGAAAAACTGGTTGGTGGGCGGTAGGGGATGATCGCTCGACTGCGGACGGGTTGCGTGGTTTCGGGGGTGAGGTTGCGCACTGCTTTAATTCGGGCGCAGGGCTGGAGCGGTGAAGGCGGGAGTCGTCCATGCGTGGTTTTGGGGGTGAGGTCGCGCACTGCCCCGATCCGGGCGCAGGGCTGGAGAGGTGAAGGTGGGAGTCGTCCCCGATGGTGAGGCGGCGTCTGTGCATTTGGACGGGCACGTATTGCCTCAGAAATTTTCTGTTTCGCAGAGTCACTCTGCCTGAACCGTCAACCTTCACCACGTATTGATCGAACTGTCGCACTTCTATTACCAGGCCAGTCTTGTCCCATTTCCTGGGGTTGGGGCCGATCTGGTTCTGGATTCTGACCCTGTCTCCGACCACGAGTGGGGGTAACCGTCTGGTGTGCTCGGACCAGTATTCAGTGGCTCTCATGTGCCTGTTCCGCAAGGCATCCTCCCTCGCCGCCAACGTCCCGAGCCAGGTATCGTGTGGCTTGTACCTGCCGGGCACGATCGGGATGAAATCTTTGATCGGACGGCCGAACACACACATAGCGGGAGACAGCTTGGTATCTTTGTCAGGCGTGTTGCGGTATTGTAGCATGGCTCGCTGAAAAGCGTCTGTATCGAGCTCACCGTTCGGTCCTGTGTTGTCTGTGATCAGTCGTTTCGCTGTTTTCACACCAACTTCGGCTCTGCAGTTTGAATGTGGAAAAGCTACCGAAGCCAGACGGTGGTGTACGCCCCAGTTCCCCAGGAAGTGACGAGTAGCCGTGGATGTGAACTCAGGGCCGCCGTCAGATGACAGTTCGTCGCAGATGCCATAAGTCACGAACACCCTACGCAGGCTGTTGATGAGGCCTCTGGCGCCATCCGTGGTCCTCTCCACAATCGGCCAGTTTGAGTACCTGTCGACGATCACCAGGTAGTTGGTACCTTTATAGTGGAAATAATCGGCACAGATGCACTGGAAAGGGTAGACGGGGGACACCGGAGGAATTGGAGGAGCACTGGGCTGCGAAGGTGCCATACGGTTGCAATGGTTGCAACTGTTCCTGAGGGTAGTGATAGCAGGGGTGATGCCGGGCCAGAACACTGACACCTCAGCCCTCGCGACCATCGACGATACGCCCTGGTGGGCTGCGTGGAGCGCACATCCTGCCGGAGAGGGAGGGATCACAACACAGTTTTTGAATAAAACGACGCCGTCCACCGTGTACAGATCCTCTCGGAATTGGTAATATTCTCTGAGTAGGGGTGGAAGCTTGCGACGGAAGTCAGGCATGCCTGACTCGATTATCGAGACGAGCTCTGTCATGTGTTGGTCGTTGCTCGTCGCCAATCTTACCCGGTCCCAGGTAACGGACTGCAGCGTGTTCAGAGCTGAGATCGCGGAGACCTCGTCGTCGAGGGCTTCGTAGTTGTACGCAGTCGTTCCCTCTGTGCGTATGCCAGCTAAGAATGAGTGGCGCAGAGCAGATGCCGACGGTAGGTCAGCATCAGCGTCTTGGCTACTAGCGGAGATGTCGTCTGCCAGGAGCATCTTCTCAGGTTGGCGGTCGCCGGTGGGGTGGCGGGACGTAGCGTCAGCAGCGCGATGCCTCGCACCAGGTACATGGATCATGCGAAATCTGTAGCGGAGAGTCTTCTCCTTCAGATTTCTCAGTCGAGCATTCGGTAAGTCTTCCAGCGACCTGTCGCCAAACACCTTCAGCAGCGGTTTGTGGTCAACAGCGATGATGAGGTCATCGCAGCCGAGGACGAAGTACCTGGCCTTGTCCAGTGCGTCAGCGACTGCCAGAGCCTCCCCCTCGATCGGCGCGTAGCGTGACTCGGCGGGGTGGGTGAAGCGACTGCCAACGAGGGTGACCATCCAACCAGTGCGGCAGCAAAAGGGTTCAGCACCAGGACATTCACAGTGCTTCTGGGATAGCCAGAATCCGATCCCTGACTTCGACCAATCGGTCGCAAGACAGGTCGGCTTTGTTTTGTCAAATATACTTACACCCTCCTCGATCTCACTGATGATCACCACCTTCGACTCTTCAAACAGATTGTTGAGTTGATCATCCCATCGGAAGGGCGTGCCGGGCTTCAAGAGTTGGCGAAAAGGTATTATTCTCTTTGTCATAGCGAAAGCATACGCCACCTGGTTAATTAGCCCAAACCATGAGCGAATGTCGGTTATGTTCGTTGATGTAGGAAAGTCACGGGTGGCCTGCAGATACTTCTCGCAGGGTCGTACTCTATCGAGTGTGATTTCGAAGCCAGCAAACTCCACAGTGTCTTGTCCAAATACAAACTTCTCAGGGTTCAGCGTGATGCCGTGTCTGCCGCAGATGTCAAGCCAGTTGACTGCTTGGAAGAAACTTTGTCTCAGGTCGTCCGACCAGAGCAGCGTATCGTTGATACACTTGGTTTTGTTTGGAACGTCCGATACTATTTCGGCGTAACGTCTCGAATAGCCATCACCAGAGGCGATATAGCCCTGGGGTGCCGTGCAGTACCGGTACTTGCCCCACGGAGTGATGAAGGTAGTCAGGTGACGGTCTTCCTCGCGGAAGGGCACGCTGTGGTATCCGTTCCAAGCATCGAACACGGTCTTCTTCTTGCCATGGGGCACCGACCGTGCCTGGTGGAACGGTAACTGAGTATGGTGTGTCTCGCGGGTGGCATGTATGTTCAGGGGCTGGAAGTCGACCGTGCGGCGTGGCTTCCCGTCCTTCTTGGCGCACACCACCATCCGGTGACACCATGTCACCAGTTCGCCGACCGGCACTGGCTCGATTACGCCCAATTTCACGTCTTGGTCGAGTCCACGCTTGACGCCATCTTGCCAGTGAAGAGGGACGGGTACCGGGGTGTGATATGCTACCGGGTCTCCATCATTGGCAACGGCTGATGCGCACACGTGTTAAATGTGCATGACTTGTAGTATTCGACCAAGTACTGCCGCAGTCTGTCGCGGTTCTTCTCAGTCGCCAGGAACGGTAGTTGTGATGGCGGCCGGATCGGTGTTTGACGTATTGGGCAGTCGCATGTGCTGCTCTGACCGCTCTCGCTGCTGATAGCACTATCTCTCGCCGGCACCTCATCGCTCGCGGTGTCGGCTGGCTGCCGAGGTTGCCTCGAGTCGATGCGAAGACATCTCACCGATCATCGGGAAGTTGTCGGTGATCATACCGAGCGCGATGCATGCCTCCTTGCTGAGGAACAGCTTGTCGGAGTTGTCCGTGACATAGGTGAGTTGACGAGTTGTTACCACCTTGCCGGTTTTGATCTTTCCAGAGAGTCGCAGGATGACGGCGCCGAGTATTTTGATGCATCCGTTGTTGGCGGCGTGCATTCTCATCGTGACGGGGATAAGGTCGGCTTGTTTGAGGCCTATGTGGTGGATGAATTTGATGCCTGCCAGACAGCTCTGGCATCCGGTGTCAGCCATCGCACCGAGTGTAGCAATCTTGGGCGCGGCCTTTAGCTCGAATCCGAATGCAGCGTAATCTTCATCGACGGCTGTCACTGTGAGGTTTATGAATGGCTGAGGTTTGGAGGCTTGCTTAATCCATGTGTCGGAAAGGCGATGATAAAGATGATGGTCAAGGGCGATGACTCTCCTGATGCGGCGTCGGCCAGTTGTGACAATCGAGTAGAGGGCCTCGAATACAGCACCTTCTTCGCATATTGCATGTGAATTCGCTACTATCTCGACTCTTGATGGTTTGTGCTTGCTCCTATACGCTGCTTGAAAGTGGTTCTCACGATTGCAGTGGCTGCATGTGTGGCCATAGGCTGGGCAGGCTTTCTTTCGGACCCTGCCTGGGGCACTTTTGCTGTGCCCTTTCCTGCCGTAATATGAGCACACCTCATGGTTGCCGACTGTCATCTCCTTCAGAGCGTCCTTCTTGTTCCGTCTGTAGGCGCTGTTAGCAGCCTCGACGCCCTGAGAGTCGAGGAGACGTGATGCTGAGCGCTTGCCGGATTCTTTGGCCTCGACGAACTGGAAGACCTGCTCTAATGTCATGTTCTGGTTCGTGTTGCCGAGTAGGTCCAGTTGAATCTCGGGGTCCTCAATGCCGCGGGTCAGGACGTCGCGCAAGATGGCCTCCGTGTAGTTCACATCCGCATCGCAGCTCGAGCATTTGGTGATGTACTTGCATACCCCTGCCTGACCACGGAGTCGGGAGCCGAATGAACGTACGGTTTCGTCACGGTCTTGGCGCATGTTGTGCAGCGCCACTCTAGCAACCATGATGCTCTCTTCTCTGACTGCGAGTTTCTTTATGGCTGCGAGCACCTCACTTTCACTTCTCCTCGTCAGACTACCACCGGCTGACCGTGTGAGGTCTTTGCAAAGGGGTTCATCGCAGCACTCCAGTAGCTGCACCACTTTGTCACGACCCGTGATTTTGGTGGCATCCACATAGTCCATCCATTGCGATGTGAAGTATGACCATTCCTCGCTCGTACCGGCTGAAGATATTGTTGGGCTCTTCACCTTCTCCACTTTGGCCGTGGCACCGGCAGCGGACACGGAATGGACAGTGCAGTGGGCTGTGAGGAGTGCTGCTACACTGGCGTCGCTGTGTGCGAGGGTTTCATATGCGCACCCCTCAATTGGACATTTCACCACGGGCATGTTGGCCTGTTGAGATTCACTATTGTTTTGTATAAAGTTCCATCATAAATAAGATTCCACTTTTTGTTATTACGTTTACTGACCAATATCCATAACGCTAAACAATGATGGAACTCTGAAACATACAAACAAAACATAAACACATACATGAAAAATAAAAGCATCAACATGAAGACACCAATCAATAATAATGAATATTCTCTAATTATCAGAATTGGAAGTATGCAACTCAGTACCACAAGGGACAGTACTGGCTCCACTCCTGTTCATTATCATGCTAACAGACATAGACAGCGGAGTAGCAACAGTATAGTAACATCCAGTGGCGGCTCGTGACTAAAAATTCTAGGGGTGCTGTCTCTAAGAATGGGTTGAAATAATTACTGAAATAAAAGGATGAGCATTGAGCAATGAATAAAAGTTTCAAAAGTTATTGAAAAAGTTATTCAGTGAGCTCATCCTTATATTGTTCTTGATTATTTAAATTGTAAATAAAAAATTTAGGGGTGCTGCAGTTCCGCAGTGCCTACCGACGAGCCGCCACTGGTAACATCATTTCCCGATGATACAAAGATCAATAGAAAAATCAGCGATGTAAATGAAGTGGAGGCCTTGCAGAGGGACACGAACAAAATATACAAATGGTCAGAAGACACAACATGACATTTAACACAGAGAAACTTCAGCTCTTGAGATATGGTAGATAAGAGGAACTTAAACAGACTGCATATTATGCTCCACATAGACAGAAAATTCAGAGAAGCACGAAAGCGATCGATTTGGGGATAATAATGACCGATGATGCCAAATTCGAGACACAAAATCAGATAGCGATAAATAAAGCAAAAAGAGTCGCGGGACAGGTACTAAGAACGTACTAAAACCTGACAAGTCACTGCGGTTATGTGGGGATTACCGTTTAACAGCAAATAGAGCAGTTCTTCTAGATTTCTACCCTATAGGCTACCCAAGGCTGATGAATTATTTAGCTCTCTTGCTGGGGGTAAGTATTTCACAAAACTAGATATGTCACAAGCTTATGCTCAACTAAATTTAGACGAAAATTCCTAAGTGCTAACTATCATAAATACGCCCGAGGCCTATATAGTTACAATAGGCTATGCTATGAAATAGCATCGGCTCCGGGTATTTTTCAGAGAACAATAGACCAAGTTCTAGGTCACGTTCTGGGTGTACTTTGTTTTCTAGATGATGTCCTCATTTTAGGTTCATCTAAAAAAGACTAGATTAACAACAGTTCTAAAAAGACTCCGGGACACTGGACTTAAGCTAGAAAAAGAAGTGTTTTGGGGTCACAAATGAGGTTTCGTATTTGGAGTGCCACATAGATGCCTCGGGCATTCATCCAACGGTGGATAAACTAGAAGCAAATAAAAAATACACCTCCACAAAACATCACGCAGTTACAAGCTTAATTAGGTCTCCTAAACTTTTATAGGAAATTTTTGCCTAATGCATCGACTTTCTTTGAACCCCTAAACAGTAAAGATGGGAGAAAACCAAAAGAAAGCATTTGAGGTTTCAAAGGACATACTACTAAGGTCCACTTTCCTAATGCATTATGATCCTAAACTTCCTCTCGTAGTTTCAGCAGATAACAATTCTTATGGAATTGGGGCAGTGTTATCTCACCTACGGTGTAGGTAGGCCTATCTGTTTCGCTTCTAGAACACTAACTGAGACTGAAAGGCGATATGCACAATTTGAACGCGAAGCCTTAGCTTTAGCATTTGCAGTAAAGAATTTTAATTTCTATCTATGGGGTCATGAATTTCAATTAATCACTGACCATAAGACTCTTTTAGGTTTATTTTCACCTACTAAAAATATTCCGGTTATAACCTCAGGTCGGATTCAACGATGAGCACTGATTCTACAAGCCTATAAATTTGACTTAGTACATCGGTCAGGCAAACTTCTAGGTACGGCTGATGTTCTAAGTAGGTTGCCCTTAGAAAATCCAAATGAACGTGTACCTATACCTACAAAATGGGTTCACTTGTTGAAGTTTTTGGATTCCATTCCAGTGACTACAGTACAGAGAGAGCAGTGGACAAAATCAGACCCTATTCTGTCGAGGATCATCTATTACTACTCAGTTGGTTGGTCTACTAAGTTTGAGGGTGAATTACAGCTTTTTCATCAACGTCAGTCTGGCCTCTCAATGCAAAGTAGCTCTCTTTTGGGGTCACAGAGTAATAATTCCGATGAAGATAGATCGAATTTAGTGAAGGAACTTCATGTTGAGCACCTGGGCACAACAAAAATGAAAGAGCTGGCTAGAGCTTATTTCTGGTGGCCCTGTTTAGATGGAGAACTCAAATTGTTGGTTCGTTTCTGTCAAAACTATCTTGGGAACAAAGATCTTCCAAGGAAAGGTCCACTTCATCTTTGGGAATGGCTTACTATACTTTGGCATAGGATCCATGTTGACTAAACAGGTCCTATAAATAACATCTATTTCGTAGTTAGTGTGGTCGCCTACTCTAAGTGGGTAAAAATTTTCCAACCACTTCCACGACTTCGGGTGTTACTATTCGCCTACTCCGTTCGTGTTTCACTCTATGGGGTTTACCCGTAGTTCTGGTTTCCAACAATGGTACTTGTTTTGCCAGTGAGGAATTTCATTCTTTTGTCCACCTAAATGGCATTAGACATGTCCATTGTTTTTCACCCATCTACTAATGGTCTCGCAGAAAACATGGTCCGTACTTTCAAGTCGTGCTTGCGTCATTCTCATGGGGAGGAAATGCAAGTGGTGATGAATAAATGTTTGTTTAAATATCGACTAACATCTCACACAACGACTGGGGTGTCTCCTAAACGCATGATTGGCCGGGGAATTCGTTCTGCTTTTTGATCTGTTACGTCCAAACGAAGCGTTAGAACGAGTTTTACGACATCAGGAAAAACAGAAGTTGTATCACGACACTAAGAAAATGAGAGTTATAGAAGCGCAACCTAATGATCCCGTTATGATTCACAACTATGGGTCTGGACCAAAATGGGTTCCTGCATCGGTGCAGGAGAGAAAGGGTCCTGTTTCTTTCAAGTGTCAACTAGAAGATTGTCGTTCTATTAAACGCCATCAGGACAAGATATGGGAACATGAATTGCAGGATGACCAGAGTCCTCCGGGAGGGAGCCCCGATTCTCCTGAAAATGGTTCAAATAGCCCACCTAGGCGGGTTACACCTATTCATACTACACAGAGGCGTACCCAGGATTTGGTCAAGTGGGTTGGGGAGGTGAGTAACTAAAACAAAGGTGTGTTTATACCATACGAGTATGTATATACTCGTACATAGATATTTACTGGAGCCAATATTCATGTATTAACAAAGCCTTATTTACAGCAAGTGTAAACTAAATTAGATAAATGAACAGATTTACTGCACATTTTTTTCACATTCTACAGTCTGGTTAGCGAATTTTTTACTTTTTTAAATTCAGATAACGTCTTTTTGACTAATAGCGGAAAGTTTGAATATTCAACAAATATAAATACTGTAAACTAAAAAATTTGCATGTATCGGTCACCAATACATGCAAATTTTTTAACGTGTAACTAAAACAAAGGTGTGTGTGTGTGTGTGTGTGTGTATACCAAGCAGGTTTCATGCTATCATATATACCGAGTGTCCCAAAAGTCAGTTTACCGAAGAAAATGTTCTCCTAAGGTGAGTTTACTACAAAAAAAAAACTTGTTTCATAAATATATTTACAAAACATGAGAATAGTTCTGGTTACAATAACTGTTCAAAATGTCATCCATGTTGTTCGATGCACATCTTGTATCTGTCAACGGTTGACCGGCAAATTGCTTTACATAGTTCCTTATCATTGCTTAAGAGCTGGAATGCTTCACAAATGTAGTCTTTAAGGTCCTGAAGACATGCTGGCTTTTTGCTGTAAAAAAATTGTCATAATGTTTAGAATAATCATCAGGAGAAAACATTTTCCTCGGTAAACTGACTTTTGGGACACATTGTGTATATTATGAAAGCTTGGTTTGGCTGTTTTTGGGCTAGCTTTTAATCATGATTTGGCGGGTTTTCAATTTTTTACCTGGCAACACTGGCCTCGGATGACAGGTTTAGTATTAATATTTTATATTAATGCATATAGAATAAATTCATAATAATTTAAGATATATTTTTACTATAAAATATACAAACTAAAACAAAACCTGCTTATCTCGGTAACTGTACGTACAAACTTTAGTACATAGTTATAGAGATAAGCACATCAATAGAAACCGGTATAAGACCCAAGGAGGGGTTCAACCGCCTCTGTCGTCCCCCCTTTGGTACATCCCTGCTACTACATCAACTCCACTCCGCAGATCGATGACTAGGGTCTCCCAACCCCCCGACAGACTTAACTTGTAGGGGAGGAGTGAGGTGACGTGTGTGTGTGTGTGTGTGTGTGTATATATATATATATATATATATATATATTCTAAAAGTCACTGAATGGAAAAGTCACTGAAAAGAAACTAAATGGTAGCACAAAAACATAAACACGAAGACGCGGTCTGTTCGTTGTATGGGCTGACCTAAGTAGCATGTATTTTTCTATCCGCAGCAATCGTTGATTCTAATTTCTATTTGGTAATTAGGTTAAGTTGTCTAATTATTATGTCAGTTATGGGTAATGTTTATAACTTCTAAATTAGTAAATAAGGACTGAGTTGGCCGAGGTTGGTTGACACTGGCACAAACAGTAGGCCCCGAAAGAAGTTCTAAATCAAAGCACCTGTAAGTACCTTTTATGTCTATTTGCTAACCTTATACCTAACGAGGTCTAACACCTGACGTTATTAAATAAGTAAAGCTATTACCAGGAAGACTACACATGGATGAAAGGGTCAAGTATTATCTTCACAGAAGGCTTTTAAGTGGTTGTTAAACAATGAATTGTTATTAACTACATTAGCATCGAGAGCACCAATTGTTAGAAAATCTAGAAGTGGGAGAGCCATTGTTGTCCCAAGGCGATATGATGACTAAGCTGATTGATGCAGCATTGCTTGTATATATTAAGTTAAGGTGTGTATACACTATATCCATCTCATAATAGTAAGGTTAGTGAAAAATTCACTTAATTTATAGCTAGCATTTTGGGGCTCTTGTGGCATTATTACTTGGGCACTCTTGTGGCATCATTGTTTAGGCACTCTTGTGGCATCATTTTTTGGCGGCACTGCGCGTCCTTTGTTGAATGCGGCATTTACAGGGCGTGGGCTTATAGACAGCTCGCTTGCAATTCAGTTTGGTTGTTTAGATAAAAGATTATTGCATCGTGCAATGGTGCAGGTTGTTTTGTTGTTGCAAGGTTTAGGAAGAAGACCATCAATAGTGCCCCATTTGTTTTCCTTAATTTTATTCTACTGAGGCCTAAAGTAGGCCCATATCGAGTCAGCAACCCTGAGGTAGGACCTAATAGGACCTCTAAGTTCGTAAGTTTGTTTTAGTCTAGCTTAACTTAGGCTATAAGTAAAGTAGCCCTTCAGAGCTTGGCCGTTAAAGGCTCAACTGGGATTCTGAACCCAATCAAAATAAATAAAATAACACCAATAAATAATAGCTACACATGTTGTATCCAACTCATCAATAATATTGCTGATCTGCTTCAATTTAATGAGGTTGTGAAAAATGTTCTGTATGAATTGGTCCCCAATTAACCAACCGCTAATATCTCCAGTCTAACTGTAGAGTAGGTTAAGCCTAGCCTTGTAGGGGTCAGCCTAGAGATTACGGAAATGGTCCAGAGCGGGTAGAATAAATTAAAGTCCACAGTAGGACTCCTCACCAAATTAGATTTGGGTAATTTACCTTAGCCTCTGTTAAGCTATGCGTTGATGCTAAGTCTTAGACCACAATGCAGGCCTAATTTAACTGGGCCTAATTTAAACGTTATCACTAAATGAGGCTTAGAAATACAAATGTTCACTTACTGAGTGTTATTAGATAAGTTCTGGTCTCCTTAGTCAGGCCTGATCTTCTTCTTGGAGTCTTTCTTCAATTTGCCTAATTTAGGTGAGTGCACTTGCTGGTTCTCCGCTCTTCCGTTTCAAGCCTCTTCGTTCGCTATGCCGCCGTTCACGCATGTTCTTTTGTTCAGGCTTTTTCCCCCAGCATCTTTTTGTTTGTCGATTGAGTGGTAGTGTGTTCCAATACTACCAAGCACGCTCTATTACACAGTATATAAATACTAGTGTGGAGAATAAATTTGGTGAGCAACCAATTGGTTTCATCCACCCAGTCACTGATATAAAAGGAGTTTAATAATTGTTAGATTAACTACCTACCTACTCAGCGGACCATTTTCGTTACTTCCCAACTACCCATACGTATCAGTTTTCCATATACTGGGGGCCCCTGGAGATAAAAATCTTGGTGTCATTGTCACCAATTTTTATGTCTGAGTGTAGACTAGCTAACTATTTGATTGTAAATGCCTGTTAATCCGATTAACAGTGACTATCCTCACCTCCTCATGGAGAAGATGTAGCATTTAATTAGAAGAGAAAATATACATCCAGAGGATGAAACTGTTCATGGTCTTTACCATAAGAAAAGGAAAAGTGAAAGTTAGACGATGAAATTACAATTCCCCAGTGTCTATTTTTTGCTATAAAACTAGTCTCGCCTTCAACGCTGTTTGTCGCTGAGGTCTTGTGTCTGTCAATATGGTAGTAGGATGTGTTACCGCTCCTACTGTCAAGGGTATAGTTACTGGAAGTTCAGTGTCTCCAGTTGTTACTGTCGGTGGAGATGGCTCTCCAGAATCCATTGTTTTGGATCCAGACTCTAGGAGGTACAAAAGAAAAATGTATATTGTTGTTAATTTGACCACGCTTGTTACCCCATCTGCCCCTGGTTTGAGTTCTAAAACTCTAGCCAGAGGCCAGTATTGTCTTGGAGTACTGTCATTTATTAGAACAAAGTCCCCAACCTTAATTGTGTCAGACCAATCCTTCTTAGTTTGTTTCTTTGTTTGTCTCTCCCTTAGACCCATCATTCTGTAGGTATAGCCGTATAGGTTCGCATTCATTTCGATTTTCTAAAGGCAACCTACTTAGAACATCAGCCGTACCTAGAAGTTTGCCTGACCGATGTACTAAGTCATATTTATAGGCTTGTAGAATCAGTGCCCATCGTTGAATCCTACCTGAGGTCATTAATGGAATATTTTTAGTAAGTGAAAATAAACCTGAAAGAGACTCATGGTCAGTAATAGTTTGAATTCATGATCCCATAGACAGAAATGAAATTACTGCAAATACTAAAGCGAAGGCTTCGCGTTCAAGTTGTGCATATAGCCTTTCAGTCGCAGTTAGTGTTCTAGAAGCGAAACAGCTAGACCTATCTACACCATCAATGTAGTGAGATAACATTGCCCTAATTCCATAGGAACTGCTATCTGCTGAAACTAAGAGAGGAAGTTTAGGATCATAATGCACTGGGAGAGTGGACTTTAGTAGTACGTCCTATGAAGCTTCAAATGCTTCCTTTTGTGTTTTCTCCCATCTCCACTGTTTCCCAGATCGTAATAACTATTTAGGGTTCAAGGAAAGTCGATGCATTAGGCAAAATTTTTCCTATAAAAGTTTAGGAGACCTAAATAAGTTTGTAACTGTGTGACGTTTTGTGGAGGTGGTGCATTTTTTATTGCTTCTAGTTTATCCACCGTTGGATGAATGCCTGAGGCATCTATGCGGAACCCCAAATATAGAAACCTCATTAGTGACCTAACAACACTTTTCTTTATCTAGCTTAAGTCCGGCATCCCGGAGTCTTTTTAGAACTGTGGTTAATCTAGTTCGGTGTTCTTTTTTAGATAGGCTGACCATACGTACCGTTTTGAACGGGAGAGTACCGTTTTGTATGGGTTTTTGTATGGGTTCTGTCACTGAAGAATAATTGTAAGCTCAATATGTTTATGTACTTACTTTTTCATGAATACAGAATATTACATAACCCCCGTCCATTTTTTGCCATCCCAATGTCCCGTTTTTGTCTCAAGGAAATATGGTCAGCCTATTTTTAGATGAACCTGAAATGAGGACATCATCTAAAAAACAAAATACACCCGGAATGTGACCTAGAAGTTGGTCCATTGTTCTCTGAAAAATACCCGAAACCGATGCTATTCCATAGCATAGCCTATTGTATCTATATAGGCCTCGGTGCGTATTTATGAGAGTTAGCTCTTTAGAATTTTCATCTAAACTTAGCTGAGCATAAGCTTGGGACATATCTAGTTTTGTAAAATATTTACCCTAGCAAAAGAGCTAAATAATTCATCAGGCTTGGAAATAGGGTAGCAATCTAGAAGAACTGCTCTATTTGCTGTTAAACGGTAATCCCCACATAACCGCACTGACTTGTCACTTTTTAGTACAGGAACTACCGGAGCAGCCCACTTAGCGTGTGTAACTGATTCGATCATTTTATCTTTGAGCAGCCTATCAATTTCTAAATCTACCTACTCCCGCAGTGCATGTGTAATTGAACGAGCCTTACAAAATTTTGGAGTTACATACCTCTATGCAGACCTGATGGTCTTTCAGTTTGCCTACTTCAGGGCCAAAAAGAGAAGAAAACTCCATTAACAATGAGTCTATGTCAGATGGATATGCGAGTGTATGCACATCTGCCCGACCTTTTGGCAAAATTTTGTCAATAGGCAATTTCAAAACATCAATCCAATCACGGCCTAGTAGAGTAGGCCCTTCCTCATCCACTACTAAAAGAGTTAAGGGATGAGACAAAGTTTTCTTGTTGAGTGTAACCAATGATGGGCAGTATCTAGATACATGTATCGCCGATACGTATCGATCGATACTTTTGTATCGGTATCGGTATCGCTTTAGCTACTTGACAAAAGTATCGATTTATCGGTATCGCTAGGGTCAATTTTCTTAAATGTATCGAAAAAAATCGATACTTCGTTACATCGATACATTAATAAGAATTTTTTAATATTTAAATAGATGTTATAATATGACACTACTGAGTTATATTTATGAATATACATAAATAATAATATTATTAAATATTTATTTAATGACAGTACTACTCTACTGGTCAGGTCACACAGTACGGCGCAACGTTTAAACACGTTTGTACTTGTGTTATTGTGTCTGACCAGATGTTTAGCCAGCTGGTATTTTTGAAGGGTAATAGTAATTACTTTTAATTGTTAGTGTAATATTTTCAGTCATTCATATATCCTACAAAATTAAAACATACTTTCATTAAATAAAGCAATTGTTTTTATTTACATCTATAAAACCCATTAAAATGTCGTTGATTTTACTTACAGTGCGTACAAATTACTAGTATAAACAATAATATCTAATACCTACACATTAAATGAATAATTATAAAAATGTACCGGCGATACATGTATCGGTATCGGTATCGCTTAAGACATCTAGAAAGTATCGGCCTATCGGTATCGCCTAAGACGTTCTTCATGTATCGATGTATCGGTATCGCTTTAGCGATTTTCATGTATCGATGCCCATCACTGAGTGTAACTGTGATGGCTGCTTCTCCACAAATAGGTATTTGTATGTCCCCATATTTTTTTTAGCATTGTTTTAGATGCATGTAGTTTTTAGGTGTATTTTTGAAAGTTTTGTCAAAAAATTGTTTTAGACATAACAGTTCGGGCAGCACCTGTATCTAGTTCTAGAAGAACTGTAATTCCATTTCGGCCTACATCTACAATATATGGACCTGTATTATCACCACTTTACTGCTCATAAAATAGGTACTCCACTCCAATGTTCGAAGCATTTCCATTTTGAGGATTAACACTAGAAATGTTATAATTGGAATTTTCACCCCTTGTTTTCTTTGAAAAACAAACTTTAGCTATGTAGTCTATTTTACTACATTTTCGGCAACCTGCTTCTTTTAAAGGACAGTCCTTCTTCCAATGGTGTTTACCACACCCAGTAGGTGGCTTGGAAGTCTTTGCCTCCTGTTTAACGTTCGAATTAGTAGATTTAGTCGTATTTACCGCATACCTTTTATTTGTTTGTCTAGTAGGCTCAGTAGGTCTGCTAGGTCAAGCAGATTTAAAGCTATTTACGTGTTGGGCCTTACTACTGTGACTGCCAAAAGCTCTAACATCTCTAGCAGCTGCTTCCCTAGCCGCAGCTATTTCTACAGCCTGACTAAAAGTTAGGTCCTGTATAGCTAATAGGGCTCTTTGGGTAGACTCCTCTTTGAGACCCATTACAAACCTATCTCTTAGCATTTCGTATAATTTGTCCCCAAATTTACAAGTACGGCTATAGGCTTTTATACCTGCAACAAACTCTGCAATGCTTTCATTCGCACTCTGATGTCTCGAATAAAATTTGAAACGTTCATAGCTGAGAACTACGCGGGGTTTGTAGTGATTGGTTAGGGCCTGTACCTATTCACTATATGTGCAAGTTTTCGGTGCTTTAGGAGCAACTAGGTTCATAATTAAGCCAAACGTTTTAGGGCGTATTATATTTAAGAAGGTAGGTACTTTCTTAGCATCAGGAATGGAATTTGCCTCGAAAAACAGCCTCACCCTAGTGGCATAAGCTTCGAAGTTCTCCCCAGAATCTTCGTAGGGGCTTATATGGCCAATCACCGACATGCTAGAATAGGGTGTGTCAATTTGGGAGGTGAAAATTAATTTTTGCCAATTCCTTCACTGAGGGGTTTTAAAAATAAGTTTTTGGATGTGAAGAATTCAAATCTGCTATTATTTTTGTGATTGTTCAACACTTAGCTTGGTAAATCTACGTTTGATTAAAAAGCACATGAATTGCTCTCGGAAAACAACATTTATTAATTTTAGCTTCTCAAAATGTCAGGTAATGCTATAAAAATTTTAGTTTCTCTGCATAAAACATATCCTAGTAATCATAAAACATATCCTTGTAATCATAAAACAACATTAGAAAGTAATGACATCAGTAAAAAAAATATTTAAACAACAAGTTTCATCAAGTCTTGCTTTGATTCGTTCTTGGACATCAGCCGCCGACTTGCTTCTTGGCCTCTGATATAGCCCTCACGTTTCTCATGTGTATACACCCTGCCTGCTGCCTCTGTGACTTGTTTCACACACCTCTCTATTGACTGAGCGTGACAGGGCCACTGTGGAACTTGCATAGGCTTGTCAAAGAACTTCTTTACGTCCGCTGTAGTCAGTTTACATGTCAAAGGAGGTTCAAATACCCCCCGTCAGACCAGTCTGTCAGCTCCAACACGGAAGAAGCACTGGGGTTGATGGAAGGTGTCTTCTTGGGACGTACAGAAAGATCTCCAAGTGTGTTATCATCTCCACCCCTCATGTCAACAATCTTTTGGACACCAGCTCTCCTCTCCTCACTGTCATCTGAGCACAAGAGTGTCTGGATTATCATTTCGCTGAATGCATACCATGCTGAGCGCTTGATGGTTGGCAAAACAGCATCCACTACAGCCTTCTTTTGCAGCCTAACTAGCCGCAGCTGAAACAAGATGTGGCGTGGGCCTTCCACCCAAGAGTGTTTTACTTTGATGTTGAACCAACAGGGGTAGTACACACCAACAATGTATTCCACTATCAGTCTTAAGTTGTTGAGGGTTTTGCCTTTAAGGCCATGTTTTGAAACCCATATGCGACAAAGCCTGTTTGCTATTGTCAACCACCTTGAATGGCTCACTGGACCAATTTCAAGAAGGGCCAGATCTGTGGGAAGTTCTCCTGTCATTATGGCCTGTGTGATCCTATACCCGTACGCTTGATCAGTAGAGAGATCCTTTACGACATTGTCACTTAGTGAAGTAAGAGGCTCTCCAATTGAGAGTTTGGTGAATGAAGGATCAATTTCAAGTTCGGTTGCAGTTTCTAGCATCTTGCCAATGTTACCTGTCCACTTATTGTTAGACAAGGTCTTCCCATCCAGTGCTGTGATCAAGTGTCGCAGGGGTAACTCGTTAGTGTGGAGGGCACAAACCAACCAGATCAGCTTACGGCAAAGCTTGACCTCTACCCAATGCATGGAACCACCCTCCCAGCCAGTGTTAACATTTGTAGAATCACCTCCAATGGCCTGCAGGCTTTTATCAATGCCTTTCTTCATGAAATCTACAAGATTATCAGCAATAACTTCAGCAGGTTTTTTTCTCGTTGAGCCTTTCTCAGGAGTGAAGTGGTAGAGATATCTTCCACCTGGCTCACTGCACACAGAATAATGCTCTTTGATGATGCTGGGGAACTGACGATCTGAATTGTCTGCTTTCAGCATAACTTTAGTTGTATCTTGACGGCCGTCAAAGAAGATGCAGTCAATTTCACCCTTCTTACAAAGATCATCAAATTCCTGATCCAGGGATCTCATAACTTTTTCTTGGGCCCTCTTGACTTTATTGTGATCAACTACAAGTCTCTTGTCTTCTTCAGTGATCAAGCCAGCATCCATAAAGGCAGCAGTGGTGATGGCAGCTGTGGCACGCAGGCCAACACCATATCTGATGCTATGCATAGCAACATTAGGTATTTCTAATGTGTTGTACTCTGGCTTTTTATTGGAAGTTGAAGACGTGCTTGGTATTTCTAATGTCACTTCATAACTTCCATCCTTTCCATCTTGAGCATCAGCTATTTGTTCTTCATTTTCATCATCAGAGAAAATTATTTCATTTGATGGCATTGAAACATCCTGCTTACGTGTCTGCTTATATTCAGCAAGCCTTCTTCTTTCGTCTTCTTGCCGCTTCTGCTTTTTGACTTGTCTGTTGTGCTCAGATTGATCTGGCAAGCCAATCTGATGTGGTCCAATAGAACCAGACTTGTCTCTCTGACCTTTAATGAAAGCAAGTTCCTTCACAGGGATCTTCATCTCCCTAGGGCATGTACAGTTAATGTGAGTTTCGTTTTTACAACCAGCATCTGCAAGGCAGCCAAATTCAGAGCAGAGAACAATTTTACACTTGCAACTGAGGATGTCAAAAAGCTTTTCAAGTTTTGCAATGAAAGCCTCTTTGACATGTAGCTTTCCTCTCCCAAGAGATATATTTTTGGCCTGCTCCCAGCTCACTTGGATCTTGTTTAAGATTGTGACTCGTGAATTTACAACGGGGGCTACAAAAGAACTGTTTTGCTCGTTCCCACTTTTCAAGCACTTTAGGGTAAATGTCCTTTGCAAGACTGGCTGCTGGGTAGTTTCTCACATCCTCACCACTTTGTTCTCTTAGCAGTAGCCCATATTTCAGAACGTCTCGCAGAGTTGGGAGTTCAGAGGGCAACAACTCTCTACCAGTTCCAATTAGGTTGCTCATATTTGTGAATGCCCCCAGTCTTGTCCTCCTTTTAGAAGCCATTGTAGGTCAATTCCCACTGGTTAGGATGGTAGCACTGACGGACAAGTAATCTTCAGCACACTGATGAATATGTTTCAACCTGTGAAATAAGCAAAAACAGCAGTGCATTATATATACACAGCATATATAATTATATAAATAATTATTATATAATTCCACAAAAAAGTCAAAAAAGTCACTATTTTTATGTAGCTTCTTACCAAGCAAAACTAAATTATATTAAATTAACAAAAATATCTTTAGAATTCCTAAGTCATGCTGCAACTTTTTAGCACTCCTCATATTTGGAATTTGAAAGTTGAAAAATTCGACACACCCTAATGCTAGAACAAAACCGATTTAGGCCAAATAACGTGAAGTAGGTAAGATAGGGTTTATGTTTGATCTAGTTACTCCCCCGTTAGGGCTGAATAGGAAATTGTAATAGGGTTAGAGCTGAATAGGAATTAGTATTAGAGTTAGGGCTGAGTAGAAATTAGTATTCGAGTTAGGGCTGAGTAGGAATTAGTGTTAGAGTTAGGCCGGGGGGACCTAAACTATAGTAGGGTAGCTTACCCACACAAGCCAACCAAATCGAACCCAATTTTCCAAACAACCAAATAAATCCAATAAACCGAATAAATCCCATCCTCGTCGCCAAATGTGATAACGTGGTGGGTATTAGACCCCGCCACTTATTAAGTTATTTAAATAACAATAAAGGTACTTACAGGTGCTTTGATTTAGATCTTCTTTAGGGCCTACCATAGATGCCAGCGTCCCACAAACGACCTACTACTAGTCCTACTTTACTAATTTAGAAGCTATAGACATTACCCCTAACTGATATAATGATTCGACAACTTCCTGCTTAAATTAGTCACTTTAGAAACACACCAAATTAAACTTGACACCAACGATTTAGTCAGATACAAAACTACATCTCTTTTGTTCAGCCCAAATCAACGAACAGCCGCATTCCGCTGTTTATCTTTTTGTGTTGCCATTCCGCTTTCTTTTAGTGACTTTTCTCTTTAGTGACTTTTAGACTATATACATATATACAGAGATGGGCACCGTTACTCAAAATTGGCGAGCGTTACCGTTACTCGTCACTCTCTTAAAATGACCCCGGCGATACCGATACATCGTTACTTTGAAAATATCTTAAGACGATACCGATACTCGTTACAGTAACGTCGTTACTTTCGTTACTCGTTACATTGGTAAATTCATATATCATAATTGTATATCGTAATTAGAATATTAAAGCAAGTATAAAAAGTATGTAAAAACAAACGCAACTGTTTTTAGATAAATGGAGGTTTATTTCTGACAGACAATGATAACAGGACATTTTTGACAAAAAATATTATTTGAATAACAGAAAATTAAACATAGAAGTAAACAGAAACATTTCAATAGGAGCTGATGTAAAATAATAAACATTTCCAAAAATATATTCTAGCTGAGAGGTATAGAATTAAATTTTAAATGTAGCTAGGAGCCTAGGGTTTCCTTTTAGCATTACTAATTTTTCGAACGTGTTGTCGGAAAGACTTCCTCTCTTAGGGGCATGAATATGTCCTGCATAGCTGAAGAGACGCTCAACAGGAACCGAGGAAGGAAGTGGAGTATTGTACTTGAGGAAGAGCTTCTTAATTGAAGGATAGCCATCAAGTGACTGCAGCTGCAGCGCAGTGCTGTCATCATTGAAGTATTTCAACACTTCCATCTCTGATGCTGTGGTGTCTTCTTTCTTGACGTCAGCAGGAGCATGACCATATTCAAAGAAATCGTCGCTACTGCTATAAGCACCATCATCTGTCTTAGCTGGCTCCTCAGGTGATCTGTCACTGTCACTTTCATTTTTAATTGCTGATGTCAGCATGTTTTGCACCATTTTTCTACATGCCTCATTGTTTGTTCGCTCGCTTATAGTGAGCCACTTGCATTTGAAGTGTGAATTTGTTAATGCAGCAATAATTGCAACATTGGCATCTCTGTCAAGTTCCAGGAATTTCTTGAATCGATTTCTGAATCCACTACTTAATGCTTCTACTAATGGGTGGCTGTGTCGTCATCCTTCGAAGAAGAAGCTGACGAAAGGTATTCCATGTTAACACTTAAACAAAGGAGATGCACGCCGCACGAGTGCTACACTATAAAAACTGAGCTCTACCGGCAACAAGACGGATGCAACGTGACAAGGACTGAAGAAGTTCTAACAAGTATGAACTGTATGATACGCCGCCGAAAGATGTATTTGTACTTTTCACACATAAAAACAGTATGTAACGAGTAACGAGTAACGGAAATTCTCGTTACTTTTGCTAAAATTATTACGGGCGTTACCGTTACATCGTTACATTAGAAATCTTGCTAAGGCGATACCGATACTCGTTACAAAGGTAACGCCCGTTACTTAAGCCGTTACATGTACCGCGGTACTGCCCATCTCTGCATATATATATATATTAGTGATGTAGCGGATGTCATTTTTTTCACATCCGCGGATGCAGATGCGGATGAGGATGTTTGATTTCAACATCCGGCGGATGCGGATGCGATGCGGATGTCTACATTTTCGTTATTTTTTAGGATATATTCGAGATTTGTTGTGTTTAACGTATATAATAAGTTATTATATAGAGAGAGCTGTAGCTATAATGTAGTATAATTGATTAATTGTACAATAATTGCTGTACTTTTCTCTGAACATATAAAATAATATCAAGCATCTAACTAATATAGAAATCAATTAGTGAATTCGTCTGCAAATAAATTCGTTATATTTTGTTGAGTTTCAGCCACAATTAGAAACATAATTGTGTACCAGGATGCGGGACGTGAACCCAACTCAAATGCACCCCACCGACCTCTTTCCCCAACCTCCACCTTATAGAAAGAGATCTTTAATTAGTTTGATAACTATTTATATTAAGTTTAAAGTTTTATTAGGCATATTTATAAATGAGTAATTAAAATAAAGTAAACTAAGATGTCATCGTTTAATGTTCAAACTTAATTATAGGAAGGTTATGCTTAAGGAACATTATTTTTCTGCCTTTCTGCTGCCAGTCTGTTTCTCTTTTCATCATATATTAATCCAGCACTGCTAAATAATCTCTCGCTGGTACGTTTGTTGGAGGACAGGCTAAATGTTTCCTTGCAAGTTTACTCAAGTATGGATAGATATTCTGCGTATTTTTCCACCAACTAATAGGATTGTCACATGCAGCCAGGCGTTTTTCTTGGTGATAGCTCTCGATCATTTTTACTACATCTTTGACCGCGTAGGTCTCGTCATTGCTGCTTGACTCAAGAAACTGAGAGACAGATTCTGTGATAGATTTGCTTGTTGAAGGTGTTGGTTCTGTCACTGAAACTTTTATTCTTTTGGTGGGTGGCGAAGCGACAGATTCAAGAGATTGAAGCTCTTCAACTGCTTTGCCAAGTGATGATTTAACTCGTTCTAATGTACTAGGTGAAAATAACTTAGCTTTGTAACGTGGATCTAAGTAGGTTACAAGAGAGTAACTTCATACAAGAACAGCCTCTCGTCTTGTCGCTTGCATCACTTTTGCGCACAATGAACTAGTTCTATTAATATAGTAGAATTTGATAATTTCCGCTTATTAATGACATTTTATCTCAACGGTCCACATCCGCACGACATCCGCAGTCCAAAGTGCGGATGCGGGTGCGGGTGCGGATGCGAGAAAATGTGCGGATGTTCCGCGGATGTGGATGCGGATGCGGATGTGACCTACATCACTAATATATATATATATATATACACACACACACCTCACCTCAAGTTTAGTCACCAGCGGCCGCATGTGCACATGACAGCTGGAAAGTACTGTAGCATTAGAGCTGTCTTAAGAGGCTGAAAAGCCTGTTGACAGAAAATTCAAGTGGTATTAAGTGGTATTATAGTGATACGTGTATCACTATAATAGTGATACATGTAAACAAAATCCAACAATTTTTAGTCCCAATCTGGCAGTTTCTGAAAATCAGTTTAGCGGGATTTTCGATTAAAATTTTATTTTACAATTTATTTATTTTTCTAATGAAGAATGCCGTGCTCTCGATTATCACGATACCTAAAATGACACGATAATCGCCATTTTTATGCCTGGCGATCGATTATCGTGATTCTCAAGATTCTCACCCAGCCCCAGTACAGTCAGTAGGACTATATGAACATGGTGGACATTTTGCGAAAGTTACTCAAAGCTGAACGGACAGGTAACTGGAGATTACATCTTCAAACAGTAAGTGAAATGTTGCCGTACTTCGCTGCATCTGGTTACACACTATATACAAAGTCAGTATAGAAAAATGATACGGGTGGGTAGTTGGGAGGTAACGAAAACGGTCCACGGAGTAGGTAGGTAGTTAATCTAACAATTATTACACTCCTTTTATGTCACTGAATGGGTGGATGAAACCAATTGGTTGCTCACCAGATTTATTCTCCACACTAGTATTTATATAATGTGTGATAGAGCGTGCTTGGTAGTATTGCAACACACTACCAGTCAACCAACAAACAAAAAAGAAGCTGGTGGAAAAAGCCGGAACAAAAGACATGCAAGAAGAGCGGCATGGCGAACGAAGGGGCTTGAAACTGAAGAGCGGAAAACCAGCAACTGCGCTCAACTAAATTAAGCAACTAGAAGAAAGACTCCAAGAAGAAGATCAGGCCTGACTAAGGAGACCAAGACTTATCTAATGACATTCAGTAAGTGAACAATTGTATTTCTAAGCCCCAGTTTAGTGATAACATTTAAACTAGGCCCAGTTAAATTAGGCCTACATTGTGGTCTAAGACCTAGCATCAACTCATAGCTTAACAAAGGCTAATGTAAATTACCCTAACCTAATTTGGTGAGGAATCCTACTGTGCACCTCAGTTTACTCTACCCGCTCTGAACCATTTCCGTCATCTCTAGGCTGACCCCTACAAGGCTAGGCTTAACCTACTCTACAGTTAGACTGGAGATATTAGGGGTGGGTTAATTGGGGACCAATTCATACAGAGCATTTTTCACACTCTGCATACATACTGTATATCTTCAAACGATGTTCAGTTTGCCAGAAACGCATCCAGATGCAGGACCAGGGCCGGCGAGAGCTGCCACGGGCCTCGGAGAAGGATTGGTATATGGGCGCCCCTGTTTATTCAGTATTTTATTGTTTTTTTTTGTACATAACAAGCAAACTGATTATATATCCAAGTCACTATTCAAAACATACAGTATAATAATCTCTATAAAATATATGTTCATTAATTATTATATTTCCTCTGTTATTTTATCAATTGCTTTATTAATATTTTTAGATTTTATCCCCCTTCTTTCTGGGCCCCCTAGAGATCCGGGCCCCGGGGATTTAACCCGGCTTCCCACGCCCTCTCGGCGGCCCTGGGCAGGACTCTCCACGGTGAAGAGGTGTTGATGAGAAGTTTAAAATTGCGTTGGGCCTAACAAGAGGACGAGAAATGACAGAGACTCAGCGCTTGGTGTGGTTCTTCTCCATGCCAGCATATGCAAATATCAACAATGCAATGCAGGAACTGAGTAGTGTCTCATATGCAACCAACGACCAGCACAACGACATATCAACAGTTAAACAAGCTGGAGATGTAAGTGACACATTGAATCTTATCAGGTATCTCAGAGAGAGAGAGAGAGAGAGAGAGAGACCCATTCGTTCAGAATCCCTCACTATGAAAAAACTATATAGGGTTATGGGTTGATAGCTATTAACTTGGCCATCCGATGAAAATTAACGCCAGACTTTGATGCTGAGTTGACGGCAAAAACCCTACGTCTTTTCGTAAAAAAATTTGAGTGTTTGTAGAGGTCTTCAAAGGACCTCGTTAAGTAGATTTTTTTTGGTTAATGTTGAATTTGTTTGTCTTCGGTATTTAGTGCAGCCTAATGGTAAAAAAAAAAACTACCATACCTTATTATTTCGTTGGACCTCGCTTCTGGTTGTAGGGCGCGCGGCTGCCTATCGCGCCTCTCTTTCGATGTAGGCGATAGGGTTGTTGCGATAAGGTTACGCAAGGAGTTTATTCTAATTAATATAGGCAATTCACTATGCTTAAATACCTGAAAGAATAGGCCTATCCTTTTGTATTATTAGTTTTATCTTATTAATTTTTCATTCAGAACTTGTAGGAAGATTAAATGAGTCTTCCTTACCTACAGCAATGGTCATCACAAGACAGCTCTGACATGAGCTAATATCGTTTTCTTAAATTCGCTTACTTTGCAAAGTCTCCAGAAGTTTAATTTTTGTATTTTCATTATTTCTTTTCTTGAAGTAATTTTCATGAATCAGCGATGGAAAATGTTAATACGAAAAAATATGTTTTTCTTGTTGTTATGCAGGCTCAGTGCCTACATATTAGATTCTATGTATGGCAATTTTTTCCATTGCCAATAGGCTTTGTCGCCCATCCCGAGGTAATTTTGTAGTTATTTAACATAATCAATTAATAATTTGTATTTAATTATGAAATGAAGGTACCATATACGATACCATATTGTAGGCGTGTATAAGCCTGGGGTTGAGTTAGGCTTTGTTGTGAACTGTAATGTAAAGTCCGACTAAAGTGTATGAAAGGCATGTATAGTTTTTCCATACTCACTGTTTAACATTGCTAACGGTAAGACAGCCCATGAAGGAGTCAATGTTGAGAGATTACGAGAGGTTGGAGAAAAGATTCTAGCGCCCATGGTTTGAAAATCTGTGGAAGAATTTACCTTCCGGAAAGCTAATCAAGCAGTGACACTTGATTCAACATCATTTGTCAAGATCCAAGGAGAATCTATGCCGGTGGATTCGCAGATGTTGTTCCAGAGACTACTAACTGTCGGAGAGCACTGGGAAGATATACCATCATGAGGGCCGTTTCCTGGCATAAGCAGACTAAGCGCCCGCTTAGGGCCCCGCTGCTACTAGGTGGCCCCTAGACAGGCTCCCAGGTCATAGCTCAGTGGGCAAGAATAGGGGTGTCCGGACAACTGCCCCCTGGACAACCGCCCCCCCGGACAATTGCCCCCCGACAACCGCCCCCCGGACAATTGCCCCCGTAGGACAATCGCCCCCCGGATTATTGCCCCCCATAAGTAAATAAAAATTAAATAGAAATTAAATTTACGTTTAAAAAATGGCAAGCTAAAACAATATTTAACAACATTATTGCCAATTCTTGCTTAATTTTGCTTGTAGCCTGAAAAAAAATTATATTTAAAAAGCAATATTTAACAAAAAATTTTCCAATTATTGCTTACTTATTTATAATAAAATTATGAAGTTTAGCTACTTAATTTTATTTAAACAGTTGGCAAGACTTATTGTATTTCATATATACAGGGTGTCCCAAAAGTCCCTATCTATTTTGTTGAAATAGGCTGAATTTCAAATGAATGTTTTAATGATATGATTGCACGCACCTTTCTAGACAAATCATGCATTAGATTTCTATTTTAATTATTTTTAAATTTTTAATTAATTTTTTCAGTTCCATATCATTGGTGATGAATGTGCATGAACGCGTTATGATAGTAACATGTCGCATCAGAGGAATGAAATGTGAAATTAGAGACCGATTCTAAAGGTTTCATAAGCCTGGACCGACAGATAAAGCAATTCGTGAATTTAGGCCCTGGGCAGCGCGATCTCCGGATTTGACCCCATTGGATTTCTTTGCTTGGGGTTTCATTAAATCAGAGGTCTAAAGGCAAGCAGTTGAGAAAATAACCCCTGAAATGCTCGGAAATGTGTTCCGCAATGCAGCTGACCGCTTTGAGATTTGCAAAGATACAGATGGAGCACATGTGGAAACTGCTAATTAAAGATTTTAATGGTGTAATACTTGTAATTTGTATAGAAATACACCTGTATTCAGGTCAGTGTGACATTTATTTGAAATTCAGCCTATTTCAACTAAATAGATAGGGACTTTTGGGACACCCTGTACTATGGATTAATTAATTATATTTAAACAGTTGGCAATACTTATTGAAAGGTCGTTTTGAAAGTCATAGTTGGTGGTTAGGTTAGGTTAGGTTAGGCTAGGGGGGGGGCAGGTTAGGTTAGGTTAGGCTAGGGGGGCAGTTGTCCTAGCACCAAGAATAGGAATATAGCTGAAGTTATTATTATTATTATTATTATTATTGTCGTATTAATTAAAGTTTTTGTATGAGACAAATGTGATAAACAGGAGACAAACGAAACGTTTTGGTCGTTATGTGTAAATAACTATTGTGAGATCTTATTTCTATATTATTTAACTTTATTCTTACTATATGATTATACTTTCCTAAATGCTTAATTTTTCTAGTATTGTAAAACATTATTTCACTGATTTACTATTATTAAGAGATTTTGTAACACTTTAAAACCGAGGATTATTTTCGTTATGTTTTCAAGTTTATTAATTCTTTTCTCATCTTTTTCAGATAATGTGAATTTTGTTGGTTAAAACCTAAATAGTCTGATTATTTGAATGTATTTGATTAACGTTACAATTACAACAATTATTATTATTATTATTATTATTATTATTATCATCATTATCATCATGATTATTATTATTTAGCAGATTAGTTGTGGTTAACTAGATGTGACTTCGTGCATCTTAGAAAATGAAACGACATTATTCATCAGGAGCTGAAAAACGGAAAAAGAAGAAAATAGAGGAGGAGAAGCTTTCCAGTAGCACAGGTGAGATGTGCCACTTGTATATTCTTATGATTACAGTTCAGGCAACTAGGTTAGGTAGACCATCAAGCTAGGCAAGTGCTCAGGAATCGTGTAGAGTAAGCTAGTCTCTGTAATATTTATATTTCGAAATGTGAAATTTAATGGATCACATCACCTCGAATTCTGTTCACACAGATCAATTATCAAACAAGATAAGAAAGAGTATTTTAGCAAAAATTAACAGAATATGTAATGTTATATTCTTCTCAGGAGCACTACTGAAATATTTGGGAAAGCCATCCTCAGCAAAGCCTGATGAGCATCATGAGCCAACAGCAGAACCATCCTCAATGCAACCTCAAACACCAGTAGAGATAGAGCCTGATGAACCAACAAGTGGCTCATCTGTTCAGCTTCAAACACCACACACAGGCATTTCTACTGAGCAACAAGAACCAAGATCTGCTCCACCGCTTGATCCGTATGACTGGCCAGTTGTCCTGTCAGATGCCTTCAAGACAGATCTGGTCTCTCGAGGACCATTTCAAATCAGTCCAGATTTCACATTCCCTAAAAGAGAGGACGGTAGAAGCGTTCATCACCAATACATGTACAGAACATTAATTAATGGGGAAAAAGTAAAGCGAAGCTGGTTGATGTACTCTAGAAGGAATGATGCTCTTTATTGCTTCTGCTGCAAGGTGTTTTCAAGGAAGTCGTACAAACTAATTACGGATGGACTTTCAGACTGGATAAACGTTGGTTCGCTTCTGAAAGGCCATGAAAATAGTTCAGAACATGCAGATAACATGGCAACATGGAAGGATCTGGGACTGCGGCTAAAAACTGGGAGGACCATTGACCAAACTGAAATGTCATTAATGGAGGTAGAGCGAAGACGCTGGCGAAATGTTCTCACACGTCTTGTAAGTATAATCCAGTCACTGGCAGAGAGAAACCTTGCTTTCAGGGGGTCTTCCTCTACATTGTACAATCGAGACAATGGCAACTTCTTGAAGGAGGTTGAGCTGCTTGCTAAATTTGATCCAGTGATAAAACAACACATCAGCAGAGTCAAAAGTGGCCAATATAGTCATTCAAGTTACCTAGGAAACATCATTCAAAATGAGCTCATTGGGTCCATTAGTGGGAAGATCTTGGATGCCATTATTGCAGAAATAAAACAAGATAAATATTACTCACTCATTTTAGACTGCACTCCAGACATAAGCCACCAAGAACAGATGTCGATTATTATCAGAACTGTTAAAATGGGTGAAGTACCAGAAATAAAAGAATATTTCTTGGGTTTTCTTGAGGCTTCAGAAAGTACAGGCCTGGGTTTATCAGTTCTGATTCTGAAAAGACTAGATGAACTGACTATTCACTCTGATGACTGCAGAGGACAGTCATATGACAACGGAGCGAACATGAAGGGCAAGAACAAAGGTGTTCAGGCAAGGTTATTAGAGAAGAATTGTCGTGCACTCTATGTTCCATGTGGGGATCACATTCTGAATCTTGTAGTGGCTGATGCAGCTAAAGCTTCCACAGATGCCATCAGCTTCTTTGGCAACGTACAAAAATTGTACAACCTTTTTGCAGCAGCTACAAAGAGATGGACAATCCTAAAGAAGCACGTGAACATAACGCTCAAGTCTTGGAGTGAAACCAGGTGGGAGAGCCGGCTTAAGAGCATTGAGGCTGTGCGATACCAGAGCCACAACATCAGAGAGGCCCTGTTGGAAGTCAGAAACAATACCACAGGTGCCATAGCCAGGGCTGGAGCACAAGCACTTGCAGAGGAGGTAAGGTCTTATCGCTTTCAGATTTGCACAGTAGTATGGTATGACATTCTTCATGCAGTTAACCATGTGAGCAAATTTCTGCCGTCTCCTACAATGCAGTTTGATGTGGCAGTCAACCTCCTTACGAAGCTCCTGACGAACCATTTACAGAAGCCTTAGAGAGGCTGGAAGTCAAATTTTTTAATGTGGTGGTGGATTGTGCCGTCGGGTCAATAAATGAGAAATTCAAAACATTAGATGATGTGAGGGACATATTTGGGGTTCTCCTAAACTTCATCACAATGAACAAGGAAGACTTGTCCTGCAAGTGTGAAAAGCTCTCTAAGATACTGAGCTCTGGAGCTGACTCTGACATTGATGGAAGAGAACTGGCCTTCGAAATTAAGAACTTGCCGACTTCACCTTCACACAACATGACTGCATTGGAGCTTCTCTCCTTCATTCATCAGAAGCAACTGGAGGAACTATACCCCAATCTCTGGGTTGCACTAAGAATTGCCTGCACTCTACCTGTGACGGTAGCGTCAGCCGAGAGGAGCTTCTCTAAGATGAAGCTAATCAAGAACTACCTCAGATCATCAATGGGGCAGGATCGCCTCAGTGGCCTTGGCATCATAAGCATCAACCAGGACGTTGGCAGGGAGATTTCATATGATGATGTTATTGATGATTTCGCCCAGAAAAAATCTAGGAGGCAAAAATTTTGAAGATACAAACTGTTCTGTATAACTGTTAGCTATTACACGATTGTATCGTAGAGTTAGTAATTGTTTGGTAGTTGATAATTGCATTATTTTTTATACATAGTTCTGTGTCATTTATTCTAAATAATGTATAAGCTAATTTTCAGGAATTTCATGAAGAGTATTTTTTCTGTTTGTCTTCTGAAAGTACATATTTGTTGTTTTGGACAAATGTTTCATTAAAATTGTTTCATAAATGTTTTTTATTAACACAGACATTTTTTGTATGGGTGTGCTGAGGTGATGTAGTAAGGCGTGAGTTGGTGAATGGACGGGTGGGGCCTCAAATAGGTATACTGCTTAGGGCCCCCTAATGGCTAGAAACGGCCCTGGCTATGGCCAAGGTAGGCCATCAGCCCCTTGTTGAATAGTTTGGGCTATGGCCAAGATAGGCCATCAGCCCCTTGTTGAATAGTTTGGGCTATAGCCAAGGTAAGCCATCAGCCCCTTGTTGAATAATTTGGGCTATGGCCAAGGTAAGCCATAAGCCCCTTGAAATAGTAGTTTGGGCTATGGCCAAAGTAGGCATAAAACCCTTTAGAGTAGAGTAGTTTAGGCTATGGCCAAAGTAGGCCATAAAACCCTTTAGAGTGGTTTGTTTGTATGTGCCACTGTCTAACCATATAATTTTTGGCACAAAACTATGTGCACAGAACCAAAGCGCAACAACAAAAGCTTTTACTCTCTGATCCTTGGTTATGTTCAGACAGGTTGTTGTGTTTGTGACATGTAAAGAGTACAGTGTGTGTGTGTGTGTGTGTGTGTGTGTATTGCATTCCTCTGAATCCAGTTGGTCTTCAAAACTTGGATTCACCACTCCAGTGAAGTCAATACCTGTAGTTATGATTGAGTAAATGTTATGTGTCCTACAGGTAGTTCTGGAAGGTTTGGGGTTTAGAAGGAATCCAATCTTTTTGCAAGGAATGTATGTGTCTGTTGATGAAATCTGTTGTGTGATTCTTTCTTAAAAGAAGAATTGGATGCTTGGAGTTGTATGTATATATTTATATACTGCATGTATGTGTGTAAATGTATATTTTGCTGTAGGGTTTTATTTTTGAGTTTTGTGTTAAGTTAACAAATTTGTTAAGTTAACAAATCCTCAAATGTTACATTTGAGACCCTTATATCAAGCCTTGTCTATTTTATGCCTATGTGAAATAGGACTTAGAATAGGTTGCGCCTATATGTCAAATATGACTTAAAATAGGTTGCGCCTATATGTCAAATAGGACTTAAAATAGGTTGCGCCTATATGTCAAATAGGACTTAAAATAGGTTGCGCCTATAAATCAAATAGGACTTAGAATAGGTTGCGCCTATAAATCAAATAGGACTTAGAATGTGTGTGTGTTAAGTGGGTGTAGGTTTGAATTCGTGCAATTGCTTTAGGTCTTTGTGATGTTAAAGTTCTGAGTTTAATTTTTTGATGTTACAGTTCTGAGTTGAATTTTGTGATGTTAATGAGTCTTATGAGTAAGTTAAATTGCTGAAATAAATTTTATAACCTACACCACAGGTTGAATTAAAAAATTATAATGTTTTTAGTTAGGCTAGGCCTTGAGTGTAAAGAGTAGGGCCTACTTTGTGATGTAGGCTTCTTGTATATTTAAATTGCAAATTGTAGTGTTTGAAGTAGGCCTTTAGTGTACGAGTATGTTAGGTCTATTAGTATGGAAAACTGATGTGTGGGTAGTTGGGAGATGACGAAAATGGTTCACTGAGTAGGTAGGTAGTTAATCTAACAATTATTAAATTCCTTTTATGTCAATAACTGGGTGGATGAAACCAATTGGTCATTCTCCACACTAGTATTTATATACTGTGTGACAAGAGCGTGCTCGGTAATAGATATACATTACCGATCAACCAACCGGAAAAAAACCAAGAGGACGCTGGTGGAAAAAGCCTCGCGAAAAAGGGACAAGGGAGAACGAAAACTAGGAACGGAGCGAGAAGACGGAACGGGAGAAGGGAGAAGAAACAACAACAGAAAAAAAGATCCCCACCAGCAAGTACGCTCTCAACAATTAAACGAAAAGGAAGAGGGACTCTCTAATAACACTCAGTAAGTGATCAGTTGTGTTTTTTAGCCCAGTTAATTAAGGGACATACATTAAGCTGGTCAGACAAATTAGGCCTACATTGTGGTCTAAGACCTAGCATCAACTCATAGCTTAACAAAGGTGAAGGTAGATTGCCCTAACCTAATTTGGTGAGGAATCCTAATGTGGACCTCAATTTATCTGCCCGCTCTGGACCATTTCCGGAATCTCTAGGCTGACCCCTACAAGGCTAGACTTAATCTACTCTATAGTTAGACTGGAGATATTAGGGGTGGGTTAATTGGAGACCAATTCATACAGCGCATTTTTCACAATGGTGGCCCGTGTGGGGGGAATTTACATACTTTAGGCTTAACCTTACTTAACAAAAATTGCAGAATTAGGCTAAATGGTCTAGCTTAAACCTAACTTAATCAAGCCTAAAGTAACAAACTTGCCTTATTAGGTCTACAACCTAGGGCCTAACTAGGAAACATTTACATTTAAGGAGTCCCATTCTTTTATAAGCTTAGAACTGAGTGGCCCATAAATACTTGGGGGGGGGGGGGGGGTAACTAAATTTAAAACTTGACTGTTTTGTCTGATTACTCAATTTATTTGATCTCTCGTCTCTGGTAATTTCTTCTTGCCCTATATTTCATTATGATCCCCAGTTAAACAATTTTGACTTAAACATGGACAGTGAGGAATTGAAACAATTAAAAAAGAAAAAGAGGGGAAAGTTGGGTGCTGTTACTAAGGCTATCAACACTTTTAACAACATTACACAACCAGGCAAGGAAGATTTAGAGTTTGTAATTCTTAAATTGGATAACTTTAAAAAGGATATAATAGCCATTGATGAGAGTATTTCAAAGTTAATTGAACCTGAAATGGCTGATGAACAACTTATAGACCTTTACTCTGATAATGAGCATCAGGTAATCTTAATTGAACAACACATAAGGAGATTACAGTCTCGTTTGACCGACTTAACACCAAATAAACCTATTTCTGATTTTAATCAAAGTAGAGCTAACCTTTAACAAAATTTAAGTGGCATGCCAAATCCCGAGTCACAAGAATTCAGGGCTAAGTTACCCACTTTGCTAGTACCAACATTTGATGGGGACACGGTACAATTCCCATCTTTCATTGAAAAATTTGAGAATTCAATAGGTAATAAACCTTATATTCCAACTGTTGATAAGTTTAGCTACTTAACTAGTTTCCTTAAAGGTCCAGCCTATAACATGATAGCCTATTTACCAGCTGTGGGTGATTCATATGAAGTAGCTACTGATCTCTTGAAACGTAATTACATTAATAAAGATGTGATTATATTTGAATTATCTCAACAAATTATTGATTTTGCACCCGTAAAAGATAACCATAATGATATGGAAAAATTTTATTCAAAATTAGAAGCTATTACAGGACAACTGGTTAGCAATGAGATAGATGTTAAAGCTTCATCTTGGCTTATACAAGGCGCAGTTCTTAGGTGCCTTCCTTTGAGGATTAAAGATGGTTTAGTTCAAAAGACGGGAGAAAATTATCCTAATCTTGAAAACATCAGAAAACACTTTCCAACTATCCTAACTAATTTCAAATTGAGAAATAGTTCAACACAAAATAAGACCCAGACTATGGATAAACCAAAGGCTGTCCCCAGAGATCAACTAGCTACAGCCAAACAAACAAAACTTGATACTGTAGAATCAAATGTGACCAACTGTAATACACGAACACCTACATTACAGAACTTTAATGCAACTTCTGCCTCAACTTACACACCACATTGTAAATTTTGTGCAAGTGATGAACACAGTAGTGCTGGATATGGCAAATATTCAGACTTTAACTCAAGATCTAGAAGATGTGAACAGTTGAACCTATGTAAAAAGTGTACTGGCCAGGGACATAAAGACTGTAAAGCTAGGTTAAGATTCAGTTGTAAGTTTTGTAAAAGTTCACGACATGTCTCATCAATGTGTGATTCACTGAAGTGTCCAAACAACAATACTCAAACTAAAAAGATACCTCCTCCAAACAAAAACAATCAAGAAAGTGTCACTTTCATGGGACATTCTGTTTGTTCAAACAACGTAACAAAAAACACTGAGGTTCTTTTACCAACTATTACTTTGGACTTAGTGAATGGTGGGGTATTCCTTGCTACCTCGGGCAGTGGTAAAGCTCCCACTAAAAAAAGAAAAACTGATGATCCCTATGCGACCAAACAGTGCAACTGCGAGAAGTTAACAGGAACACTAGTGAAAATGGAAGCAACTCTCCTGTGCAAGTTAGACCAGATTTTTGATAGGATTGGCAAATATGAAGACCCGTTATGTCAACTAGAGCAACAGATCAGAAGCAGCATTCAACAAGCAGTAGACACTCCAGCAGCAGCGATGCAACAATCAACTGCACAACCTTTTAGAGGACAATGATTATGTTTATGTTTATGTTTTATTCAAGTGATTACTTATTATGCTTATTCCTTTTTCAGAAGACCGTTGTCATTGTTTGACTTTATATAAATAAATAAACGATCACAAAGAGTTGGTTCTCATTTATGACAACGGTCTTAGGTACAAATGACTGATTAATTAAATAAATAATAAAATAAGTCTACATACGTGGTAAATTCAAGCAACTGTCAACCACCCCAACCTAATTAAGCAACTTCAACAAACGCTATCCACAATGCCTGCCGTAGAATGTCCTATCACAGGTTGTACCTATGTCACAGCAGACCTGGACCCAGCCATTGTAGCCGCACTTATAACAGCCCACTGCACGACCCATGTCCCAAGCCCGACAGTCTCTGCAAAGGTTGAGAAAGTAAGACGGCCAACCATTTCGGCTGCAGGTACCAGTGAAGACTGGGCATATTTTACGTCGCGTTGGACAGATTATGCGGAAGCTACAAAAATCACTGGTAGGGACAAAGTGGTACAACTACTTGAATGCTGCGACGATTCACTCCGCAAAGATTTGACAAGATCCGCAGGTGGAAGCCTAACAAACAAAACCGAAGATGAAGTCCTTGCTGCAATCAAGAAACTAGCTGTCCGAGAGGAGAACACCATGGTAGCCAGGGTTACCCTACACAATATGCGACAAGACCGCGACGAAACTGTGCGCAGTTTTGGAGCCCGTCTTCGTGGTCAGGCCGGAGTCTGCAAATTTCTTGTTGAATGCCCAAGCTGCAACAACAACGTAAATTACACTGACCCCATCCTTCGCGACGTCCTTACCCGCGGAATTGCTGACCCGGAAATACAACTGGAACTCCTCGGCAACAGTAACCAGGAGATGACCCTGGAAGACGTCTTTCAGTTTGTCGAGGCGAAGGAAGCAGGCAAGCGCTCAGCATCACGACTGCTGGACTCCCATGCCGTGGAGGCCGCAGGCAGCACATACAGGAGAAGTAAGCAAATACCCCCACAAGACAAAAATGCCCCCTGTTCATATTGTGGTAAAAAAGGACACGGCAGAAGAGCCCCAGTCCACATACGCAAGAAGGATTGCCCTGCGTACAACCACAAATGCAAAATTTGCAAGCGCGACAGCCATTGGGAATCCGTATGCAGGAGCAAAGACAAGGACAAGAGCCTTTCAGCCACTCCTAATAAAGCTGATGAGTGCGAAGGTGCGGTATTTGATCTTCTCTGCGCCACAAGCAACACTTCCGAGCCACATAAGAAAAGAGCAATCGCCCTCGACCATCACATTTACAATGAACTATCGGACATGTGGATCAAGGAGAACTCACAACCACAGCCACACATCAACCTGACAGTCAGGACTCTCCCCGAAGACTACGAGGCGCTTGGGGCAACCCTCAATGCCCACCCAAAAACCGTGGTACTGCCTGCCATGGCAGACACAGGCTGTCAGAGCTGCCTCACCGGTATCAAGGTTATCCACCGCCTCGGGCTTCTCCAGTCTGACCTCATCCCTGTGACCATGAAGATGCACGCCGCCAACAACAAGGGCATCAAAATCCTTGGCGCAGCCATACTTCGCCTCACTGGCAAGGATGAACAGGGCCAACAAGTAGAAACGAGACAGGTAACATATGTGACAGATTCTTCTGACAAGTTCTTCATCAGCAGAGAGGCATGCGTTTCACTCGGCATTATCTCGGGAAGATTTCCTACAGTGGGGGAAGTCCAACTGGATCCAGCACAATACTGTAACAACAGTGCCAGCACGCCACACAGTGACAGCGGACTTGTAACTAACTGTGACTGTCCAAGACGCCAACATCCTCCATCACCTCCAATCGAGCTACCGCTACCCGCTGTTGCGGCGAACCAGCAAAAGCTCAAGGAATACCTGCTGGACTATTACAAATCAAGCACCTTCAACACTTGTGACCACCAAGCGCTGCCCATGATGGACGGCCCCCCAATGAAATTGATGGTGGACCCCAATGCCAAACCAGTCGCACATCACACCCCCGTCCCAGTACCAATCCACTGGCAGGAGGACGTGAAGGCTGGCCTCGACCAAGATGTCAGACTGGGTGTCCTTGAACCAGTACCCGTTGGTGAGCCCGTAACCTGGTGTCACAGAATGGTGGTGTGCGCCAAAAAGAACGGAAAACCAAGGCGTACCGTTGACTTTCAACCCCTCAACGCTCACGCCACCCGCGAAACACACCACACTCAATCGCCATTCCACCAGGCCAGATCAGTACCGCAAGGCAAAAAGAAAACAGTGTTTGATGCATGGAATGGATATCACAGCGTACCAATCTGTGAAGAAGACCGCCACTTGACCACCTTCATAACGCCCTGGGGTCGCTACCGTTACAAAACCGCTCCCCAGGGTTACATTGCATCTGGTGACGGTTACACAAGAAGGTACGACGAAATTGTATCGAGCATCCCTAACAATACAAAGTGCATTGACGACGTCTTGCTCTGGTCAGACACAGTGGAGGAGAGCTTCTTCCAGGCCACCCAGTGGCTTGACACCTGCGGCAGACACGGAATCACACTGAACCCCGACAAGTTTGTGTTCTGTCAGGACAAGGTTGAATTTGCAGGCTTCGAGATCACATCTGACAGTGTCCGACCCTGTAAAAAATACCTCAAAGCAATCCTAGAGTTTCCATCTCCAAAGAACATCACCGACGTTCGATCATGGTTCGGGCTCATCAACCAGGTGTCGTATGCCTTCAGCATGGCCAAGAGGATGCAGCCGTTCCGCCTACTTCTGAAGCCAGGAACACCTTTCAAGTGGGATGACGAATTGGAAACCATCTTCGAAGAATCAAAGGATGTCATCATCACAGAAATAGAGGAGGGTGTTAAAATTTTTGACAAAACCAAGCCCACATGCCTCGCCACAGACTGGTCGAAAACAGGCATCGGCTACTGGCTACTTCAGAAACACTGCACCTGTACACGAGTCGAACCCTTCTGCTGCCATACTGGATGGCGTGTCACATTGGTCGGCAGTAGATTCACTACCTCAGCTGAGTCCCGCTATGCACCAGTAGAAGGAGAAGCACTTGCTGTCGCCGATGCCCTTGACAAGGCGAGGTACTTCGTGCTGGGATGCGAAGACCTAATAATTGCAGTGGACCACAAACCTCTCCTCAAAGTGTTTGGTGACAGATCCCTAGAGGACATATCTAATACACGCCTCAGAAACTTGAAGGAAAAAACCCTCAGGTACCGCTTCCGGATGATCCACGTACCAGGCGCGAAACACAAAGCTGCTGACGGGGTGTCACGATACCCCACTGGCGACCCCATACCACTGACACTCCCCGATGACGTAGCAGCCATCCATCAACCATGCGAGGGAACGGCGTTCTTTCCCCCCCCCACCTTCCTAGCCGGCATACGGACATCACTGACAGATGGTAATGGCATGGAAGCCTGCGTCATTTCTGCAGCCGCATCAACACTCAACTCGCTGAGCCTGGCATCAGTGACATGGGATCGAGTACGCACCGCCACGACCAGCGATGAAGTCATGAATAGTTTAGCCAATGTCATAGAGTCCGGCATGCCTGAATCCCGCCATGCACTCCCTGCACAGCTGCGGGAATATCACCAGTTTCGCGACGACCTCCGCACTGTTGACGGCGTGGTAATGTACAGGAACCGCACGGTTATCCCGCCGGCCCTCAGGCAAGAAGTACTGGCTTCACTCCACTCAGCTCATCAAGGTACTTCATCCATGATCTCCAGAGCAGAAGACTCCATTTTCTGGCCTGGCATCACACCAGCCATCACAGCACTACGGGCTAGCTGCAACCACTGCAACCGCATGGCACCAACCCAGCCCAGCGCTCCACCCACTCCACCAACATCACCAGAATACCCCTTCCAGTGCGTCTGCGCGGACTACTTCCACTACAAAGGAGTAAACTACCTGGTCGTGGTGGACAGATACTCTAACTGGCCAATAGTAGAGAGGTCATCAGATGGTGCTGCTGGACTCATCGCCTGCCTCCGACGGACCTTCGTCACCTTCGGCATCCCCGACGAACTGGCTTCCGATGGGGGGCCCTGAATTTACCGCAGCAGCCACACGGCAGTTCCTCAAAAACTGGGGCGTACACCACCGACTCTCATCAGTGGCTTTCCCTCACAGCAACTGTCGGGCAGAAGTTGGTGTCAAGACAACGAAACGCCTAATAACCGACAACACTGGACCAAACGGCGACCTCAACACCGAAAACTTTCAACGGGCCATGCTCCAATACAGAAACACGCCGGATAGAGATACAAAACACTCCCCAGCAATGTGTGTATTCGGCCGCCCTATCCGGGACTTCATTCCAATCCTTCCCGGCCGATATAAACCACACGACACGTGGCGTGAAAACTTGGCCGCCCGAGAAGAAGCTCTGAGGAACCGCCACATGAGGGGAGCGGAACGCTGGTCAGAGCACACCAAGAGACCCCCACCACTAGCAGTCGGAGACCTTATACGCATCCAGAACCAGGTCGGTCCACACGCCCGTAAATGGGACAAGACAGGTGTGGTCATCGAAGTCAGGCAGTTTGACCAGTACGTGGTTAGGGTCGATGGATCTGGGAGGGTAACTGTAAGGAACAGGAAATTCCTTAAAAAATATGAACCCTTCAGCACACCTGCTCCAAAGATGACCATAGACCAACATTTGAAGAACTTCCTAGCGGTGCCCACCAACAGCCCACCTGCTGCACCACCTACACCTGCCAGGTCAGCACCAGGACCAAAGACACCCGCTTCACCCCGTAGTCCGACACGGTCCAGCCCACACGTTGAACGCAGGCGCCCGACCCCTGAAGAGACCACACCCCCCACCCAAGAAGACATGTCAACGCCGCCCATCGACATACTACCACCTGCACCCCTTAGGCCAATGGGTACGGCACCCCAAACTGCAACTCCACTAAGGCGTTCGAACCGTACCAGACGCCCCCCTATCTGGCATGAAGACTACCATATGAATCAAGAAGAGTAACCAATCAAGTATGCCTTAAATTAAGGGCACTGACAAAATAAGGTTTAGTCTTTATCCGTAAACATACAAATTTTTTTTTTTTTTGCCATATTATCCTTAATAATCTTCTTTATAAAATTGCTGGCTCAAAGACTTGGGGGAGAGATAGAGTACAGTACACTTTACACTTTACTTACTAAGAACTTTATATTGTGTTCCCAATACAGCTGTAACCTCATTACTGTACTATTACTTTTGTCAGGAATACCGTTGTACAACCCTTATTTTAATATATGATTCAATCTCTCCCTGAACTCTCTAATTGTATTGTAATATGTTTGATTGGATATAATGTACTGTATAATTCCATAAGTATTTATATTTTAGTTTCTACAGTATCGTATTCATCATGATGTAATAGCAAAGCCTTATGTTCTCATATTACTCTTAAATAAACTAGTATCTATGTTTTCCTATTAAAGTACTATACTGTATTCACTTTATAAAACAATATAAGTCTTTGCACTACCGTACTGCAATTACCTCATATCACATCTAGTATCAAAGACTTGGGAGGAGATAGAGGACAATGATTATGTTTATGTTTATGTTTTATTCAAGTGATTACTTATTATGCTTATTCCTTTTTCAGAAGACCGTTGTCATTGTTTGACTTTATATAAATAAATAAACGATCACAAAGAGTTGGTTCTCATTTACCTTTATTATGTCAACCACTTGTGGAGTATGTTGATCTACAGATCTACAGAAGCTGAGGCTAACAAAGACCCTAAGATCCACTCTAAGGTTAGCCCGAGAGAAAGGAAAGCGTAGGGGGTTAAGAGAAGAGAATAAGGAGTTAAGTAAATAGCAACACCTATCACTCGTGGGTTAACATTCATTCAGAAAAAGAGAAAAAAGACTCACCATCATCATCCGCCGGCCACTGCCGACAAGTCGGAAAAATAGTCGCAGAGAATAGGAAAGGGATGAAAGATGAAAAGAAGTAAAATAAGAACGCTTACAAACCATGCAAACACAGTCTTAACTCACTGTCATACCATGCAAACTCCAGACATGCAAGTAGAGTTACAGACATGCAAGTAAGGAGAGGATAAGAAAAAGCAAAAGTAAAAAGTAGGTAAAGTTAAACAAAAAGTGGGTTAGTTTACGTTACGAGCTATATCTACGTTCGTGTTAGAATAATTTTTTTTTATTATTATTAATTTTTTGCTGGCATATCACACGCTGGCATGTCACACGCTGGCATGTCACAAGCTGGCATTATCGTCAACCGACTCATCCTCGACCACCACCACCAGAGCTCCTGTTGCTAATTTTTTTTTTTTAATTTTAAACGACGTTAATATTTTTAAAATGTCTGTCAAGACGGTTCTTAAACACATTAACGCTGGTAGAGTTCAGGACGGGCGCGGGAAGATTATTCCATTTATCAATTACTTTAAACATAAAGAAGTTTTTAGCGATATTAGTAATGAAACGTCTGCCACAACTTAAATCCGTTATACGAGTATACTTATCGAAAGTGAACAATTTGTCAAAATTTACGTTATCGATGTTATTAACGATTTTGAAAACTTCAATAAGCTCACCCCTTAATCTCCTAGTTTCGAGTGAATACAGGTCTAACTCTTTAATCCTATCTTCATAAGGCTTGTTGCGCAATGACGGAATTAGTTTCGTGGCACGGCGCTGAACCCTTTCTAACCTATCAATATCCTCACGCAAGTACGGGCACCAAAACTGAACGGCATATTCTAAATGAGGCCTGACTAGGGACTTGTAAAGGGGCAATATAATATCCTTCGATTTAAATTCGAAATTACGCGCTATGAAGCCTAACATCCTATTAGCTTTTGTGCGAGACTCCAGGCACTGGTTCCTAACCTTTAAATCCTTAGATACGCGTACGCCTAAATCTACTTCATCGTCAACGCTTGCCAACTCCCTGTCATCCATCGTGTACGTGTAATTATTGTTACGAGAACCTACATGCAAAACTTTACATTTGTCTACGTTAAATTGCATCTGCCACTTATCCGTCCACTCCATAATCCTATTTACATCGTCTTGGAGCCTATTTCTATCGTCCTCGTTAACAACCTTACCGCTTATTTTAGTATCGTCCGCGAATTTTGATACGTTACTAGTCAATCCTACATCTATGTCGTTAATGTAAATTACGAATAGCAATGGGCCTAACACTGAACCCTGAGGGACACCGCTACCTACATCCAACCACCCCGATTCACTACCATTAACTACGACCCTTTGCCTCCTAGCACGAAGCCATTCTCCTAACCAGTTAGCTACCTGACCGCGTATACCGTGCGCTTTAACCTTCGCAATTAATCTCCTATGCGGAACTATTAATCTCCTATGCCGCTCGATGCCTATCGTATTCGCGCACTATTTCGTTATAAAATTCTAACAAATTAGTTAAACAAGATCTATGGCGTCGAAACCCATGCTGACTACTATTAATCAAATCTCTACTTTCTAAGTGATCGATGCTACGATCCCTAATTACGGATTCCAAAAGTTTACCTACAATTGTCTCGCTACTAAATGGAACGATATCGTCCACGTCGGGGACATTATTTACGTCTTCTACGGTAAAAACTGTCGCAAAAAAGTTATTGAAAATACCCGCCATCGCCTGAGCGTCAGAAGCCAAAGCGCCATTAACATCCACTAGAGGGCCTATGTTATCTTTTATCGGCTTACGATTATTGACGTATTCAAAAAACTTTTTTGGATTATGTTTACTATCCGCAGCTATAAGTATCTCTAAATTACGCTTGGCATTCCTAACTGATCTTTTAACCTGACGTCTAAGCTCGATATATCTACTAAAGTTAGCTGCCGTGCCATTGCGCTTATTAAGTCTATACGCTCTATTACGCTCGTTTATAAACTCGCCTATTTCCCTAGTCCACCACTTGGGCCTACCATGATTTCTAGCGCGCTTGGGCCTACGAGGAATAAACTCCCTTTCAATATTCCTAAAACTTTCTTTAAACGCCACCCAATGCAAATTTGTGTCATTACCCATAAATAAGTTAACCCAGTCCACTACTCTCATCCTATCCGCAAAACTATCAAAATTAGCCCTACGAAAATCAGGGACTTCTATTACGTTACTATCCTTAGTGTTTTCTATCGATAACTTAAACCTAAGAATTTGATGATCACTACATCCTAAACTCTCGCCTACTTCTAAACCTTCGACTATATTCTCGCCGTTCGTCATCACCAAATTTAAAATATTGTCACCGCGCGTTGGTTCGGTAACTATCTGTCGTAAAAAGTTATCTTCCATAAACTCAATCAATCTCAAACCCTCCTCATTACCAATAAAATTCTCGTAATTGACATTAGGGCAGTTAAAGTCTCCGACAATTATACTATTCCGATTGTCAATAAAATTACCAAGTGAGTAAAATCTAGTATCAGTATCGAGGGTCTGAACGGGAGGTCTATAAACAAAAAAAAAATTAAAACTAATACTACGCGCCCTAACTTCAACACATATCACATTAATTGCTGCCAGAAAATCTAACTTAACCTCGATAACCCTAAGGGAATTATGAATGTACAGCAAAACGCCTCCACCAAACCTATGTAACCTATCATTAGTAAAGAGTTTAAAACCTGGTATATCAAGTTCCCCCAACAAGTCCCGAGTCATGGTATTTAACCAAGTTTCAGTGATAGCAACTATATCATAGTTGCCGGAATAAATTATCGCCTTAAATTCATTTAATTTATTTCTAATACTACGCGCGTTACAATAAAAGACGTTTAAGTTATTTTTTACCACGGGCCCGTGTTTTAAACTATTTATCACGTCGGGCCCGCGTTTCCTGGACCCACAACGTTTAAAGAAGGCTTCGACCTATACAGCTTTCACACGTTTTCGTCTATTAACCTACCTAGCCTAGCATTACCTATTTCATTAAAATGCACCCCCATCTTTTATAAAAAGGCTAGGATCACTGAATTCGGACCACAGCTTTACGAAGGGTACATTTTCCTCAGCACAAATCTCTTCTAATTTGTTATTCAAAAATATTGTTTTTGACGTAATTCTAAGACCCAACCCATGCCTAGGGGTAATACCTAGAACTAAAGACCTATCTGACCTAGCCTTCAGGGACCTAATTAACCCCCTATATCTCTCCAAAAGGTCAGGCACTCTCGTATCGGGCCTATACGAGTCGTTGCCTCCTACCATCGTCACCAACATTGAGTGACGGGAGGCAACGTCAATCTTATCCACTTCGTCTCTAACTCTGTCAACCCTGGCCCCTGGGGAACAGACCCCCCTCCTCTTGGTTGGATGCCGTTCAACGAACTCTTTGTCCATGTGGCGCACTAAAGAGTCCCCAATTAAAATAGTTTCCCCCTCATTCACGTCCCTTTCCAAATGGGCGAAAGGGTTCGAAACCTTGATAGGGGGGGGGGATGAAGATTTTTAAGGTTCCACTATTAAAAAAAAAAGGGGGGGAGGGCCTTCAGAATTTTTGATCCCATGGGTCTATTCCTCCCTTCAACAATAAAATCAAAGATTCTCCTCCAAGAAGTTTGGAGGACAAATGTTGGGTGGGATGAGCCAATAACAACTGAAGATAAAAAATCTTGGAAGAAGTTAGCTGCTGATTTAACAAAAGTGCAGAACATTAAAATACAAAGGTGCTGTGGGTTTAGGGATAAACCCCAGAGACTTCATGTGTTTGCTAATGCAAGCATATAGGCTTATGGGTGCTGTGTGTACCTTGTAAGTCCTACAGAAAGTCATCTAATTTATGCAAAAGGGAAAGTTGCACCTCTCAAACCTACCCGAACCATACCTCAATTGGAATTATTGGCTGCTGCGTTAGCCATTAAAACCATTCCATTGCTTAAGGATGCTTACCATGATGTGAACATAACTGATATCCACATCTGGTTTGACAGTCAGATTTGTCTTGCCTGGATACGGAATGATAGCATTAATAGTAAGAACATCTTTGTAAGAAACAGGCTAAACGAAATAGCTGAAGCTAATGAAAGCCTACAGGTCAACTTTCACTATGTTCCAACTAAACAAAATCCAGCAGACTTTCTGACCAGAGGTTTATCCTACAAGTTGTTGAAGTCAAACAAAACTTGGTTCATGGGACCTAAGTGGCTCTGTAGTACAGACCAATGGCCTGTGGAACAAGTTAACTTGACATTAAATTTAGCCTTTTCAAATGAAAAGGTTGAACCAATCACTAATTATGAACATTATTCTGATTTCAGCAAACTTGTCAGGGTCACAGCCTACTGTTTGAGGTTTGCTCACAACTGTTTAACTACAATTAACAAACAGCTAAATAAGAACAATCACAATTATACAGAAGTTGCAACCAAGTACTGGATAGGGCATGCACAACAAAAGGAGTACAATAAAGAGTTAGAATTCTTGACTAATGGGAAACAAACAAAAGAGCCTGTACCATCAGTAGTTGTGGATTTAAACTTGTTCAGAGATGAGGAAGGTCTTCTAAGGTGTAAAGTGAGATTAGACAAATCAAAACTGTCTTACAAAAGCAAACATCCAATCCTTTTACCAAGATTTATCTATCTGAGAACATTAATCATCAGACAAACACACAATGATGTACATCATATGGGGGTATGAGGTGACGTGTGTGTATATATATGTATATAGTCTAAAAGTCACTAAAGGGGAAATATCACTAAAATCTAAGCTGAATGGCAAGAGCAAGTCATAAACGAACCAACGCGGCTGTTCGTATTGTTTTGGGCTAGCCTAGAGATGTTTTTTCCTATCTGACCTAATCGTTGGTGCTGAGTGTAATTAGGTGGTGTTTCTAAGGTGACAAATGGGGTAGAAAGTTGTCCGTACTTAAGTATAGTTAGGGGTAATGTCTATAGCTTCTAAATTGGTAATGTAAGAGAGAGTTAGGTAGGCTGTTTGTGGGACACAGGAATCTAATGGTAGGCTCCCAAAGGAATATCTAATTCAACGCACCGGTAAGTGCTTTTGATTGTTTGCTAGAACCTAAGTAACCTAACTGGGGTGTCTACCCCACGCTATCACATTTGGCGACGAGGATGGTATTCGATTAAGCTCATTGGATTTAATTTGGCTCATTTGATTAAATTTTGTTCATTGGGTTAAATTTGGCTCATTGGTTTGATTTGGCTTATTGGGTTCAAGTGGTTGTTTGGAAAATTGGATGTAGCCTAGTGGGTCGTCCGATTTGGGTTGTTTGTGTGGGTAAGCTACCGTACTATAGCGTACGTCCCGCCGGCCAAACTCTAAAACTAATTCCTACTCAGCCCTAACTCTAAAACTAATTCCTACTCAGCCCTAACTCTAATACAATTCACTATTCAGCCCTAACTGCGAAAAATGCTCTGTATGAATTGGTCCACAATTAACCCACCCCTTATATCTCCAGTCTAACTATAGAGTAGATCAAGTCTAGCCTAGAGGGGTCAGCCTAGAGATTCCGGAAATGGTCCAGAGCGGGCAGATAAATTGAGGTCCACAGTAGGATTCCTCACAAGATTAGGTTAGGGCAATCTACCTTCACCTTTGTTAAGCTATGAGTTGATGCTGGGTCTTAGGCCACAATGTAGGCCTAACTTGTCTGACCCAGCTTAATTTAATGTGATTAACTTACTGGTGTAAAAACTCAATCAGTCACTTACTTTTAGTTATTGGAGTCTCTCCCTTCTCCGGTTGTGTAATTGTCGAGAGCGTACTTGCTGGTACGTCCTCTCGCCCCGTTCTTCGTTTTCGTTCTCCCTTTGTTCTCCTCTTCGCGGGGCTTCTTGCACCAGCGTTGTCTTGGTTTTTTCCTCGGTTGGTTGAGCGGTAATGTATCTATTACCGAGCACGCTCCTCCCACACAGTATATAAATACTAGTGTGGAGAATAACTCTGGTGAGCAACCAATTGGTTTCATCCACCCAGTTATTGACATAAAAGGAATTTAATAATTGTTAGATTAACTACCTACCTACTCAGTGAACCATTTTCGTTACCTCCCAACTACCCACTCATCAGTTTTCCATATACTGGGGGCCCCGGGAGATAAAAAATTTGGTGTCATTGTCACCAATTTTTGTGTCTGAGTGTAGACTAGCTAACTATTTAACTGTAAATGCCTGTTAATCTGATTAACAGTGCCTATCCTCACCTTCTCATGGAGAAGGTGTAGCATTTAATTAGAAGAGAAAATATACATCCATAGGATGAAACTGTCTATGGTCTTTACCATAAGAAAAGAAAAAATGAAAGTTAGAAGATAAAATTACAAATCCCCAGCATCTATTTTTTGTTGTAAAAATAGTCGCGCCTTTAATGCTGTTTGTCGCTGAGGTCTTGTGTCTGTCAATGTTGTAGTAGGATGCGTTACCCCTCCTACTGTCAAAGGAATAGTTACTGGAAGTTCAGTGTCTCCAGTTGTTACTGTCAGTGGAGAAGGTTCTCCAAAGTCCATTGTTTTGGGTCCAGACTCTAAAGGGTACAAAAGAGAAATGTCTCTTGTTGTGTCACCCGTTGAAGTCCTTAATTTGACCACTCTTGTTACCCCGTCTGCCCCTGGTCTGAGTTCTGAAACTCTAGCCAGAGGCCAGTATTGTCTTGGAGTACTGTCATGTATGAGAACAAGGTCCCCTACCTTAATTGTGTCAGACCAATCCTTCTTAGTCATTTGTTTATGTCTCTCCCTTAGACCCATCAAGTACTCAGTTTTCCACTGTTTAATGAAATGAGCTTTAACTCTAGTTAAATGTTGTAACTTAGTCTGGAGCTCATCATGTCGTTGAGTCCAGTTTGGGTCTTCTGAAGAGTCTATATTGTAGTCCGGCAGGAGACTAACTTGTTCTCCCCGAATCAAATGATTTGGAGTTAATGGTTCCGGGTCATTAATGTTGTAATGGTATAGCTATTCAGACTCCATCAGGGATAGCCCCTTTGGGTGACCTATCAGAATACAACCTAGAACTAGTTAAGTAACTAAACTTTTCAACAGTTGAAATATAAGGTTTATTACCTATTAAATTCTCAAATTTGTCAATGAAAGATGGGAATTGTACCGTGTCCCCTTCAAATGTTGGTACTAGCAAAATGGGTAACTGAGCCCTCAATTCTTGTGACTCAGGATTTAGCATGCCACTTAAATTTTGTTGAAGGTTAGCCCTACTTTGATTAAAATCAGAATTAGGTTTTTTTGGTGTTAAGTCAGTCAAACGAGACCGTAGTCTCCTTATTTGCTGTTCAATTGAGCTTACCTGATCATCATCATCAGCGTAAAGGTCTATCAATTGTTCTTCAGCCATTTCGGATTCAACTAACTCTGAAATACTCTCATTAATGGCTATTATTTCCTTTTTTAATTTCCAATTTAATAATTACACTCTCTAAATTTTCCTTACCTGGTTGTGTAATATTGTTAAAAGTGTTCACAGCCTTTGTAACAGCTCCCAACTTTGCCCCCCTTTTCTTTTTTAACTTTTTCAATTCCGCACTGTCCATGTCTAAGTCAAAATTGTTTAACTGGGGATCGTAATGAAATAGAGGACAAGAAGAAATTACCAGAGAAGAGAGAGCACAGACAAAACAGTCAAGTTCAAATTTGGTTTAATCCCCCCCAAGTACTTATGTCACTCAGGTCTAAGCTTATAAGAGAATGAGACTCCTTAAATGTAAATGTTTCCTAGTTAGGCCCTAGGTTGTAGACCTAATTAGGCTTGATTAGCTTAGGCTTAGGCTTAGGCTAGACCATTTAGCCTAATTCTGCAATTTTTGTTAAGTAAGGTTAAGGTTTGTAAATTCCCCACACACGGACCACCAATGCGAAAAATGCTCTGTATGAATTGGTCCACAATTAACCCACCCCTATATCTCCAGTCTAACTATAGAGTAGATCAAGTCTAGCCTAGAGGGGTCAGCCTAGAGATTCCGGAAATGGTCCAGAGCGGGCAGATAAATTGAGGTCCACAGTAGGATTCCTCACAAGATTAGGTTAGGGAAATCTACCTTCACCTTTGTTAAGCTATGAGTTGATGCTGGGTCTTAGGCCACAATGTAGGCCTAACTTGTCTGACCCAGCTTAATTTAATGTGATTAACTTACTGGTGTAAAAACTCAATCAGTCACTTACGTTTAGTTATTGGAGTCTCTCCCTTCTCCGGTTGTGTAATTGTCGAGAGCGTACTTGCTGGTACGTCCTCTCGCCCCGTTCTTCGTTTTCGTTCTCCCTTTGTTCTCCTCTTCGCGGGGCTTCTTGCACCAGCGTTGTCTTGGTTTTTTCCTCGGTTGGTTGAGCAGTAATGTATCTATTACCGAGCACGCTCCTCCCACACAGTATATAAATACTAGTGTGGAGAATAACTCTGGTGAGCAACCAATTGGTTTCATCCACCCAGTTATTGACATAAAAGGAATTTAATAATTGTTAGATTAACTACCTACCTACTCAGTGAACCATTTTCGTTACCTCCCAACTACCCACTCATCAGTTTTCCATACTAACTGGGGAGTAACTAGATCAAATTTAAACCTAATCTAACCTACTTCACGTGATTTGGCCTAATTCGGTTTTGCTCTAGCATGTCGGTGATTGGCCATATAAGCCCCTACGAAGACTCTGGGGAGGACTTCGAAGCTTATGCCACTAGGGTGAGGTTGTTTTTCGAGGCAAATTCCATTCCTGATGCTAAGAAAGTACCTACCTTTTTAACTATAATAGGCCCTAAAACGTTTGGTTTAGTTATGGACCTAGTTTCTCCTAAAACACCGGAAACCTGCACCTATAATGAATTGGTACAGGCCCTAACCGATCACTACAAACCCCGAGTAGTTCTCATCTATGAACGTTTCAAGTTTTATTCAAGGCATCAGACGGGAAATGAAAGCATTGCAGAGTTTGTTGCAGGAATAAAAAGCCATAGCCGTACGTGTAAATTTGGGGACAAATTAGATGAAATGCTAAGAGATAGGTTTGTAATGGGTCTCAAAGAGGAGTCTACCCAGAGAGCCCTATTAGCCATACAGGACCTAACTTTTAGTCAGGCTGTAGAAATAGCTACGGCTAGAGAAGCAGCTGCTAAAGATGTTAGAGCTTTTGGAAATCACAGTAGTAAAGCCCAACACGTAAATAGCTTTAAATCTTCTAGGCCTGGCAGACCTAATGAGCCTACTAGACAGGCAAATAAAAGGTATGAGGCGAATACGACTAAGCCTACTAATTCTACTAAGCCTTCCAAGCCATGTACGGGGTGTGGAAAACACCACTGGAAGAAGGACTGCTCTTTTAAAGAAGCAGTTTGCCGAAACTGTAGTAAAATAGGCCACATAGCTAAAGTGTGTTTTTCAAAGAAAACGAAGGGTGAAAATTCTAATTTTAACATTTCTAGTGTAAATCCTCAAAGGGGAAATACTTCGAACATTTTATGAGCAGCAAAGTGGGAAAAATACAGGCCCATATATTGTAGAGGTAGGCCTAAATGGAATTACAGTTCCTCTAGAACTAGATACAGGTGCTGCCCGAACTGTCATGTCCAAAACAGTTTTTGATAAAATTTTCAAAAACACACCTAAACTACATGCATCTAAAACGATTTTGAAGAAATATGGGGACATACAAATACCTATTTGTGGAGAAGCATCCGTCACAGTTACACTCAACCAGAAAACTTTGTCTCATCCCTTAACCCTTTTAGTGGTGGATGAGCAAGGGCCTACTCTACTAGGCCGTGATTGGATTGACGCTTTGAAAATGCCGATTGACAAAATCTTGCCAAGGGGTCAGGCAGATGTACATACACTCTCATATCCATCTGACATAGACTCATTGTTAAGGGAGTTTTCTTGTTTTGGGGCCTGAAGTAGGCAACCTAAAAGGCCATCAGGTCTGCATAGAAGTAGATCCTAATGTAACTCCGAAATTTTGTAAGGCTCGTTCAATTGCGCATGCACTGCGGGAGAAGGTAGATTTAGAAATTGACAGGCTGCTAAAAGATAAAATTATTGAACCAGTCACACACGCTAAGTGGGCTGCCCCAGTAGTTCCTGTACTAAAACCGGACAAGTCGTGCGGTTATGTGAGGATTACCGTTTAACAGCAAATAGAGCCGTCCTTCTAGATTGCTATCCTATACCCAAGCCTGATGAATTATTTAGCTCTCTTGCTGGGGGTAAATATTTCACAAAACTCGATATGTCCCAAGCCTATGCTCAACTAAGTTTAGATGAAAACTCTAAAGAATTAACTATCATAAATACGCACCGAGGCCTATATAAGTACAATAGGCTATGCTATGGAATAGCATCGGCTCCGGGTATTTTTCAGAGGAAAATGGACCAAGTTCTAGGTCACATTCCAGGGGTACTTTGCTTTCTAGATGATGTCCTCATTTCAGGTTCGTCTAAAAAAGAACACCTAACTAGATTAACCACGGTTCTAAAAAGACTCCGGGATGCCGGACTTAAGCTAAAGAGAGAAAAGTGTTCATGGGTCACTAACGATGTTTCATATTTAGGGTTCCGCATAGATGCCTCAAGCATTCATCCAACGGTAGATAAACTAGAAGCAATAAAAAATGCACCACCTCCACAAAACATCACACAGTTACAAGCTTATTTAGGTCTCCTAAACTTTTATAGGAAATTTTTGCCTAATGCATCGACTTTCCTTGAACCCCTAAATAAGCTATTACGATCTGGGGAACAGTGGAGATGGGAGAAAACTCAAAAGGAAGCATTTGAGGCTTCCAAGGACGTACTACTAAAGTCCACTCTCCTAGTGCATTATGATCCTAAACTTCCTCTCGTAGTTTCAGCAGACAGCAGTTCTTATGGAATTGGGGCAGTGTTATCTCACCACATTGATGGTGTAGATAGGCCTATCTGTTTCGCTTCTAGAACACTAACTGAGACTGAAAAACGATATGCACAAGTGGAACGTGAAGCATTAGCCTTAGTATTTGCAGTAAAAAAATTTCATTTCTATCTATGGGGTCATGAATTTAAACTAATTACTGACCATAAGCCTCTTTTGGGTTTATTTTCACCTAATAAAAATATTCCAGTTATGGCCTCAGGTAGGATTCAACGATGGGCACTGATTCTACAAGCCTATAAATTTGACTTAGTACATCGGTCAGGTAAACTTCTAGGTACGGCTGATGCGCTAAGTAGGTTGCCCTTAGAAAATCCAAATGATTGTGTACCTATACCTACAGAATGGTCACTTGGTGTAGTTTTTGGAATCCACTCCACTATCTGCGGTACAAATAGAGCAGTGGACAAAATCAGACCCTATTCTGTCTAGGGTCATCCATTTCTGCTCAGTTGGTTGGCCTACTAAGGTTGAAAGTGAATTACAGCCTTTTTATCAACGTCAGTCTGGCCTCTCCATTCAAAATGGCTGTCTCTTATGGGGCCACAGAGTGATAATTCTAAATGAAGGCAGGTCGAATTTAGTGAAGGAACTTCACGCTGAACACATGGGCGCAACAAAAATGAAAGAGCTGGCGAGAGCTTATTTCTGGTGGCCTGGTTTAGATGGAGAACTCGAATCATTGGTTCGTTCCTGTCAAAGCTGCCTAGAGAACAGAGATCTCCCAAGGAAAAGTCCACTTCATCCTTGGGAATGGCCTACTATACCGTGGCATAGGATCCATGTTGACTATGCAGGTCCTATAAATAATACTTATTTCCTAGTCATTGTGGACGCCTACTCTAAGTGGGTGGAAATTTTTCCAACCACTTCCACGACTTCGGGTGTTACTATTCGCTTACTCCGTTCGGTTTTCGCTCGATGGGGTTTACCCGTAGTCCTGGTTTCCGACAATGGTACTTGTTTTACCAGTGAGGAATTTCGTTCTTTCGTCCACCTAAATGGCATTAGACATGTCCGGTCTAGTGTTTTCCACCCGTCTACTAACGGTCTCGCGGGAAACATGGTCCGTACTTTCAAGTCGGCCTTGCGTCATTCTCGTGGGGAGGAAATGCAAGTGGTGTTGGATAAATTTTTGTTTAAATATCGAATAACACCTCACACCACGACGGGGGTGTCTCCCTCTAAACTTATGATTGGCCGGGGAATTCGTTCAGTTTTCGATTTGTTACGTCCAAACGAAACGTTACAACAACGAGTTCTACGCCATCAGGAAAAACAGAAGTTGTACCACGACACTAAAAGAGGGAGAGTTATAGAAGCGCAACCTAATGATCCAGTTATGATTCGCAACTATGGGGCTGGACCAAAATGGGTTCCTGCAACTGTCCAGAAGAGAACGGGCCCTGTTTCCTTCAAGTGCCAACTAGAAGATGGTCGTTCTATTAAACGCCATGAGGACCAGATATGGGAACGTGAATTACAGAAGGACCAGAGTCTTCCGGAAGAGAGAACTGATCCTCCAGAAAATGGTTCAACTCGCCCGCCTATACAGGTTGCACCTAATCCTACTACATCAACCCCGCTCCGCAGGTCGTCTAGGGTCCCTCATCCCCCTGACAGACTAAACTTGTAGGGGAGGAGTCACTAAAGGGGAAATATCACTAAAATCTAAGCTGAATGGCAAGAGCAAGTCATAAACGAACCAACGCGGCTGTTCGTATTGTTTTGGGCTAGCCTAGAGATGTTTTTTCCTATCTGACCTAATCGTTGGTGCTGAGTGTAATTAGGTGGTGTTTCTAAGGTGACAAATGGGGTAGAAAGTTGTCCGTACTTAAGTATAGTTAGGGGTAATGTCTATAGCTTCTAAATTGGTAATGTAAGAGAGAGTTAGGTAGGCTGTTTGTGGGACACAGGAATCTAATGGTAGGCTCCCAAAGGAATATCTAATTCAACGCACCGGTAAGTGCTTTTGATTGTTTGCTAGAACCTAAGTAACCTAACTGGGGTGTCTACCCAACGCTATCACAGGGTACCACAAACACCAACTGCATTAAGAAAAACTTATTGGATACCCAAGGGAAGGATCACTGTTAAAACAGTTCTGAATGAGTGTGTCACATGTAGGCGTATTCATGCTAGGCCCTATAGGAAACCAAATCCTCCTGCTTTGCCAGAGGAGAGAGTTACTCTCAACAGACCCTTTGAGACTGTAGGCATTGACTATACAGGAGCATTGACTGTATGGGTGGTTGACACTGAACGAAAAATGTACATTGTACTGTTTACACGTGCTGCCTCACGAGCTGTTTATCTGGATGTTGTGGAGGACCTTACAGCAGACTCTTTTGTTGCTGTCTTTAAGAGATTCTGTGCACGACATTCAGTACCCAAGACAGTTTGGACTGACAATGCTACATATTTCAAGGCTGCTGAACAGGTCATCGACGACTTGTTAAGCAATGAACTCACACAATTATATGTACAAAATTAAAACATAAAGTGGAAGTATATTCCGGTTGCCTCTCCTTATTGGTATGGTTCTATCTGGGAGAGGAATATACAAACAGTAAAGAATTGCTTGAAGAAAGCAATTGGTAAAAAACAGATACACTTGTTTGAGTTGCTCACTCTCCTGGCTGAGATTGAGAACATCATCAACAATAAACCACTCACTTATGTGAGTGACAACATTAATGACCCGGAACCATTAACTCCAAATCATTTGATTCGGGGAGAACAAGTTAGTCTCCTGCCGGTCTACAATATAGACTCTTCAGAAGACCCAAACTGGACTCAACGACATGATGAACTCCAGACTAAGTTACAACACTTAAATAGAGTTAAAGCTCATTTTATTAAACAGTGGAAAACTGAGTACTTGGTGGGTCTAAGGGAGAGACAAACAAATGACTAAGAAGGATTGGTCTGACACAATTAAGGTAGGGGACCTTGTTCTCAGACACGACAGTACTCCAAGACAATACTGGCCTCTGGCTAGAGTTTTAGAACTCAGACCAGGGGCAGACGGGGTAACAAGAGTGGTCAAATTAAGGACTTCAACGGGTGACACAACAAGAGACATTTCTCTTTTGTACCCCCTAGAGTCTGGACCCAAAACAATGGACTTTGGAGAGCCCTCTCCACCGACAGTAACAACTGGAGACACTGAACTTCCAGTAACTATTCCCTTGACAGTAGGAGCGGTAACGCATCCTACTACAACATTGACAGACACAAGACCTCAGCGACAAACAGCGTTAAAGGCGCGACTAGTTTTACAACAAAAAATAGATGCTGGGGAATTGTAATTTCATCTTCTAACTTTCACTTTTCCTTTTCTTATGGTAAAGACCATGGACAGTTTCATCCTATGGATGTATATTTTCTCTTCTAATTAAATGCTACATCTTCTCCATGAGAAGATGAGGATAGTCACTGTTACTCAGATTAACAGGCATTTACAGTCAAATAATTAGCTAGTCTACACTCAAACATAAAAATTGGTGACAATGACACCAAGATTTTTATCTCCCGGGGCCCCCAGTATATGGAAAACTGATGTGTGGGTAGTTGGGAGGTAACGAAAATGGTTCACTGAGTAGGTAGGTAGTTAATCTAACAATTATTAAATTCCTTTTATGTCAATAACTGGGTGGATGAAACCAATTGGTTGCTCACCAGAGTTATTCTCCACACTAGTAATTATATACTGTATGACAAGAGCGTGCTCGGTGATAGATATACATTACCGATCAACCAACCGAAAAAAACCAAGAGGACGCTGGTGGAAAAAGACCCCCGAAAAAGGGACAAGGGAGAACGAAAACTAGGAACGGGGCGAGAAGACGGAACGGGAGAAGGGAGAAGGAAAAACAACGGAAAAAAAGATCCCCACCAGCAAGTACGCTCTCAACAATTAAACAAAAAGGAAGAGGGACTCTCTAATAACACTCAGTAAGTGATCAGTTGTGTTTTTTAGCCCAGTTAATTAAGGGACATACATTAAGCTGGGTCAGACAAATTAGGCCTACATTGTGGTCTAAGACCTAGCATCAACTCATAGCTTAACAAAGGTGAAGGTAGATTGCCCTAACCTAATTTGGTGAGGAATCCTACTGTGGACCTCAATTTATCTGCCCGCTCTGGACCATTTCCGGAATCTCTAGGCTGACACCTACAAGGCTAGACTTAATCTACTCTATAGTTAGACTGGAGATATTAGGGATGGGTTAATTGGAGACCAATTCATGCAGAGCATTTTTCACATTCGGTAAGGTAAAGTGGGTTTACTAAATAGGCTTAGTTTGAAATTGGCCTATTTTTTATAGGACCTAAAATGAGTTAAGCCTGTTAAATGAACAAGACTTTGTTTACGGTTAGTGTAAAGGTAAAGGGATCGGTTCCCCACACGGGCCACCATTTGAAAAAGCTGTATAGGGCTATGGGTTGATTGCCTGTTACCCTCATCCGTTGAAAATTTCCAGCAGATTTCAGTGGAGAGTTAATGACAAAAGCCCTACGTTTTTTCGTTAGTGAGTTATTTATATGTAGGTCTTCAAGGGACGTCTTTATGTTTATTTGCCTTCGTATTTGCGCTGCCTAATGGTAAAGAAAGCAATTGCCTTACCTTGTTATTTCGTTGAGCCTCGCTTCTGTTCGTAGAACGCGACGATGGTTTTCGATGTAGGGCCGCGGTACGATGGAGTTACACAACGAGTTGCTTTGATGTAATTAATATAAGCAGTCACTACACTTAAATACCTGAAGGAATAGTTATAAGGTTTTATATTATGAGGATTTCACTCAGAACTTATAGGAAGATAAAGTACATCTTCCTTGCTTAAAGCATCGCTGTAACATAAGCAGCTTCGAGCGAGCCGCTCATATAATCGTTAGGAATCTGCTGATTCTTCAAAGTTCATTGACTTTTCTCTTGATATAATTTTCATGAGTCGGCAATGGAAAATTTTGAACACGAAATAATAAATTTTTCTTGTGGTTGGGTGGGCCCAATGCCTCCATATTGGGTTCTATGTATGTATGGCAATTATTTTCATTCCCAATAGGCTATGTCGCCAATCCCGAGGCAATTTTGTAGATATTTAATTCAATTAATTAATAATTTAGATTTAATTAAGAAGTGAAGGTACCACATACGATACCATGTTGTAAACGTGTATGGTTTTTCCATGTACTGGGGGGGCCGGAGAAAAATTTGTATGTTATAGATTAAATTTTTTGACAAACTGTTTGTTTTAAACCATGTGAAATAGATTAAAAAGAATGAAGTAGGAATTTAGGAAGAGAAAGGTTACTAAAGACCGATTTAAATATAAAAGTTCAAGAGGCTAGCTTCTCAAGTTTAGTTAAAGTTATGTCAATCAGTTTGACTCCCCTTAGGTTTAGGAAATTTATGGAATTAAAGTAAAGTTATTAAGCAGTTTTTAAATGCTGGTTTACTAATGTTGTTTTGGAGTTTTGTCATGTTTTGTTTTGTTAACGATTTATGTTTTAAAGTGACTTCTACGTTGGTGAGTTAATTGAAGTGTACTGTACTTCCATGTTGTGTTGTTTGGTTAAAAGAGTTTGTACTGTATTCAAACCTTCTACCACTTCAGACTAGTCAATACCCGTAGTTTTAGTAGAGTAAATGTTATTCCTCCACAGGTAGATCTGGAGGGCTTGGGGCTTTGAATCCTGTACTGTTTTTGTGTTGTTTGGTCTCTAGCCAAGGGAGGCCATAAGACCATTGTTGTTTCGCCCATGGCCGAGGGAGGCCATAAGACCGTTGTTTTTTGGCCCATGGGCAAGGGAGGCCATAAGACCCTTTTGTTTGGCCCATGGCCAAGGGAGGCCATAAGACCCTTTTGTTTGGCCCATGGCCAAGGGAGGCCATAAGGCCCTTCTTGTTTGACCAATGGCCAAGGGAGGCCATAAGACCCTTGTTGTTTGACCCATGGCCAAGGGAGGCCATAAGACCCGTGTAAAAGTTTAGTCTGGCCAAGGGAGGCCACAAGACCCTTGTGAAAGTTTGGTCTGGCCAAGGGAGGCCACAAGACCCTTCTGAAAGTTTGGTCTGGCCAAGGGAGGCCACAAGACCCTTGTAATAGTTTGCCCTATGGCCAAGATAGGCCATAAGGGCCTTGTTGAATAGTTTTGGCTATGACCAAAGTAGTCCACCAGCCGCTTGTTGAATAGTTTGGGCTATGGCCAAGGTAGGCCATTAGCCCCTTGTTGAATAGTTTGGGCTATGGCCAGGGCCGTTTCCTGGCATAAGCAGACTAAGCGGCCGCTTAGGGCCCCGCTGCTACTAGAGGGCCTCTAGACAGGCTCCCAGGTCATAGCTCAGTGGGCAAAAATAGGAATATAGCTGAAGTTGTTATTATTATTATTATTATTATTATTGTCGTATTAATTAAAGTTTTTATATGAGACAAATGTGATAAAACGGAGACAAACGAAACGTTTTGGTCGTTATGTGTACATAACGATTGTGAGATCTTATTTCTATATTATTTAACTTTATTCTTACTATATGATTATACTTTCCTAAATGCTTAATTTTTCTAGTATTGTAAAACATTATTATTATTATCATCATCATCATCATCATCATCATTATTATTATTATTTAGCAGATTAGTTGTGGTTAACTAGTGAATTTGTGCATCTTGAAAAATGAAACGACATTATCGATCAGGAGCTGAGAAACGGAAAAAGAAGAAAATAGAGGAGGAGAAGCTTTCCAGTAGCACAGGTGAGATGTGCCACTTGTATATTCTTATGATTACAGTTCAGGCAACTAGGTTAGATAGACCATCAAGCTAGGCAAGTGCTCAGGAATCGTGTAGAGTAAGCTAGTCTCTGTAATATTTATAATATTTCGAAATGTGAAATTTAATGGATCACATCACCTCAAATTCTGTTCACACAGGTCAATTATCAAACAAGATAAGAAAGAGTATTTTAGCAAAATCTAACAGAATATGTAATGTTATGTTCTTCTCAGGAGCACTACTGAAATATTTGGAAAAGCCATCCTCAGCAAAGCCTGATGAGCATCATGAGCCAACAGCAGGACCATCCTCTATGCAACCTCAAACACCAGTAGAAGTAGAGCCTGATGAACCAACAAGTGGCCCATCTTCTGTTCAGCTTCAAACAACACACACAGGCATTTCTACTGAGCAACAAGAACCAAGATCTGCTCCACCACTTGATCCGTATGACTGGCCAGTTGTCTTGTCAGATGCCTTGAAGACAGATCTGGTGTCTCGAGGACCATTTCAAATCAATCCAGATTTCACATTCCCTAAAAGAGAGGACGGTAGAAGCTTTCATCACCAATACATGTACAGAACATTAATTAATGGGGAAAAAATAAAGCGAAGCTGGCTGATGTACTCTAGAAGGAATGATGCTCTTTATTGCTTCTGCTGCAAGGTGTTTTCAAGGAAGTCGTACAAACTAATTACAGATGGACTTTCAGATTGGATAAACGTTGGTTCGCTTCTGAAAGGCCATGAAAATAGTTCAGAACATGCAGATAACATGGCAACATGGATCTGGAACTGCAGCTAAAAACTAGGACTTTGAAAAAACTATATAGGGCTATGGGTTGATTGCCTGATACCCTCATCCGTTGGAAATTTCCAGCAGATTTCGGTGGAGAGTTAAACGACAAAAGCCCTATGTTTTTTCGTTAGAGAGTTATGAATATGTAGGTCTTTAAAGGACCTCTTTATATTTAATTGTTTATGGTAATTTTAGCGTCGGGATTGTAGATGCCTATATGTGAACGAAAAGAAATTGTCCCACCTTATTTTTGCTGGGTCTTAGTTTGCTTCGATGTAGGGCGTTACGATCTTTTTCGGTGTAGGGCCGCCACGATGGAGTTACGCGATGAGTTAACTTGATGTAATAAATATAGGCAGTCACAATATAAACACTTTTAGGTATAGGCCTATCCTTTCTGTAAGTATTAAGTTTATTATAAGGAATTCACTCAGAACTTTAGGGAAGACAAAAGCACATCCTCCCTGTTTAAAGCGTTCGCTGTACAATTAAACAGCCCCGAGAGCCGTTCCTTCGCGTTGTATTTTCATTATTTGCCGAGCTGGCAAAATTTTGTTTGGTCTACTTCTCTGTGGTAGACTAAACAATAAATTGGGTTTTCTTGTTGCTATGTGAGGCTCGATTCATACATACATGTTCTTTGTACGTATGGCAATTATTTCATTCCCAATAGGCTATGTCGCCAATCCCGAGGCAATTTTGTTAGATATTTAATTCAATTAATTAATAATTTATATTTAATTATGAAATAAAGGTACCACATATGATACTATGTTGTGAGTGCGTATAGTTTTTCCATGAGGACCATTGACCAAACTGAAATGTCATTAATGGAGGTAGAGCGAAGACGCTGGCGAAATGTTTTCACACGTCTTGTAAGTATAATCCAATCACTGACAGAGAGAAACCTTGCTTTCAGGGGATCTTCCTCTACATTGTACAATCGAGACAATGGCAACTTCTTGAAGGAGGTTGAGCTGCTTGCCAAATTTGATCCAGTGATGAAACAACACATCAGCAGAGTCGAAAGTGGCCAATATAGTCATTCAAGTTACCTAGGAAACATCATTCAAAATGAGCTCATTGGGTCCATTAATGGGAAGATTTTGGATGCCATTGTTGCAGAAATAAAACAAGATAAATATTACTCACTCATTTTAGACTGCACTCCAGATATAAGCCACCAAGAACAGATGTCGATTATCATCAGAACTGTTAAAATGGGTGAAGTACCAGAAATAAAAGAATACTTCTTGGGCTTTCCTGAGGGTTCAGAAAGTACAGGCCTGGGTTTATCAGTTCTGATTCTGAAGAGACTAGATGAACTGAATATTCACTTTGATGGCTGCAGAGGACAGTCATATGACAATGGAGTGAACATGAAGGGCAAGAACAAAGGTGTTCAGGCAAGGTTATTAGAGAAGAACTGTCGTGCACTCTATGTTCCATGTGGGGCCCACACTCTGAATCTTGTAGTGGCTGATGCAGATAAAGCTTCCACAGATGCCATCAGCTTCTTTGGCAACGTACAAAAATTGTACAACCTTTTTGCAGCAGCTACACAGAGATGCACAATCCTAAAGAAGCATGTGAACATAACACTCAAGCCTTGGAGTGAAACCAGGTGGGAGAGCCGGCTTATGAGCATTAAGGCTGTGCGATACCAGAGCCACAACATAAGAGAGGTTGAAGTCAGAAACAATGCCACAGATGCCATAGCCAGGACTGAAGCACAAGCACTTGCAGAGGAGGTAGAGTCTTATCGCTTTCAGATTTGCACAGTAGTATGGTATGACATTCTTCAGGCAGTTAACCATGTGAGCAAATTTCTGCCATCTCCTACAATGCAGTTTGATATGGCAGTCAACCTCATCCTCAAAAACAAAAGACTCACTGACCAGCTACAGAAACTCAGGTTTTGTTGCAGCACAAGTCGTAGCTAGGGACGTATGTGAGAAAATGAATGTGGAGGCTGTGCTGAAGGAGAAGAGGCTCAGATCCACAAAAAAGCACTTTGCTTACGAAGCTCCTGACGAACCATTTACAGAAGCCTTAGAGAGGCTGGAAGTCAAATTTTTCAATGTGGTGGTAGATTGTGCCATCGGGTCAATAAATGAGAGATTCAAAACATTAGATGATGTGAGGGACATATTTGGGGTTCTCCTAAACTTCATCACCAGTGGTGTAGTGCTGTGGGAACGCGTGGGAACGGCGTTCCCTTACTTTTTTTTGGTAGACGGAACGGCGTTCCCTCACTATTTCAAATAAATCCGAACTTACAAATCTCTAACGTCATGAAATTTTAATTCCCACCCCTAGAAGAAATATGAGAAAGAATCATTAACTGTTTCATTTCTTTTAGCTTCGACTGAGGCAATGCTAGCATATAAAGATCTGATGAAACAGTCACCACGGCGTACCAGTTGTTAACTTTTTTTAGTTAATCATTCCAGTTGTTAGCTATTTTCATTGATCGTACTGGATGTCGTATATCTAATGACACTGGAAATACTGCATCTTCAACCTTGGAATATATCCTAATATCCAGTGCATATGACCTCAAAATATCCCTGAAATTGGTCAGATTTCAAAAGATTTCCCGGGGGGCTTACAGTGCCCCCGGACCCCCAGCTGTATGGGCTCGCCGCGCTCGCCATTGTCCCCCCGCATCTGAGTAACACTTTCAAAATGCGTTCCCTCACTTCTTTATTTAGCACTACACCACTGTTCATCACAATGAACAAGGAAGACTTGTCCTGCAAGTGTGAAAAGCTCTCTAAGATACTGAGCTCTGGAGCTGACTCTGACATTGATGGAAGAGAACTGGCCCTCGAAATTAAGAACTTGCCGACTTCACCTTCACACAACATGACTGCATTGGAGCTTCTCTCCTTCATTCATCAGAAGCAACTGGAATAACTATACCCCAATCTCTGGGTTGCACTAAGAATTGCCTGCACTCTACCTGTGACAGTAGCGTCAGCCGAGAGGAGCTTCTCTAAGATGAAGCTAATCAAGAACTACCTCAAATCATCAATGGGGCAGGATCGCCTCAGTGGCCTTGGTATTGAAAAATTTATTGAAAAATTATTTTTATTGAGATTATTTTTATTTAGGTGCAATATTAAGGCTAAGTTTACTTTAACCCTTTCGCTCACGAATTATGACATAGGGTAAAAAAGAAATTTGCCTTTGTGTGTGGTTATATAAGAATCAATATGGTTTATTTTTCAGCTACACAATTGTCTATCCAGTGAGTGAAAGGGTTAAATAGACACAGTAATTATAGAAATAATAATGGCCCATTTAGACACTGTCAACATAGCTACAGACTTTTTCACTGTAGGCTGCAGTGGTTTTAAGGTTAAAATTTGGTCGGCAGCCAGATTACTAACTATGGTCAAACTAAATTCATTAAAATTAATTTAGACTTACCAAAAGTGAAGTTGACAGTTGAACGTTACCCTTTCTGTTTCTAACTAATCCATAAGTTTCATTTAGTTTCCAGATTTGAATTTTATTTGTTAAGTTTTAAGTTACTATTTGGCACACTGCTAAGTTATTTATTTATAGGGGCTATTTCCCAGACCTAGGTTTTGCAGTTTAAGTTAGGCTAGGGCTGTATTGCCCTTAAGTTTTTGTTTTTAAAAGTTTAAGGTTTTTACTCAAGTTAAGTTAGGGCTATATTGCCTTTAAGTTTTAATAGGGGCTATAACAGCCATTTAATTATTTAGTTAGGGCTGTTGTAGCCCGGTTCGAGTTTCTTCTAGGTACCTAGTTTTAATCTCTTACCTCAGTTATGTATTTAATTAAATTACTTACACCTAGTTCTGGTAGGCCACTATTTAGTTAAACAGGGTTTTAGTTTAATTGCAGTGGTTAATATTGAGGTTTAAAGGTTGACTTTAAGTTGCCCGGTTAGTTGGAGAACTACGAGAATTTTTTATGAAAAAACTAGCCCATTTGATTCAGCAGTCAAAATTTTCGATGATTAACAAAGAGCTCCGTTTTTCTTTGTCTCAGAAACTTTTTTCTTTCTTCTTTTTGTTAATTAGGGAAACCCAACTTCACTAGTTGGTTAGAAACGAGGGTTGTTATTTTTATTCTACAGGGTGTCCCGTAAGTCTGGACCCATAGGGCAAAATTAATAAAATTACAAAATAGTCCAAAAATATAGGGATTTATAATATATTTTTTTATTATGTTGCAGGTAAACCATGTCACTGACTAGAGAGGAGAGAGTTCAAGTTATTTTGCTGGTCGGGACCCGCAGTCACCGGGAAGTGGCCGAAGAATTCAACAATATGCATCCAGACCGCGCACCAATCACACACAGATGTGTTGGCAAGTTGATAGCCAAATTTAAGGAAACTGGATCCGTAGCTGACAAGCTTCGCAGAGGACCTTTAAGGACTGTTACGGAAGACGAAACCAGTACCAATGTGTTGGCTAGCTTCGCTGTCAGTCCCAAGAAATCACTTCGACGCATGTCCAGCGAAACTGGGATCTCCAAGAGCAGCATCCACCGCATCTTGAAACTTCATCACTGGCATCCATAAATAAATTTTTGGACTATTTTGTAATTTTATTAATTTTGCCCTATGGGTCCAGACTTACGGGACACCCTGTATATTTATTTTGTTTATATTTTATTTGTAAATATGTGTGGTTATTTCTACCCAACTTTTTTTAACATTCCCCCCAAGGGGAAAAAATTTATTCAGAATTATATTCTTGGAATTTTTTTTTTTTTTTTTCCCACCACCATGATGATGAATGAAAATGACATGCTCTACAGAAAAGTTCCTTTTAGGTGAAATATGAAATTGAAAGCGTCTTTTCTGTAGAACGTTAGTCCCAAATTATTAGCTATTTACAATTATTTACAATTTTCAATTTGTGGTCTTCACAAAGATCCACTCTGTATTTTTCTTTGCAGTTCTTCCCGAAATCTAACTGCAGCTTGTCTTTATGGTCGGGGTTGAGTAGCGGCAGTAGTAGTGTCAGGATAATCTACAGTTCCTGATTCTATGGAGGAATTTTCAAGTTCTTCCAGGTCAATATTCGAACGTCGAAGTTGGTTGTTCGGTTAATTAAATTAATATTAAAATAATTTAAAACAATTTGTTTTTCACCACTCTTTACCAATTTATCTTTAGGATGCTATTAAATTCGAAAAAGCTCACATTATCACTCATTGTTGGAGCGTCAAATTCCCTCGCATGCATTTGTTTACATCGAGTGGGTTTGTTATTTTGGATAGAGAATAAAAAATGTTGCAACGTACCTCTTTGGAACAAGGTTGGCAGAAAATAACTCGACCATCCGTAGTGAAGTTTGGGTCCTTCTTGATCCACTGCCTGAACAGAACACTTTTGGCTGTCTTGTCCTTAGGCATTCTTTCTCACTTATAAAAAAAGCCGTAAGCACAAACGTGAGATTTTATTTAGCAAAAGCACTTGAACAAAGACACCACGTTGCACGCACCAAACAAAATGATCGAGGCCGAACGCGTCACAATGACGTATTGTGATCTGATTGGCTGTATTTGGCTGACGTATTGTGATCTGATTGGCTGTGCTGGTTGCCTCAGGACTAGCCTCGGTTTTTCCATCCCCTGCCCTATTTAGGCCTATAAGTTTCAAAAAAATGCGAGTTATTTTGCTTTACTTAGTACAATAAAATTTAAAAAGGCATATATAGGCACGTATTTTAAAATTAGGCACTAACCATCAAAATAGGCGTTTATAGGCACTGTAACATTTAATTTATACATCCCACAGTCCCGAAATGGATTTCTCTAAAAGAAGCTTATGAATCTATAAACGGGAATAAAAAAGGCAAAAAGGGCAAAATCCGGTCTCTAGTTATTAGGTTTTATATTATGAGGATTTCACTCAGAACTTATAGGAAGATAAAGTACATCTTCCTTGCTTAAAGCATCGCTGTAACATAAGCAGCTTCGAGCGAGCCGCTCATATAATCGTTAGGAATCTGCTGATTCTTCAAAGTTCATTGACTCTTCTCTTGATGTAATTTTCATGAGTCGGAAATGGAAAATTTTGAACACGAAATAATAAATTTTTCTTGTGGTTGGGTGGGCCCAATGCCTCCATATTGGGTTCTATGTATGTATGGCAATTAGTTTCATTCCCAATAGGCAATTTTGTAGATATTTAATTCAATTAATTAATAATTTATATTTAATTAAGAAGTAAAGGTACCACATACGATACCATGTTGTAAGCGTGTATAGTTTTTCCATATATGCAAAGCATGACGCAGACGTGCTCATTGTCCAAACAGCTGTTGCATCAGCTAGAAACAAGGACACTATTGTGGTTGGAGATGATACGGCCTTACTTCATCATGTTGAAATGGATGCACATATGTTGTTTCTGGCACCAGACCGAAGCAGGCTTTAAAAAATACCAGGCAGGTCTACTTCTAAGACAATTTTAGTGGGTCTGTTAAAATAGTTTTTTTTTGTATTTGATGACAAATAATACAAATCAAATCAAATATATATGTTGATTGTTGATGCATATATACTTTTATGCTCATATATATGCTCTTATTTTATTTTAGTGAGTGGGTGAAATATTTCTAGCCTTTATGATTGCTCCCTGGACAAAGTGAGGTGAAATACTCGAACTCCAACAACTGAATGAAAAAGCTTCCACGTCGCAGTTTTTTCAAATGTTTATGTGACTGTCGGTCGTACACTGACTGTTCAACAAAACTTGTACAAAAAGGCTATAAGATAGTTTAGAATAGGTACAGCCTAATAAGTAGGCCTAGTGCAGCTAGTTGTACATTAATCGCATGATATTAAATTTTAGCAAGTATATAGAGGTCAGTATGGCCTTCGGTAAATAGGCTAGAGTAGATAGTGACAAATCTTTCTGAAATGGGTAATTTTTTACTATCACTCCGGTCTCTTCAATTCCTATAATTTATACATCAATGGATTCGTTATTACACCAGGAATGCGATTTGGATAGTCTCAAGTGAGGGAACTGGCCCAAAACTAAGTTAGGACAGGAAGTTTGTTTTGGGGTATAAGTGTGAAAAAATACCCTAAAATGCGGGTAATTCCTTCAGTAGAGACTATCTAGGGCGCATTCACGATGTAAAAACGAATCCATTGATATATAAATTATGGAAATTGTAGAAACAGCCAACATGAGTGACCTAAAAGGTATATATATACATTTATATATATGTAGTAAAACGAACACTATATATTCACTGTATATATTATATATACCGTAAAACTATCCTAACCTAACCTAACCTACCTAACCTACCTAACCTAACCTAACCTAACCTAATTTTAGGTACTACTCTTACCTGTATACTTATTACCACAAACAATACCTTCCTTGTTTTTCTTAGGGCATATAAATTCTTTTAGCAATACACCGTGTTCTACATAAAAATTAAATTCAGCCTCTTCATCATCAAAAAATTTGCATGAAGTTAAACACAGTGAATAATTACAACCATCGCAAACCGACGCCACCGTGACACTAAAATGTTATGAGTTCAGGTCAAACCACCCAATTTTGTTAGCGGTACCTTCCTAACCTTTGTGGGATCAGTCATTTTATCACTCACAAAACATGATCCGCGATTTTATCGCTCAAAAAAATAATTTCTTAACATTAATTTTATAGCTTTAATCGGCATTTGCCTTCATATTGTACTTAATAAAAGTTGTTTAAAAAAATATAAAGAGTCTTATGGTAAACTTTATTTTCAGTTTCCAGAGACCGGACTGATAGTAAAAAATTACCCTGAAATGGCTGATAAACCAAAGGAAAATCCACTTTTATTTTCAGCAAACATTTCTTCACCATTTGATGAGATACCTTCATCTACTGTGTTAATACCTCCATTTCAGCAGTTGCAGTTGGTGTCAGGTAATTTTTAATTTAGGTTTAATAGGCCCCAGTGACTTCATGCTGTCCAAATGTAGTTTGAACTAGGATTAGGCCTAGGCCTATTTGTATTGTAACCATACTAATTTTGTGACCATTCTTATAGTTCAATGTCAAAAGATAGGACGTGATTTCACAGTTTATTTTTAATACAACAGTCGGTAATTATGTGTTTTAAGTCACTCAGTCATTTTACACCAAAATACATTTTTCTAGTAGTATTTGATGTGATTTGGGTAATTATTCGTTTTAGTGCTTTTCCTCCTTTCTGAACCAAAACACATTTTTCTGGTGTTTTGTGGTGTGATTTGTTCAAATCTGAACTTCGTTTCTTTGGGAAATGAGCCGTTTTTGAGAAATTTTAAAATTGAAAATTTCTCAAAAACGGCTCATTTCCCAAAGAAACGAAGTTCAGATTTGAGCAAATCACACCAAAAAACACCAGAAAAATGTGTTTTGGTTCAGACCTAACCTAAACTGACCTGACCTAACCTAAACTGACCTAACCCAACCTAACCCGCGTTTTTTCGCAATTTCGTACCTTAAATAGCACCGTTAGGGTGTTTATACAAATCCGCGGCGACCAACATGAATTTGTGGAGACGTTGTTGAGAGGGATATTCACGGTTAAACAAGTACCATGCAAGATACTTTGAATAGGATTGGGTTTTGTTGCCAGACCGTAATATCCAGCTCTTCACGTCTTTCCAACAACGCTCAATATTTTGAATGTGAACGGTGTCTTCCACGAACCGCTGTGAATGGTTGACTGTCCGGTGAATGTAGCCTAGATTTCCAAGTTGAGAATACGCACGCCACTCGTCGGAATAGATTGTAGTCCCAGGCCTAATATGTTGCTGGATCAGGCGAACAATAACACGACTAGGTAAAACACAGTGACTCGTAAAGAAAGCTTCAGCACTGGCTTCTTTCTTATAAATATCTTGTATTAATTGATAGTAATCCAAATCATAACCTTCACAAATCATAATGAAAATGAGACTGAGAAAATGAGTATCCATTACGAGAGATTCAAAATGTACGTCTCTGATTGGTTGGATAAGGTCACGTGAAACCAAAACCAGATGTAATTGGTTGTTTTGACCTATGTTTCCTAATTTTGCCACGAGATGTCTCCCCATAAAACTGGAGAGGGCGACGTTCGTTAAAATTTTAACAGCGTTAAGAGCTAAATACTCGGTCAATGGCCTATAATGGCTACTTTTTACGTCTAAATTTTTTTTTTTCATAAAAAATAATTATTACATTTCCTTGATTTTTATCAGTTTCCCTGAGGTTTCAAGGTGTCCTGAATATGAATGTATATGTTAAATTGTCATAGAATGTCTCCTATCAAAAACGAACAAAGCATTAAAACGAATATTAACCGTGATTTGTTCAAATATGACCTCCATTTCCGTCGGAAATGAGATCTAACAAAGTTATAGTACTTTGAAGTTTGGCTCATTTTCAAGGGAAATGGAAGTCAAAATCTAAGCAAAACATCAAATATTACTAGGAAAATGTATTTTGGTATTAATTAACCTAACCCTGGCTAACCTAACCTAGCCTAGAGTATATTAAATCCTCAAAATAATATTCGCACCGTTCACATGTCATCGCCACAAACATCTATCAAAAACTAACAGAAGTAGACTAGCAACTTAAAAGGCCTAAGAACTTAAAAAATCTAGCTCATATATCATGTTCTCATGATGTCACCAATCAAAATATTGGAAGGGCGGGAAAAAAAAGGCAAAAATGTCATAATATTCAAATGTACATAATTTGTTAAGTACGCATCTGCGAGCATAGTGACTTATATGAAAATGATGAGAAAATTATGTTTTAATATTTTATAATTATATTTGCTTTTGATATTCTGAGTGGGATAAAACTCATATTAACCCAACAGTCTACTGAGGTTGAAAATTCAGTAAATATTTACTATTACACCGGTCTCTGGTAAAAAGTCTTAAAAGCTGGTTTTCAATGTTTTTCAGTGTGCTGAATTCAGAAATGATACTCATTTCCGTCGCAAATGATTTGTTAGAGTTATTGAAGCTTAAAGCTTTTAAAACTTTCTACCCTTTTTCACCCAGGGGACCCCTAGTGGGAACCAGGAGTTTTTGGGTGGGGAGAATTGCAAAAATGAGTGGTTTCCGAAGATTTTGAAAGTCAGATTAATACAAAACGCCTCAAAAACCATAGGAAAAACATAAATTTCACCTTCAAAATTGGCCGAACCTAAAACAACCTAAGCAAACCTAACTTAACCTGACCTAAAATTTGGCAATACAGCGAAAATAATCAAAGGAGCACAGACCACAGGAAGCCATGTCCACTAACTGATTCAAATTAAAATTGGTGGAAGTGCCATTTTTTTACTCTTTTCCCATTAGAGAGTTTAAGCTTCAATAACTTTAACAAATCATTTGCAATGGAAATGAGGGTAATTGTATACAACATCCCCCTCACCTCAATTTTATGAAATTGACTTCACAATTGATGTAAAACCTTTATTTATAGCATGTAATTACTTTATTTTCGGAAACCAACCTAATCTAATCTAATCTGTGAAAAAACTATATAGGGCTATGGGTTGATTGCCTGATACCCTCATCCGTTGGAAATTTCCAGCAGATTTCAGTGGAGAGTTAAATGACAAAAGCCCTATATTTTTTCGTTAGAGAGTTATGAATATGTAGGTCTTTAAAGGACCTCTTTATATTTAATTGATGTGGTAATTTTAGCGTTGGGATTTTAGATGCCTGTATGTGAACGAAAAGAAATTGTCCCACCTTATTTTTTTGCTGGGTCTTTAGTTTGCTTCGATGTAGGGCGTTATGATCTTTTTTGGTGTAGGGCTGCCACGATGGAGTTACGCGATGAATTAACTTGATGTAAATAGGCCTATCCTTTTGTTTTTTTTTGTTATTAAGTTTATTATAAGGAATTCACTCAGAACTTTAGGGAAGACAAAAGCACATGCTCCCTGTTTAAAGCGTTTGCTGTATATTAAACAGCCCTGAGAGCCGTTCCTTCTCATTGTATTTTCATTATTTGCCGATCTGGCAAAATTTTGTTTGGTCTACTTCTCTATGGTAGACTAAATAATAAATTGGGTTTTCTTGTTGCTATGTGAGGCTCGATGCATACATACAGGTTCTTTGTATGTATGGCAATTATTTCATTTCCAATAGGCTATGTCACCAATCCCGAGGTAATTTTGTATAGATATTTAATTCAATTAGGGGGGGGGGGAGAAAAATTTGTATGTTACAGATCAAATTTTTTGACAAACTGTGTAAAATGTAAAAATGGATTAAAAGAATGAAGTAGGAATTTAGGAAGAGGGGGGTTACTCAAGACCTATTTAAATATAAAAGTTCAAGAGGCTAGCTTCTCAAGTTTAGTTAGTTATGTCAATCAGTTTGACTCCCTTTAGGTATAGGAAATTTATGGAATTAAAGTAAAGTTATTAAGCATTTTAACTTTGCTCTATTTGTGTAAGGTTTATATGTCACCAATCTTAATTTTTTCTTGTAAAAGTTTTCTGGCTTTCAAAGTAGTCTTTCTTAGTAGTCTTTCTTTGAGGCCTGTCTGGTTTAGTCTGAGTTACATCAGGTACATTGAGAGATTCTTCCCCAATAGTATCCTGATCCATCCTTTGGGGTAATGGTTCTAATTTAGCCCCACACTCCAAAGGATATAATAATGTGATATCTCTGGTAGTTTCACCAGTTGCTGTTTTCAGTTTTACAACCCTGGTAATTTCGTCTTCACCAGTTTTGAGTTCCAAGACTTCCCATTGACCAATGTTGTCTTGGTGTCTTGTCATGTATCAACACAATGTCCCCAATTTGACTGAATCATTCCAATTTTGTTTTGTTAATTGTTTGTCTTTCTCTAAGACTTGTTAAGTATTCTTCTCTCCATTTTGTTATAAATTGAGTTTTGATTTGTGTTAAATGTTGGTATTTTGTGTTGAGTTCTTTGTGTCCTATTACCCAATCTGAATCCTCTGTACTGTTATGTTCAGATTCTGGTAACATGTTTACTGTTTCTCCCTTAATTAGGTGGTTTGGTGTGAGAGGTTCTGGCTCATTAATACCATCTCCCACATAAGTTAATGGTCTGTTGTTGACAACATTTTCAATTTCTGACAGAATAGTCATGAGTTCAAAAAGTTGTAGATGTTTGGTCCAAATAGTCTTTTTAAGGCAGTTCTTTATAGTTTGTATGTTTCTTTCCCAAATGGAACCATACCATGGTGTATTAACAGGAATGTACTTCCAGGTTATATTGTTTGATTCAGGGCTGTGGAGTCGGGAGTTGGTGCAAATCCTTCAATTATAACCATAGCAGCCTAGGCCTAGCTCAATTTTATGAATAAAATAGATTTAACTTAATGTTTTAATATAAATAATATATAATACAGGGTGTCCGAGAATTATCTGTACAATTTTTGGCTGTTATTAAAAGTCAACCATGAAGTGTAGAAATTCCAGTGTTGTCCCATTTTACAGAGAATCTCATTAAGTTTTTTCTGATACCACGTTTTGACAAGTTTTTTAGAACTGTACGCGGGTGACAGACATTGATGATTTAAAAGCAAGAATCACAGCTGCTATTGAGCGAATTGATGTGGATATGCTGCAGCGTACATGGCAACATTTGGAGTATCGATTGGATGTTTTGCGAATCACTAATGGTGCACATATCGAATGTTTGTAACAAAGTTACTTTAATAAAAGAAACTTTTGAAAATACAGATTCTAAATAATCTTGTTTAAGAATTTTACGTGTGTTATCAAGAATTTTATTAAAAGATGAAATTGTACAGATAATGTTCGGACACACTGGAATTTCTAAAAAACTTGTCAAAACTTGGTATCAGAAAAAACTTAATGAGATTCTCTGTAAAATGGGACAACACTGGAATTTCTACACTTCATGGTTGACTTTTAATTACAGCCAAAAATTGTACAGATAATTCTCGGACACCCTGTATATAATATATAAATAATATATAAATATAGTTGCTTATAATTAATAAGGATTATAATTAATAAGGATTATAATTAATAAGGATTATAATTAATAAGGATTATAATTAATAAGGATTATAATTAATAAGGATTATAATTAATAAGGATTATAATTAATAAGGATTATAATTAATAAGGATTATAATTAATAAGGATTATAATTAATAAGGATTATAATTAATAAGGATTATAATTAATAAGGATTATAATTAATAAGGATTATAATTAATAAGGATTATAATTAATTAATTAACATAATTAATAATAAGGAAATTTAAAAATTTTGTAATAGCATCCCTAAATCTTTTTCAGATTTTTAGATTTCAATTTGATAATTTTGATAAGCATCACTAAAAGAAGATTTAATGGAAGCGATCCTTTTTTTAAGAACAAATTCAGTTTAGGTTAGTACATTTTGTTACGGATGTTTATAATAATACAAAAACATCTTATTAATTTGCTAAACCAATAATAATCTTTTGTTTAAGCTTCAATCAGTTTGTATTTTAGGATTTATTATAATTTTTGAAAAAAGAGAAAAAAAGCCATTAAGGCATAGTTACAGCCACTAAGTAACCTGATGAGTCATGTGGTGGTGACGAAATGCCTTGTTTATGAATCTCCATTGGCCTAATAAAGCTAATCATAATCAATTTGGCCTTAACATTCCATTGGAGTCGGAGTCGTAATTATACAAGTCAGATTTCTGGAGTCGGAATGTTAAAAAATTTTTGGAGTTGGAGTCGGCAAATTTTATCACCGACTCCACAGCCCTGGTTTGATTAAATGAGTTTGTACTGTTTCAATGTCACAAATCTGATGAATAATTCTTTCACCAGATTTGAAGTACGTGGCATTGTCTGACCATATAGTTTTGGGTACAGAATTGTGTGCACAAAATCGTCTGAAAGCAGCAATAAAAGCTTCAGCTGTCAGATCGTCTATGTCTAGACATATGGCACGTGTGGCAGCACAGGTGAAGAGTACAATGTATGCTTTGTATTCCTTTGAATCCATTTTATCTCCAAAACTCACATTTACCGCTCCAGTGTAGTCAATACCCATGGTTTCAAATGGCCGAGTAAATGTTACTCATTCCACAGGTAGGTCTGGAGGGCTTGGGGTCTTAAAGGGTCGTGAATGGATACGTTTACAAGGAATGCGTGTGTTTAAAATTTTCTTTGTTTCAGTTCTACCCTTTGGTAGCCAGTAAGTTTTTCTCAGCTCCGTCAGGGTTTGTGGGACCCCCATGTGGTGTATTTTGTTGTGGGTATCCCTGATGATGAGATTTGTGAAGTGATTCCTCCTTGGAAGAAGAATTGGGTGCTTAGAGTTGTAAGTCAAAGTTGACTTGTTAAGCCTTCCTTTACACCTTATCAGACCCTCTGTATCCAGGTACAGATTTAGATCCATGACAAGTGAAGGAATTCCTTTGTTTAATGTGTTACTGGACCTAAGATACTTCAATGCCTTGTCAAATTCTGAAGCTTTTATCTGTTTGAGCCAGTGTTTTGTTGCAGTTTCTGTTAAGTTAGAAAAGGCCTTCTGAGGACAGTGTTTGAGAAGGTAGCTATTGACAAACTTGCAGCAATGACTGTAATTCTCAAGAGTTTGTTGAGGTCTGAATAATGTTTATAGTCAAATATAGGTTTGTCCTCAGTGATCTTTTCAGTTGTCGTAGAGTTGAGTGTGAGGTTAACTACTTTGGCTGGCCAAAGATCCTCACATGTTAGCCATTCAGGCCCTTCATACCAGATTTTATTTGTTTTCAACAGTTTGTAAGAGAGCCCTCTTGTCAAAAAGTCTGCAGGATTCTCTCTTGTTTTTATGTACCTAAATTTGATACCAAGGGATGTGTTTGTAGTTTTGATTTCTGTTAGTCTTCTTCTTCCGCAGCTTATTATCCCATCTTTACATGGGGTTGCTGTTTTGGTTCGTCTTCTCCACTCTCCTCTGTCATATACCGCGTCCTCCTCCAAGTCCTTCTCCCTGATGTCCACCACCACACTGTCCCTCCATCTCATCTTCGGTCTTCCTCTTCTCCGTCCCAGCAACTCCATCTCTAGCACTCTGCGCCCCACATACTACTCCTCTCTTCTCCTGACGTGTCCACTGTCCAGCCTATAAGGGGTGAAATTTCGAACTTTGGATATTGATTCGGCCCTATGATATTATGGTTACAATCCCCAACAAACCTTCAGTGTCCACATTTCAAGCTGTTCTGACAATATTTAGTGGGTCCACCTCGAAGATGAAAATTTGACAATTGTGGAATTTTATGGTTTGACTAGAAAATCTTATGTGTAAGCGTTGTAGATTTTGTTTGAAAAAAAAAATTGTAAATGTAGTTAGTTTTAGGCAAGTTTTAGCCTCAATTCATGAAATTATCTGTCTTTTTAGACTTTTTTTTTGTATTATTCTGAGAATCATGAAGTGAGTTACCAGGATGCGGGACGAGGACCCAACTTGCCAAGCATCCCACCGACCACCACCACCTATTAAAAGTGGTATTTCATGATAAAGTACTTGTAAAAATTGATTTATTGCTTATTGATATCTTAATTCTTCTTCTTTGTCCTTTTTTCTTCTAAAACAGATGATAAAGAAGCTTGTCTCTTTCTCAGATTAGGAGTGGCTTTTCTGTCAGCTTCTACAACTTGGAGAACATTTTGAAGATGTTCTTCAGTCCTTGCAGCCTTATAAAAGTCACTGCATAGTTTTACTGCCCTCTCAGAGCCATCATTTATGACATTTATAGCCAAAACTTTTTCTTTGGAAGATATAAATGATGCTGCTGTTTTCCATTCAACAATCTCAACCATTTAAAAATCATAGTCTAACTGTAGTGAAGAGAATATGAACCATGAGTTTTTGTCAACCAAGTCAGCTAGTGTGGTTTCTGATCGTAGATTGGTAGGGAAATTAGGCTTTCCAAAACTAGATCCATGTCTACCTTCTGGAACCACTGTCTCAATCTTGTGTGGTTTACATTAAAGTAGATGGTTTGTTATAGCACAAAGTTCATTTTTTGGAACCAAATCGCTGAATAATACAAGAGGAATCATCTCTGATGAAAGGTACCAGAGATGACGTTTCAAAGATGTTAGAGCACTTTTTGCTATTTGCTTGTTTACTTCCTCGTATCTAAGAAGCTTTTTGTAAAGCTGCAAATCGTGCCATGGTGCATCAAAAACTGAAGAGCAGGTCATCCACCATGGGTAGTAAATCAGTGAAATGAAGGTTGCAAACTTTAGTCTCTTAGTTTCAGAATTTGTTGCTTGTTTGTGATTGTTACTGAAGGTAGTTTCAAGATATTATCTTCTAGTAATGCAATTTTTAGAGCATATATTGCTTTACTCATCCATCTGGCTCTATGTATAGCACCAGGTCGCTGAAGGGTTATATCCTTATCACTAGGTCCTGCATTTAAGTATAACACAACTAAGTCAGAAAATTGTTTGTAGTCATATCGTGTATGTTGCTTTTCTATATTACTTATTTGAATTGCATAATCAGTCCATTCCTGAAGAATCTCCTGGACAGCTTTGGAGCACTGATTGAAGTCAATTTTTTTCAATTTTTCATCCTTGGAAATCCACTGAAACTTTTCTCAAAATCTGTTAGACATTAATTTCTGGTCTACTCGAAGTTTCTACTTTCATGTCCTGAAACACACGACTCATAATAACTTCACCAACATGATGCCTGCATGCAGACCATAATAAAGGCCGTCCAATCTCTTGTTGGATAGTTATGCATGCAGCGCTCACATGTCCCGTGTTGGTTGCTGTAGTGTCGAAAAACAAGTTCACTATTGAATCGGAGCAGTTCCACAATTTCAGTAGTTTCATAACTTCTTCAGTCAAGTTTTTCCCAGATTGGCCACTGCCACCAGCACTAGGATGATATGATGGAATACCAAGTAGTTTGAGATCCATTGAATTTCCAACTGATACGGCTAATCGTTCTTCTGTAACATATTTATCCTGCAGAGTAGAAATTATTTTCGAATCCCAATGAAGAGAGGCCAATTTAGGAGGATTCCAGGATTTTTGAATAGAACTTGAAATTTTTTGGGCTACTTCGCGTCTTGCTCTATCAGCTGTAGCATATGAAGTTGCCACTGCCTTAGTGTTACCACCACATTCTTCAACAAAAGCTTTTGTGAATGTAGCCTGTTGTGCCGGAGTCATTTTCATTCTTGATGCCAAAGAAACAAGTTTCGGTCTTTTCAGAATGTCATGAGGAATGATAGCTTGAGTACCTAAACAGACTGTTGACTGTGTGGATTTTCCATCTTTTTCAGCTCCATCATTAGCTTCTGACTCACTCTCAATGGTAGTTGTATCGCTTGTGCTACTGCTTTCTAATTCAACATAACTTCAAGAAGCTTCAGTGTCTCTCAATTCCTTTTCTTTTCTTGCATTTTCTTCACATTTTTTAAAATTAATGCGCTTCATTTTGGATGCTAAAGTTTGATCATGAGCTCCAAAAGAAGCAATTCTATCCCCTTGCATAGATTGAAGAAATTGTATATCTTCTGGATTACTCATAATTTTTTTGGCATTTTTAATCCACAGTGGAAAAGTCATTTTAAGTTGCATTTCCATATCTTCTAGTCTTGTCTTTGTACTTTGTAGCTCTCTTCTTTTCAATGGAATTTTCTCTGTTTCGCATTCTTTTCTGACAACGAAATTATTTTCTCGGTAATCATTGGTATGTTGGCTTTATTGTAGAATGGTTGAATTTCTGTTAAAACAATTTTAGCTATATATCGCTTAGTTCTCTCTTTTAGACCCTGTTGCTGGTGAAATAGGAAACATCTAAGAACTTGTTCACTTGTTGGCAAGCGACATCCTACAATCTTTGCATCATTATTTGTGATGCCAGGACCTAATCCAAATATACAGGTTTTTTTCATGTTTTTACATCAACTTCATCTGCACCACTTGAACAAGTTTTACCACTAGAAGTGGCTTCACTGGCTTTACCACTATTATCTATTATATCATATATCAACTATTATCACCAACATTAGGGTGCATCAAACGCCCTTAGGTTCTTGGATTTTAATGTCTATTCTCTCAAATGTTACACTTGTTGCTAGAAGTGTGTATGCCAAACATTAATTAAATCGGAGGTGGTCCTGGGTGGCCACCGGTCACTTTTATATTTTCGCGGCAATTTTCGGGGGCCGCGCTATGTAAAAATATCTTTTTTTTATTTACCAACCAGTTGACTACTTACATTGTTTCTTTTAATATAGAGTTGCTAAGGGGTGATTTACATAACATTTGAGAGAATAGACATTAAAATCCAAGAACCTAAGGGCGTTTGATGCACCCTAAAGGGGTGATTTACATAAAACCTGTACCATAAACGAAACTTCACTTATAGTCTAATAATATCCTTTATTGTCTTTCAGAAACAATGGAAGCTGTAACAATGGAAGCTAAGAAGACCAGATTAGCAAGTGCCATTTTTGGTCTTGGCAATGCTCTTACAGAAGGAGATGGTACATTGACAGGAGTCCGCCTCCCAACTTGCCGGCAGGTTCTTCGATGCATGATGTGGCACATCCAGAAAGAAATATGTGAAGGCAAACAAACACAGCCACTCAAATGGAAATCTGCCAGCATAGTCCTTATCCAGCTGAAAACATTCTACACTAAAGCAAATATTCCTATGCTTTCAGACCATCAATGCTGCAAACTAATACTTGACTTTCTTAATGACAATAACAAATTGCGTCAAATACCTGTTTCTCGCAGAGAATCTCCAAACACTTTGGCTAAGTTGCAATCCATGAATGAACGTCTTGATAAGACCTTTGGTGTATGGACAAAAGATGCAATGACAAACATTAAGAATGAGGAAGATAGAGCATTTTTAGAGTCAATGAAATCTGACAGAGTAGCCTCATTTGGTAGTGTTGACAAGAAGAAAGCTGATAAAGATCGTAGAAAAGAAAAATGCATCTTAGCGGAAGCTTCAAGACGAGAACGTCATGAATCATCCAGTGTACAAGAGATGAAAAGTTCTGTATGCTCTGATGATATCGCCGCCTCTTCAGTTTCTTCCAAGCTATCTGCAGAGGCACTTCCAGAGCTTCAAAGGAAGCGTAGTCACCACAGATCAACATATGCAGGTACGTCTGCCTTTATTCCTCATGATATTCTGAAAAGGCCTTCAGTCGTGTCTGTTGCTACTCGACTAAACATAACTCCTGTTCAACAGGCTGTGCTCAACGAAGCTGTAATTCAAGAGGCAGGAGGTGATCCACATCGTGTGGCCAAGTCGTATTCAACTGCTGATAAGGCTCGACGATCAATAACAAGTGCTATCGCCAAAGATATTCGAGAAAATTGGATTGCCCCAACAGCTGCAACACTTCACTGGGATGGCAAGCAGATGCATACGCTCACAAACAAGAATGGCAAGGAAGAAAGATTGCCAGTGTTGGTTGGGAATGCCACTGATGTAAAGCTACTGGGAGTGGCTAGATATCCTCGTGGAAGTGATATGTCATCAGGTGACATCATTGCCGAGCACACTTACACGTTTCTACATTCATGGAAGTGCAAACAGTCAGTTGTCAACTTATGTTTTGACACAACAGCATCAAACACTGGACACGTTACAGCTGCCTGTGTTACCATTCAATCAAAACTGGACCGTGCTCTTCTGTGGTGTGCATGTCGCCATCATGTTGGAGAGGTAATCCTGGATCATGTGTTTGACGCTCTCAAAATTGAGACATCAAAGTCTCCAGAAGCATCTTTGTTCCAAAGATTCCAGAAGAATTGGGAACGCATATCGCATGCAAAGGATGAAAGTTTAACCAAAATTGACATTTCAGTGTACAATGACGATGCACAACAACTGCTTTTATCCTGCAAAAACAAGGTTTTAAGCACAATCCGAACAAGCGCTTCATACTGTAGGGAAGACTACAAGGAAATGGCACAACTCTGCCAGGTAGTCCTCGATGATGATGTCACAAAACAAGGAACACTCCACAGACCTGGGGCCATGCATAAAGCAAGGTGGATGTCAAAGATTCTTTATTCCATCAAAATATGCCTACTTGAAAAGCAAATTTCTGTACTACCTCGAGGAACTGTAACAACACAACATCAACAGGAAAAACTGAAGGAGTTTGTTGTTTTGTTGTTTATTATTGTGATTGGTGCTCATATGTCAGTCTGCTTCAAATGCCCCATGGTTTGATTTGTGCTTATACAAGACTCTGCTCACTATAAAGCTGTCAACTCAATCATTTCAGTCAGCGCTGTGAAAGCCTTTGATAGACATTTGTGGTATTTAACCCAGAACTGGTTGTTTTGGCACTGTTCAGCAATGCAGTACCTCAAAAGGAGCGTCGTGCCCTTGCAGATGTGTTACTGGCCATACAACCAGATGAAATGCCAAGCACTCCAAAACACCGCTACGGTTCTGGATATGGCAAACCGTCATTTCCAAAAATTACAGAAGCGACAACCCTGGCTGATCTTGTGAACGAGGACTCGTGGTTTACAGTGAACCTTCTTCACCTGGATATGACCTTCCTAACAGAGGATGTTGACAATTGGCAGAACAATGACCACTTCAAGGCAGCCAAGTCCATTGTGGATGGGTTAAATGTTGTGAATGACCCTGCGGAGAGAGCAGTAAAGCTCACAACTGATTTTGTCTCAGCTGCAAGAGGAGAAGACCACTTCCAAAATCTTCAAGTGGTTGAATGTGACCGCAAAGCGAGGCCAAATTTGCGGAAATGAGCAAAGTTGGAGTAGTGACATTGGCGTTGTGTTTTATACATTTTCAACTTTCAATCAATGTAAGTACAGGAATACCCCGCTTTACGATGCTTCGTTTTATGAAACCCCGGGTTTACGAAATTGTATTTGTGCTAAATAAAAAATTAAATGAAGAAATATAAAAGACAAAAATAAAATGCGTACGTCGCGCATACCACAATCTAATATTCTGCATTACAGCAGTGCTTAGTTAGCTCGATTTTAAGACAAAAATAATATGCTTACGTCGCGCATACCATACTGTACTGTACTCTATTACGTATTCTGCATTACAGCGGTGCCAAGTTAGCTCGCTTTTAGCTCACTTTGCACTGTGGCAACGCAGCTGTTGTCAGTTTATATGTGCGATTTGACAAGAGAGTTTGTGCTTTATTCACTCTCGCGCACGCTAAGTGTTTCACTGATATTCTCTTCGTACATTGCAATTACAGTACCCATCATCAATTATGCCAAAACGAAAGAGTGATAGTAAAGACTGTGACGTTAATCAGAAGAAACGAATCCAAAAGCATGTCTACTGACGCATCTATTAATGAAAACTAAATTTGCATATGTAATGTTTTGTACTATTTCTTTGTTCATTGCTTACATTTTTATTGTATTTCTTTGTTCATTACTTTCGTTTGTATTATTTCTTTGTTCATTGCTTTCATTTCTATGTTAATACACATTTTTTTCTGCAAAATTTGCTGTTTTATAACCTTTTTTTTTTCGATTTTTTAAGAAAAAAACGTAACCCAAAATATAACATTATATGTATGGGAAATAATGCTCTGCTTTACGAACACCTGCTTTACGAACGGGTGCTAGGAACGGAATAATTCGTAAAGTGGGGTATTCTTGTATAGTAATACCGAATATTTGTATATTAGTAGTATAAGTAATACCGAATATTTGCCGAATATTCGGTGCATCACTACTAAATATATAAAAGTGGCCGGTGGCCACCCAGGACCACCTCCGATTTGATTTATGTTTTGTATACATACTTCTACCAACAAGTGTAACATTTGAGGGAATAGACATTAAAATCCAACAACTTTTTGAAAATCATGGGGCGTTTAATGCACCCTAACCAACATATATCAAAAATTGACCTGTAATAGAAACATAGATTAATATTAAAGTAGTCTACATGCCTGAAAATAAGAAAAAATAGCTATAGGTATTTCATGATGTTTATTAATAGTAGCTATGGCTTAAACACAAGCAAACTAAACATACTAGGCCTATAGTACCTTAAAGATCATTCAATTCAATAAAATAAAGGTATGTGAAAAAAATAATTTAAGGCAATTTATCCCAAAAATTGTCATTTTTGTAAAAGTTTAGGAGCTAGGTGGACCCAGTAGATATTAATCAATTGACCTGAAATTTTGCATGTGAATTTTTTTTAGGGAATATAACCATAATAACGTAGGGCCAAAGGGTCATTCTCTGTCAGATCAACCAGTGCCTAACACCCTCATCTCTCAGATTTTGCTGAAATTTGGTTTATAGGGAGTTTGTGGGCCCTGAATCCATTTCTGAAATTATAAGGTCAATCTGACCAACGGTTCAAGAGATATGACCTCGGGAAATTTGAGGTCACTTGCGAGGTCACTAAAATTTGGCGACCCATAACTTGGGTAATAATGGTCACAATTATATAAAAGTATATATATTTAGAATCAGAAAACGACAAGGAATCCAAATATGCAAGTTTTAGAACTCTAGGTTGAAAAATAAAAAAGTACACTGTAACCAAAATTTGAGGTCACGATTTGACCTCTGGGTATCAAATGAGAATTTTGTTTTTAAATGTAAAAAATGAAGGCATAGGCATTGGCTATTAGAATCAGCAAAAAAAAGTTTGTTTATGTTTAGTATTTTTCATGTAACTAACATATAAGTGAACACCCATATTCATAAGTTTGCGTCAATTCTACCTATTTTTTCACACTTAAGCTCATAATTTGACCTATAGAAATTAAAATTACATTTTTTTATAGATATAAAAACAAAGGCAAAAAATGTAAAATTGTATTTCACTGCTAATCTACACTGGCAATAATAGTTATAATAGTGAAAGGGAAGACCTACTTAGAGGATTCATGTGCTAGCCTAATACAATTTTTGCATGCTCGATGCTCTCATCAATTTCTTTTTGTGGAAAAATGTATTGAATTCTGCCCTCCTCTTAGGGTAGGACAACTCATTACAGTTAATATATGATGTCCTGGCACTGCACATGAATCCTTGTTTTCTGGATAATAATATGCACTTGATCCTGATGACCCAGAGGGATGTAGAAAGTTCACAGTGAAATCATCAAACTCTTCACAATATTCCTCCACAATTCCATACCAAACTTGCATGTCATAAATGCAGCCAACATACTCTCCTGGTTTGACACATTTTAGGTTACCAAGCATTGCAGGTTCATTAGTAAAATGACTTTTCCTTGTTCTTTTCTTTTCTCCAATGCCACTTGAAATGGGATACACCATCAGTTCTTCCTTGTTTAGGGGAACAAATCTATGATATTTCTGAGTTCCAGGAATAGCCCTACTATCCTTGAATCGATGTTCCAACCGTTCTTCTGCATCTTTCAAATCAGCTGTAGTTACAAAGAAAAAATTTATCTTCTTGCTCAAGTTTTCTTCACAAAACTGTGTTCTGGTGTAAGAATTTGCCCCTCTGTAGTTCTCTGCAAACTGGCACGAGCAGTAGCTCTTTTCACTGTTCCTCCAATCCCATCACATGCATTTTTGCCATGGGATGTAGCAAAGAAGTGCCATTCACAAGACAGACCAAAATCCTCTTCATGGTAACAGAGATTTGTGAAGTTGTATCTGTTCTTATATTGGCCAGCACATCCATCTGAGAATAGTGCACCTTCTTCAATTGTGGGCATCTGAATTTAACATATGTCATAAGCTTCAATATGAATGAGTAAACCATTATAGTGTTGTGTTTTAGTGATGCAGATAAGAAACAGACACTAAAATGGCTAAGTTCCTGGTCTGCAGATGATCTATAATAGATGACAAAAGGGTGAACTGTACACTGTGAATTGTCCCAGTGAAACCCTTGGGCAGCATCCTGGACAATGAAAGAATAATTCTCAGAGAAATCACCTACTATAACTACCTCGCTCTGAGGTGGTAGTGTTTCTTTCAACTGCTTGAAGTACTGTGATTGTTGCTGAGCAACAAAGTGATGACGAACCATGCAGGATATTTTCATGCTTAGGGATGATAAGTATTCATGAAGTGGCTCCACCTTATCAACCATTGTACAACGGTCAACAGTCACCCATTGCTTGTAAGATATTTCATTTGGAGCTGATTTCACACTGTCAAGTAACTCAAGAAAATCCAGGACACCCTCTTCTCTTGGGCAATCATTGCAAAGTTGCATCATGCAAGTCTCTCTTTCTGTACTGCAGACACTGTAATCCATAAGATCCTTGTATGAAAGACCTCTTTCTCCCAATGCAGCCAGCTGCAATTTTGGATTTTGATGGTATGTGCAGACACAGACAGAATGAGTCCCACCACTACCGGCAAGCACACAATATGATGGCCGTAATTTTGCAAATGTGGAAAATCCTATTTTGGGATTCTTTTTATCATTTTTATATAGTTCAAACATCTCTCTTAAATTCCCGAGGACCAATCGTTTTTGCACCTTCATTGCACCTTCAGCACTGATAACTTTCACGCAATCCTTTTGGCCAGGACACATACGACTAACCTCTTCTGACTCATAGAATCTTCTAACTATATCTTTGTGTTCTTCAGATATCACTTTTCCTTTGCTCATTAGTGGAATCTTCGGAAGGATTCCATGTTCTGATTTAAGTGAACAGCTTCTTTTCACCATGTATGTTGTAGTTTGAAAGAAACTAGCTGTTTTTTCAATTGTGTATGGTGAGAGTGTCAATATTTGTAGTTTGTGATGGTGACATTTGCTCTCCAGGAATGACTGTTTCAATTCATTCATTAATTTGTCTAGATGTTTTTCAGATTTAGTTTCAGGTTTTGAAGTATCACTTACCTCCTCGGTAATTTGAACACCATAACTGAGTTCTAGCCTCTCCTTCAGGTGTTTCTGAGCAGATGATAGCTTACCACGAGCCTTGCGCTTTTTCTGGCTTAATGACAGCCCTTCTGAAAAGAACAGAAAAAAAGGTTTCACACACCTGAATATTAGTAATTAAATATTAATTATAGTACCTTAAATGCTATATAATTGGCTATATAGTAGATCAAACAGACCTTGTAGTAAAGTATAAGTTATTATATTAATTTATTACTTACTTTTTTTAACTGGTGTTTGGTCCAGAAATGCTAGAACTGGTTCAACTGAAGTTGAAGGATTTTCCTTTATCAAGCAATCACTGTCATTGTCCAGATCTTGAATTGAAGAGATGTTACTCAAGCCACTGATAGTAGATGATTCATTTGAATCCTGCTCAGACTCGTTGTTTTCAGTGGTACTAAGTATAGTGGGGTTTTTTCATTATCAGTGTCCAGCAATTCACACACAACAAAGTCTTTTTTCACTCTTCCAGCACATTTTTCAACAAGTACATCAGTCACTTTTCTAAGATTGATTGTTATGCGTTTCTTGTGTTTTTGAATAGGGTCCTGGCAGTATTTCAAGTGCCGAACCATTGTATTTTGATCTGTAAAGATATAGGATTTACAATTAGGTAATATATATTTTTTAGAAAATATATAGCTATACACACTTAATATTTTAGGCCTTGATAGTCTCTGAGGCTCATTAAAACACCATACCCACCAGCCACCCACAGTGCTGGCTGGAACTGTACTAACCTGTAGACAAGGAATTTTGCAACTATCTGTGTTGATTCTGCACTTAGACAAGTAGCAACATGTTTCAACAGGTTTGTTTAGGCTACATGTGAGCTTAGTCTTCCCCTTTCACTATTATAACTATTATTGCCAGTGTAGATTAGCAGTGAAATACAATTTTTATTAAATTCTTGGAGCTTGAGGTCAAATTGATAGCTAAGATATAAAAATTCCTTGAAATGACAAGCAATTTATAAATATGGTGTTCACTTATAAGTTAGTTACATGAAAAGTACCAACATAAACAAACTTTTTATGATTGTTTCTATTAGTCAAGAACTCTGACTTTGTTTTTTATATCTATAAAAAATGTAATTTTAATTTCTATAGGTCAAATTATGAGCTTAAGTGTGAAAAAATAGGTAGAATTGACGCACAACTTATGAATATGGTGTTCACTTATATGTTAGTTACATGAAAAATACTAACATAAACAAACTTTTTTTTGCTGATTCTAATAGCCAATGCCTATGCCTTCATTTTTTACATTTAAAAAAAAATTCTCATTTGATACCCCAGAGGTCAAATCGTGACCTCAAATTTTGGTTACAGTGTAACTTTTTTATTTTCAACCTAGAGTTCTAAAACTTGCATATTTGGATTCCTTGTCGTTTTCTGATTCTAAATATATATACTTTTAGATAATTATGACAATTATTACCCAAGTTATGGCTCGCCAAATGTTAGTAACCTCGCGAGTGACCTCAAATTGCCCGAGGTCATATCTCTTGAACCGTTGGTCGGATTGACCTTATAATTTCAGAAATGGATTCAGGGCTCACAAACTCCCTATAAACCAAATTTCAGCAAAATATGAGAGATGAGGGTGTTAATTTCAATTTTTTTTGGTTGATCTGACAGAGAATGACCCCAAATCAATTTTTGAAAGTTGCCATTTTTGATGCACCCTACAGTGTACATCCCCTTGATCAGTTTAACATATTCTCCGGTACCATCTTTTCCCTTAAGCATCTCCAAACTTCCTGCCATGGTATCCTATCATATGCCTTCTCCAAGTCAATAAAAACCATGTGCAACGCCTTCTGCCCCTCTTTCTACCTCTCTGCCAACTGTTTCAATGCAAAAACTGCATATGTCATTCTCCTTCCTGGCATAAATCCAAACTGTTCCACTGACACTTCCGCTTCATCTCTCAACCTACTCTCCACTATTTGCTCCCATATCTTCATTGTATGTGATATTAGCTTGGTCCCTCTATAATTCGTGCAATCTTGTACATCTCCCTTCTCTGAATATAGGCACTATGATGCTGGTCTGCCACTCATCTGGAATCACCTGGTCAAACAACTTCTGCATTAGATCCCACACCAGATCCACCCCCTCATCTCCCAGTGCCTTCCATGCCTCGGCTGGTATCTCGTCTGGGCCAGTCGCTTTGTTATTTTTCATCCTATTCAGAGCATGACTCGCTTCCATCCGCCCCACTTGTTCTGTCATAGCTACATTTGGTAATCCATCCTCATAGAAAGATATGGGGTTTTCTTTATTTAATAATTCCTTAAAATATTCCTTCCATCTATCCTTTATCTCTCTGCAGCACTGCCCCCTCCCTTCCCTTAATTTGTTTTACCTGTGTAAAGTCTTTCTGTTAGTCTGTTTTTCACAAATATGTTTTTGCAAGAAGTTGTATCTGTGTTGGTCACCCATGTTAGACAAATTTGACTCTCTGTACATAAGTAAATGTCTGTTATGTCGTCAACTTTATACACTTGTGAGAGAAAGTCTGCTGTTTTAACTCCCAATGAGACAGCTAATAATTCAAGTTGTGGTACAGTTTTCTTTTGGTTTAAGGGTGCCACTTTTGCCTTTGAATAAACCAAGTTACTTTCATTTTCACTTGTTAAATAGGCACAACACCCGTAAGCTTTTGTGCTGGCATCTGTAAAATGTGTAGTGTTTGAGATTTCAATCTGTAGCCAGCACATCTTGGTACATAGATGTCTTGAACTTTGTTCAAGTCTGCGGCTAATTTTTTCCAATGAAGTTGGTCTTCCACTGAAAGTGGTTCATCCCAATCAATTTTCTTTTTCCATAAGTCTTGCAAAAGGATTTTGGATCTTATGGTTGCTGGTAAATATAATCCAATGGGGTCAAAAATTTTGGATGATTCTGAAAGCACTTGTCTTTTTGTATTGGCATTTGGATTTAAGTTATAACTCTTTGTGCAAAGAGTGTCATTGTGTTCAGAATTCTGTTTTAAAAACAAAAGCATTCCAAGTGTTTTTGTGTAATTGTTTGGTTCAATGTTCCTATTGTTGTCTTTTGTTATTTGTTCATTTAATTTAGGAGAATTAGGAACCCACTCTCTTAGTCTAAAATTTCCTTGCTTCATTATGGGTTGTGACATTTGGTAAATTTCAAGAAATTCCTCTTCAGTTACAGCGGAACCAATGAGGTTATCCACATAAAAATTCAGTTTTAAAAACTGAACTGTTAAGTCCTCTTGAAATAGGTTTAGGTGGTTTTTAATTGTTAAAGCAAGAATACTTGGAGAACAATTTGCTCCAAAAATAATTACTTTAAATCTGTAGGTTTTGAAACCTTTTTTAAAGTCATGTGGATCATTAAACCACAGAAACCCGAGATGATTTTTATCATACTCAAGCTTCAAATTTATACAGAGGAATGCTTTTTCTATGTTACTTTGTACTGCATAATTGTCTAAACGGAAGCAAAGGAGAATTTTTACAAGATCTGAGACAAGGTTTGGGCCTTCCATGAGACAATCATTTAAACTAACAGAATTTGTGTCCTTTAAACTACAGTTGTATACTACTATTAGTTTAGTTGTGGATGAGTCTTCTCTGTAAACTCCCCTGTGTGTTAAATAATGACAACCTCGTTTTTTAAAGGGTTCATCAGTAACTTCTTCAATGAAGCCCCTTTCTATTTGTTCCTTGAATGTTGTTGTATTGTTCCAAAAGATTAATTTTTAAGTTTTCTGTAATTTTTATACAGATGTGCCTTAGCTACTTTTAAATTGTCCATTATTTCTGGACAAGGTGTTTTCCAAGGCAGCTCCACATTAGTGTTGATTGTCTCTGTTGTAATGTATCCTTAAATTGTTCTGTCATCAATTGGTCTTCATGTGTAATTGTACTGTCCTTTATGCCAACTGATTCTAATAGTCACAACTGCTGTAACCCTTCATCCAATGTGGAATCATTTTCATTCAAATGATGTGGGATTATAACTGTTTTTGTAGTTCGAGTTTGACACACAGTCAGAAATTTGTGACTGGTGATTTTGTTTTGCGTAAATTTTGTTCATGTTCTGTGTTTTCTGTCAGTAGTAAGATGGTATTTAGTTATGTCACCCAAAGGAGCAATACCTGTGGGAGTTTGTATGGCTATTCCATCTCCAATTTTAATGATGCCTCTATGGACCAGATGAAGCTAGTCAGCCCCCATGAGCATATGTATATCATCAACTACATCTGCATTAAGGGTTTTATCAGCTATCGTGTGTTTGTTTTGAAGTTGTAGCAAAGCTTGTTTTAACCCAGCTATTTGTATTTTTTCTTCTTCTACTTTGTCCACAACAACAACCTTAAGGGTTTCAAATGTTCCATCAAGAGTTAGTTATATTTGCAGTTTTAAAACTGGCTTGTACTGGGTTTTTATTGATAAATGATGAAATAGAGAGATCTTCATTTCCTTTTTGGTTCTGAAGTCCCAATTTTTCTATCAGCTGTTTGGTTACAAATGTTTGTTGTGAGCAGGTATCTAAAAGACACCTAACCTGTACTATTTGTCCCATTTTGTTTGATCCATGTGTGAAATATCAGGTGTGGAGTCAACAGAAATTGAGAAGTACTTTGCTGTTTTTACTTCATCTGTTATTGAGGACATAACCTTTTCTGCCATTATTCCAATGACTTCCTCAGAAATGACATGGGACAAGTAGGAAGTATGACCACTACCTTTGTTTGCGTGTTTCTTGATATGTGCTGCCAAGAAACTGTTGTATGTGCTTAGCAGCTCTAGAATCCCAAGATAGTTTCCATTGTGTACTGATCCAATTACTTCATCTTTACCTCGAATGGCTAGCCCGCATTCGCAAAGTAGCTTTAAAACATCTACACACCTCCTCAATACTGCTTGCCAGTACTCGCATTCACTTTCATATTGTTGTACTAGATTAGAGTCAATATGGGCACCCGCAGTCTTTCGATATATCATTTCGACCATACTTTTCCTGTGCTGATCTGACCCACTGTGAGATTCTATGACATACCTAGCATTCTTCCAACCATTGAAGCCAGTTGTGAATGAGCTTTCCACCTTTAACATAAGCTTGCAAGCAAAACAATACACTGTACCAGTTGTTTTAGAGTAACAGAGCCATTTAAGATTAATTTCTTGGCCAGATAATGAATGAGTTCGAGTGAATAATGTCTTTGTACAATGACGGGTTCTGTTTAGCTCTTTCACAGCTGACTCTTTGAAGTCACCATCACAGTGTCGACATTCTGCGCTTCCCTTTTTCAACCAATAGTCACACACATTTTCAGTAATTATTTTAGGCCATAATCCAAGATCCGTTTCAAATCCTTGTTCAGTACCGGTATTCATAACTTTCACTTCCTCTTGTGTGTCCTCACTGTCACTGTGTTCAGGTTCAATTGCGCTAACTACACTAGGTTCAGTACTAGTTGTGGCTTCTCCAGTTGTTTCAGGCGTAATTGGTGTGTGTACTGATTCAGATTCAGTTTGACCGGATTCAGTTTGAGTTTGTGATTTTGCAGATTCAGATACTGTTGGATATGTCAACCATTGAGTTATTTTTGGTAGTTTTTTTACTCTTTGGTTTACGTCTGCCTTTTCTTGTCGTTTAACAGAGCCAGCTTTATACTTCCTCCCTTGATCACGATCACGACTTGTTGATTTCTCCATTGTGCCTCAGTGCAGCCTCACTGCCTTATCCTGAAACATAAAAAAAATAAAAAACAAACTATTTACACTTGACCCTCGGTTTAGTATTAATTAATACAGTTTAATTAATTAATTAAATACAGACACTAAACAGTTGTTCGGGTGAAAAAGTCGCTTTATGGGAAAAGTCGCCAGCCCCCACCAGTGGCGACTTTTTCCTTAAATATGTATAAAATGTATTTATTATGAAATCTAAGCTAAACTGACCTAACCTAGCCTAAGTACGTTTCATATAAAAAAATTAATTACATTAATTTAACATTTTTCAACTTATTTGTGTTATTATAAAGCTGACTAAAACTCCCCCATCCCCATTTATTGACGCGACTTTTTCGAGATACGACTTTTACCATTACTTACCACTAAACACACACACATGTGCACTCCACAGCGGCCTGAATAGAACTAAACTCCCGCCAGCAAAGAGAGTGATACCATAATTATCACTAATCATTAATCAATTGTATTATTTATAGTGGAATCCAACATTATAATTATATGTGAGGGCGCGGGGCCGTAGGCCATGGCCTACTCAGCCCCCCCCTAAATCCGCCACTGACTCTAAGGTTAGCCCGAGAGAAAGGAAAGAGTAGGGGGTTAAGAGAAGAGAATAAGGGGTTAAGTAAGGAGGAACACCTATCACTCATGGGTTAACATTCATTCAGAAAAAGAGAAAAAAGATTCACCATCATCATCCGCCGGCCACTGCTGACAAGTCAGAAAATAGTCGGAGAGAATAGGAGAGGGGTGAAAGATGAAAAGAAGTGAAATAAGAACACTTACAAACCATGCAAACACAGTCTTAACTCACTGTCATACCATGCAAACTACAAACATGCAAGGAAAGAGAGTTACAGACATGCAAAGTAAGGAGGTAAGAAAAAAAAAAAAAAAAGTAGGTAAAGTAAAACAAAAAGTGGGTTAGTTTACGCTATGAGCTACATCTACGTTCATGTTAGTCTAAATTTTTTTTAAATTTTTTTTTAAAATTTTTATTGCTGGCATCACACGCTGGCATGTCACAAGCTGGCATTCATCGTCAACAGACTCATCCTCGAGCACCACCACCAGAGCTCCTGTTGTTAACTTTCTTTTTTAATTTTAAACAACGTTAACATTTTTAAAATGTCTGTCAAGACGGTTCTTAAACACATTAACGCTGGTAGAGTTCAGGATGGGCGCGGGAAGATTATTCCATTTATCAATTACTTTAAACATAAAGAAGTTTTTAGCGATATTAGTAATGAAACGTCTGCCACGCAACTTAAATCCATTATTACGAGTATTACTATTATCGAAAGTGAACAATTTGTCAAAATTTACGTAATCGATGTTGTTAACGATTTTGAAAACTTCAATAAGCTCCCCCTTAATCTCCTAGTTTCGAGTGAATAAAGGTCTAGCTCTTTAATCCTATCTTCATAAGGCTTATTGCGTAATGACGGAATTAGTTTCGTGGCACGGCGCTGAACCCTTTGTAACCTATCAATATCCTCACACAAGTACAGGCACCAAAACTGAACTGCATATTCTAAATGAGGCCTGACTAGGGACTTGTAAAGGGGCAATATAATATCCTTCGATTTAAATTCAAAATTACGGGCTATGAAGCCTAACATCCTATTAGCTTTTGTGCAAGACTCCAGGCACTGGTTCCTAACCTTTAAATCCTTAGATATGCGTACGCCTAAATCTACTTCCTCGTCAACGCTCACTAACTCCCTATCATCCATCGTGTACATGTAATTATTGTTGCGAGAACCTATATGCAAAACTTTATATTTGTCTACGTTAAATTGCATCTGCCACTTATCTGTCCACTCCATAATCCTATTTACATCGTCTTGGATCCTATTTCTATTGTACTTGTTAACAACCTTACCGCCTATTTCAGTATCGTCCGCGAATTTTGACATGCGACTAGTCAATCCTACATCTATGTCGTTAATGTAAATTACGAATAGCAATGGGCCTAACACTGAACCCTGTGGGACACCGCTACCTACATTTAAGCACCTGGATTCACTACCATTAACTACGACCCTCTGCCTCCTAGCACGAAGCCATTCTTCTAACCAGTTAGCTACCTGACTGCGTATACTGTGCGCTTTAACCTTCGCAATTAGTCTCCTATGCGGAACTGTATTGAACGCCTTTTTAAAATCTAAATAAATAACGTCAGCTGCTCTATGCGTATCGTATTCGCGCACTATTTCGTTATAAAATTCTAACAAATTAGTTAAACAAGACCTATGGCATCAAAACCCATGCTGACTACTATTAATCAAATCTCTACTTTGTAAGTGATCGATAATACGATCCCTAACTACGGATTCCAAAAGTTTACCGACAATTGACGTTAAGCTAATGGGCCTATAATTGCTAGCTACTGCGCGGTCACCTTTTTTAAAAATAGGCGTGACGTTAGCTAATTTGTAGTCTTCAGGAATAATCCCCGTTTTGAGTGACTGATTAAAAATCTTCGTTAAGGGGCCTACAATAACTTCTTTCAAATGTCTGGGATAAAAAGTGTCAGGGCCTGGAGCCTTGCTAACTTTTAGCCTATCGATATAATGCGCAATCTCAGCCTCGTAAACAGTTATTTCATCCAAAATATCTCGCTACTAAATGGAACGATATCGTCCACGTCGGGGACATTATTTATGTCTTCTACGGTAAAAACTGTCACAAAAAAGTTATTGAAAATACCCGCCATCGCCTGAGCATCAGAAGCCAAAGCGCCATTAACATCAACTAGAGGGCCTATGTTATCTTTTACTGGCTTACGATTATTAATGTATTCAAAAAACTTTTTTGGATTATGTTTACTATCCGCAGCTATAAGTATCTCTAAATTACGCTTGGCATTCCTAACTGATCTTTTAACCTGATGTCTAAGCTCGATATATCTATTAAAGTTAGCTGCCGTGCCATTGCGCTTACTAAGTCTATACGCTCGTTTATAAACTCCTATTTGCCTAGTCCACCACTTCAGCCTACCACGATTTCTAGCGCGCTTGGGCCTACGAGGAATAAACTCCCTTTCAATATTCCTAAAACTTTTTTTAAACGCCACCCAACGCAAATTTGTCATTACCCATAAATAAGTTATCCCAGTCCACTACTCTCATCCTATCCGCAAAACTATCAAAATTAGCCCTACGAAAATCAGGGACTTCTGTTACGTTACTAACCCGAGTGTTTTCTATCAATAACTTAAACCTAAGAATTTGATGATCGCTACATCCTAAACTCTCGCCTACTTCTAAACCTTCGACTATATTCTTGCCGTTCGTCATCACCAAATCTAAAATATTGTCACCATGCGTTGGTTCGGTAACTATCTGTCGTAAAAAGTTATCGTCCATAAACTCAACCAATCTCAAACCCTCCTCATTACCAGTAAAATTCTCGTAATTAACATTAGGGCAGTTAAAGTCTCTGACAATTATACTATTCCGATTGTCAATAAAATTACCAAGAAGTGAGTAAAATCTAGTATCAGTATCGAGGGTCTGAACGGGAGGTCTATAAACAAAAAAAAAATTAAAACTAATACTACGCGCCCTAACTTCAACACATATCACATTAATTGCTGCCAGAAAATCTAACTTAACCTCGATAACCCTAAGGGAATTATGAATGTACAGCAAAACGCCTCCACCAAACCTATGTAACCTATCATTAGTAGAGAGTTTAAAACCTGGTATATCAAGTTCCCCCAACAAGTCCCGAGTCATGGTATTTAACCAAGTTTCAGTGATAGCAACTATATCATAGTTGCCGGAATAAATTATCGCCTTAAATTCATTTAATTTATTTCTAATACTACGCGCGTTACAATAAAAGACGTTTAAGTTATTTTTTACCACGGGCCCGCGTTTTAAACTATTTATCACGTCGGGCCTGCGTTTCCTGACCCACAACGTTTAAAGAAGGCTTTGACCTATACAGCTTTCGCACGTTTTCGTCTATTAACCTACCTAGCCTAGCATTACCTATTTCATTAAAATGCACCCCCATCTTTTATAAAAAGGCTAGGATCACTGAATTCGGACCACAGCTTTACGAAGGGTACATTTTCCTCAGCACAAATCTCTTCTAATTTGTTATTCAAAAATATTGTTTTTGACGTAATTCTAAGACCCAACCCATGCCTAGGGGTAATACCTAGAACTAAAGACCTATCTGACCTAGCCTTCAGGGACCTAATTAACCCCCTATATCTCTCCAAAAGGTCAGGCACTCTCTTATCGGGCCTATACGAGTCATTGCCTCCTACCTTCGTCACCAACATTGAGTGACGGGAGACAATGTCGATCCTATCCACTTCGTCTCTAACTCTGTCAACCCTGGCCCCTGGGAGACAGACCCTCCTCCTCTTGGTTGGATGCCGTTCAACGAACTCTTTGTCCATATGGCGCACTAAAGAGCCCGATTAAAATAGTTTCCCCTCATTCACGTCCTTTTCCAAATGGGCAAAAGGGTTCAAAACCTCGATAGGGGGGGAATTCCTATCACCTAACGTACGTGGCCAAGCTCCACCCTTAACCTCTCTAAATCCCTCGCTATCTACTACTATCGGACTAACCTTAACCTCTTCCTCAACTCTATCTACCCTTCCCGACAAGCTACCTAAACTAGAAACTAGGTTACGCACCTCACCCTTCAAATTACTAACGTCTTCAACGTTAGTATTGGCTCGGCCTACATCAACTGTAGCCCTAACCCTGCCCTCATCAAGCGTTGCAAGTCTTTCCGCTACCTCACGTACACTGCATTTTATATCAACTAATTCCTCCATGAACTCGCAAAAGAAACAAACCGATCTATCGGTAATCGCCATTGGACCGCCGTTATAATCCTTAAATTCCGAATACCACCGGTTTACCCTACACCTAACACACGATGCTTTCTGTGATGGCATCGCGCAGTTAAAAATTAGTTTAAACCGTCACAGGTATAAATTAAATTAAGCCAGCACGCTATGTAAACTTCTAAATTGCTAAAAACCACTAATATTCAATTACTTAACTATAACAACGTAAATTTAAACGCAAGTATATAAAATTCAAAACTCTCCAAAAGTAAAATTCTCAGCAATATATAAAAGTAGATGCAAAATCAGAGAGCTCAGGAAATGCATCCGTTCAGTACAGAGTCTGGCTGACAAATGGGTACAGATGATGATGGAGTGTCTTTTTTCTCTTTTTCTGAATGAATGTTAACTCATGAGTGATAGGTATTGCTACTTAACCCCTTATTTTCTTCTCTTAACCCCCTACTCTTTCCTTTCTCTCGGGCTAACCTCTGAGTGGATCTTAGGGTCTTTGTTAGTCTTAGCTTCTGTAGATCTGTAGAGAACTAAGCTTCTCTGGAATCATCTGAAAAGTAAACATAATGCTCAATACAAAGAAGCTCAGAAAAAATCAGAAAATAATGAATCTGCAGATGAAGTGTGTCAGGGGATGGTCACAAACTTCAAAACCAAAGCATCTACAAGCAAAGCTGCTCAACCAATGCTGCAAGAAACTATAGAAAGGAACAAAGCATGGCCCGCAGAAGATCCTCGATCAAAGTCTATAACTAAAACAATTTGTAAGTAAGTATAACTATTAAATGACATATATATCTCTAATTTATTCAATTACTGTAAGGGTCATTTAAAGTGAATTAAATAGAAAATAAATTTTCATTTTCGTAGGATATTAGCTAGATATATCTTCAAAAAAATTACTTTTATTGAGCTTTGGGTATGATTATAATTCTCATATTACTATACAGGGTGTACATAAAGTCAGGATCTATTTTTGGTAAGCACTTGGAAATTATATGGAATTCACTCATAAAATGATAAAGTGGTAACATTTATTAAATAATTAAGAGTAGGATTCGAGGTGACACCCATCAGTATCCCTGCACAGCTCAAATTGTTCCGCAGCATTTCTAAACACATTCTAGAGCATTTGCCGGGTTATGTTATCTGCAGCAGTTCGTATACGTGTACGTAAGTTTTCAAGACTCGTAATCTTCGTCTGATAGACGTGCAATTTGATAAAGCCCCATGCAGTCTATCAGACGAAGATTACGAGTCTTGAAAACTTGCGTACACGTATACGAACTGCTGCAGATAACATAACCCAGCAAATGCTCTAGAATGTGTTTAGAAATGCTGCGGAACAATTTGAGCTGTGCAGGGATACTGATGGGCATCACGTCGAATCCTACTCTTAATTATTTAATAAATGTTACCACTTTATCATTTTATGATTGAATTCCATATAATTTCCAAGTGCTTCACAAAAATAGATCCTGACTTTATGTACACCCTGTATTAGCTATTATTATAAATTCAATATTTTTATAATTTCAGGTGAGATGATGGCATTGGATGCAGAACCATTTACTGTGATTGAAAGAGAAGGCTTCAAGAAGATAATGGCAGCTGCTGCACCTCGCTATTCCCTACCAACGAGAACCTTTTTCTCAAGAATGGCAATGCCAGAACTGCATGAGGAACTCAAAGCAAAGATTCAGAGGAAGCTCAAAGATGCTCAATGTTTCATTCACAACTCACATTTGGACGAACTCTGGAAATAATGAGGCTTTTATAAGTCTCACAGCCCATTTCATAACATCAAATGACTTGTGGCAAAAAATATTCACTTTTGCTACATGCCATTTTCCTGAGAGAGACACTGGACACAATATAGCAGAAATCCTGACCACAATAATTGATGAATGGGAAATAAAGCCTGAACAAATCCATCTGATACTACGAGACAATGCTTCTAATATTGTACTTGGCACTGGTAAGCTATTAATTAGCACTTAGTTACCTTACATGTATCAAAATATATAGCTATATCACTACTACTAACTTGATTTATATTTATTTTTTATTTGATTACAGTTTAAATTTTTCAAGTATGTAATGGATAGAAAATAAAAAATGTAGCTTGAAGGGTATGTTGTACAAATTGCTAAACAGGTCGCAATTATGGATGGATTTTGATGAATAAGGTTTTACTAGATATTAGAATGCTTGAATTGTCAAAAAGTTACAATGAAAAATTTGAAAGATCCACAAACTGTGAAGCAACAACTGATTGATGATTTAATGGAGCTTGAAATGAAAGATATACGAGAGGAGCCAAGCATTGGTGTTTCTGATGATAAAACTTCGACTGATGGAGAAGAGAGTTTTGCCCAAGAAATGCATGAGGATATCTGGGCTTGTTTTGACCAGTACAAACAAAAAAGCATATGATGAGGGAGACAGTAGCAGTAGCACCAATGAGACCATGGATGTTGGCCACTCCATAGGAGAGAGTACTTTTACAAGTCCTAAAATAATAAAATCCATAAAAAGTTTCTATGCTTCAGAATTAGAAAAATATATCTCTATGCCTGCAATAAATTGAACAGACAATCCATTGGACTGGTGGTGTATGAACTTGCCCCATTTGGCCTCATTAAAACCAATGGTCCTGAAATACCTCTGTGCACCTCCCAGTTCTGTAGCCTCTGAAAGGTTATTTAGTGCAGCTGGGTGAGTCTATGCAGACAATAGGAATTGACTGCTGCCATCAAATGCTGAAAGGCTTCTTTTCATAATGAAAAATCTCAAATACACAGAGCAAGAATAAATGAAGTTTCATGAATTTTGTTGAGTTTAAATGGAAAGTAGTGATGGCTTATAACGAAGTCTTCATTTTGATTTGAACAATTATTTTTCTTTTCTAACTACTTGTGTGATCATCTAGTAATATCATATTTTGTTACTATTAGCTCTTTGGCTGAATTTATTTTTCAAGTATAAATGGAAGCGAGTTAATAAAATTAATCTTTTTGATTTATGTTTTAACTTTTCCTTACTACCTGTATAATACTTTAGTATGTCACACTCACATTTGTTATTAATAGCTCTTTGGTCAACAAATAATGCTCATATTGCTTACAAACTTCAAGAACTATTTTTTTCAACTAACAAGTAGAAAGCAAAATTATTGTCAATAAAAAATTAAATACTAAAGTAAATACTAGATATCCGGCCGGATACTGGATAGTTGAAAAAATGCTGGATAGTGCCGGATACCGGATAGCAACCGGATATCCGGCACATCCCTAGTTGCATACAAAACTGTGACTGCTACTGACCAATTTATACAAATTGTATGTATGTGTGACCAATATTTGAACCCAGTGAGTTAGTGACCTATCTTGGGTTCTGGACATGATAGAAAGACAATTTAAAAACTGTTTATGATATATTCTTTTTTACTTCTGAAGCAGATTAAAACATTTTCAGAGGGCTGCAGTCTCCATAATGCATCAAAGAATCCATATTTACAGTATATTATTTTTTGGCCAAAAATTGCAATTTTCATTTTTTTTTAGACAATTTGTGGTAAATAGCTATGTACAATTTTCTACTGAAAACATTACAGATCAACTTAAGATCAGTCTAAAGTATCACTCATTAAACAAAGTAATAAAAAATAATCATTTAAACAGCTTCAGAATAATCTATTTTTGTATTGAACACTTTCATCAGTTTTATTGATTTTATCTTGTCATATAATGCTATCATGATGTTCAAATCCTACCACAGTTGAGGAAGCCTCTGTTACAAGTTTAATGTGCCTCTCTACAGCCTGATTATGACAAGGCTGGTTGAGTTTCAGTGCTTCCTTTCTTATGTTTATGAGTTCTTCATTAGTTAGAGATGCTATGATAGGAGGCTCATGAATGTCAGGTGAATTTAAGTTTATCATTTTGAGATACCCTTGAGCTTCAATATCAATTTTAGGCACCATGAATTTCCTGACACTACCATCTCTCACAACACTCAAGTCAGGCTGTAACTCTGGGACTTCAATATCCTCATCTGAATCAATTATCAGGTCACCACCTCTGAAGTCATTGTCTATCACTGTTTCAACTGATTCACTCCCTCTGACCAAAAGTACCTTGTTAACTGCGATGTTGCAGATTTGTGGGTTTGAATCAGCAAACATGGCAATAGTATGCATAATATGCATTTTGGTAGAGGGTTTTTAGGGCTATCTCCCTGGCTTCCTTGTGGGGAAATTTCAGGATCCTTTAGAGCAATGGTGCACAAACGTTTTTGATGTACAAACTTTTTTGATGTGAGGGCCAAGCGAAGAAAATAACTAAATGTATTAGCCTACTTACTTTCCATCTAAGTCATAAATTGGGTCACTTTTATATTCTAACTTTTTCATTGAATTGAAAAGACCCGTGGGGCCACTGAAAAGACCCGTGGGGGACACATTTGGCCTGCGGGCCAGGGTTTGTGCATCACTGCTTTAGAGCATATCATAAAAGCTCTTAGCACCATCTGTGCATTGATACTACTCCTTGATCTGGAACCAACTTGGAAAATAGACCAAGATACAAAACTCTGTAAGTGTGACCAGAACTTTGGAAGGCTTCCTTTGAGATGTACTGGGTGTCCCATTCAAAATGAAACAACTTTGAAACTCTGTAATTTTTAAAGTATTACTGTGGGAATGTTGAAACTTTGCCAGTTATTACTACACCATATGCATAAGTTTTTGTCATAATGTTTCTTGTTTGTTTCAGATTGAATTATGTTTACCCCACAAGAAAAAGCAAAATGTGTATTATGGATGGCTGAGTTGAAGTCCCCTACTCTGGTGCAACGGCGATTCCGTACAACCTTTCACAAGGAACCACCCACCAGAAGAGACCTATATGCATGGACCAAGAAATTTGAGGAGACAGGCAGTGTTCTAAAGGAACACACTGGAGGATGAACAAGATCGGAAGATGATGATGAATGAATATGCAGTGCCTTTGGTAGTAGCCCAAGAAAGTCCATCCATTGTGCCAGTGTCAAATTGCAGATTCCTCATTCAACTGTGCATAGTCGTGCGCAAGCGGCTGCAGCTCTATCCATATAAGCTTCAAATTGTTCAGCATATAACGTGTGAAGATCTTAACAAAAGGAAACATTATGCTATGTACAATGTATCTAATGTATCTAAATGTTATAATTTATATATATCATATGAAACTTTATGACATTGACTATTTACTGTGAATATTACATTGTTTGCATCATTCAATAAAAAATTATAAGGTTTCAAAGGTGTTTCATTTCGAATGGGACACCTGGTATAAGATCTGAGGATTCTACATGCCAGAGTCAACTACCTTGAATGACAGATCAGTCCAACTTCAAGGAGTTCAAGATCAGGATCAACACAGCCAAGCATAGTTCAGCCAAACAGATTCTGTATGCATAATACTGATCAGTGCTGAGGTCCTCCAGTACTTCATTAGGAATAACTGGAAATTTTGAATTCTGAATTGGCTTGAATGAAATCACATCCCACTGAGATACACTTCCACCAAATTTACCCCTATCTTTCCTGAAAATGAGTCTGGGCTCTTTGTTGTTCCATCCAGAGGAACAAAGATGTGATGAAGGCGGAGCTCATTAAAGTGTAGTAGGCAGACATGGGGTCAATTACTGGGTTTCTATACTTTAATTTTCATCCATTACTATTACTTGGTCATCTATTACTATTACTTTTGTATGTGGGGTACTTCACTCATTTGAAAAGGATCTTTGTCTATTTAAATGCAGTTAGAAGCAGTGTGCAAACAAACAAACACACTTTATTTCAGACTGAACAGGTACAATCATTATACAAGAGGTCCATAGAAGATTAAGAGATAGCTGTCTGGAGCACTAACTAAGTAGGCCAGTGTGAATCACTGTGTATAATGAACATACAAATACAATGATCCAACCATGAGGTGGTGTGCCAATTATCACTAACATAAGTAAAGCTATCACCAGGAAGACGACACATTAGGGTGGGTCAAAACACACACAAAAATAATTTATCCAAAAGCCACACAATGCATGGATTTCCCCTTAATGTCCTTATCATTACATAAAAAAATAAGCACTGTGCTACCCCCACTAGGGGTCACACAAAATACCCCCTTTACACATTTGAGGAGCCCTTGTTATCATTTTCCTTTGACTTACTTATATGCTATATATATGTGGTAGAGTAAAAAATAAACTGAACTTTTAACACAACGTTTATTACATTTGTAATAAAAGTTTTTACACGACACCACTTTCAAAGTAGGTGCCTTCAGCAGCAACACATTTTTGCAAATGTCTGTACCACTTATCAGAACAGTCCTGCGAACCATTTTTTGTGACCACCTCAAGGGCATTCACCACAACTCTTCACCTCTCCTCCTGATTTGAACCGGCACCCCTTCATCAATTCTTTCACTTTTGGAAATGGATAAAAATCTGCAGGGGTGAGATCAGGAGAGTAAGGAGGCTGGGGAAGCACAGGTATCTCGTGCTTTGCAAGATATTCATTGACCAGGAGCGACCGATGTGCGGGGGCATTATTGTGATGGAGAACCCAATTCTTTGCTCACCACAGATGAGGCTATTTTTGTCTTACTGACTCATGAAGACAGCTGAGAATGCTGTTGTGAATGTTTTATTATTTATTATACTTCATTATTTACTCTACTTTCTGCTCTCTATTGCATTTCTCTTTACACACACTACTCATTTCCACAATACTTTATGACGCGTGGTAGGTAGCTGAGCTAGTAGAAAACTGTTAGCCTAATGCAAGGGGGGAGGGGGGGTTCATTAACACTTTTTAACGCTTGTTAACACTTTATTTAATTCTGAAAATGGTTTAGTTAAACAGGGAACGTGAGTGGGAGATTCAATTATAATAATTTTACGTCGGAGAGGGGCATGAAACAATTAAATTTTAAGGTTACATGGCCCCACCAAAATACCTTAAGGGCCCAGCGCCACCTGAATGACAGCCTCTTTTTGGGGGTAGTCCGCTCTCTGGGCCTTTGTTCAGGATTGCCAACTCTTCCAATTTTAAACAATTTCAATCTAACAAACATACTTTTTGTAATTTCACAATTATTAGTAAACAATTTATATTAAACCTTATAATCTTAATTAAACAAAAATTAATATTCTTAATTAGGCATTACTACACTCGCATCACCCCCTTGAGAATAAGTTTTTCACTAGGAAAACTTATTAATATCGTTCAACAAATTTAATAATTTATTAGTTATTTATTTATTTTTTTTCATTAACAAATTCAAAGTTGAGATAGACAAGAAATAATTAGATTGACAAATTCCACACACATATTTTGTATCATATTATAAAAATCGAAAACAACTTTATAATTTTCACATTTGCATAAAATAACATTTCACACTAATAATCAAATTACAACCTGTAACTAATCTATAACGTGCCAAAAAAAAAAAAAAAAAATTTTTTATGAGACTTTAACTGTCCTAATGCTAATTATGAGACTTTAACTGGTAATGAGGAGGGTTTGAGATTGATCGAGTTTATGGAAGATAACTTTTTACGACAGATGGTTACTGAACTAATGTGCAGTGAAAATATTTGGTGACGACGAATGGCGAGAATATAGTTGAAGGTTTAGAAGTAGGTGAGAGTTTAGGATGTAGTGATCATCAAATTCTTAGGTTTAAGTTATTGATAGAAAACACTAAGGATAGTAATGTAATAGAAGTCCCTGATTTTCGTAGGGCTAATTTTAATAGTTTAGCGGATAGGATGAGAGTAGTGGACTGGGATAACTTATTTAAGGGTAATGACTAGAGACTGGATTTTGCCCTTTTTGCCTTTTTTATTCCGGTTTATAGAGTCATAGGCTTCTTTTAGAGAAATCCATTTCGGGACTGTGGGATGTATATAATTAAATGTTATAGTGCCTATAAACACCTATTTTGATGGTTAGTGCCTAATTTTAAAATACATGCCTATATATGCCTTTTTTAATTTTATTGTATTAAGTAAAGCAAAATAACTTGCATTTTTTGAAACTTGTAGGTAGTGATGTTAAAATTTTTTTTTTTTTTTTTTTTTTTTTTTTAAATATATATATTGCCAATTTAATTATAAGGTATACTTTTGCAATGATATATATTATAAAAATAAATAAATAAATAAATAATAAAATAGGCCATGTCCCAAAGATACAACAAAGAGGAAAGAGAAGCACTCAGAAGCAGGTTCGAAAGACAAAAGAGGGCATTGTTCCGAAAGAGAAAAAGAGTGACTGCAAAATTAAGTAATTGTAAAGATGATAACAACAGAAAAATATTAAATGATAAACTACAAAGTATCGATGTCGTCATACAGGAACAAATTGAGAAGCATACAGAAAAAGATGATGACGCTATAGAAGTGATAAAGGTTAACTCAAAGTACTTCTATAATTTCGCAAAAAGAAAGTCGAAAAACCAAGCGACTATCGGACCTTTAAAAAATGAGAACAGTGATTTATCTGATGATCTAACAGAAGTATCTGAAATATTAAAAGCTCAGTATGAATCATCTTTCAGTATCCCAAAAACTGACAAATTGATTTGCGATAGAAACGCGTTCTTTGAAGAAGAACCACAAGGGGAAAGTATAACAGATTTCAACTTTATGACGGATGATATTACACAAGCCATAGGGAAACTAAAAACACACTCAGCGGCAGGACTGGATAAATGGAATGCCACACTGATCAAAAACTGCAAGAATGCAATCGCTGAGCCCCTATACTGGATATGGAGACGATCATTAGACACGGGAGAAATACCAGGCATCCTGAAGAGCGCGAACATAGTCCCAATATATAAAGGAGGAGATCGATCCCAGGCCAAAAACTATAGGCCAGTGTCGCTTACATCTCATCTCACTAAAATATTTGAAAGAATAGTTAAACATAAAATCTATGACTTTTGGAAACTCAGAAAAAATTCAATGATAACCAACACGGATTTTGGTCAGGCAGATCATGCCTATCACAACTAATGGAACACTACAACAACATTATTGATTCACTTGAAAGTAATGAAAACTATGATGTACTATACACAGACTTTGCTAAAGCGTTTGACAAGTGTGACCAAGGAATCATAATACATAAACTGAAATATATGGGAAAAGTAGGGAAATAGATATATAATTTCCTTAGTGAGCGGAGGCAAGTCGTTACAGTACAAGGAGTATCTTAATCAGAGGTCCTCAGCTCAGTACCACAAGGAACAGTATTAGCTCCACTACTCTTCATAATCATGCTAACTGACATAGATGAGGACGTTACCAGAGACAGCACAGTAACATCCTTTGCGGATGACACAAAGATCAGTAGAAAAATAAGAAACACAGAAGACATAGGATCTCTACAAACTGACATAAACAAAATCTACAAGTGGACTGAAGACAACAATATGAAGTTTAACACCGAGAAATTTCAGCTATTATGGTATGGAAAAAGAGAGGACCTAAAGTGCATGGAATATTATACCTCAAATGGACAGGAAATTCAGAGAAATTCCAGAGCAAAAGATTTAGGGGTTGTAATGACAGATGATGTGAAATTTGAAACACAAAATAAGATAGCAGTAAACAGAGCAAAGAGAATAACGGGTCAGACATTGAGAACCTTTAAACGAAGGGATAGGAATGTAATGATTCCTCTACTGAAAACCCTGATCATACCCAAATTAGAATACTGCTCGGTCCTAACTTCCCCATATAAAAAAGAAGACATTAGACAGCAGGAGGGGATCCAAAGAAGCTTCACAGCCAAGATCAATGGGTGCAAAGAACTAAATTACTGGGAAAGGTTACGAGAACTAGACCTATATTCACTGGAAAGGAGAAGAGAGAGATGCACCATTATTTACACTTGGAAAATAATGGAGAAACTAGTCCCTAATCTTACTCTGAATCCCATAACTCCCCAAACAATGATGGAAAGTAGAAGCAGTAGACTGTCGTATTCCCAAATTGAAGGCGAGACAGGGAACATCCTTAACCCTGAAAGAAAATAGTTTTGTAGTGAGAGGACCAAAACTGGTTAATAGGGTGCATTAAACGCCCCATGATTTTCAAAAAGTTGTTGGATTTTAATGTCTATTCCCTCAAATGTTACACTTGTTGGTAGAAGTATGTATGCAAAAAATAAATCAAATCGGAGGTGGTCATGGGTGGCCACCGGCCACTTTTATATATTTAGTAGTGATGCACCGAATATTCGGCAAATATTCGGTATTACTTATAATACTAATATACAAATATTCAGTATTACTATACAGGAATACCCCACTTTACGAATTATTCCGTTCCTAGCGCCCGTTCGTAAAGCAGGTGTTCGTAAAGCAGAGCATTATTTCCCATACATATAATGTTATATTTTGGGTTACGTTTTTTTCTTAAAAAATCGAAAAAAAAAGGTTATAAAACAGCAAATTTTGCAGAAAAAAATGTGTATTAACATAGAAATGAAAGCAATGAACAAAGAAATAATACAAACGAAAGTAATGAACAAAGAAATACAATAAAAATGTAAGCAATGAACAAAGAAATAGTACAAAACATTACATATGCAAATTTAGTTTTCATTAATAGATGCGTCAGTAGACATGCTTTTGGATTCGTTTCTTCTGATTAACATCACAGTCTTTACTATCACACTTTCGTTTTGGCATAATTGATGATGGGTACTGTAATTGCAATGTACGAAGAGAATATCAGTGAAACACTTAGCGTGCGCGAGAGTGAATAAAGCACAAACTCTCTTGTCAAATCGCACATATAAACTGACAACAGCTGCGTTGCCACAGTGCAAAGTGAGCTAAAAGCGAGCTAACTTGGCACCGCTGTAATGCAGAATACGTAATAGAGTACAGTACAGTATGGTATGTGCGACGTAAGCATATTATTTTTGTCTTAAAATCGAGCTAACTAAGCACTGCTGTAATGCAGAATATTAGATTATGGTATGCGCGATGTACGCATTTTATTTTTGTCTTTTATATTTCTTCATTTAATTTTTTATTTAGCGCAAATACAATTTCGTAAACCCGGGGTTTCGTAAAACGAAGCATCGTAAAGCGGGGTATTCCTGTACTTACATTGATTGAAAGTTGAAAATGTATAAAACACAATGCCAATGTCACTACTCCAACTTTGCTCGTTTCCGCAAATTTGGCCTCGCTTTGTGGTCACATTCAACCACTTGAAGAAGATTTTGGAAGTGGTCTTCTCCTCTTGCAGCTGAGACAAAATCAGTTGTGAGCTTTACTGCTCTCTCCGCAGGGTCATTCACAACATTTAACCCATCCACAATGGACTTGGCTGCCTTGAAGTGGTCATTGTTCTGCCAATTGTCAACATCCTCTGTTAGGAAGGTCATATCCAGGTGAAGAAGGTTCACTGTAAACCACGAGTCCTCGTTCACAAGATCAGCCAGGGTTGTCGCTTCTGTAATTTTTGGAAATGACGGTTTGCCATATCCAGAACCGTAGCGGTGTTTTGGAGTGCTTGGCATTTCATCTGGTTGTATGGCCAGTAACACATCTGCAAGAGCACGACGCTCCTTTTGAGGTACTGCATTGCTGAACAGTGCCAAAACAACCAGTTCTGGGGTTAAATACCACAAATGTCTATCAAAGGCTTTCACAGCGCTGACTGAAATGATTGAGTTGACAGCTTTATAGTTGAGCAGAGTCTTGTATAAGCACAAATCAAACCATGGGGCATTTGAAGCAGACTGACATATGAGCCACCAATCACAATAAATATAAACAACAAAAACAACAAACTCCTTCAGTTTTTCCTGTTGATGTTGTGTTGTTACAGTTCCTCGAGGTAGTACAGAAATTTGCTCTTCAAGTAGGCATATTTTGATGGAAAAAGAATCTTTGACATCCACCTTGCTTTATGCATGGCCCCAGGTCTGTGGAGTGTTCCTTGTTTTGTGACATCATCATCGAGGACTACCTGGCAGAGTTGTGCCATTTCCTTGTAGTCTTCCCTACAGTATGAAGCGCTTGTGCGGATTGTGCTTAAAACCTTGTTTTTGCAGGATAAAAGCAGTTGTTGTGCATCGTCATTGTACATTGAAATGTCAATTTTGGTTAAACTTTCATCCTTTGCATGCGATATGCGTTCCCAATTCTTCTGGAATCTTTGGAACAAAGATGCTTCTGGAGACTTTGATGTCTCAATTTTGAGAGCGTCAAACACATGATCCAGGATTACCTCTCCAACATGATGGCGACATGCACACCACAGAAGAGCACGGTCCAGTTTTGATTGAATGGTAACACAGGCAGCTGTAACGTGTCCAGTGTTTGATGCTGTTGTGTCAAAACATAAGTTGACAACTGACTGTTTGCACTTCCATGAATGTAGAAACGTGTAAGTGTGCTCGGCAATGATGTCACCTGATGACATATCACTTCCACGAGGATATCTAGCCACTCCCAGTAGCTTTACATCAGTGGCATTCCCAACCAACACTGGCAATCTTTCTTCCTTACCATTCTTGTTTGTGAGCGTATGCATCTGCTTGCCATCCCAGTGAAGTGTTGCAGCTGTTGGGGCAATCCAATTTTCTCGAATATCTTTGGCGATAGCACTTGTTATTGATCGTCGAGCCTTATCAGCAGTTGAATACGACTTGGCCACACGACGTGGATCACCTCCTGCCTCTTGAATTACAGCTTCGGTGAGCACAGCCTGTTGAACAGGAGTTATGTTTAGTCGAGTAGCAACAGACACGACTGAAGGCCTTTTCAGAATATCATGAGGAATAAAGGCAGACGTACCTGCATATGTTGATCTGTGGTGACTACGCTTCCTTTGAAGCTCTGGAATCGCCTCTTCTTCAGTTTCTTCCAAGCTATCTGCAGAGGCACTATCATCAGAGCATACAGAACTTTTCATCTCTTGTACACTGGATGATTCATGACATTCTCGTCTTGAAGCTTCCGCTAAGATGCATTTTCTTTTCTACGATCTTTATCAGCTTTCTTCTTGTCAACACTACCAAATGAGGCTACTCTGTCAGATTTCATTGACTCTAAAAATGCTCTATCTTCCTCATTCTTAATGTTTGTCATTGCATCTTTTGTCCATACACCAAAGGTCTTATCAAGACGTTCATTCATGGATTGCAACTTAGCCAAAGTGTTTGGAGATTCTCTGCGAGAAACAGGTATTTGACGCAATTTGTTATTGTCATTAAGAAGGTCAAGTATTAGTTTGCAGCATTGATGGTCTGAAAGCATAGGAATATTTGCTTTAGTGTAGAATGTTTTCAGCTGGATAAGGACTATGCTGGCAGATTTCCATTTGAGTGGCTGTGTTTGTTTGCCTTCACTTGCTAATCTGGTCTTCTTAGCTTCCATTGTTACAGCTTCCATTGTTTCTGAAAGACAATAAAGGATATTATTAGACTATAAGTGAAGTTTCGTTTATGGTACATGTTTTATGTAAATCACCCCTTTAGGGTGCATCAAACGCCCTTAGGTTCTTGGATTTTAATGTCTATTCTCTCAAATGTTATGTAAATCACCCCTTAGCAACTCTATATTAAAAGAAACAATGTAAGTAGTCAACTGGTTGGTAAATAAAAAAAAGATATTTTTACATAGCGTGGCCCCCGAAAATTGCCGCGAAAATATAAAAGTGACTGGTGGCCACCCAGGACCACCTCCGATTTAATTAATGTTTGGCATACACACTTCTAGCAACAAGTGTAACATTTGAGAGAATAGACATTAAAATCCAAGAACCTAAGGGTGTTTGATGCACCCTACTGGTTAATCAGTTGCCCAAAGACCTAAGAAACATGAAGGGAGTTACAGCGGAAATCTTCAAAAGAATACTAGATGCCTGGCTCAGAACAATCCCTGATGAGCTGGGCGTACCTGGCTATGTGAGGTGGAGAGCGCAAGAATCCAACTCACTACTTCACCGGGCCAACTCGAGAGGAGGGGCGACAAGCTTGACCTTGGCGAAATGAGAAATCATCGCGCGGAACCTTTGTAAGGTAAGGTATGGTACCAGTATAGAATGTCCTTTTCAACCTATTTACAGAAAAAAAACTGGCCTCTTTCTTGCGCTGAAAGTCTTGTATCTTGAGATCCGTTAAACTTGCCAGAACACTGGCTGGGAGCTGATTGCCCATTGTCCAACCTTTCCAGGACTCTCCCATCCATGCCTTGGATTTTGAATCTCCCACTTAACTATCCTTTAGACCAGCGATGACATATTTTCTCCCCGAGACCATCCATATATATATACATACACATACACCCATATACATATATACCAATATATACATAAATACTTATATACACATATTTATATCTATTATATACCCCATACACATGCATACATCCAGAATTCCAGATACATACGCAAGCATACTCACATATATACCTACACAAACTCATACACCTCTATTTCGCCCTTTCGTTACCTCAGAGATCATTTAGCACATACAGTAATATCCATACAGCCAAAAGAAACTGATTAAGCACAGACAGAGCAGCAAAGCTAGTATTTATATCCCAAAATGCAAAATTCCGAGAAAGTGAAGTAAAACATGGTGCTACATTGGCTTCGTCAACATCCAAATCTGCAGTAAGTACCAGTACCTGTGATATTGAAACTATATGCTCTAATCAATCTAGTGATAATGATTCTTCAATGGAAATAGAATCAGATAATGAAAGTTAAATAACATTAGGTTAACACAAAGGTTAAAGAAAGAGATGAATATTTTTATTTTTTTTATTTGGAATACTATATATATATATATATACACACACAACACACACACACACACACACACACACACACACACACACACACAATTAACTGCAATGACCACGCAGTATATTAATGTACCGTATAGAAAAGAAGTAAGTATAGAGGAGTGTTCTGCACACGTGGAAGAGAAATAATGAACAAATGAAAAATAAGGCACCCACCCAGGAATCGAACCCAGGATCTTCCAATTGCCGGTCAGACGTGCTAACCACTACACCACGATTTTTCATTTGTTCGTTATTTCTCTTCCACGTGTGCAGAACACTCCTCTATACTTACTTCGTTTCTATACATTAATATACTGCGTGGTCATTGCAGTTAAATATACATATTCACAATTTGCGAGGGTGCCCTCTCAAGGCATTGGTTTCTGCCCTATGTAGGAGAATTGCGACTTCTGATTATCGTGGCTCCGTGGTGTAGTGGTTAGCATGTCTGACCGGCAATTGGAAGATCCTGGGTTCGATTCCCGGGCGGGTGCCTTATTTTTCATTTGTTCGTTATTTCTCTTCCACGTGTGCAGAACACTCCTCTATACTTACTTCGTTTCTATACATTAATATACTGCGTGGTCATTGCAGTTAAATGTACCGTACATATTCACGATTTGCGAGGGTGCCCTCTCAAGGCATTGGTTTCTGCCCTATGTAGGAGAAATGCGACTTCTGATTATCGTGGCTCCGTGGTGTAGTGGTTAGCATGTCTGACCGGCAATTGGAAGATCCTGGGTTCGATTCCCGGGTGGGTGCCTTATTTTTCATTTGTTCGTTATTTCTCTTCCACATGTGCAGAACACTCCTCTATACTTACTTCGTTTCTATACATTAATATACTGCGTGGTCATTGCAGTTATATATATATATATATATATATATATATATATATATATATATATATATGATGTAGCGGATGTCATTTTTTTCACATATGCGGATGAGGATGTTTGATTTCAACATCCGCGAATGCGGATGTCTACATTTTCGTTATTTTTTAGGATATATTCAAGATTTGTTGTGTTTAACGTATATAATAAGTTATTATATAGAGAGAGCTGTAGCTATAATGTAGTATAATTGATTAATTGTACAATAATTGCTGTACTTTTCTCTGAACATATAAAATAATATCAAGCATCTAATTAATATAGAAATCAATTAGTGAATTCGTCTGCAAATAAATTCGTTATATTTTGTTGAGTTTCAGCCACAATTAGAAACCATAATTTCGTTACCAGGATGCGGGACGTGAACCCAACTCAAATGCACCCCACCGACCTCTTTCCCCAACCTCCACCCTTATAGAGAGAGATCTTTAATTAGCTTGATAACTATTTATATTAAGTTTAAAGTTTTATTAGGCATATTTATAAATGAGTAATTAAAATAAAGTAAACTAAGATGTTCATCGTTTAATGTTCAAACTTAATTATAGGAAGGTTATGCTTAATGAACATTAATTTTTCTGCCTTTTCTGCTGCCAGTCTGTCTCTCTTTTCATCATATATTGGATTGTCACATGCAGCCAGGCATTTTTCTTGGTGATAGCTCTCGATCATTTTCACTACATCTTTTGACATCGCGTAGGTCTCATCATCGCTGCTTGACTCAAGAAACTGAGAGAGAGATTCTGTGATAGATTTGCTTGTTGAAGGTGTTGGTTCTGTCACTGAAACTTTTATTCTTTTGGTGGGTGGTGAAGCGACAGATTCAAGAGATTGAAGCTCTTCAACTGCTTTGCCAAGTGATGATTTAACTCGTTCTAATGTACTAGGTGAAAATAACTTAGCTTTGTAACGTGGATCTAAGTAGGTTGCAAGAGTAACTTCATACAAGAACAGCCTCTCATCTTGTCGCTTGCATCACTTTTGCGCACAATGAACTAGTTCTATTAATATAGTAGAATTTGATAATTTCCGCTTATTAATGACGTTTTATCTCAACAGTCCACATCCGCACGACATCCGCAGTCCAAAGTACGGATGCGGATGCGAGAAAATGTGCGGATGTGACCTACATCACTAATATATAATATATACACTGGTATTCTTGCCAATCACAATTATATATATTGTTTTATACCAGTATTATGTATTTTTTATAATGTATATTATACCATTATCTGTGATATTGAAACTAGCATATATGCTCTACCCAATCTAGTGATGATTCTTCCATGGAAATGAAGGTTAACAAAAAGGTTAAAAAAAAGGTGAATATTTTTTTTTCTATCTGGAATATACACTATATGATCAAAAGTGTTCGGACACCCCGGAAAATCCGCATTTCTGCAAATATCACCTTTGCCGAAAGGTATGCTGGGAAAAAGCATGGCGAAACTATAATGCTGAGGTGTTCTGTTGTCGCGGGTGACTCGACCCGCAACTACTTCACATTTGTAGCTGGTCTTAATTTGCGTGAATGTGTTGAACCCCCAAGATGGACACACTGATCTCTCCCTTCGACTTTTTCCCTCTACTCACAATTAACTGCTTTACTTTAATTGCTATTGATTAATCCGTATTAACACCAAAGCAGCCTCGAAGAATTGCTAATATAATTACTTTTAACGGAAACGCCTATGGGAACATTAACCCCCTCTTCAGTGGCTCAAGATGATAACAGGGCAAAACTGTACAAAGTTAGGGACCCTGCAAAATCAATTCCATCCAGGATCCAGAGAATGAATAGCGAAGTGGGAATGCGAAAGTCACAGGAAAAAATTGGGTTTATTTGTAAAAAAAAATGCTATTTACATATATTATACGTCTCTCTCACCTTCATACACGCTCATTCACCCACAGAACCTTCCACACAATTTTCATTCACCATACAGATCAAGATATTTTAATGGAATGCTTTACACTTGAATTTTCTTATAAATTTCATTAATACTTATTCTTTACAATATCATATTTTACTATTTCTAATACTTGAGTCCCTCTTGAGACCCCTATCTAGTCCTTAACTGGACTCTGGAAAGTCATTTCCTTGCAAAGGAAATCCTTCCTATCCTTCCTAGGCCTTTTAGGATACATCCTACGGTGGCCACTCTTAAATTATTCTAATTCCAGGTGTTCTGGACCTACTCAGGAGGTCTCCCTTATGGGGCCCTTTACAATAGTAGGTAATGGTCTCCTGACCACCTAGGCCTATCCTGCCAGTATCTTGAGGAGTCACCCTTAGGGGCCCCTCTTACAAACTGTTGGACTAAATCCATCTACATCAAGCCTGTATAGTTTTTCCCTTTTCCTTTGTTTTGTTTGGTTCTTTAATCAATCAAACTAGATGATCACCTAACATGACTTCTTGAGGTGCTATGACTGAAGAAATTACCCTGCCAGAAGGATAAATAATATAAATTTTAACACTTACGTTATGTTGTTTGACTTAAATATATATTTCATTTTCTGATATCATTAAATTCGCCCTTTGGGCTACAAAAACAGGGACCCTCACCTGCCAGGTCCTCTCGACACACATATTTCCCTTCGAGCCACCACCAGAGGAAGGGATGCCCCCAGTGGCTAGGTATTTATCTCAACATGCTGCTGAAAAATATGCTTCCTGAAAAGATAGATAAAAACTAAGCAAAAGGCTAGGACCTCAGTTAGTTGAGGGTGAAATTATAGGGATCTCTCGGACCCCCACACTGTTAAGTTATCAGTAACTGTTGTGAAGCCATGCCGCGTGGACGTGAACTCTCCGAGTTCCAACGTGGACTCGTCATCGGATGTTATTTAAGTAACGTTTCTATATGAAACATTGCAGCCAAACAGGATATACCAAAGTTGACTGTAGCGGATGTTATCATGAGATGGACGCATGACGGTGCAACTAACGCGAAAAAACGTTCCGGACGACCACGCAAACTGACGGAACGTGATAGAAGTAGTCTGGTACGACATGTCAAGAAGTCCCGCATGTCCTCTGCCGCTTCCATCGCTGAGGAGGTAGGAAGAGCATCCGGTACCTCCGTTAGTACTGTAACTATCCGCAGAGAGATGCACAGACTAGGTTATTATGGTAGAGCAGCTGTACACAAGCCACTGATTACAAAAGTTAATGCCACGGGTCGTTTGGCCTGGTGTGTGTCCTGTCGTTCCTGGACCGTGGAGGACTGGAAAACTGTTCTTTGGAGCGACGAGTCGCGGTATTCACTCTTCCAGTCTGATGGGCGTGTTTGGGTGTGGCGACAGCCCGGAGAATGGCTTCTTCCTGACTGTGTATGTCCAATGGTGAAGTTTGGTGGAGGGTCCATCATGGTATGGGGTTGTTTTTCCTGGCTAGGGCTCGGCCTGTTGGTTGTTATACCCATTACCATGAACGCTGACGTCTATCTCGACGTTCTGGACAATTTGGCCCTCCCTACACTGTGGCAATACTACGGAGATGGCCATTGTTTGTTTCAACAGGATCGAGCTCCCTGCCATACTGCAAGGCGTGTGCAGGACTGGTTTCGTGAAAATAAGGTGGATTTGTTAGACTGGCCTGCTCAGAGCCCCGATCTCAACCCAATCGAGCACATGTGGGACGAACTGGAGCGACGGATACGAAACCGCGCACCATGCCCGGCTTCACTTGCATCTCTTGCATCAGCTCTGCAAGAGGAATGGTGAGCCATTCCTGCACAGACTTACCGAAAACTGGTGGAAAGTATGCCTCGATGTGTTGACGCTGTAATAAAAGCAAAGGGTGGACCTACTGGTTACTAAATGCCATAATAAAACCATTTTTCCCAAAACCATGTGGTGTCCGAATACTTTTGATCATATAGTGTATATACTGGTACTCTTGCCAATCACAATTATGTATATTGTTTGAAATGAGGAAGAATGTTTTATGTTCGTTAAAAAATATATATACATATAGAAAATGAGGGTTTGTTTTTCCTTTCTATTATATACTTTTTGCGTGATTCAGTTTTTCTAAAAGATGACTATATATACTAGGTATGACCGAATAAGCATGGTGGTAGTATAGTAAATTATAGGTAATACTAATATATTTATTAGATTAAAGGAAGAAAAATATGGAATACGTTTAAAACAATAAAAAACCAAAAACTATCTTTATTTAAAAAAACAAAAAAAAAAAACTCACATCACTACTTGTAGGCCTAAATAGGGCAGGTAGATGGAAAAACCGAGGCTAGTCCTGAGGCAACCAGCACAGCCAATCAGATCACAATACGTCAGCCAAATACAGCCAATCAGATCACAATACGTCATTGTGATGTGTTCGGCCTCGATCATTTTGCTTGGTGCGTGCAACGTGGTGTCTTTGTTCAAGTGCTTTTGCTAAATAAAATCTCGCATTTGTGCTTACTGCTTTTTTTATAAGTGAGAAAAAATGCCTAAGGACAAGAGCCAAAAGTGTTGTGGTCAGGCAGTGGATCAAGAAGGACCCAAACTTCACTACGGATGGTCAAGTTATTTTCTGCCAACCTTGTTCCAAAGAGGTACGTTGCAACATTTTTTATTCTCTATCCAAAATAACAAACCTACTCGATGTAAACAAATGCATGCGAAGGAATTTGACGCTCCAACAATGAGTGATAATGTGAGCTTTTCCGAATTTAATAGCATCCTAAAGATAAATTGGTAAAGAGTGGTGAAAAACAAATTGTTTTAAATTATTTTAATATTAATTTAATTAACCGAACAACCAACTTCGACGTTCGACTAATGCATTTTATAATTGTTACCCTAAAAATTGTTGTTTTCTGTAGTTTCTAAAAAAAAAAAAAAGTGGTATCTAAAGAAATTAAGTTAAGTTGGGTTCTTATAATGAATAGAGAATAATAGCTTTTTGCTTGTTGTTAATTTGATTTATTTTAATGCATGGCGCAGTAATTAAGTTTTTTTTTCAGTAATACTTGTCATCTTTGCAGGTAAAATGCAAGAAAAAATGCCATTTGGACCAACACAAAAATACTGCTATGCATTTGATGAACTCTAAGAAGAAAACTGCAACATGCCAGCCATTCTTTCCAAGTCCCACAGAGTCGGATAAGTTGCAGCAGCAGTTCCATGCTGATTTGTGTGCTTCAATGGTGGTGGCAAACATACCTTTTAACAAGCTGCAAAATGTGGCCCATATAAAGAATTTTTAGCAAAGTACACGAAAATGAAAATTCCCGATGAATCTACTTTGAGGAGAAACTACCTCCATCCAAAATATGAATCTGTAAGTTTAAATATGTTGATTTAATTTACTTCATTTTAATTTTCATTTTACAGGTTTAAATTCATTTCATATTGATTTAAAATAATTTAATATTTTAATTTATTTTGTTTAAATTTTGAGTTTTATTTCACTTCATTTCTTTAATTTTTGTCATTTTACTGTATTAAATTTTGATTGTCAAATGTAAAAGAATGGCTAAATGAGTGTTCTGTTGATATCACTCTTTATCAAGTTATGCACATTGTGTGTATTTATTAACTTAAATACTACATGAAATTTCTAGGTTATTGAAGAGATCAGACAAGATGTCAATTATGCCAACTTCTGGGTGTCAGTTGACGAGACAACAGACACCTGTGGACATCAAGTTGCCAATGTGGTGGTGGGTAAGCTTGACTGCTCTGGCCCAGGAAAACCACACCTGATCCTCTTGAGGCAACTAATAATGCCACAGTAGCTTGAGTTGTGCGGGATGCTCTCCGTAAGTGTCAATGAATGTTATTCATATGCATTTAAAATGAGAGACAATTACATTTGAAGTTAATTTTGTGTGCATATAAACTTATTTATTCATATTTTTAATTGCAGGAGTTCTGTGGCCAAGTGAGAACAATGATGATAAGTTTTTATTTCTTCTCACGGATGCAGCAGCTTATATGTTGAAAGCAGCGCAAAATCTGAAGGTTTTTTATCTGAAAATGGTGCATGTGACTTGCCTGGCTCATGCTCTCCATTGGGTGGCAGAAAACATTTAGGGACATTTTTGGAACGTAAATGCACTTGTATCGTCGGTGAAGGTCTTTCTCGAGGCACCTTCACGAATTGCTGCTTTCAAGGCAGCTCTTCCAGAAACACCCTTGCCACCTCAGCCAGTTTTGACTCGATGGGGTCCCTGGCTTCAAGCTGCCATGTATTATGCTGAAAATATCAGTGAAATTGCCAAGGTACGAAACATATTCAGTTTAATTAGTACATTCTTTTACAGCCATTTCAAAAGCAGCAAAGCAAATTTCATCTTAATTCTGTTTTTTGTTGCAGGTCATTGAAAACTTAGATGAGCATGAGGCAGTCATGATAGGAGAAGCGAAGGAGGCCATATCGTGTCTAACTCTTCGAGGAGACCTGGCCTACATCATGGCTAATTTTGGACGGGTGCCAGGGACCATAACCAAGCTGGAGGAGAGAGGCCTGCCGTTTGTTGAAGCAGTGGAAATAGTTCAAAATTTAAGGAAGGAGCTGAGCCAGGTTCCTGGTAATGTAGGGAAAGAAGTGGTAGCAAAATTTGAAAATGTTGTCAGACGCAATCCTGGTTGGCAAACCATAGTGAACGTTTCAACAGTGTTCAAAGGAGAGTGTCAGGAGGTTCTGGACTTTGAGCCAAGTGAATTAGCATCTTTGAAGTTCGCACCAATTACGTCTTGCGATGTCAAAAGGTCGTTTTCTCGATATAAAAATGTATCGAGTGACAGGCGATGTCAATTTATGCCACAGAACCTTGAAAAATTTGTAATCATCAATTGCCATTTCAATTTATAGTTTAGTTGAGTTTTTGTAGAAAGATAGTTTAAATGTTTGGATTTTACTTTGATGCAAATAAAATGTTTGATGGTTTTTGAGATGTTTGTTTTATTTTTTACAATAAAAATCCTGATATCAGAACTGCAAATGGGTTTACTGTAAGTCAACAATAATAAGAGAAAAGTGGGAAAATAAATGCCTATTAAGTGCCTTTTTTACCTTTTAGTGCTTATTTAAGCAACCTTTTCAGGGCTTCTTTAGTGCCTTTTTGCCTACCTATTGATTTTTTAGTGCCTATCAATCCTAACTCTAGTAATGACACAAATTTGCATTGGGTGGTTAGAGAAAGTTTTAGGAATATTGAAATGGAGTTTATTCCTTGTAGGCCCAAGCATGCTAGAAATCATGGTAGGCCCAAGTGGTGGACTAGGGAAATAGGCGAGTTCATAAATGAGCGTAATAGAGCGTATAGACTTAATAAGCGCAATGGTGCAGCAGCTAACTTTAATAGATATATCGAGCTTAGACATCAGGTTAAAAGATCAGTTAGGAATGCTAAGCGTAATTTAGAGATACTTATAGCTGCAGATAGTAAACATAATCCAAAAAAATGTTTTGAATACGTTAATAATTGTAAGCCGATAAAAGATAACATAGACCCTCTAGTGGATGTTAATGGTGCTTTGGCTTCTGATGCTCAGGCGATGGCGGGTATTTTCAATAACTGTTAGGAATGCTAAGCGTAATTTAGAGATACTTATAGCTGCAGATAGTAAACATAATCCAAAAAAATATTTTGAATACGTTAATAATTGTAAGCCGATAAAAGATAACATAGACCCTCTAGTGGATGTTAATGGTGCTTTGGCTTCTGATGCTCAGGCGATGGTGGGTATTTTCAATAACTGTGTGACAGTTTTTACCATAGAAGATGTAAATAATGTCCCCAATGTGGATGATATCATTCCATTTAGTAGCGAGACTATTTTGGATGAAATAACTGTTTATGAGGCTGAGATTGCGCATTATATAGATAGGCTAAAAGTTAGCAAGGCTCCAGGTCCTGACGCTTTTTATCCCAGACATTTGAAAGACGTTATCGTAGGCCCCTTAACGAAGATTTTTAATCAGTCACTTGAAATGGGGATTATTCCTGAAGACTTCAAATTAGCTAATGTCACACCTATTTTTAAAAAAGATGACCACCCAGTAACTAGCAATTATAGGCCCATTAGCTTAGTCAATTGTCGGTAAACTTTTGGAATCCGTAGTTAGGGATCATATCATCAATCACTTAGAAAGTAGAGATTTGATTAATAGTAGTCAGCATGGGTTTCGATGCCATAGGTTTTGTTTAACCGAGAGTGGCTGACGTTATTTATTTAGATTTTAAAAAGGTGTTCGATACAGTTCCGAATAGGAGATTAATTGCGAAGGTCAAAGTGCACGGTATACGTGGTCAGGTAGCTAACTGGTTAGAAGAATGGCTTCATGCAAGGAGGCAGAGGGTCGTAGTTAATGGTAGTGAATCAGGGTGGTTGGATGGAGGTAGCGGTGTCCCACAGGGTTCAGTGTTAGGCCCATTGCTATTCGTAATTTACATTAACGACATAGATGTAGGATTGACTAGTAACGTATCAAAATTCGCGGATGATACTAAAATAGGCAGTAAGGTTGTTAAAGAGGACGATAGAAATAGGCTCCAAGACGATGGAAATAGGATTATGGAGTGGATGGATAAGTGGCAGATGCAATTTAACGTAGACAAATATAAAGTTTTGCATATAGGTTCTCGTAACAATAATTACACGTACATGATGGATGATAGGGAGTTGGCGAGCATTGACGAGGAAGTAGATTTAGGCATATGTGTATCTAAGGATTTAAAGGTTAGGAACCAGTGCCTGGAGTCTTGCGCAAAAGCTAATAGGATGCTAGGCTTCATAGCGTGTCATTTCGAATTTAAATCGAAGGATATTATATTGCCCCTTTACAAGTCCCTAGTCAGGCCTCATTTAGAATATGCCATTCAGTTTTGGTGCCCGTACTTGCGTGAGGACATTGATAGGTTAGAAAGGGTTCAGCGTTGTGCCACGAAACTAATTCTGTCATTGTGCAACAAGCCTCATGAAGATAGGATTAAAGAGTTACTCGAGATTAAGGGGGCAGCTTATTAAAGTTTTCAAAATCGCTAATAACATCGATAGCATAAATTTTGACATTGTTCACTTTCGATAATAATAATACTCGTAATAATGGATTTAAGTTGTGTGGCAATAGGAGCTCTAGGGGTGGTGATAGAGGATGAGTCTGTTGACAATAATGCTAGCTTGTGACATGCCAGTATGTGATGCCAGCAAAAAAAAAAAAAATATAGGGAAACCATCGTAGATGTAGCTTGTAGTGTAAACTAACCCACTTTTTGTTTTATTTAACTCTTTTTTTTTTTCCTTATCCTCTCCTTACTTGCCTGTCTGTAGTTTGCATGGTATGATAGTGAGTTAAGACTGTGTTTGCATGGTTTGTAAGCGTTCTTATTTTACTTCTTTTCATCTTTCACCCCTTTCCTATTCTCTCTAACTATTTTTCTGACTTGTAGGCAGTGGCTGACTGATGATGATGGTGAGCCTTTCTCTTTTTCTGAATGAATGTTAACCCATGAGTGATAGGTGTTGCTACTTAATTAACCCCTTATTCTCTTCTCTTAACCCCCTACTCTTTCCTTTCTCTCGGGCTAACCTTAGAGTGGATCTTAGGGTCTTTGTTAGCCTTAGCTTCTGTAGATTCTGTAGATCTGTATTCACACACTACCTATTTTGTTATAAAACTCTAACAAATTAGTTAAACAAGATTTATGGCATCAAAACCAATGCTGACTACTCTTAATCAAATCGCGACTCTCTAAGTGATTGATGATACGATCCCTAACTATGGATTCCAAAAGTTTACTGACATTGGACATTAAGCTAATAGGCCTATATTGCTAACTACTGTGCAGTTGCCTTTTTTAAAAATGGGTGTAACGTTAGCTAATTTGAAGCCTTCAGGTATAATCTCCGCTTCCGGTGACTTTTTAAAAATTTTTGTTAAGGGGCCTACAATAACGTCTTTCAAATGTGTTGGATAAAGTGCGTCAGGGCCTGGAGACTTGCTAAATTTTAGCTTATCAATATAATGCGCAATCTCACCCTTGTAAACAGTTTTCATTCAAAATAGTGTGTGTACTAAATGGAACGATATTGTCCATGTTGGGGACATTATTTATGTCTTCTACGGTAAAATGTGTTGCAAAAAAAGTTGTTAAAAATACCTGCCATTGCCTGTGTCAGAAGCCAAAGTGCCATTAGCATCCATTAGAGGGCCTATGTTATCTTTTATCAGCTACTGTGCCATTGTACTTATAAAGTCTATACACTCTGTTACACTTGTTTGAAGTCACCTATTTCCCTAGTCCACTACTTTGGCATACCATGATTACTAGCGTCCTTCAGCCTACGTGGAATGGACTCCCTTTTGATATTCATAAAACCTTCTTTAAATGCCTCCCAATGAAAATTTGCATTATTACCCATAAATAAATTAGTCCAGTCCACTACTACTATCCACAAAACTATCAAAATTAGCCCTATGAAAATCAGGGACTTGTATTACATTACTCTCCTTACTGTTTTTTATCAATAACTTAAACCTAATAATTTGGTGATCACTACATCCCAAACTCTCGCCTACTTCCAAACTTTTGACCATATTTTCATCATTCATCATCACCATGTCTAAAATATTGTCACTGCATATTGGTTTGGTAACCATCTGTTGTAAAAAATTATCTTCCATGAACTCTGTCTCAAACCCTCATCATTACCAGTAAAAGTCTTGTAATTAACATTAGGGCAGTTAGTCTCCAACAACTATACTATCCTGATTATTAATAAAGTTACTAAGAAGTGTGTAAAATCTAGTATTGGTATTGAGGGGTTGAATGGGAGGTCCATAAACAACAGTGAAATTAAAGCTAATACTACGCACCCTAAGTTCAATGCATATCGCATTAATTGCTGCTGGAAAATCTATCTTAACTTCAAAAGCTCTAAGGGAATTATGAATGTAGAAAAAAATGCCACTGCCAATCCTATGTAACCTATCATTAGTAAAAAGTTTAAAACCTGCTATACAAAGATTTTTAATCAGTCACTCAAAACGGGGATTATTCCCGAAGACTTCAAATTAGCTAACATCACGCCCATTTTTAAAAAAGGCAACCGCATGGTACCTAGTAATTATAGGCCCATTAGCTTAATGTCAATTGTAGGTAAACTTATCCGGTCATATCCGGTGGAACCGTGGTCAGTGGGCACAGACAATGTTCAAAGATGAGTCACGCTTCTCACTCCAGTTCAATGATGGCTGGGCTCGTGTTTATCGTCGTCAAGGAGAGAGATCTGCTGATGTCAACGTTGCTCAACGTCTACCATTTGGAGGAGGAAGTGTGATGGTGTGGGCGGGGATATCCATGAACCACAGAACCCCTCTGTACGTCGTTAACGGAAATTTGACTGGTCAGCGTTATCTCAATGAGATTGTTCAACCTCTGGTAATTCCACTTCTGCAGCAGATTGGACCAGGAGCTTGGTTCCAGGATGACAACGCAAGACCTCATCGTGCCAGGGTGGTGACTGACTTACTGCAGGAGCAGAACGTTCAGCACATGGATTGGCCTGTATATTCACCCGACTTGTCACCCATTGAGCATGCGTGGGATGAACTAGGGTGGCGAGTTCGATCACATCACGTCCCTGCCATCAACCTCTGGCAACTGGCTCAGTAATTAGTCGCAGAATGGCAAGCGATCCCTCAACGTTATTTCCAACGCCTGATGAACAGCATGTGCCAATGTTGTCAAGAATGTGTGAATGCTAACGGTGGCTACACCAGTTACTGAAGCTTCTGCGACTTGTGTGAACATCATTTTGGGGGGGTGCATGACTTTTTTTCATCAGGGTAATAAACTAGTGTCTAATCAAAAGTTTTTGTTTTGTGTTTTCTGTTCTTGAGCCATCAAAGAATTATTTTGTCATTAGTCATCACCATTTTAGCTCGTTAGCTTATATTTATATGCACAAATATTTTTGACCCTTAACTTCTTTTGAGTAGTATATATGAAAATTATTTCAAGAAAGTGACACGTGAAAAATATTTATGATGAATAAAACCACTGTGGTGGGATTCGGAGTAACCTAACAGCCGCACCACGAATAAGAATTTTTTCTTTTGTTTAAGAACTCTACGAAACCAGGCTGCTTACCTTGAAGGGTTGTTGGATCCAGGCTCACTGCCCAGACCTCCGATTCCACGACTGCTGGCTCCCGCCACCAACAGTTTCTTACTTGCCAGAATAGCTTCCTTCTGTTAGTGGTTCACTATCTCCGGCATCCCCTTCCTAACAGAACTTAAAGTTCCCTTGGTCCAATAACGGTCTTCAGCCTCAGACAAATCCAGCCTGACTTTAGTTTCCTCTGTTATGTTCTTTATTTTCTCTTGTCAAATTACCCTCTTAAACTATATTTTTTATTATTTATATTTCCACACATGCGGCAATTGGTTCCCTCCACTTCTCAAAACTCGAGTTTTGACACACACGCCGACACTTTTAAACCTCAGAAGCGTCTCTTTTACTAAATTTGTTTATTCTTCTTTTCATTTGTTTGTTTGTTTGTTAAAATGTTAACAATTTAGTACTTTATTATTCATTTACTAACAGGGTTTAACAAGCGACTGTCCAACTCTCACTCTTTTTCCCATACTAATTTAATAAAACTGTTTTATTCCTCATTCCTTGTTTACAAGTTTAACATTCCTTTATATAACTTATTGTTTAGTCTTCATTCATTAAAATATTAACATTAACATATCTTATAACATTATTTCTTTATTTATTTGTTTGCTAATATTAATAATTTAGTACTTAATGTTTATTATTTATTATCTTAATGCTTAATAGTTTACTACTATCTTTCTAATTTCTTATAACAGTTATCATTCTTATTCATTATTTGTTTGCTGGAAAGAGAGAGAGAACCATTAAAATCCTTTCTATAACAAATATTTCATTCAAAAATCAAAGAAATTTAATATAAATAATAATAATCAAGGCCAGGGGAAAGGGCTGAGAACTAAAAGGGGAAAGGGTTCACCCTCCACACCACGAAGGGAAAAGAAACACAAAGTGGTGCTCAAGCACTTTTGTCTAATAACATCCTCAGGAACACTGGAGTGAAAAGAGAGTTCAAGACAATATATAGGACAATATATATATAAATATAATGGAAACTACAAAGGAATACTGTACTAACTATATATTGTCTTGAATTCTCCTTTCACTCCAGTGTTCCTGAGGATGTCATTAGATGAAAGCGCTTGAGCACCACTTTGTTTTTCTTTTCCCTTCGTGGTTTTATTCATTATATATATATATATATATATATATATATATATATTATATATATATATATATATATATACTACTGTGCAAAAGTCTTGGCCAGGTATATATTTTTCTGATTAATCACGTACTGTACATCTAAATCTTAAGAGTAATGTAAATGAATATACTTGATGTTTTGAGGTTGTATACATCAAATCAATCTAATATGTAGAGGCACATTCCAATTTAAAGGCAACATTTAATTTAAATTGAGGTTTCATTTTTTAGCACCATAGACCATACTGTGTTGTAATCAACAAGTGGGGCATTTAAGTTACAATTTGTATACATTTTAGTGGTAGTACACATTATTATTTAAAGCAACATGGTTTCATGGTTAATTAATGTCCTTTGTGATGTTATTAAATGATAATTCTACTCTTTAAGTGGTTCTAAATTTATTAATGGATATTATATTTTCACGTATTTTCTGAAGTTTTACGTAAGGACCGTACCAAAATGACGAAGGTTTCTATTGAGATCAGGCACAAAATCATATTCTTACATGAACAGGGAAATTTCCCAGTCAGAAATTTCAAGAATAACTGGCGTTTCAAGACATGCAATACAAGAAATCATCATGAAAAAAGAAGAAACAGGGACTGTATCGGACAGAAAACGCAGTGGAAGACCTCAAAAACTTTCGGAATCTGATGTCAGACACTTGAAACTTACATCCCTGAGAAATAGACGAGCATAAAGTGCCGAGCTGTCATCAGAACTTGTTCAAACTTCAGGAACACAAGTGCATCCTTCCACCATTAGAAGAGTACTGATTAAAAATGGTCTTCATGGGCGAGTAGCTAGAAGAAAACCATTACTTAGGAAAGGGAATAAAGCCAAAAGATTAAAATATGCACAGGAACATCGTCAATGGAGCATGGAACTGGAAAAAAGTACTTTGGAGTGATGAGTCAAAATTTGAGATATTTGGGACAAAGAGAAGACAGGATGTGAGGAGAAGGACCAATGAAGATCTCAAAGACATCTGTCTACAACCAACAATTAAGTATGGAGGAGGGTCTATAAAAGTCTGGGGGTGCATATCAGCAAATGGAGTTGGTGATTTGGTGAAGATAGATGAAATCATGACAGCTGAAAAGTATACACAGATATTAATACACCATGCAGTTCCCTCAGGATTATGTCTGATCGGCCGGAACTTTATGTTCCAATATGACAATGACCCCAAACATACTGCTAATAATGTCAAAAAATATTTGGAAAGAAAAGAGGCTGCTGGAGAGCTCCAACTAATGGAATGGCCACCACAAAGTCCAGATTTGAGCATCATTGAAGCTGTTTGGGATTATCTGGAACAAAAGAAGATAGAGAAGCAACCAAAATCACAGGATGAACTATGGGCTGTCTTGCAAGATGCTTGGAATAACATTCCGAATGATTTTCTCGAGTCTCTGCAGCAAAGTATCCCGAAAAGGATCAAGGCTGTTATCGAGTCAAAAGGGGGACATACCAAATATTAGGAACACATTTATTTTTGGTGATGGTTTTTGTTTCTATGTGGTGCTATGTGCTATTAGCTTAAATATACTTCATTATAATGTTCATTTGTACACTTTTATTAACCTTTATGACCTTAAAATTAATGAAATTGCAACTGGTCAAGACTTTTGCACAGTAGTTTGTGTGTATATATATATATATATATTATATATATATATATATATATATATATATATATATATATATATATTAGTGTGGACCAAAAAATGAACGTTTAAAAATCTTTGTTCCACATGAGTAATGTTATTCCTTTTGCTTACCTTAATCAAATTACAAAATTTGAAACCTCTACGTCAAGTTTTAGGGGTCCCGAGAAAATTGCACTTTTCCTTTTAATGCTGAAAAAATTAGTTTTTCCTCATTTTCATAAGTTCTGCTTTATTTTTTGTTGGAAATTCTTTACGATTCTTGAAAACTGTTTTGAGCAGGTATTGTTTGTCCTCTTCTTTAGTTGTCACTGCTTGATTAAATTTTTCAATCAATGCAACACCCCGCTCAGCTGTGTCATTTGTCACTCTAAGGGCACGAACTCTAGCACAGCCTCTTTGGTACTCAGGATCTATTCCCCATGTTGATGCAGAATTTTCAGTGAAGAGAGAATTGAGATGTAGAGCATCAAAAAGAGATTTAGTCCTTGAAGTAACAAAATCAGAAATCCTTTTTTCTTTAAAAGAAGCTAGGGTTACCTTTGCTTCTAAACGTTTCAGTCCCTTATTTCTTGGAGGCATTTTGATATTATTTCGCATTTGCTCCTTTTCTTCAAGGGATATGCTTTTGTCAAAGAAGCTTAATCCAACAAATGTTTCTGAGAGGTACCACAGATGTCGTTTAATGGCATTTTGGGCTTGCTTGATAACACTTGATATCAAAGAATTTTCCTCCATTATTGCAAGATCTTGCAAAAATTTAAGATCAACATTTGGGGCTTCCTCTGGTTGAGAAGCTTTTGCCCAAGATTTTGCGTATACCAATGCAACAAATAAACAAATTTCTGTTATTGCATCAAGTTCTTTTTTAGTCATCTTAAATTGATTTTGGAGAAGAAAAAGCTTATGCATAAATTCCTTTTGCCATCCATCTTGCATGATGGTACGCTCCAGGTCTCTTCAAGGGAGTATTAGAAATGCTTTCTTCTCCAAAAAACAAGAGAACAAGTTGAAAAAATTCTTTATAATCATCTCTTGGCTGTTTAGAGTTGAGTGCCTCCTTCATGATTAAGACTGTTTGATTTTTTAAATCTTGAACTCTCTCAATTATTCTGCAGCTTTGGGAATCAACAGCAGTTGTGATTTGAGAATGATCCATAAAATCCCATTGAGTTTTGAATCTTTTGAAGATTGGAATATCAGGTTCAGAGGAATGGCCCATAGAAGTCCGGAAGACTTGAGATAGGACAATCTCATAAATATAGTGTCTGCAGGCTAAATATAAAAGCTCTTTTCCAAGTTCTTGTTCAATTTTAGTGCAAGCTCCAGCATGGATTCCGGTATTGGATGCTGTTGTGTCAAATGACAGCCCAATAATTCTCTGGGTCATATCATGTTCTTGCAGGAGAGAAATGCAAATACGAGCCATCTCCGTACCCGTGCCAGCAGTGACTTTAGGAATTCCCAGCAATTTCTCTTCACCATTCCCACTGACTAACACTGCAATCCTTTCCATTCTTCCTTCGCCTGCAAGAAAAAGTTAAAATATATAATTTATATATAATTTAGATATATTTATTTTTAATATTTTATTTTATATTTAATATATTTATATATATTATAATTTATATATATATAATTTTAAATTAAACTTGATTTATTTTAATTTGAAGGTAAAATGGTGTAGATTGTGAAAACTAGCTTCAGACAGTGAAATGTAACCTAATTAAATAGAAATTTAGCTATCAAAATGTTTAATTAAAACCAACCAGATAATAACACATTGCCTAGGTGTGAAAACCAGACCCACAACTAAGTTTTTCACCTGAGAGATAAAATATAAATATGCTAAATTAATCAGACAAAAAAACACGATATCTCTGGGAGCATTTTTCCATCCCAATGAAGAACTAAAGGCTCTCCAGGACAAAATGCTTGCTCTTGATATTCTGTTGCTATTTCTTTGTGTAACTTTTGATGAGTTCGAAGCATAGTAGATTTTGACACTGTAATGTTTTCCAAATTATGGCCCAAAGACTGAGCAACAACAGCATAAGACATAGCTGCATCTCGATTGGAAAGATTCATTCTATCATAGGCTGCTACAACATTTTTGTGAATAGGTTTTGACTTTTTAGGAGCCAACATTTTCTTTTTAAATTGCTCTTCAGAGGGACCTTGAAAATTCATTTCAAGGTTGTCGTCATTAGTTGATGGTGATGATGATGATGATGATGTGAAATCATCTCTATTGGCAGGCAAGAATGATCTTTTAGATCGCTTCTGCTCTTTGAGGGCTCTTTCACACTCTAATTCTTCACGATGAAGCCTTCTTTTCTCTCTTTTTTGCAAGAATTTGGTCTACTGTACCCATGCTACTTTGTGTAGGATATTCTTGCTGGCTTAAGTAGAAAAGCTTGTCTTCTTCATTTGACATCATCAAAACAAAAGGGCATTAGAGTGACCAATATCAAGAATTTCAGCCTTAATTTCATCTTTAAACATAGCTTCTTCAATACAGCATTTTTCCTCTGGCCTTTTTCTGTTTTTCATCAATTTATCATAACAGCTTATTAAAGAGTCAATCTTTTGGATGGCACTGTCTCTACACATTGTGGGAATCCTGGCTTTCTCCCAGTAGGTCATCACTTCATCTAAGCAAAGATTAATGGATCTTCTTCGTCCCAATTTTTCCTCTTTTTGATGGAAGAAATATGTTTGCAAAACTTGCAGTTTTGTAGGTAAGCGGCAACAAAGTATATCTTTATTTAAATGGCCAATGAGCCAAACTTTAGTTTTAGAATGAGTAGCCATTTTTAGTTTAAAAAATTAAATTTCTGAAATAGTAAAATAAACCAGTTAAATTAGGAGATAAAAAGGATAACTAAAAGGTTCAAGCCAATTAGGCAAAGCCTTTAATTTAGAGTTGACCCATTAAGGATAATATATTTTATCCAAAATTTTTGTTTTCCTTATTAATAATTTTCTCTGAAATAATGATCTAAGATTGTTTTTGTACTCTATTAACACCAAAAATTTCTTAAATAAGAAGAAATTTTTTCATAAGTTGCAACTCAAGAGTTGAGTTGATCATTGATGTTCTAAGTGCGCCTATTCATTGGAAATTTTTTATAAGTCATTAAATCTCGGGACCCCTAAACATTCTCATATTTGACCAAAATTTTGCTGACATGTCTATCTGGTCCAAAGAAACAAGGGCATTAATGTGGAACAAGGATTTCTTCAACTTTATAATTTACCCCCCATTTTGGTCCACACTAATATATATACACACCACACACATACGAGGAGTGATAAAAAATTATTGATAATTCTATTGCTAGTCTTCCTGCCCTCTGGCGTCTGCAATCTGAAGCAAAATCTGCTAACATGAGTCAGTAGTTGGTTAGAGTGCTTAAAAGGAGGGTGTGTTTTTGCAGTATGTATGAATCTCTGAAATGGAACAACGTGCATTCAGAGAAGAACGAAATGATTAAAACAGCTTTTGGAAATAATGCTCTCAGTGTAACTAATGTTTACAAATGGCACAAAAAGTTTAAAAATGGAGAAACGTTGCTTGAAGACAAGGAATGCAGTGGCTGCCCTTCTACTACTTGTACGGATGAAAATGTCCAACAGATTAGATTTCTGGTACAAGCAAATGTTTCTCCACTTTTTGTGCCATTTGTAAATGCTAGCTACACTGAGAGCATCATTTCCAAAAGCTGTTTTAATCATTTTGTTTGTCTCCGAATGGGCGTTGTTCCATTTCAGAGATTTATACGTACTGGAAAAACACACCCTCCTTTTAAGTGCTCCGACCAACTACTGACTCATGGTAGCAGATTTTGCTTCAGACTGCAGATGCCAGAGGGCAGGAAGACTTCCATATGTAAATGTTTATTTCTTATTTGCATTCATTTGTCCATAGCAATAAAATTATCGATACTTTTTGATCACTCCTCGTGTGTATATATATATATATATATACAGTGCCCGCGAAAAGTATCCGATCACCCTTGAAATTTGTATTTTTTACATAAAAAACAATGTTTAAATGTATACTAACCTTATATTAGTATTTTGTCATCTGTCCTTTGGTTTGGATGACTTGTTCTAGACGTTTTGGCATGGATTTAATCAAGTTTTGACAAACTTCCACTGATATTTCCTTGCACCATACCTTTTTGATGGCCTCTTGTAATTTTTCGACTGAGCCAGTGTCGTGGCATTCAACCTTATTTTTTATTATTAGCCACAGATTTTCTATCGGATTGAGATCTGGACTATTACCAGGCCAATCCAAAATATCAAATTTATTGTCAGTAATCCATTTTGTCACTATTTTGGCCCTGTGACATGGTGCACCATCATGCATGTATGTTTTTGTCCTTTGGATTGCCATTGCCATTGGAAGTTTATCCTGTAGCATTGCTAAATACCGTGCACCATTCATAGTTGTGTTCTTCGGAAGAAAATATAAGTTTCCACGCCCATAGTAACCGAAACAACCCCAAACCATCACACTTGGAGGGTGTTTCATTGTCTTTAGGGTGTATTTAGGGTCCATCCTATTTGAGCCAATAGGCCAGCGAACCTTTTTTGGACAACTTCTGAATGTCAAAATGTCGACTCATCGCTAAATAAAACCTTCTTCCAGTCATCAACAGTCCAATGAATGTATTTTTTACAAAATGCGACACGTTTTTTACGCATTTTTTCATTAATGAACGGTTTCTTAGCAGCATGGCGAGATGGTAATCCGAGTTCTTTTTGGAGCCGCTCCTGGATAGTTCGTTCAGAAACACCAGATAACAAATTATTCATATTAAATTTTATTTCTTTCGCAGTTATTGTTGGGTTTTTCAATACTAAACGTTTCATAAGTTTGTCTGTTCGCGAATTTGTTTTTCTCGGTCTGCCAGATCGTTTTTTAGGGACTGGCGTGGTTAGGCCACCATTGTTCTTAGCCTGTGAAACCCATAAATTAACGGTACTTTGGGATATGTTTAATTCCTTAGCTATCTGTCTCTGTGATTTCCCACATGCATGCAAAGCAACAATAGCACCTCGACAATCACTCTTAAGTTGTTTTTTAGCACACATTATATATAAATTTTATTTACACCACTTTCTGTAAAAAAAAAAAAAATATCAAGAAATTTACACAAACAGTGAAATCTGACAAATTTGAGACACAGCCACCCGCAACGAAGGCTACCAGAACACTAATTTGAGAATGCGTTGGATAGCTCTCATATCAGCGAGCAACCTCAAAGTTACCAGATGTCGCTAGAACAAATAGAAAGTGAATTACGTGTCTCTGAATATCAAGGGAAAATATTGTATTTTCTTGAGTGATCGGATACTTTTCGCGGGCACTGTATATATATATATATATATATATATATATATATATATATATATATATATATATATATATGGGGCATTCCAGGACAAATTGCCCCAAAATTTAAAAATTTGTCACCACTCTGACCCGGATTTTAATGAAAATTGACATATGGGGTTCTTCCAGGTGCTGATTTCACTGGTTGAAATAAAAAAGTTCTATGACCCATAGTTTTTGAGATATGGGCCCCACTTTTCCACCAACTTTAATGGGCAATAACTCCCAAACATCTTGTAGACCTATAAAACTATACATTTTTAGAATCAGCATGATGAGTTCTATTAAATGATACCACATTGAAATGTGTAGAACCCCATGTCAAAAGGAAAAGTAATAACTAAAGGTACTAAAGATTCTGTTCAGAAATTTTTCGAATCAGATGAAATTAGTTGTTTGTGCCCAGATCCAAAAGACTGCCTGAGTATCAGAAATGAAAGTGGGTATAAAGAATCTGTGCAGAAAAGACTGGTATTAATGAATCTGAAAGAAGCTTTTAGTCTCTCTAAAAATAATCCAGATAGTCCCCAAATTGGCTTCTCTAGTTTTGCCAGCCTTCGCCCCAGACATTGTGTTTTAGCTGGAGCTGCTGGTACCCATTCTGTGTGTGTATGTACATACCACCAGAATGCCAAAATACAATTCTCAGCTTTGGGTGTCAAAGGGTTGGAATATACAACTCTTATGGAGAAAGCAGTGTGTGATGTCAACAACAGGAATTGCATGATGCAAATATGTGATCTCTGTCCAAAAGAACAAGGTATTAAGAATTTTTTGCTCACTTCTCAGTGTTAATGATCCTGAATGTGAGGAAATAAAATATAAACAATGGGTTACTACAGATCGATGCAATATGGTTGAAAAAACAGAATCTGTAGATGATTTTATAAATTCATTAAGCACAAAAATTGTCAAATTGACACGTCATCACTTTATAGCAAAGAATCAGAGTGCATTTCTAAAAAACTTGAAGAATAATTTAAATAGCCATACAGCTGTAGTTCTTGGTGACTTTTCAGAAAACTACTCATTTGTAGTACAGGATGCAGCCCAAGGTTTTCATTGGGAAAATACCCAATGTACAGTGCATCCCTTTGTGTTATATTATAAGGAACCAGGAAGTAATGAAACAAAACATTCAAGTTGTAATTTTTTATCTCCAAATACAAAACATAACACTATAATGGGTTACACTTTTTAATATACTCATACCTATTATTAGAAAATCCCACCTTCATATCAAAAAATTACATTATAGGGTGATTCCATGAAAGTGTCAACTTGAGGTTGAAAATTCAAAATTCATCAAAATGTATCATGTGATACATCATTAGATAGGTAAGAGTCTCTAGTTTCCAAATCTGAAGAGTTTTTAACTCTATCGCATCTAGAAAAAAAGTTACTGAGGTTCATACACAATGCACTATTGTCTAAATAATCATTGTGATATTTTTCCTCAATTTTGAAAGCTCGCATGGCCAAAATAGTTGAGTGATAATAGGCATTTCTTATTTATGTCATAAAGTAGGTCTTCCTTAAAGATTTCCACATAAAATAACTTTCATTTACCGAATCAATAAAAACTGAGCCTATATCTATATAAGGCACATTTGTATGTAATGACCGAGACGTTTTTTCCGAATTTTTTATATAGCTTTAGTTATTTGAAGCGAAAAAAAAATTTGTCTTAATCGCAAAGCTAGTTTCCTATGGGGTACGTGTCCATTACAAAAAATTAAGTCCGGCTCCTATACTTCTCTTGTAAAGGTACGTCTCGGTCGTTACATAATTTTCCGTCTCGGTCGTTACATCGCACAATGTAACGACCAAGATGGCCCTTTGGGGGGAATAGCTTGGGGGAGGCCCCCAAGTTGCATGCCCCTTGCAACCCCGGTTGGCAACAAAGGGCCCTTTGGGGTATCATTCTTTTTTTTGCAACAACCCCCACCCCCTTTGCAACAACCCCACCCCTTTGCAACAACCCCACCCCCTTTGCAACAACCCCCTTTTGCAACACATCCACCCCCTTTGCAACATCACGTCATCACTTGCAACATTCCTGCGCACACACCTTTTGTGTAGTTATATATATTTATATGGAATATATTTACATATATATACAGTACAGTATATATATATACATATTATATATATATACACACATTGAAGGGTAAGTCATAAATACCAATAATATGATATATGTCTGCTTTATTGTATGATAAATGTTCACTTTTATATTGAAATACCGACGGTAACGACCGAGACAGCAGTTTTTTATATATATTTAAAATACAAGTTAATATTTTCTAACAAACTATGTCTCAAATTGGGGCCACAACATTCAAGTATCCATGGTAGAATTCTCATTTGAATAGCTCTGGCCAATTCACTGACTTTTACATATATGTACCACCTACTGAAAACTGAGGTTGCATCGTTGTAACGACCGAGACGACGAATTTGGATACGCTCCTAGCAAAAACCAAGAAATGAAATATGCAAAACCTAGTCTCATTTTAGAGCCCAACCATCTGTTTATGTTCACAAGAAAATTTGTGCCGCTGCTGTTCATACTTTATTCACAAGAGCAGGGAATATAACAATAAGTTGCCTACGAATGTAACGACCGAGACTATGGAATGACCCATTATTTTACTGACGGATGTGCAGGACAATATAAAAATTGCTTCAACTTTGTTAACATTTGTAAACATGAAGATTTTGGGCTGGAATGTGAGTGGCATTTCTTTGCCACAAGCCATGGTAAGAGCACTTGTGATGGGATTGGGGGTACAGTGAAAAGATCTGTAGCCAGAGAGAGTATGCAGAGAACATTCGCAAATCAAATATTAACACCAGAAGACATGTTTGAATTTTGTTCAAACAATATAAGTGACAGCATAAATATTTTTTTAATAAATTCTGAAGAAATTGAAGCTATGGAAAAATTTTTAAGTGACAGATATGAAAAAAGTATGCGGCTAACAGGAACACACAAATTCCACAGATTTATACCTATTAATGCAAATAACAAAAACATTTGAATTATCTTCTGATGAAGTTGGTGAGGTGAGGATTATAAGCAAAGCTTTTCTGGGTGAAGATAATGTTGAAGTTAATCCGAAAATAGGAGAGTACATAGTTTGTACTTACAATGATCAAAAATGGTTGGGATTTGTACATTCCTATAATGAGGAATTTGATGACTTTGAGGTTAGCTTTTTGCACCCATCAGAATATAGTGTTTACTATTACTTTCCACAAATTAGAGATACATGCCACATATTAAGAGATAAAATTTTAGGTTTATTAAGCACACCAACTTTAAAGCCAGGAACAATGCGTATTCAATATGTTTTCCCAGAAAATGAGTTGAAAAAACTCATGTAATTATGAATCAACTAGGGATGTGCTGGATATCCAGTTGCTATCCGGCACTATCCGGCTCTTTTTCAACTATCCGGTATCCGGCTGGATATCTGGTATTTACTTTAGTATTTAATTTTTTAGTGACAATAATTTTGCTTTCTACTTGTTAGTTGAAAAAAATAGTTATTGAAGTTTGTAAGCAATATGAGCATCATTTGTTGACCAAAGAGCTATTAGTAGCTAACGAATGTGAGTGTGACATATACTAAATTATTATACAGGTAGTAAGTAAAGTTAAAACATAAATCAAAAAGATTAATTTTATTAACTCGCTTCCATTTATTATACTTGAAAAATAAATTCAGCCAAAGAGCTAATAGTAACAAAATATGATATTACTAGATGATCACACAAGTAGTTAGAAAAGAAAAATAATTGTTCAAATCAAAATGAAGACACTTCATTATAAGCCATTGCTACTTTCCATTTAAACAACAAAATTCATGAAACTTCATTTATTCTTGCTCTGTGTATTTGAGATTTTTCATTATGAAAAGAAGCCTTTCAGCGTTTGATGGCAGCAGTTGATTCCTATTGTCTGCATAGACTCACCCAGCTGCACTAAATAACCTTTCAGAGGCTACAGAACTGGGAGGTGCACAGAGGTATTTCAGGACCATTGGTTTTAATGAGGCCAAATGGGGCAAGTTCATACGCCACCAGTCCAATGGATTGTCTGTTCGATTTATTGCAGGCATAGAGAGAGATTTTTTTAATTCTGAAGCATAGAAACTTTTTCTGGATTTTGTTATTTTAGGACTTGTAAAAGTACTCTCTCCTATGGAGTGGCTGACATCCATGGTCTCATTGGTGCTACTGCTACTGTCTCCCTCATCATATGCTTGCTTTTGTTTGTACTGGTCAAAACAAGCCCAGATATCCTCATGCGTTTCTTGGCCAAGACTCTCTTCTCCATCAGTCAAAGTTTTATCATCAGAAACACTGATGCTTGGCTCCTCTGGTATATCTTTTATTTCAAGCTCTACTAAATCATCAATTGGTTGTTGCTTCACAGTTTGTGGATCTTTCAAAAAATGATCTTTGTACCTAGGATCCAAGAGAGAGCCAATTGTGAACCATTTTTCACTAAGCTGGGCTCCTTAATTAGATAAGAAACAATTTTCTAGAGCTTTTTTCAGCTGTTCCTTCAAGGTTCGTACACAAGCATCTTTCTGTCTCTTGGAGAGGTACGAGTGCAGTGTCATTACTGCTGGGATCACAAAGCTGATCAGTTCTTTATCATTACTAGCTTGCTTGGTTATCTCCTCAAAAGGCTGCAACACACTAATAACATTCTCCACTAAACTCCATTGGTAAGCTGTCAAAGTGGGAATGTCATGCTCTGCTGCATAGGCTGTAACAGCTTTTTTCTGCTCATGGAGCTTCTCAAGCATGTGGTAAGTTGAGTTCCATCTTGTAGATACATCCTGGATTAACTGGTGTTCAGGAAGCTGAAGTGATTGTTGTAGTTTGAAGTTGGGTGCAAGCAACTGATGAGTGGCTGAAGTGTCCTACTATTTGTCTGCCCTTTTGTATGATATCAGCTAATGCTCTTTGTGAAAGAAGTGAGTTGGTGATAGTGAGTTGTAGAGTATGGATGAAAAATCCCCTCTCCTGTAGCCTCAATCATTCCTGAAAAGAAAAGGAAAATAGGTTTAAAAAAATAAATAAAATAATTAGTACAGACCAGAGGAAACCCTATGAAGACCTACCTACCTAATTCAAAAATTAAACTATCCAAAAGAAGAGCAAAATTAATAAAGATAATATAAGGCATTAACAATTCACGGAAAAATAATTAAACACTGTGCTTAACAAAAAACAACACAAAAATAACACCAGTACCGTACACATTTGAAAACTTGTCGATTGATTTTTACAAACTAGTTGGTGATTCTATATAATTTGAGTGCACTGATCTCAAAAATAGTTAGTTTTTCCCTATCACATGGTTTTCTTACTACAGGGTGTGTCATAAATCCCCCATTTATCCCCAAATGTGAACCATCTTATTGAGACCAACATTGGATTGCACATGCTAAACCATAAATTTTGTTGTTATAGACTACAGTAATGCTTATATAATAATGTAGGGTAAATATATATATATAACAACCAGTCCCATTCCCAGCAAAATACTCTCTCCCCTCCCATCAATGGGTGGTTAACCCCTTAACCGGCAACGACGTGTATACTCGTTTTTCCAGCTTGGTCCATTTTCGGACTCGGATGAGTATACACGTCCAAATGTTTGTTTACAAAATTGCGCTTAAGACGAGTTTATTCGTCGATATCCGAGGTCTGTGAGCTTTTCTATGCTCAAGACGAGTCATCATACGCCTCCTCATCCACCATTTCCATTCACAGAAGACCCGGGAATAAATATCGATGGTGATGTACCTGAAATGAAACCTCTAGATTTTTTCTCTCTTTATTTTGACGATGAACTGATTGATCTTGTTTGTAGGGAAACAAATCTATTTGCTGAACAAATGGGACAGAATGATAGGAAGTGGTGACCATCACCACCAGCAGAAATGCGTGTATTTTTTGCATTGAATATGTTAGGAGGTATTGTGAAAATGCCAGAGGAGGAAATGAACTGGTCAAAAGATGAATTGTTAGAGCGGCCAATCTTTAGTAAAATAATGACTTTGAAATGGTATAATAAGATCAAACAATATCTACATTTTGCAGATAATAACACTTTCGATGCAGAAAATCACCCAAATCCAAAACTATAAAATTTATGATGTGTATGTAAATTTAGTGGAAAAATTTCAGAAGTTTTACATCCCGAGAAAAGATATAGCTAGAGATGAAAGTCTTATGTTATTCAAGGGCAGACTAGGGTGGATACAATATATTCCATTGAAGAGGAATAGGTTTGGAATCAAATACTTTCTTTTGTGTGAATCACAGAATGGTTATGTATGGAAATTCATCATTTACATTGGGAAAGGAACACAGCTCAACAAAACATATCAGGATCTCCCAATGACATCATGTGTTGTGATGTCACTAATCAAGCCATTGCTAGGAAAGGGGTACCGCCTGACTGTCGACAACTACTATACCAGTCCACAGCTTGCAGATATCCTCATTACGAAGTTTACAGATATTTATGGAACTGTTAGGCTAAATAGGAAGGATTTGCCTGAACAATTCAAGAAGGAAACGTTGAAGAAAGGAGAGGTATGTGCCTATCAGAGAGGTAAGGTAATGGTTCTTCGGTGGAAAGATAAGAAGGATGTAGCCATGCTTTCTACTACCCATAATCCTGCTATGCAAGATGTTACTACGTCACGAGGAGAAGTGAAGAAGCCAGTAGTTGTGTGTGACTACAATTACACAATGGGTGGTGTTGATAAAGTCGACCAACGACTGGTTGATTATCCAATACCAAGGAAACGAGGGAAAAAATATTACAGGAAGGTGTTTTTCCACATGATGGACCTCGCTGTATGGAATTCCTATGTTCTATACAATGAATCATTCAAAGAAAAGGAAGAGGCAACATCAAAACCTCTTACACACCTAAAATTTTGGCTAGATATCATTCGGTCAATAATAGAAAAATACCACCAAGAAATTCCACATCCAAGAGCAGGAAGGCCTTCAACTTCGCCAAGTATGACTCTATTTTCTCAAGGACACTTGAAAAGAAGAATAAACCCACAAGGAAATGTATCAATTGTGGAAAAAAATGCGATCACAACGGAAAGCCAATCAGAATGGAATCACGCTACATGTGCAAAATATGTAAAATACCTTTATGCATAGTTCCTTGTTTCGAAGTATATCATTGCAAATAGATAAAATAAATTAGTTTTGGAAATGTTTATTATTTCTAAATGAACAGAGTTTGTTCATTGTGTTTCTGTTATCCCTTTCTTTCCTTTCAACTTACTCAATAGTGAAAATAAACTCTATTTTATAATGATAATGCATAGTTCCTTGTCTCAAAGTATATCATTCCAAATAAATAAAATAAATTAGTTTTGGAAATGTTTATTATTTCTAAATAAACATAGTTTGTTCATTGTGTTTCTGCTATCCCTTTCTTTCCTTTCAACTTACTCCATAGTGAAAATAAATGGTATTTTATAATGATTTTTAAGCAGACGATTAAACTCGTCCTTGCTGACAAAGGAAAACTAATCCTAATATTTTATATATAAAATATCAACATATTTTAAAATAAATAATTTCCTGGTAAACAGCATAAAAAGTACTACAAAATAAGGAAATAAAAAAATTGGTCTCTCTGAAACGTTTTGGAAAAAAAATGGGATGGTGAAGGGGTTAACATTTGGGGACAGATGAGGTATTACAACACCTCTTGTAGCACGAAATCTTTAGGTGATAGAGTAAAACCTAATTAAAGCAGAATTAAATAGCTCCTAGCTCTTGGACAAGCATATTGCTTGTTTATGAAAGAATAAAAAAATAACTGAAAGAAACAAAATATGTTTACCTTTACTTGCAAACATTTCAGGACTTATTCCAAAGACTTAAGACGACGAAGGTAGATCTGACTAATGATGACTAAACCGGTGCTTCTTTGATGTTTTCTTATGCTGTGCATTAGGCTGATCTCGTTGCAGACACCAGCAGTAATCCACCATCATATTTGTATGCCATCTTCCTTGATATCATCTTTCCATGGTTTTGATGTCCTGGTGAAATCATTCCCCTTGCTCCTCACTGACATCTCTGAGATTTTTGGAAAAATGGTCAAGATGGGAAAATAAGAAGTGAACTTTCAGGCTCATGTTGCAGCCTAAGGCGCAAAACTTTTTAAGCATATTTTCCACCAGTCTTTCATAATTTTGGCTTTTGTAGTTTCCCAAGAAGTTTACATCATCATCTTTGAAACCAAGCCATGCTTCTTTTTCTTTATTGGTCATTGTGTTCAGGAAATGATTGTCTGTCAATAACTTTCTAATCTGAGGACCTATAAAAACACCTTCCTTTATTTTCTTGTAGCTAATCTTTGGATATTTTGAACAAATGTACTTGAAACACTCACCTTCTTTATTCAATGCTTTGACATACTGCTTCATCAAGCCTAACTTAATGTGCAAGGGTGGTAGGAGGATTTTATTTGGTTCAACTAGATGTTCATGTAAAATGTTCTTTGATCCTGGGGTAAGATTCTCTCTAGGAGGCCAAGTTTTCCTCTTCCAGTGCTGGTCACGTGCTCGACTATCCCATTCGCAGATGAAACATGGCATCTTAGTATATCCTGATTGCTGCCCAAGTAACATGCAAAGGACTTTGAGATCCCCACACAATATCCATCTGTGATTTTGATACTGAATTTTTTCCAGAAGCAGTTTCATGTTATCATAGGTCTCTTTTAAATGAGTAGAATGGGCCACTGGGATTGATGCATATTTGTTAGCGTTGTGCAGTAACACTCCTTTTAGACTGGTTTTAGAGGAATCTATAAACAACCTCCAGTCACTGGTTTGGTATTCGATGCCTAGCTTGCACACTAATCCTGTGATGTCCTTGCAAAATACCAAGGGACCATCTTCTTCGAAAAAAGGCACGAAGTCTTTCTCACGATTTCTGTACCAAGCGAAGTATGTGTCGGACGCCAATAAATTGTTCTCCTGCAATCTAGACCCCAAAAGTTCTGCAGAATCCTTAGGCAGATTCAAATCCCTGACTAAGTCATTTAGTTCGGCTTGGGTTAATGGTTTAGGAGGATCTCGGTCAGCTGTTGGCTGTTCATAAACATCATCATTGTCTGGATTTGGAGCTGAATCAGAATCTGAATTGTATTGATCCAGACTCTCAGGTGGGCGGGGAATAGGAACTTCTGGACCATGGGGTACTGGCCTTATTGCAGATGGAAGACTTGGTTATTGAAGGCTCTCATTATTCTTTGCATTATAACCTTTAACATTGCAAGAACAGAAGTAGCAGTCATCGGTATGGTTTCTAGGCTCACGCCATACCATAGGGATCCCAAATGGCAAACTTTTCTTTTTACCTTTGCTCCAATTCCTTAGTGCCGCAACACACGTAAGACAAACCTTGTGTGGAGCCCAACTTTTGTCTTGATCTCCTAATTTAATTCCAAAATAAGCATGATAAGCTCTCTTAATGAAGGTCGTTACATTTGTCCTTTGTTTTACAACAACATACCGACCATAAATATAACAAAATATGTCTGGACTATGGGTACATCCTCTAGAAGCCATTATTAAAATTTTAAAGATGTAATGTTAAAATTATCTATCTGAAAAATATGAAAAAACAAAATTAATTAAAGATAAAAAAGATAAAAAAGGTAAAAAATTACAAAATGCCCTAAAATTGTTTTGCTAATAACTTTAAAACTGTGGGTGATAGAAAAAAACTGGTAGCATTTTTGAATTCAGCGCAGCGAACTGCTTCAGAATCACAACTCAAAATAAAGAAATCAATTTTCATGCAGACTGGTGTAATGGATAAAAATGAAAGAACATCCATCTGCCTCTACACAAAAATAGAAAATGTGTCAACAAATTTTTCATTGTAACTTTTTGACAATTCAAGCATTCTAGTATCTAGTGAAACCTTATTCATCAAAATCCATCCATAATTGCGACCTGTTTAGCATTAGGACTGAGTAGTATTCCAATTTGGGTATGATCAGTGTTTTCAGTAGAGGAATCATTACATTCCTATCCCTTCGTTTAACCCTTTGAGGACCATGGGACATTGGGACATGTGTGTCCCAGCGAAATAATAATATAAATTGTACAATGATGCAACGTTTCTACAAATACATCTAAATGTTTATATAGGTATCGTTTAGTTTAGTTTGAACTTTTAAGTTCAAAGAAACGTATACCGGTCATCAAAGGGTTAAAGGTTCTCAATATCTGCCCCGTTATTCTCTTTGCTCTGTTCACTGCTATCTTAGTTTGTGTTTCAAATTTCGCATCATCTGTCATTACAATCAGAGGTGGGGAGTCGGGAGTCGGGGCTTTTTTGAAGAGTCGGGAGTCGGTAAAAATGACTGACTCCCGACTCTTTGATTCAATTTCTATATGCCAACAATTTACCAGAATACTACTCTGCCCTAAATAAATATCTTCCTGAACTAATTCTAGATTCACATTTCCACATTTGATTTATTGTTTTGGTAAATCTTAGCAAATGAATTTCATATTTCTATTTTAGGATACTAGGTACCATATAAAAATTAGCAATATATTAATTATTAATTTAATTAGCCCCTATTAGTAATGAGTCATGGGCCTAGTAGAAAATCAGCAGTCTTTCAATATTTTAAGCTAAATGAGGATGAAAGTATTTTTATTTGTCAAGTAGAAAAGGATGGTAAAGAGTGTAATGCAAAAATTAGTGCTTACACTGGGAAACATGCTAATGCTCCAACTAGAGCCTCAAACTTGAAACGCCATCTACGAAACAAACATCCCAATATTTATAAGGTTGTAGATCAGCATGATAAGGAAAGAGTCGGGAGTCGGAGTCAGTTTTTAAAAGTACCGACTCGGGAGTTGGGAGTCAGTTATTTTTGGCCGACTCCCCATCCCTGATTACAATGCCTAAATCTTTTGCTCTAGAATTTCTCTGAATTTCCTGTCCATTTGAGGTATAATATCCCATGGATTTTAGGTCCTCTCTTTTTCCATACTGTAACAGCTGAAATTTCTGTGTTAAACTTCATATTGTTGTCTTCCATCCACTTGTAGATTCTGTTTGTCAGTTTGTAGAGATCCTATATCTTCTGGATTTCTTATTTTTCTATTGATCTATGTGTCATCCACGAAGGGAGTTGTAGTGGACATCTTCAAAAGAAGATTAGACGCCTGACTTAAAACAATCCCCGATGAGCTGGGCATATGTGGCTATGTGAGGTGGAGAGCACAAGAAACCAACTCTCTACTTCACTAGGCTAACTCAAGAGGAGGGTTGACAAGTTTGACCTTTGTGAAATGAGGAATCATCGCGTGGAACCTTTGTAAGGTATGTATGTATATTAGGGTGGTCCTTAAAATTCAAAGTTGGGAAGTTTCAGCTCCCACCCCTGGAAATCATTCGAATGGTTGAGAAAACTCTCTAGTTGAATTTTTTATTAAATCGGACAACGTTTACCCCTCCCTCATCGACCTTGAACTTTTACCCCCAGAGTTGTTGCCCGTTTGCCGTTGTTGCCCGGTTAGCGATCCTGGGTCTGTAGGGTTCGCTTCCGAGAGTCCGGAAACTGGCAGCGGTGGCGAGCGATGACTTGCAGGAGGAACTGGAGTTGCTCCTCGTCGTGGGTTAGCGTCCGGTTGTACTCTTGGATGAGGGCAACTCCTTGCTTGGCATGGTCGTTGATTACGGCGAGCCCTCCCACACGTGCCGCCGCTGTCTTGAAGTCTTCCCGCTTCGGCCAGGTCTCCGGGTCGACCTCGAGGAAGCCGTCCTCCAGTCGAAGTTTCTCGAAGAAACCTCGTGTGTTGGATGACGCCAGGTCTTCCAACTGAAGCCCGGCGAGTACTCGGTTTGGCAGCGTGGGCCGCTTTGCCAGGGACTCCTCACCGACCCGGTCGTGGAGAGAGGCGATGATCTTCCTCTTCTGATCGACGGCGATCCCCGGATCAAACAGCACCAGCGCCACCAGCTCCTCCGACAGGTACCAGAGGTGGTTCTGGAACTTGGTCAGCGCCGCCTTGGCCACCGCAGGGTTGATGTCAGAGTAGGCCAGCAGGTCCTTGAGGAGGGCGAAGTCATTTCGGGGGGCAGTTGCGGCGATCGGAGCCTCCGTCCACGCCTTGGCGTAGACCCGACAGACGAAGATGCAGATGCTCCGGAGGCCACTCTCCTCCCTCGCCGTGAGTTTGAACTGCTGTCGGAACATCCAGACCTTCAAGGCGTAGATTGCCTTCACCATCCAGCGGGTGTGGTGAATCGGCCCGGGAGCTCGGAAACGCACTCCTCGCGGGGGGACGTGACCGACGAAGAGGAGGGTGAGCTCGAGCAGCTCACGGTAATCGTCGCGCAGGTCCTTGCGCTCGACTATCGCCTTCTCAAACCACTCCGTGTCGACAGTGGTGAGCAGAGGAGCGACATCGGGGTGCGCAGCACCGGACTCGTACTGGCTTCTGTCAGGAAATCCCAGCGCTCCTGAAAACGCTTGAAGAGGGTCACGTCAGGACCGGACGTGGGGCCCATCACAGCCGTGAATGCCGCACCGAGGAGGAGCTCCAGCACATGATGGCAGCACGCGAAGTAGAGCAAGTCTTTCGCGAGGTGTTGCTCGATGAGGACGCATGCTCCGTTGTTCCGGCCGGTGTTCGAGGCGGTGGTATCGAATGACAAGCCACTCACTTGCTCAGTGAGCTCCCACTCCTCCAACGCGTTGAGGACTGCCTTGGCCATCTCAGAGCCCGTTCCACTCGGCAGCTTTGGGACGCCCAGGAGCTGCACCGCACCGTTACCGGAGACCAAGATGGGAAGCCGATCGACTTGCTCCTTGCTCATCAAGTCCTGCATGAGCTTGCCGTCCCAGTGAACGACAAGATTGCCGGCCCTCAGCTCTTCCTTGAGCGCCACGTTGAGCCTGGAGCGGTGCCTGCACCGGTGTCAGCGGATGGAGCTGGGGTTGATATTGAGCTCTGCGACGTCGTGCCCAAGCGACTGGGCAACCTCTGTCAGGACGTAGACAGCTCCTCGGTCGGTCACCTTCGTGCGATCCAGCGACGACGCCACAGCCGCCGAAACGATGTTCGTCATGCCCCGCCTGGAGCGCTTCGGAGCCCGAGGGCTCCCTTCTTCTCCATGGTCGTCGCTCTCCGCTGCGCTTGCGGCACCACTGGAAGAGGACGAAGACCACTCGGGCCGTAGATGTCGTCGCTTCTTCCTCGGCTCGCTGCCTCCGTCGGTCTTCCCCTTGGCGTTGAGATGCGTGGGCATCGACAGTGGCTAGCGTCGAGTCGACGGACCCCAGCTTGCCGCGCCGATGGGGTTCGCGCTGAGCGAGGAGGAACGCCTTGTCGTCCTCGTTCTTGAGCAGCTCCATGGCGTTAGCGGCAGCGACGTCGAACAGGTTCATCATCCGCTCGCTGAACTCGTCCTCCCGCTTCGCTTGAGTGCCAGCTCGCCCCTTGTTCCTCTTCACATCGTTGAACTCCTTGTGGAGCTTCTCAATCTTGGTGACGATGTGGTCCTTCCGGCGGAGGGGGATTCGCGCCTTGGACCACACCTCGGTGACGAGCTCGACGACCTGGTTGGCGGCCTCTCGAAGTGACTTCTTCTGGACGTCGATCCTGTAGACCGTCAGGGCCAAGACCTCTTTGCGAAGGAAGTTGCGACCCGGCGATCGATTCCTGCGGGGCAATCAGGTAGCGCAGCTTCGCTGCCATGATCCAGGTTATCTACTTAAAGGTTGAAGGAGTTATTCACTATTCAGTTTAAATTATAATCATTAGAATTTACAGTTTTACACACATTAGTTATCCAACCACTGACGGGTAGCTTGACTTATGGTTAAAGGAGTTATTCAGTTTAAATTATAATCATTAGAATTTACAGTTTTACACATATTAGTTATCCAACCACTGACGGGTAGCTTGACTTATGGTTAAAGGAGTTATTCAGTTTAAATTATAATCATTAGAATTTACAGTTTTACACACATTAGTTATCCAACCACTGAAAATCTGGAAAGAATGAAAAAAACAAACATTACAAATTATGTAACATTTACTTGAAAGTCAAAAAATTAGCTTAATGGTAATGCTCAATGAGGGAGGGGTAAATGTTGTCTGATTAAAAAAATAAATCACCTACAGAGTTTTCTCGACCATTCAAAGGATTTCCGTGGGTGGGAGCTGAAAAATGTTCAACTTGAAATTTCACCCCCTAAGCAAGGACCACCCTAATGTGTATATATATACATATATATATATATATATATATATATATATATATATATATATATATATATATAGAGCATATAAATAATTATATTATATAATAAGGCAGCTACATGTATATCCACCTGATATGCCTATAATATAACAGCCTGTAGAGTTCTACCTACTATTTAGAAGTACCCTATCTACCTATATCTTATCTGCTTAAGGTTGCACTTCCATGTTTTTATTGGACTTTCATCCAAGTAAGAGAGTATAGTGCCTTGAAGTACAACCTTATTCATAGTAACAGATATATCATCATGCTTGATGCCAGCAATTTCTTTTGGATTAGAGATGTTTGTGGTTGAAGAGTTGCTGGAATTCTCACTGGTTTCTGCAGACATACTTTGTTTTTCTATTTCTTGTAGAACAGCTGGTTTCTTTGACATTAATTTGAAACAACTGGAGCAGAGCATTTGATTTTCATTCAACATTCCATGGCTTTTATAAATTAAAGCAGCATTAACACACCTTAAGTGAGTGAAAATTCTCTTCTTGTACTTTTTTTTGGGGATCATAACAAAATTTCATATTCTGAGGCATTTTCAAAAGTTATATCTGGTACATATGCTTACTGCAAAAGAAGACACAAATTAATAGGTACAGACATTGGAGGCATGTAATATATGTAGAATCTGTATTATTCATGTATCTTGTCTACAAAGTTACCATACATTACAGTGCCCGCGAAAAGTATCCAATCACCCTGGAAATTTCTATTTTTTACATAAAAAACAGTTTAAATGTATACTAACCTTATATTAGTATTTTGTCATCTGTCCTTTGGTTTGGATGACTTGTTCTAGACGTTTTGGCATGGATTTAATCAAGTTTTGACAAACTTCCACTGATATTTCCTTGCACCATACCTTTTTGATGGCTTCTTGTAATTTTTCGACTGAGCCAGTGTCGTGGCATTCAACCTTATTTTTTATTATTAGCCATATATTTTCTATCGGATTGAGATCTGGACTATTACCAGGCCAATCCAAAATATCAAATTTATTGTCAGTAATCCATTTTGTCACTATTTTGGCCCTGTGACATGGTGCACCATCATGCATGTATGTTTTTGTCCTTTGGATTGCCATTGGAAGTTTATCCTGTAGCATTGCTAAATACCGTGCACCATTCATAGTTGTGTTCTTCGGAAGAAAATATAGGTTTCCACGCCCATAGTAACCGAAACAACCCCAAACCATCACACTTGGAGGGTGTTTCATTGTCTTTAGGGTGTATTTAGGGTCCATCCTATTTGAGCCAATGGGCCGGCGAACCTTTTTTGGACAACTTCTGAATGTCAAAATGTCGACTCATCACTAAATAAAACCTCCTTCCAGTCATCAACAGTCCAATGAATATATTTTTTACAAAATGCGACACGTTTTTTACGCATTTTTTCATTAATGAACGGTTTCTTAGCAGCATGGCGAGATGGTAATCCGAGTTCTTTTTGGAGCCACTCCTGGATAGTTCGTTCAGAAACACCAGATAACAAATTATTCATATTAAATTTTATTTCTTTCGCAGTTATTGTTGGGTTTTTCAATACTAAACGTTTCATAAGTTTGTCTGTTCGTGAATTTGTTTTTCTCGGTCTGCCAGATCGTTTTTTAGGGACTGGCGTGGTTAGGCCGGCATTGTTCTTAGCCCGTGAAACCCATAAATTAACGGTACTTTGGGATATGTTTAATTCCTTAGCTATCTGTCTCTGTGATTTCCCACATGTATGCAAAGCAACAATAGCACCTCGACAATCACTCTTAAGTTGTTTTTTAGCACACATTATATATAAATTTTATTTACACCACTTTCTGTAAAAAATAACAAAATATCAATAAATTTACACAAACAGTGAAATCTGACAACTTTGAGACACAGCCACCCGCAACGAAGGCTACCAGAACACTAATTTGAGAATGCGTTGGATAGCTCTCATATCAGCGAGCAACCTCAAAGTTACCAGATGTCGCTAGAACAAATAGAAAGTGAATTGTGTGTGTCTGAATATCAAGGGAAAATATTGTATTTTCTTGAGTGATCGGATACTTTTCGCGGGCACTGTATATAAACAGGCCAAATCTTGTATTACTAAATGTTATTTGTTATTCTTATATATCATTAAACTATATATTACTATAAGACTAAATCCTAATACACAGGTAGCATGTAGGTATTCAAGCAGTCTCAAACTGAATTCTCTATTTAAAAAAAAAAGCTATAAGCTTCAGGTCAAGAATTGTGGAACAATTTCAGTAGATGTTGATTGGAAAACAAGAGAGTTGGCATTACTCAAATTGAGTTTTATCATTTAAAATGGTGCATACACAAACTTTTCTAAGCTTATAGTAATTTAGAGCAATGATGGGGGCAACATTTTTTAAATTTACAACTTTTTCTGAAATTCAGTGTCTAAGAGGTCAAAATATGACCTTTATAAATCATTTCGATGTAATTTTTGTTTTTTCAACCTACATCAAAATAGATGGTATTTTTGGAATCTACAGATCATGCTGATTTCAAATATATATACATATATAGGTCCAGGACCAATAGGAGGCCAGCTATGGTGATTTGAATAGAGTGAGGTCAACTGACTGATGACCTCAAAATGACCTTGGCCATAACTCATGACCTATTGATTGGATTGAGCTAATATTTGAAAAATTATTATTCTTTACCCAAAGCCAATCCCTGGACCAAATTTCAGCAAAATTGAAGAGGTGATTGTGTTCATCACTGGTTGATCTGTCAAAGAATCGCCCAAAGATGCAAAAACAAAATTTTATAATTTGTAGCACAATCATTTCAAGAAACCTAGATTTTCAGTGGCCATTAATCAAAAGTTTTTTAATTTATATAGATCAAACTCACTAATTCTTTTCTTTTGCTTGTTCTTGCTGTACTACTATCCTTTTGTATCTGATGTCTACCAATGTTAAGATGTTCCTTAAAACCAACATATTGTCCTATTCTAGCTGTCATTTTGAGTTAATACAAATTTGAGTCCTCACAGAAGATGTCAAACAACTTGGAAGTTTTTTCAATGAAGGAAGAAAGATCACTCTGGAACTTGTCACCACGTTTCTTTTTTGGATATCTATCAAACCCAAAAACCAAAGTTTTAATGTTGTGAATGCAAATTTCACTTATAAACCCTAAGTTAAGTTCTAGTCAAAACAGAATTTATTACCGATCATTCTTATGATTTGCAAGTCACTGAATCACATACATTAATAAAATTACTGTCACAAACAAATAAATGTAACTACAAAATTTACAAAAGGATGACCTATTTTAAATCTTTTTATAAGGGACTGAAAATTTGAGTCTTACCTTGAAAATTCTTTGACTAGATCCTGAATCTTGCTGGTGACACTGGGGTGTGAAATTGGATAGACATTGCACCAAATCCAGTGTTCAATCAGACTTAGTGCATCTGAATCAGCTGCTTGTCTGGTTGTCCATTTCTCTTCTGCCATTGCATGTTGGATGATATCTTTACCAAGAGGAAGCTTTCCATTGGAGAATGAGTCTGCTTGAAAATCTATGACCTCCACCAAGAACTTTAACCATGTCACTGTCTCTTAACATCCTACTGTGCAATATTTTTTGGCAATAAGGTTATCAAAATAAATGTATTTATCAATTCTATAAATTCAACCTGAAAAGAAAAATATAAAATATAATTTCAAATAAAAAACAAAATATTTGGAGAAAAAGGGCTGAAAAATTGCATTTTTGAGCAAAAATGATGAAATATGGATTTTTTGATACATTATTGACCCTGTAGCCCTCTGCAAATGTTTTAATCTGCTTCAGAGGTAAAAACTTTATCATAAACAGTTTAAATTGTCTTTCTATCATGTCCAGAACCAGAGATAGGTCACTGGGTTCAAATTTTGGTCGCACGCACATATGATTTGTATAAATTGGCTGGTAGCAGTCAGTTTTGTATGCAACCACCCAAAATTGGTTTTAAAGTTTAATCCTGGATAAAAGACAACTATCTAGACTCCCTCAATTTTGATCCTGGGACTTTTGATTTTTTTCACTTCACCCTAATAGACAGGGTGAATCAGACCAAAATTCTTTTGGCTATTATAAAGAAAGTATAAAAGTTATGAAGTTTTTGATATTTGAATAGTAAACTAGAACATTTCTGCTGCAGGCATACAAATTTTTCTTTTCAAGTTTGCTATAGTTTGGCCACAGCAAGAAAGTTAGCAAAATATCTGAAATTCAGAAAAAAGTTTTTGTGAAGTTATTTTTTGGGGTTTTAGAAGAATAGTCAGGGTATCCTTAAAGACTAGTTTTGAGTATTTCATGCTAGTTGTGCATCAAAAATGGATGTCTGGGCTATGTGAATAGCATTTCAAAATTTTTTAATTCTCATAGTTTTGTAAAATTATGGTTATTGAAATCACCTGAAGTGTCCTGGTGGTTTGATTCACCCTATCTGACACTATCATTAGCAAAGTACTGAGATAAAAACTTTTGTTGCTAATAATACCTATATAATAGTCAGCTCTTCAATTCAAAAAGTGTAGCCTATTAGAATGAAATAGACATCATAACATGATCAATAATACCTCCTTAAATACACTGAAATATCAGGTCATCCCATAAGTAATGTCATTTTTTTTACCTTTATTTCCAAATGAAAATAAAATGACATCATCATAAATTTTAATCAATTATATATTTTCCTTCACTTTCTTTGACTCTCTGCCACCTCTCTACAAGCATTTCAGTTCCATGTTGATAAAATTCCTTTGGTTTAGAAGCAAAAAACTCTTGGATAGGGCAATGTTGATAGTGTCAAAATTTTCAAGTTCTTTCCTGTCAAGATAGTTTTGAAGATTTGTGAATAGGTGGTAATCTGATGATGCAAGGTCTGATGAATACAGAGGATGTGGAATTTTTTCCCAACCAAGCTGTTCAGTTTTGGCAGTGGTGATTTTGAGCTGTATGAGGACACTCCTTGAATATCCCACCAAATGCACAGCAAAACCTTTGTGGGGTGGAGATGTCCTCTTGGCTGTGGTGTAGCAGATTCCCCAGCACTAACCCACTGCCAGTGATGCTTAACATTGTGATAAAGCACCCATTTCTCATCCCCAGTAATGAGTCTATTCAGAAATAGTGCTTGAAGTTGCTGAGAATATAATGAAGAGCAAATGTTCACACAATCTCGACAGTTGTCTGGTGACAACGCATTGGGGAACCCACTTCCCAAGTTTCAACATTTTTCCCAGTTGTTGCAGGTGACAATGAACTGTGGAACTGGTTGAATTTAGTCACTGAGCAAGTTCTTCAACAGTTACAGCAGGATTTTCATCAAGTGTAGCTATCAGATCATCATCACTGAACTCAACAGGTCAGCCCAAGCATGCTTCATTAGTTAAGCTATTGTCACCAGACCTAAACTTCTGGAACCATCATTGACATTTCCTTGCATTTAAAGCTTCTTCCCCATAAATATCCTGAACATTTTTTGTGGCTGTAGTCACATTATTTCCTTTTCTAAACTTGTAAAGCATTATATGCCTAATGTGTTCCTCTAACACCTCTATCTTATCCTTAAGGGTGAAATAAACAAAGATTGTTAACACGATGAAACTTAACTTAGACTGAGAAGTAACATGTCTAACAAGTTTAACAATGCAAAAAAACATTACTTATGGGATGAACTGATAGCCTACTTATTAGATAGTAGGTAATGTTACCTTGAAATGGGAAAAAGGAATTGCTTTGGGAACAAACAGCATACTGTACCTTACATAGACCTACAGGCCCAATGGTGTATCTCATAAATAGTTCTTGCGTATGGAGAATAGATTAAGTGATTTTTACAGTTGTAAAACAGTAATAAACTTATATATACCTTTCAAAGTTTCTGCACAATGATTCCTCATTTCACGAAGGTCAAACTTGTCACCCCTCTTTTCGAGTTGGCCTGCTGAAGTAGTGAGTTGGTTTCTTGTACTCTCCACCTCACATAGCCAGGTACTTCTAGCTCATCAAGGCCAGGTATGCCTGGCTCATCAGGGATTATTCTGAGTCAGACGTCTAATCTTCTTTTGAAGATGTCTACTCCAACACCATTCATGTTCCTTAGGTCTTTAAAGGGCAGCTGATTAAACAGTTTTGGTCCCCTCACAACAAAACTATTTTCTTTCAGGGTTAAGGATGTTCCCTGTCTCACCTTTAATTTGGGAACACGATACAGTCTTCCTTTTCTACTTTCCACTGTTGTTTGGGGAGTTACAGGGTTCAGAGTAAGATTAGGGACTAGTTTCTCCATTATTTTCCAAGTGTAAATAATGGTCTCTCTCTCTCTCTCTCTCTCTCTCTCTCTCTCTCTCTCGTCTCTCTGTCTCTCTGTCTCTCTGTCTGTGTGTGTGGGAATTACGTTACGTATAAGATCTGTGACACATGGAACAGGTTACCTTCGGAAGTTGTGAACAGTTCCTCTGTGGATCAGTTCAAGAAAAGGTTAGACGAAATCTTGCACACTATTTGAGTGTGTAAAGACATTTAGGACCTCAGTCTGCGGAAATTTCTTTTCCTATAAAATAGTTAATATCTGGAACCAACTTCCCTCAGAGGTTGTTTCCAGTCAAAGTGTAAATCTGTTTAAAAATAGGCTAGACAAAGTACTGAACACACTCATAGTTTAAGATTAAAACCTCAGAAAACTCTGCAGGAGTTCGCTTGCTCGGTGTCTCTGTGAGCAAGCTAAATATAGAGCTATTTATATATTCTCCACTTTCCTGTAAAATTTCCTTGGCTACTTTTCCAGGGTCAAGGTATTTTCTTCAACCTTTTTCCGTACCTGCCTCTGGCAGGGAGGGAGCGGAGGGTGGGGAGAGAGCCTTCTACTTTTCTATCCAGTTTTCTACTACTGCTAGGATAGTTGAAAGAAAAATAAACTTTTACAAAATTTTCCCCTGGCACCCGTTGCCATTGGTACCTCCTCGGTATGGGCCGCAAGGCCTTTTGAGGTACTTCTTTTCCTTGTAACCCTCTCTCTCTCCAGTGAATATAGGTTTAGTTTGCATAACCTTTCCCAGTAATTTAGTTCTTTGCACTTCTTGATCTTGGCTGTGAAGCTTCTCTGAATCCCTTCTAGCTGTCTAATGTCTTCTTTTTTATATGGGGATGTTAGGACTGAGCAGTATTCCAATTTGGGTATGATCAGGGTTTTCAGTAGAGGAATCATTACATTTCTATCCCTTCATTTAAAGGTTCTCAATATCTGCCCCATTATTCTCTCTGCTCTCTTTACTGCCATCTTATTTTGTGTTTAAAATTTTGCATCATCAGTCATTACAACCCCTAAATCTTTTGCTCTAGAATTTCTCTGAATTTCCTGTCCATTTGAGGTATAATATTACATGGAGAGATCCTATATCTTCTGGGTTTCTTATTTTTCTACTGATCTTTGTGTCATCAGCAAAGGATGTTACTGTGCTGTCTCTGGTAATGTCCTCAAAACTCCTCATCTATGTCAGTTAGCATGATTATGAATAGTAGTGGAGCTAATACTGTTCCTTGTGGTACTGAGCTGAGGACCTCTGATTCTGATGAAGATACTCCTTGTACTGTAACAACTTGCTGCTGCTCACTAAGGAAATTATATATCCATTTCCCTACTTTTCCTGTTATTCTCATATACTTCAGTTTATGTATTATGATTCCATGGTCACACTTGTCAAATACTTTGGCAAAGTCTGTGTATATTACATCATAGTTTTCATTACTTTGAAGTGCATCAATAATGGTGGTGTAGTGTTCCATTAGTTGTAATAGGCATGATCTGCCTGACCAAAGCCCATGTTGGTTATCATTGAATTTTTTCCAAGTTTCCAAAAAGTCAGATTTTCTAACTATTTTTAAAAGTATTTTAGCAAGATGAGCTGTAAGCGACACAGGCCTATAGCTTTTGGCCTCGGATTGATCTCCTCCTTTATATATTGGGACTATGTTTGCACTCTTCAGAATGCCTGGTATTTCTCCTGTGTCTAGTGATCGTCTCCATATCCAATATAGGAGCTCAGCAATTGCATTCTTGCAGTTTTTGATCAGTGTGGCATTCCATTTATCTGGTCCTACTGCAGTGTGTGTTTTTAGTTTCCCTATAGCTTGTGTAATATCATCTGTCGTAAAGTCAAAGTCTGAAGAAGAACTACAAGGGGAAAGTACAACAAAGAACATTCTATCGTGTATCATTTTGGCAGTTTTTAGGGTACTGAAAGATGATTTGCACTGAACTTTTAATATTTTATTTACTTATGTTAGATCATCAGATAAAGCACTGTTCTCGTTTTTCAAAGGTCTGATAGTCGCATGGTTTTTCCACTTTCTTTTTGCAAAATTATAAAAGTACTTTGAGTTAACCTTTATTGCTTCTATAGCATCGTCGTCATCTTTTTCTGTATGCTTCTCAATTAGTTCCTGTATGACATCATCGATACTCTGCAGTTTATCATTTAATATTTTTCTATTGTTGTTATCTTTACAGTTACTTAATTTTGCAGTCACTCTCTCTCTCTTTCGGAACAATGACCTCCTTTGTCTCTAGAACCTGCTTCTCTTTCTTCTTTTATTTTTGGGATATCTTTCCACAATTTCTAATCTTCTCTAAAGTCATTAGCATCTCTTCTGTTGTCTTAGCTTTGAAAATTGTTTTCCAATTTATTACTTCCATGCTGGATGCAACATCTTCCCAGTCTATAACTTTGGAATGAAAATTAAAAATTTCAAATTTGCCTTTCTGCTGTTCATGTTCTTTCCTTTCTTGTTGCTTTTATATTGGTTATTTCAATGATATTGTGGTCCAATATTATAGTTGGGGATATTTCTACATTATCAATTAAGTTGCGTTGTTTGTAAATACCAAATCTAGGCAATTGTTTTTCTTATGTTTTCTGTTATTTCTTGCATTAACATAAATTCATCAGCTATTTTTGAGGTTTGTGTGTTTGGGGTCTGTACATTACAATTAGTACCATATTTAATTTTTCAACTTTTGTGCTACACATTCTACATAGCTGTTTGAGGTACTTGTGGTCATTTCTGCCATATGCCTTTCACCCGTGTAAATAGCACATCCTCCTTTGTCTCACTGTTCTGTCGGCTTGGAGGATGTTATAGTTGTCAATTTGTATTTCTTTTTTGTCAACATAGGACTCATGCCATGAGGCATACAAAGTCTGCTCTGGTTTCTTGCATGAGTCCTTTCAGGTATAAAACTTTGTCTGGGGAATGATTTCATTTAAGGCCCTGAATGTTGGCTAGAATTACACTGGGTAACAAAATTTGAAAAATTTTCTGTTTGTTGTGATTTTTCTGTTTCTTAATGATTTCGGGGCGCTGATTCCAAAAATGATATTGGTTTTGCTCTATCATCAACTGTTTCAAAAATATAGGTTATCACACTTTTCATATGGCAAAGTATATAAAGAAGGCTAACATAAATATTTTCTAAAAATAAAAATGCTATTGGAAATTAATGTTTATTGAGCCAAAATTGTTTGACAAACCCAAAATGGTGCAAAGGATATAATATATATGAGGAGAACTGATAAGAGAATAACATGCCTCGTTATGCAGTGTGCGTTCCTTAAAAATGCACTGAAGAACGCGACTTCCGCGTATGAACATTCTTATCCTTTCTGATCAGTGACCATACATAGTCTCCTCATGGAAGATCCCAATGGGCCCTGGTACCTTTTCTCCATCGTTTGAATATCTTGCTGGAATCTTTTGCCATGTTCTTCACTCACATTGCCCAGGTTATCACGAAAAAGTCTAAATGTGAATGCAGATAGTGTAATTTTAAAGACATACGGCACCCCATTTTGCCATAGCACTTAATCAAGTTTGACACTAACTCCTTATAGTTTGGTGCTTTATGGTTGCCTAAAAACCCACGAACCACATGGTGGAAAGCACACTAAGCCTCTTTTTTGATCAGAGTCATCTTGGCTTCAAGGTTCTTTGAATTCAACAGTGCCTTGACTTGTGGTCCTACAAAAATGCCAGCCTTGACTTTGGCCTCAGAGAGTTTAGGGAACATGACCCGAATCTGTTGGAAAACTTCCCCTCCAAAATCTAACGCAGTTACAAACTGCTTAATTAGACCCAACTTAATATGGAATTGAATTGAATTGAATTGAATAACCTTTATTAATAATAAAATAAATATAGTAGTCTTTTTACACTTTACAATTTTTACAATGACATAATAAGTGAAGCTCGACTATTTATTTATTTATTTTTTTTTTATTTAATTTTATTTTATTTTATTTAATATGGAGAGGTGGTAGCAGAAGTATGTTAGGCTTCACAAGAGGTTCCCTGAGTACATTGTACTTTCCTGGTTGCAGTCTTTCACATGGAGGCCACTGAACTGTTTTATAGTGCTCAGTTGAAGCCCTGCTATCCCACAGGCAAAGAAAACATGAATATTTAGTAAACCCTCCTTGTAAACCTAACAGGAAACCAATCATTTTGAAATCACCACACACGTCCTAGTTATATTGTTCATACCTGATTTGAGTGAGCAGTTGTTTGACATTTTCATAGTCCTCTTTCATTTGAACAGAATGTGCAACGTATATATGGATATTTGTTCCCATTGTGGAGTAGAACAACTTTTAAACTCCGAGTTGAACTGTCAATAAACAGGCGCCACTCTGAGGGTATATGTGTTAACCCAATAGCTGTGAATAGACCATTAACCTTGCTGCAATAATAGAGAGAGCCATTAACCTCGCTGCAATAACAGAGAGAGCCATTGACATCATAGAACCTTGCAAACTCTTCATGCCGCTTTTGGTACACAGTGCTCTTGCAGTCTTCTCCAAGCAAATTCCACTCTTTGAGTCTGGAGGTCAGAAGCTCAGACCCTGATTTTGTCAGACCCAAATCTCTAAGTCATCCAATTCCCTCTGATTTGGAAAGTGAGGGTTTGTACTGAAAGTTACTGTATATTCTTCATCATTACTGTCCTCACCAGCTGACATCTCAGATGAGCTAGCTGCATCCTCATTTTCAACCTGCAAAGCAAAGGAACAAAATATAGGCATAGCTATATATGTAGAAGAGCATCAGCACTAAGAAAAATCAACACATAATGACCCACAGTCTGTAAATACAGAAGGTAAAGTAATAGATAGATACCTGTTCTGGTGGATGTGGTATTGGAAGACCTTCGCCATGTGGTACAGGAGCTATGGGCGACGCTATGCTTGGATACTGAAGAGTCTGCCTTCCTTTAATTTTCCTGTATTTAGAAACATCTACCATGCAGTAGTAGCAATCGTCGTGGTGGCTCTTTGGTTCTCTCCATATTCTGGGTACCACAAAGGGCATTGCCTTGCGTACTCCCCGCAGCCACCCTTCAAGTATGGAGCAGCAGCTTCCACAGATCACATGGGGTGCCCAGGGCTTATCTTGGTCACCCATAGGCATACCAAAATAGAGCTGATACGTGATCCAGAACTTGGTGCCTTTCACAATCTTGTGCGATACTTGCTTGGGGCCTATGTAATACCCACAAACGTAGCAGAATATATCCAGCGAGTGTTTACAAGCTCTAATTGCCATTCTCTTTACCAACTTTACCAAACTGTACTACATTAATCATAATCTGCAGATATAGAGAGAAGAGTTATTAAATCTGCAACAGATCACAGATTCCAGAAAAAAGATGTATTCACAATACTGAAATAATGTTCACGATAAAAAAGGATCGATAACACTCAAATCGTCAGCACAGAGAAGCACAGAAACACACTACCTCAGTGCTGGTAACCATCAGACAAACAACCTGCTTTCTTTGTGTGCTCACACTTACTAACTTCTCAGACTCTGCGCTCTTCTTTATATAGTACAGTGGAAGTTTCAGGCAATTTATAGAGCAAGAAACTGTCAACGAACATCTGGATTGTTCTCAACAATTCCTGATTATTCTGATATTGCTGCGCCCGTAATAACATTATACTGGTAAAACATGAAAAATGGATTATCTCTGAAACCATTGATGATATACACAAACCAAGGCCAGATTTGGACTCAGTGCCCACAAATGCATATAAAAACATAAAAAATTCTATATAAACAGAATCAGTGTGTTATACAGTGTTATTTTTATTTTTTCTCTCATTTTTGCATACAGGTGGTTCAGATTCGTTTTCCAGTGGTGGTTTCAGTTTCATTGCCTTGTGGTCCTCCAAGAATTTGCCTCTTTTTATCTTTGTTGATAGGTACTTGTTGTCCCAATAACGCATGAAGTGTCTTTGTGTATGCCTTCTGTCCAGCTCGGATTCCTATATTTGTCAGCTGACTTTGTATTTGCTGGATAGTATTTAGCAGCTGAATTGTGTTGGCTACATCTAAAAATTGGTTCCCTTCTTTGATTTCTTTTCCTCTTCACCCATTGCGTTCCTTTGAGGGTGGTGGTAATGACATTTTTGTCCATATTTGCACCTCCCATATCTTGCATAAGTGTTGCAGACTGTAAGATGGTGGAACTTGTGCTTCTTATCAAATTCGCAATATCCACTTGTGTAATGTGTGTTGCATAATGTGGGATGTGCATAGATGCATTGCCCAACCTGGTAACTGCAGTTCCCTTTTGTGTAGTATTTACATACAGTATTTTCTACACTTCTACTTCTTGTTTTCTTATTATTTTCAAAGTTCTTAATTTTGGTATCATTATTTTTCTCGGGCTGATTATTTCTTACATTTTTAGTTATCTTTTTATCATTTCACTCATTGGACAGTTTTACTATCTCACAACTTTCTTATTTCTTTTCTTTCATCTATGTCTTCATTCCGTATTATATTGTTTATATTGTTATTCATTATTATATTGTTATTTCATCCTCTCTCTCATCCACCTGGTTTTTCATTTGGACATTTCTGGACTCTTGTGCCCCCATTATTTCATTCTTTTTTGTAACACTCAAGTCTGCTATCTCCATTTCTTTAAATACCACGAAGGAGTTTACCATCAGTGTACATGCACCACACAGAAAATTGATCCCCATGATCTGTTTTGCATTTGAGACGAGTTATTTCCCTATCACCCCAAATTCATGCAGATAGTCCTGCAGTTTGACAGAAATTGCATTGTGTTGCAGCTTTTTCAGTTGTTTCAAGATTACACAAATTGCAGATTAAGTGAGAATTTGGTCCAATGGCCATACTCTTCATTAATTAGTGTAAAAAGAAATACCCTCGCAAATTCTTTATTTTTTTCCTTTCTATTTTCTTTCCTTTTGATGCTTGAGGGTTTTCTGACCTTTGTGTTTTGGCCTTTTTCCTGCCTTGTTTCAAAATTTCTCAAATGCCAACCATATTACATTTTAAATATATACATTAAAACTGGTGATTATGTAAACTGTATTGCACTTTCTTAATTTTAATGAATTTCACTTTATAAATTATATGCACAGATTCACTGATACTTTATACATTTTCAGGTGTAAACAGAATAAACTGCAGAGTACAGTAGTTTATTCTCCTCTTATTTGGTTGTTAATACAGAGAGAGAGACAGCATGTTCATTCCCCACAAGGTACAAGCAAACTATATATACAGGGCTATTCAAAATGATTCATCCGATTTCAACTGAGAATACTTCCGTACCTATCAACTGGGCATACACCACATGAAAGAGGAAATCTCCCAGTTTTACAAGATCACCGCGAGAGGGCTCCAAAGTCACGCCATGGCCTAGCCTAGCAACAAATAGTCAGTGTGAAAATGGCATCCACACAGCAGAAGGCATTTTGTGTGTTGCAGTTTTCGGCCCCCTAGGTCGCCGGATCTTACACCGTGCGACTTCTTCCTTTGGGGGTATGTTAAGGATACTGTGTACATGCCACCATTGCCCATATCTTTGGATGAGCTCTGAACTCGCATTGTTACTGCCATAGAGTCAGTGACAACGGACATGCTGGAGTGAGTATGGGAGGAATTTGACTATCATGTCGATGTTGCTCGTGTAACTAGGGGAAGTCACATAGAGCATTTATGAGGTGAGAGACAAAATTTGGACAGTTTTTCTTTTGGTTGATGTATCACAAATCACTCTGTATTTGTAACATTAAAAAATATTCTCATTTGAAATCAGGTGAATCATTTTCAATAGCCCTGTATATTAGACTGTCCCCAAAAAAATAATTTTGAAAATTGAGTTTGCATACCTTGTCAATTGATGAGGTTTGGTCTTAGAATATGCCTGGTAAAATATAGGGTTGATTGAGTAATATTAAGTGACTGCTCAGAGGACATGAAGTTTGCTGAAATAGGGTAAATTTTGTATCTGTAGTGTATAGCACAATATTTAAATGTTTACACCCGCCACAAAATGACTTCGGACCATCTACCATTTTGGAGGAAAAGCACAAACATCATTATAAAAAAACCAAATATATTTAAAAACTTAGTTACATCAATATGAAGTCATGGCTCCCTTGTTCTTGAGGACCCCCTGGAGCCGTTTGGGCATGGAATCACTGAGCTTCCTGAAGTAGTCCAATGTCATCTCCTTGCACCACACCTTTATCAGCTCTGTCTTGAGGTTCGCGAGGTTAGGAGTCGTCTTCTCTGCCATGATCATCTTCATGTAATGCCAACAGTTCTCGATGGGGTTAAGATCGGGACTATTGCCAGGCCACTCTAACACCTTAATCTTCCGCTCATTAAGCCACTTCGTGACCACCTTGGCCTTGTGACGGGGGGCACTGTCGTGCATAAAAATCTCACTGCCATGAATGGCGAAGTGGTTCAACAAATGGTTGTTAAGAACGTCAGTATAACGGTCACCATTCATCATCACATTCTTGGGAAGGAAGTACAGACCCCCATTTCCCTTTTCACCAGAAAAACACCCCCACACCATCACTGACTCAGTCGGTACCGTGTAGGCCGGGTGGTACCGACTAGCAGATGACGGGCGTCTCACCTTGGCAGATCGAATCTGGAACATGCTTTCATCTGAAAACATCACCTTCCTCCACTGTGCCGATGTCCAATGAACGTATTTCTTTGCAAAGACAACAAGCTGCTGCTTCATGCGGTCGGTGATAAGTGGCTTCTTGGTGGTGGTATGGCATGGTAACCTCAAGTCCTTCTGCAGCCGGTGCTGGATCGTTCGAACAGACATGGCTTCCAGCAGCTTGGGATGGTTCTTTTTCAATTGAGACGCTGTAAGTCGAGGGTTCTTCAACACTTCTCTCTTTATGAGGTTATCAGTGGCCTTAGACATCTTCCTTCGCCTTCCACCACCGAAATTGTGCTTCGGTACGACGTTGGGTGGTAGGCCTCTAGCCGCCGCCAGCAGCTTCATGATGGTCGACTTCGCCCGACCAGTACGCTCACATATTGTCTTTATTGGGACATTTTCTTGCCTCCACGCAAGAATACGGGCCTTCTCAACAGAACAATACTTCCCAGGCATGTCCACTGCACTTTAAGAAAAATAAAGAACACAAATGACTGCACACAAAAATCCAAGAATTCTGGACACGGTACAGCAGAAACACAACCCCCCCACATCACCTCTATCTAAACACTGACGAGTTTTGCCTCTGCGGTAGCATAAAGGGATTGACTAACAACATGCCAGATACTTCCAGACAAAATATTTTACTCTGTAGTGTGAGAAATGCAAATCGATTTCAGACTGCTTTCTCAGCGGAATATCGCACGAAGGTCCGAAGTCATTTTGCGGCGGGTGTAGTTTTTTTCATTTATGTACTATTTATGGCTTTTTCTTGTTACTAATGGTTATCATTTATGTTTCAGAAATTATATTTAACATATATCATGCAAATGCCAGTGGCCTAATAAAGATTGCATAAGCTTATTTGGCTAGCAAATTTATCTATACTGTATTTAGGCTCACTACAATAATGTTTCAGAAAGATAGCATAATCTTATTTGGCAGCAGATTTATCTAACTATATTTAGGCTCACCACAAAAATGACTGAAACTAGAAGGCAAAATACAGTATGGCTGATTGGTGTCATGGTAAATAATATTGATGGAAATCAGCTTCCAACACATAGACAAGTGCTTTGTTGCTTATTCCATGGCATCAAAAAGGAGAAGCAAATGCTACCAGAAGCATCATCAATTACTGTTGATGAAACATTGGTAATCTGGAGGAAGGCCAATATACCAACATCACAAAAAACAAATGTTGTTGCCAAACTCAAGAAAATCTATAACCAGTATGTATGCTTGGGGAAAAATAAGCATAAAAAAAGCAGCACCCAAGAATCTAACACAAAAGCATTTAAAGAACAGCTTGATATTCTTTTTGATATATATCATGCAACTGCAAGTGGCTTAATAAAGATTGGGAATTTCTGGAAGATCGATGTGGAGTGTGAAAAATGTACATGGCTGGTCAAGATAAGGTTTTTGTGGTGAAAATGGAAAGGAAGGAAAAGAGGCTAGCTAGAGGCAGAAAATGAGTGTTGAAAAAAAAACTATGACATGAACACTGATGAAAAGCAAACAAAGACAGGGAATTCAAAGGATGAACTAGATTCTACATCAAGTGACACTGAGGAGGAAACATGCATAAGTGAATACCATAAGTGAAAAATCTCCAATCCCATGCCTTCTACTTCTATTTCAATTTCCTCGAAATGACAAATATCAAATCCAAGTCCTTGGTGAATAATCAACAATCCTAGGTTTTCTGCTGCATTGGATCATACAAATATTTATACATTTTTAAGAGAAGCAATGCACAATAATGCACATAGTCACTCCTGCTCTCCAGGCAGCTGGAGTTGATATTAGAGAGGTTACCCTCTCAAAATCATCAGTACAAAGATCAAGACTGAAATTAGTAATGAAATGAGTAAAGAAATAATGAAAACATTTAACTCAGAAACACACTCATTATACATTTTGATGGAAAGTTACTCCCCAATTCTGATGGAGGAAAATCTGACCATTTAGCTGCTGTTGCCTCAGGTAGAAATGTAGTAAAACTCATAGGAATCCCTAAATTGGTGGAAGGTACGGGAGTCAAGATGGATAGAGCAATATTACAGTTAATTGAGGAATGGGATGGCATACGAAACTGGATTGCTGGTCTGTTTTGATACAACAGCCAGTCCAATACTGGCATTCATGGAGGAACCTGCACCACCATTGAGTAGGGACTTCAGCACAAAATACCTTTCCAAGCTTGCCACCACCACATTCTTGAAATAGTAGTGGGAGCTGTTTTTGACATTCTTTGTATCTCAAGGGCCTGATATAGATATTTTTGCAAGGTTCAAAGATCAGTGGTCTTGGTTAGACAAAAGTAAATATACTCCCCTTGAAAGTGATGCCAGAGAAATGTCAGGAAAAGAATTAGAATGGGTGAAGTGGGAACGTGATGACCTGGTACAATTTCTGCCTGAATAATTGAGACAACCAAGAGTGCCATGATTATCAGGAATTCCTAGAGCTAGCTCTCATTTCTTTGGGGGAAAAACCATCAAGATGGATACACTTTACAGCTCTTGGAGCATACCATACGGGCAAGATGGATGGCAAAAGGCATTTATTGCTTAAAAATGTATTTATTCTGAGATCAATTTGAGAGAGAGAGAAAAAGAAGCCATCAGACATATTAACATATTTTGCATATCAATATATATAAAAGCCTGGTTTAATGTAACAAGAGCTGCCAGTGCCCCTATCAATGATCTATGGATGATGGTAAAGCTGGAAGATTACCAAGAAATTGACAAGGAGATATCGACTGTGGCATTAGGCAAACTCAGATCCCACCTTTGGTACCATACTTATGCGAGGACTTAGCACCTTTAGCATTTTTTTCAGAAGTAGTCAACAACTCAGGAAAGGGTGCAATGGTGCAAGCTCTTGGAAACCAAGCTAAAACTAAAGATCTTCGCAGAGTAGAATGCAAAACAATTCAGACTTTCAAATGTAAGAATCTTTCTGACTTTATAATGTGCAGATCACTAAATTTTTTCAAGGCTATGAATCATTTCTGATGGTAGATCCAGCTGCATGGTTTGAACACCCAGCATATATTCATGGAAAGGATTTAGTTTCCCAGCTGAAAGTGGTTAATGACTGCACTGAAAGAATGGTAAAACTTGCCACTGATTTTAATGAAACCCTAATAACCAGTGAAGAGCAATGCCAGTTTCTTTTTCAAGTTGAGTTCCATCATAGAAAAAATTTAACCCCAACAAAAGCAATTTTTTTTATAAAATCAAGCAATATAAATTTATGACTCAAATTGGTATCAAAGGTAAGAAATTGTGATTTCTCCCAAAATTTCATATTTTTGAATAATGTGAGCAGTCACTAAATATGCACCAAATTGGATAAAATTTGTACATGATGCATGTTTTATCAAGTGTCACAAAATGAAAACCTATGCGACTTTGAACAAATAATTTTTTTTTAACATTACAACTTGGGACAGTCTAATATATATATATATATATATATATATATATATATATATATATATATATATATATATATATATATATATATATATATATATATATATATACCATACACACAGTGAAATCTGTATAACTTGGAATCTGGATAAGCTGGAATGAGCCAGAAGAAAAATCACCTTATTGTAAACCTGTCTTACTCAGAATTTGTTTGAGATGTACGTGTATTATTGCGCCTCAGTGGTGTAGTGGTTAGCATCCCTGACTACGAATCCATCGGCTCCGGGTTCAAGATCCGATGGCAGCTGGTGCGCAGCTAAACCCAGCTGTTCATCCTTCCACACAATAAAGAAAGTAGTTGGTAGATAAATGGGTACCCTAGGTGGCCTAGTGGTTAAGACACTGGGCTGCTGATGGGGTGTGGTTTGGATTCTACGTTAAACTGTAGGTCTAAGGTGGAGTGAAAAGCTTGACCTTCATCAGAATGAACAGTTCGGGCGGAAGCTAACCAAAGGTAACCAAAGGTGTAGTCCAAGATGCCCATGTGGTACACTCCTGATACCCATTAGCAATGCAGCAAACTGATACCAACACGCAATACCCTTCTTATTATATAAGAAGAATGAGAAAAAATCTCTCAAATAAAATCTAAAAATTACAGAGAAAGTAATTACGTGTAAAATAAAAAAGTGTTCCGCTTTAAGAACAGTTTAATAATAACTGAATTATTTAAACATAACCCAAAATCCTTTTTTAACTTTCTAGAATGTAGAGAGTTTGAAGAGGAATTATGTGGGGAAAAATATTTTTTCAGAATATTAAGTTTATAATAAAAGTAGCTTATTAGTTCACAGTCATTAGCCAAGCTGCATAAGAGAGATATTTCAAAATGTAGAATACTCTGTGGAAGTATATGATTAGAAACTTAACTTTACTTTTTTAAATGATCACATAGTATCTGCAGTATCCTTCGTAGTTGTCTTTTCCAACAAGAAGTTTCAACTAGTTCTAATCAAAGTTTGCCTTTGTACCTACAGCATCAGTTATTATTGTTGTTAACTACAATCCTTGTTTCTAGATATTAGGCTTATTACTTTACTAGATTTATGAATACAAAATATTGTGAAGGATAATATTTTCAGATTTTTTAAACTTTTTTCATTTGTAGAGCACAGTCAGAGTGATGACGGAGCTCCAGTTGACCTTCCACAGTCTCTTCAACCTCATTTAGAAAAGAACCCTTCTTCATCATCATCCATCACGCCAATATTCAATTGTAACCAGTCTTTTTCAATTGGTCACTTATTACCAGGTCAAGAAGTAGACATACCTCCTCCTCCAGTTGTTAACCCTCAAGGTTTGTTCTCTCTTAATTTTGGGGGGCTTCAGCCAGTGAATGGGAATTTTCATCATTACCATATAGTCCAGTTGCATGGGGCTGGGAACCCTGCATTGTTTGTTTCAAGCAAATCTTGAAATATTTTGAAAGCTTATACCACCCCATTCAAGAATCCATCAGTTGTACACCTGACCCTTGCTTGGCTTTTTCAATATAGCTGCCATTTTCCAAGATGTCTGGCGAAACTGAAAAATCCCATATCCTGGTCAATACTTGATGGATTTTGATGATCTTGGTGTCATTTCTATAGGTTTTTAGGATGATGAGTCGATATGGAGGGGCTGCAGATACTTTGGGAGTCATTTTGACCCACATTCGTCAATACTCAAGGTCATTGGAGGTCAAATGCCCCCCAAAATAAGGAATATCCCATATCCTGGGGCAGTCGTGGAAATATTTTGGTGATCTTACTGTCGTTTTTATGGTTTTGGGTGAGACTGAGTGGTTCTATAGGCACATGATAACAGTAGAATATCATTTTGCAACTCCATGGGTCAAGTCAAGGTCATTTGAGGTTAAAGTTTGGCCTTGAAATATGATAATGCCACAGTTGACATCACTGTACTGTATTTGCTTTATTTCAGTGACAATTTCTACAATCTAGCTAACTGCTGAGCACTTAACATCTTTTCTGCAGATAAAACCAGATCATAATGCTTAAATGACATAACCCACATTATATGAATATGGATATTCAGATATAAACCATAATTTATGTTCAATTGCAGGGCCATTCTATGGAAGGTTGCAAAGCTACAAGATATGACCTCATAAGCAAAACAAAGCTCACACCTAGCTGGGGGATTGGCGTTGACAACTTTGATGCAGTTATTCACATTAGGTAACCATTTATTGGGGGCAAATATCAAAAGACATGGTTGTGTCAGTATCGTCAGGATCATCAGTCTGCTCTTCATTTGCATTTTGGGTCAATGGATTGTTGCAGTCCAAGCCACTGCCACATGCACAGAACATTGTGCAAGGGATTCCACACCCCATGCAGCTGCAGCGACTCCCCCCGCATGCTGATTGTGATTCACACCCACATCTGATTAGCTTCAGAACTTCATCTGGTGCTAAGCACACTCCTTCACCAACTGTTTTTGGGATGAGAACTCTGTTTGTTTTGTCTCTGTCCCACCCATAATGCACAGGATCAAGTGGTGGTGGGTCACATTTTAGTGCATCAACCAGTTCGCCACAGTGTAGTGGGCTCTGAGCACATTTTGATAGAAAGCTTCAGTTGTTGGTGGTAGAGAACATAGTTTGGGTGCAGCAGTTCCCGACTTCCCTGTCTTCTGAGCCCATACTCACTGACGACACTCAGTAAGAGATGTGGATTTCTTATCCCCATAGCATACAACAATGAACACTGTTGCCTCTTTCTCGATATGGTCAAAGCATGCATCAAGGGACCCCAGCTTGTGTAGCTTCTGACCCTTCTTAGCTGTGGCAATGGCAGTGGCTTTGCCGATGCCATGTATTGCTGCAACTGTGTCACAACTACTCAAAGTGTGTAGTTTGAGGATTTGTGGGATTTCTGGCAAGCTCTCTCAACCTCAACATGAAAGGTAGACATACAATCTTTATGGTATCAGGCTTCTTCAGCCGGTAAATCTCCTTTCATGCCCAACAACCTACTGAGTACAACTTGTCCCTGCTCATCATTTTTCAGTTTACACTTTTCTATCAGCACATCTTTGTAATTTGTTTTTTTATCACCAAGCTTATCGGTCCTAAACCTAGATGCTGGAATGTGGTATTGCACTGGAACTTTGATGTCATATTTCTCGGGTAATATACACTCACTCACTTTCAAACAAGTGTGTGTGTTTTTTTTAGGGTCATATACTGGGCCTTCACTGAGAACAGCACTACATAGTCTTTTTAGCTCCACTGTAGGGGTATCACATCCTCTCTTTTTTCATGAATGCTGATAAATTCCGCTTGGACACATAAGTGGAAACGCAGTTCTTGTGACAACAAAGGATTATTGCTCCATCTTCCAAGAGAGGCTCTAGTCTCACTCGAACATCTGGCTGCCCTCTGATGTCGCTGCTCTCTATGATTTCCTGAATCCTCTCACAATTTGAAAGACCTTTCTGACCTCCAGGACAGCTATGCAGGAAATCCTTGAAGAAACATTCGTTTGCAGCTTTTGTAGAACCTGAAAAATAAGAATTTTGTTTACCCATTCTTCAGAGTACAAATCGCATTGAAATAATTTATCCTCAGCAAATGAAAACTAAACAATGCTTACCTGGTATTTTCTCCATATTCAGCAGTCAAAAAAACAATTTTGGAATCAGCACAACCAAGACATCATCAAACCACCAGGTGGGCAGCACCATCAGCAATAATCTCAACAACCTGAAAAAAATAAGATATATAATTAGACACATTGGAATTCATCTTACCATGGGGGAAATAATCCTTGATTTCTTTTTAAACCCTATAGAACTACTCAGTCTCGCCCAAAACTATAAAAATGACAGTAAGATCATCAAAATATCTCCATGACTGCCCGGGATATGGGATATTCCTTATTTCAGGGGGTGTTTGACCTCCAATGACCTTGAGTATTGATGAGTGTGGGTCAAAATGACTCCCAAAGTATCTGCAACCCCTCCAGATCAACTCATCATCCTAAAAACCCATAGAAATGACACTAAGATCATCAAAATCCATCAAGTATTGACCAGGATATGGGATTTTTCAGTTTTGCCGGCCATATTGAAAAAGCCAAGTCGGGGTGAGGTGTACACCTGATGGATTCTTCAATTGGGTGGTATAAGCTTTCAAAATGCGTAAAAATTTACTTTATAACAAACAATGTAGGGTTCTAGTAAAATCAGGGTCTGTGCTACTAGACTAATAGTTATAGAATTAAATAACTGAATAAGAAGGAAATAGTTGAAAAAAAATATTTTAAAATGGATTTTTCATTCATTCTGGAAATTCACAATGGGTAGACTTGAAGATCATACAGATTGTCTAGCTACTTGTAGGACCCATTTTGCCAGCCTTGACACAAATATTTAGAAAATACGAGTAGTAAAATTTTAGAATTCCACTGATAATAGTGTGTGTACGGTATATCTGTGGTATTTATATAAAGATTTAATGGTTTTCCTTGGAAAAAGAATTTCTGCACAACTTTATTATAAAGATTTTTTGACCAAGTCTGTCTTTGTTAAAGGTAAGGCTACACTTTCCATCACAATACAGTGTGTGTGGATAGTATGAAGCCACTTTGGCCTATTGAAGTAATCTAAGTCAGATGAATGATCTAAAGCTATAGTTTATTATCAAATTTTGCAAAATATAAATTTCAAGGTAGCTAATTGTCATTAAACTATTTATAAAATTAATAATGAAGTACTCTACATCACTTATTTAAAATATACAATATTTACACAGTTTACAAATTGTATTTTTTATTCAGGAAAATGTCTAATTGTTTCTGAAAACTACTATTCATTCATGGTAAGTCATTCCAAAAATATATTTTGACTAAGTATTTTTGTAGATCCAATCTATGTCTATTTTCTAATTTTCTTATTCCTTGAATTCTTCCGAGAGACTAATAGGGTATTTACACTTAAATTATTTAAACCTGAAAGTATTTTAAACATTTGTTTCATATCTTATCTCAAATCATACTAAAAATTAAACATGATCAATTCATTAATCTTCCACCAAATTCCACGAAGCCTCACACCATTCAGGCCTGAATTGATGGTGGGAAAGCATACACTTAAAGATAAATGATTACTCCTATACTGAACCCTTGTGAAACTGCATAAATATGGAAATACTACATTAAGGGTTAAGCTAGGGATAAGTTTGGCTGTCCTACAGTGCACACTTTCAAGCATATCTATATCCTGCTTATGGTAAGGTGACCAAGCTTGAATGCAGTACTTTAAGTTCGGCCTAACCTAAGAATTATATAACCTACAGATGACTTCCTTACTCTAGTTGGGCATCATTACTCTTAATCATACCTAGGATTTTATTTCTTTATTCCTAGTCTCTAAGCATGACTGAAAGCTTTAGGATTTTCCTTACTAATATCTTCTACTCCCCCCCCCCCCCCCCCCCCCCCCCCCCCCCCTTTCACACACACCAGATGAAGTGTCATGAGCAAGATTGTTTCTGCATCACAGGTCACAAATAGAGACCAAAAGACAAATAGAACTTTTACTTGTCTGGGTTATGATGACTTAACATGAGGGTCATTCCAGAATAAATCAGGCATTGCCTGAAACCACACCCACTTAGATTTTGCTTAAAATTGCTATACAGGGTTGTTTATGCTGAAAAACACAATTTTGAGTTTCAGAGCAATCAGAGTAATGGTTCAAAAGTTATGGGCCCCCCAATTTTGGTGGGGGAGGGGTGCCCCTTAATTTTTAAGTCTATAACTCAGTCCCTAATTGAGCTAGGAAAAAAATTTAAAAACCATTTGAAAGCCCAAATCCTAAAGAATAATTGACTCTAACTAATAAAATGCATTTAATCAAATAGTTAAAAGGCTATATCAGTTTGAGTATTTTTTGGGGGGCTCCACCCTCTATGATACAGATATTCAAGATTTTTTTTCAGCATTTTGTACCTCAATTACTCTTCTATATGACTTAGTCAATGACATTGTGTATTTTTACCCTTCATTAGATGGAGGAGGTTAAAAACACACACTATTTGCTGGACTTTGAACTTACACCATTATGCCTGTTTTACTTATCAAGCTCTCTTATAAGATGTTTTCCTTGACTTACAAGAGGATTAAGTATAGCTATAAGATAAACTTATTAGTGTTTTCCTAGAACTCAATAACAATAATTCTCTCTCAACTTTGTCGATCTTCAAAGGCAAAAAAAATATTGCTAGTATAGTTGTTTTATTGAACAAATTAAGACATTACTTGAATAAAAATAATTGCTATACGATACATTAAATCTGAAACATTTTTGGTACCTAGCCTAATTCTCAGTATCATGTATTTCAAAGATATATACAACTCTGGTGCCAGATTGAATATTAGGAGTTGACATTTCATGAAGGATGTTTTTGGCTTCTACCCAACAAACAATCTTTATTAGTTGGGAAATAGTATCTATTGTTTTTGTTGGAAATAGTAGTTAGAAACTTGATTTTATAATCTTGGAATTCTTCTGAATAATCTAAAATGATTCCTAGATATTTTCTACCATCATAAATACATGCAAAAATACTTTCCTACAGGAAATTTTTGCTCATTTGATAAATCTGGACTCATATCTGAGTTACCTTGTTCAGAGGTCATAACCCAAACAACATTGTAGAGTCATTCCAGCTCAACTGGTACAGATTTCAGAAAGTTGGTTGGGTGACCATCTCTGATTCTCTTCAAATTTTCAGGGTTGATTCATACACCATTCAATAGCTTAAATCTAAAATTTTAGCTTCCTCAGTCAAAAATGTTTAATTTTATGGTCGCTTAAATGGCCCCCACCTTCGACAAAAAATGCCCATGTTGGGCTTGATTGGCCAATGCCTTCATTTTGAGAGGCCTTGAAAAGTGTCTTCTAATAGGAGTAGAAGCTTCAAATTTGTCATGCCAATACAACTGCTGGTGGGCTTTTCAATTTTGCAAGCTAAAAGGCTGTGGAACAAATAGTTTCTGAGTTACAAGGGCTTAAACATGGCTCCATTTTGAAGCTTGCATCAATTCCTCCCACTTTTACGACTCTACTACCATTTTCAAAAGTTTTAGTTCTACATCAATCACAGCTGTTTTAATACTCCTAATAGTCTCTATGGGTTGTAAATTTATGAGTGAAATAAAAAAATAACCAAAAAAGGATTTATTTATTTTTAAAAATTTCCAAAAGTTGATATTTTCACAAAATTTGCAAAATTAACATCAACTTTGGGGCTTAATATAAAGGTGTCCGAAATTAGTCAGGGAGTTGATACTTCTAGTAAAGAAAGATACATATGTGTACAAAAATATATTAAGGAATAGATCTCAACTCAACTCCTTCATATAGTTTTGGCTATTCAAAGAAAAGTACTTTTTGTGAAAAATTCTGAATTTTTTCAAAATTTTGAAATGTTTAAATTTCTTTTTACAACATTGAATTGTAATTTTACTTCCATTTTATTACTTGGTAAGTTAATTCACAAATGTTAAATTATCTAAATAAGTTTTACTCATAAAAAAGACAATATATACCTAGATTATTACTACATTTGCAGTTAACACAACAGATGGACCAGCTTGTAGGCTCAATACTTGGATCTACCTAAGTAAATCATGTAGAACCGTGTTCTACTGCTCTTTAAGCACTTCCTAGTAATTTAAATTATGCAGTTAGTACAGATAAACTAGCAGTAACCACCATTTTCAGTACAAAACCTTAAATTTAAGTAGCTTTGTTGTATTACTTCCCTTAATACAAGTGTACAGTACTTAGCTATATACAATAATGAATTCCTGAGTTTTTAAGCATGTGAATTATTGGCTATAAGTTCATATTCTTTTTTTAATATGTGTTGTTTTATGTAAATTTGTATGTAAACTTATATATAGCTAATAACTCTTATGTTTAGACACTGACTCAGGAATTTATTATTGTACTCAGGCTTTAAGTCTGATTGTCTTCAACACTCCATGGCCTCACAGCCATAAATTGGCAATTTATTATTCAGCTTGATACAGGTCTGTAGTTACTTAGGCTTTTTTTAAAATACTCCTCAATTTTAGATAAACAATCATTTGATAACTTGTACTGTCTCCCCATTTTCCCAGCAACTGTAGGTGGTTCAATTGAACACAAAACATGTTGGAATGGAATCCAGCAAATGTCCTCTTGTTCAGGCCATTTAAAAGGATTCTTTTTCATGAAATTTACTAATAGATCCTTCTCAGTATCACACACTTCAACTATGTTTCCAACAAACCAGTCACCTTCATAGAAACAGGCCACATATGTACCAGGTTTATATTGGTAAGCCACATTTTCTTGTGTAGCATTGAGGAAGGAAAGTTGTACGTTAAAGAAATTTTCATCACTAGAAATTTTGTACAGTTTAATGCCTGTTGATGAAGGTCTAAAGCAGTGATATGAACGGGTTCCTGGGATTGTCTTAATTAAGGAATACCTTTTTTCTAACTCAAATAAATTAGCATTTTCCTCAATTTTAGCTGAATCAATGTACAGAAATTGTATACCATTAATATTAGATTTGCACCAATTGAACATCTCTTTTGGATTGGTGATGTGACCTTTACTTGTTGCTTGTAGACTTGCCTGGGCAACTAACCTTTTGACAGTGCCACCAACACCATCACAGGGGCTCTTTCCGTGAGAGGTGGCAAAGAAGTTCCATTCACATGTTAGTTGGAAATCTTTTTCATGTAACACTGAATTAATGATGTTTTTATAGTTTTTATATTGACTTGCTGCGCCATCACTAAAGTAACAAATATGTTTTAGTTTAGGATTCTGACTTTTAAGTAATTTCAAGGCTTCACATAAAAAAGAATGAACTGCAGTTGTGTTGTGTGTAAGTGAATCTGATATTACACAAAAATTTGTAACTTTTAGTTCACCATCAACTTTTTGATAGCAGACTACCGGATGCAAGGTAGCCTGGGTATTGTCCCAGTGATGCCCTTATACGGCATCCTGAATTATAAAACTATAGTTTTCAGAGAAGTCAACAAGCACTAATGCTGTAGAATCATTGAGGTTTTCTTTACAGTCGGACAAATATTTTGATTGGGCTTTTGCTATGAAATGGTGTACTTTCAACTTTTTTGCACTTTCACATATGTCTTCTTCTACATTCAAAACACTTTTTGTCATTGTGACCAGTTGGGTATGGTCTGTATGAAGCCACTGCTTAAAGGAAACCTCATCATCCATGTCATAATCATTGTTTTAAAAAATGGTAAGAAGCCAATCCCGTAATTCATTTAAACCAGGACATGTTTTGCAGTTATTAATCATGCAGTTTCTGGTTTCAGTGTTGCAGACTATTTTCCCTAGTAACACTCTTAATTCTACTTTGACGGGGAGTGATTCACAAAAAAGTTTAAAGTTCTGGTGTATTTCACAAATGCATACATTGTGTGATCCTTTACTCCCCACACCCATACACCATTTTGGTCTCAGTTCAAAAAACTTTGATTTGGAGATTTTGTCATTTGGATATTTATTTTTGTAAAGTGTATATAATTCTCTGATATTTGTCAACAACAGTATTTTCTGCGTGTGAACCTTCCCTTGTGGTGTTTTTATTGATTTGTAGTCTTTTTTACCAGGGCATTCTCTAGTATATTCATTGTTTTGGAAAAATTCTATCACTCTTTCCTTTATTTCATCGCTTATACCCTTGCTACTCTTTTTATTTCTCATTATAGGAAGGATACCTTCTTTTCTCTTTAAGGCCCTCACAGCATTAACCATTCTGGCTGACACTTCAAGTTCTTTCATAATTCTTTCTCTGGACCAGGTTTTACCAATTGGAAGGAGTGTTAGAATTTGTATCTTTTCTTGTCTGGTACTAGTTTTATACTTTTCTTTCAGTTCCTCTATCATATGCTGATAACACTTTTCTTCCTCACTCTCTATAGGTTTCTCCGCTTCCTCATCCAAAATGCTAGGCTTCATATGAAGTACTTTTGACAGCTTTGATTTTGTTGATGTTTCAATTTGCTTTAGTTTCCTTTTTGTGTAAAACTTTCGATCTCTTGCTCTTACATACTTAATGGGTGAGCATTCTAGTGAACCTAACGTTTCGTCAAATGTCTCCTTAACTATTTCTTCTGGAACATATTCATCACTACCTGAGTCTTTTTCATCTTCAATCGTCTTGGCTCTAGAGAAGCATGTTGAGCAAAGTTTCTGCCCTGGTATCAGATTCAGTCTAGTTGCTATGTCTTTGTCAATAATTTGTAGTGATTCTGCAAATAAAGTAGGGTAATGTAAACTCTAAACACATTGGAAAATAATTTTAAAACCTCAACATTTGGTTATAGGCTATTTGTATAAAATATTCAAAACATATGCATTCAGTAGCACAGTATATAGCCTACCCTATTAAAATTAAATAGCTAATTTAGGTTACAATTTACAATATAAACTTCTTTATGAAATATAAATATATTAGGTAGTACCTATATTTACTTACTTGTTATCTTCTTTAGATGATTTCTCCATGGATCTTGGCAGCTATGTTGCATTTGTTGGTAATGCATTCCAAACATTTTTTCATGGTGGTAGCATACAGTAGCACTATTTGGGTTGATTACAGTTGCTTTTGTTCTCCACAATAGCAGTTTCCTTGTTTCATCTGTCAGCTCATGTAAGGTATACATACCCACCTTCCTGGTGAGTCTGTGTTCATGACATGGATCATCCAAGTACATACCAAGCTGCACTTTGATTCTTGATTAGAATAAGCCATTATTACAGGCAGTAAAATTAAGTTAATTGCTCTAGTTAAATTTTCTGAAAATAAAAGATCATGATCTATAAAATAGGCCTGGACATTAATGATTAACCATCATGTTTTACATTTATAAGAATATACAAAGCGAAATGAGCTACCCAGAGCCCTTCGAGTCGCTGGTTGTTTTGACAGACATATTAAATTTCTTGTATGTTTTAGACTTACATATTATTACAATTGTAAATCAACTTAATAAGTAATAAAATGGAAGTAAAATTACAATTCAATGTCATAAATAGAAATTTAAAAAATTACAAATTTTGCAAAAATTTGAGATTTTTCACAAAAAGCACTTTTCTTTGAATCACCAAAACTATATGGAGGAGTTGAGTTGAGATCTATTCCTTAATATGTTTTTTTTACACATATGTATCTTTCTTTACTAGAAGTATCAACTCCGACTAATTTCGGACACCTTTATATTAAGCCCTAAAGTTGATGTTAATTTTGCAAATTTGGTGAAAATATCAACTTTTGGAAATTTTTAAAAATAGAAATAAATCCTTTTTTGGTTATTTTTTTATTTCACTCATAAATTTACAACCCATAGAGACTCTTAGGAGTATTAAAACAGCTGTGATTGATGTAGAACTAAAATGGTAGAGTCGTAAAAGTGGGAGGAATTGATGAAGCTTCAAAATGGAGCCATGTTTAAGCCCTTGTAACTCAGAAACTATTTGTTCCACAGCCTTTTAGCTTTCAAAATTGAAAAGCCCACCAGAAGTTGTATTGGCATGACAAAATTGAAGCTTCTACTCCTATTAGAAGACACTTTTCAAGGCCTCTCAAAATGAAGGCGTTGGCCGATCAAGCCCAACATAGGCATTTTCTGTCGAAGGTGGGGGCCATTTAAGCGACCATAAAATTAAAAGTTTTTGACTGAGGAAGCTAAAATTTTAGATTTAAGCTATTGAATGGTGTATGAATCAACCCTGAAAATTTGAAGAAAATCGGAGATGGTCACCCGACCACCCCTGTACGAATTGAGCTGGAATGACCCTGTAGTCATTGGAGTCCGAAACTAAATAAGTTTAAATGTGACATTGGCACAATTCTGTGAAAACCTTGTGTGCCCTTCAATGTCACTGCTTTTTCAAACCTACTAGTGAGTTCTGTTTTATTATGATTTATATGTTCTTTTGTAATGAATTTAAACTTGATGGACTTAAAATTTTGTGTACAAAAATCATAGAAACTCTGTGGAGATAAGATGTGTCCTGTTGTTGTTGTTTGCAAACTAGCTTTAGCTACTGCTCTCTTCACACTTCCTCCAATGCCATCACAGGCATTTTTGCCATGACTAGTGGTAAAAAAGTTCCATTCTGCCTTTATACCAAAATCTGTTTCATGATGGCATAAATTGCTAAAATTAAAAATTTTTGTATTGTCCAGCACAACCATTGGAAAAATATTTCATTGTTTTCACATCAGGGAATCTCACTTTAATGTCTTGAACTAAAAATTGTTGAAATGTATACACTGCTGCGGTGTTATGATCTAAACTATCACTAATGATACAATATCAGATGAGTGTGGAAGGTCATTTATATATAATAAAAGTAACAGTGGACCCAGAACTGAGCCCTGTGGCACACCATGTTTGACAAGCACTTTAGTTGAGCAAACCTTATTTACTGATACAAAATGATATCTATTGGACAAATAACTTTTAAACCAATCTCTGATTGCTCCTCTAAAGCCGTAACAATAGAATTTATTAAGTAGAATATTATGGTCTATTACATCGAACGCCTTACTCAAATCCATAAATATTGATGATGATATGTCTCTGTTCTCCTTAGCTATATTTACATATTCCATAAGATTTAAAAGAGCCATTTCCATAGTTTTATTATTACGGAAGCCATATTGATATGGAGATAATAAATTGTAGGATTCTAAATATTGCTGCATTCTACTTTTTACAATTTTTTAAAAAACTTTGATGAACACAGATAACACTAATCAACAGCCAAAATGTATCTTCGATGAAACCATCATTTCTTTAGTAATTCGACGTCGCTGAATCCGAAAATGACCTTCATTTTGCATGATTGGTTCGCATTTAGAAGATACACAGGTACCCTGTTTTCATTATTTCCCAATTGAAATGAATATATCATTGAAGCATAACATATGCCAACACTGTAGAATGTGCTCGTTTGGCAACCTCATTGTCTGGTGCCATCTTGAGTACATCGTAAATCCCTTTAGCTCAGTTCTAGAGTGACGCTTGTTGTGGTGACACGTTATTTCACATTTTGACATAGTGCTTTTGTAGTGTTTCCTCGTAATTTGCACCTGTGGTTAGTTCATGACATATAGAGTGTAGTGCGTGTTAAAGCGTAATCTTGCGATCAGTTTCTCATTGACGTTATAAGCAAAATGCCACGTAAATGCGTTAATGACTCAAATAACTTTTGCTATATTTGCGGCAAAGTAACATTAAAATCACAAAAGAAGACGTTAACACCTGCCATCAAGAAAGCGTACCACCTTTATTTTAAGTGCAAATTGAGGGGTTCCAGCACAGGTGAATCAGTGCTTAACACCTGACCATCTCAGATCTTGCTTATTTTTGGTGTATAAGGTAAGTTTGTGCAAGAAAGCCAGCTGTGAAAGTTTCAGCTTTCTATGACCATTACTTCACGAGTTATGAAGGTCAGAAAAATCAAGGTTAAGGTCAAAATAGCTCAAGGTCGGCATCTTTGGATGCACCTCACACATTCACTAATTATCGTAACCATATGAAACTATATGTTTTTGGACTCAGAATGAGCTGTAGAATCCAAAAATGCAACGAAAACAGCAATAGGAGAACAAATAAAATGTTCACCCTTTTTCAAGGAACGAATTGACCCTTTGACCTTGAAGTTCACACATTTTGGGGAAACATTTCTTTACACAAAATGAAGTTCCACCATTGCACTTTTAATATAAACAATAAAAATGGATCTTATTCACCATCTATACTGTCTTAAAGAATTTTTCAAATTGGCTATTTTTCAAATTTCTGGCAAAATCACCATATGTATATGCATATATGTACTGTACTGTTAAATAATATATTTTGTGAACATAAATTAATTACTTATTTTATGCCTTTCTTACAGATAAACAAGATGGGTAGAAAAGTTTGTGCTGATCCTCTTAGAAAACATAAGAAGAAGATCGAAAAAGCACTTGTGCCAGTCCATAATACACTGCAAGGAATTCACGGATTAATATATGGAGATTACATTTGTAAAAATTGTGTTAATGATATCAATAAAATCAAAGCTGAAGACAAAAAAGTCTCTGATATTGTCTCAGATTCGAACTCAGACACTGATGCCACTGCCACAGAAAAACGTTCCTCTGCCTATGGGTGTACTACTGAAATAATGTTTGAAGATTTCCAAGGAGATTTAGACACAATTCTTCCAATGCTGAATGTGACACCAGTGAAGACAAGTAAGTTTAAGTATTTTTAAAGTGTTAATTTATGTAGATATTATAGCAACAAAACATCAATGTAGGAGAATTTCGATTTATGATTGATCGAGGTCCGTAGTGTAATGGTAGCGCATCCAACCGGCAATTGGAAGGCCCTGGGTTCGATTCCCGGGCGGTTTGCCTCATTTTTCATTTATTCGTTATTTCTCTTCCCCGTGTGCAGAGACGCTCCTTATTTACGTCGTTTCTATTCATTTATATACTGCGTGGTCATTGCAGTTGAATGCATATAACTACATGTATGAACATTACAACCATTATATATTTGACAAATTCAGATGTATGCATATCAATTTATATAATGAAGATCAATACAGTTATGATTATATATACGGTATTTACCAAATTCATATGTAATGTACATGTACATCTATAGGCCTACAGTTGATTAAAAAAAGTTATAACAATTTATTTTATTTGTTTTTCAGAGGGTCTGTCACGAAAAGGGAGATCTTCAAAGGCTGAAACAAAATTTGAAATGGCATCAACATCCTTGAAGAGAAAGCTAGAAACTTCATATGACTCAAGTTTTACACAAGAAAGTGAAGAAAAGCAATCTAAAATGGATGACAATAATTTGTGAGTACTGTATATATATCTGTAGTACCTTCATTAAAGTATACTAAGCCTATATATAGATCATATGTTTGCATATAAATTTACTCAAACATGTATATCATTTTCGCAGGCATGCAGGAGTGATGCAAGCACTCAAGAATGCCTTCAGTGAGATGACTGACTACAAGAGGAAGATTCAAATACTAACACACTCACCATACACCATTCACAGAACAGCATCTTTCTTCAATGCATCTACAAGAATGGTTTCAACCAGCCACAAAATAAAGAAAGAACATGGCATATTACCAGAAGTTCCACATATTAGCAAAGGTCGGGTTATAACAAAGAAAGAGAAGGAAGCAGTGTGCACTTTCTATGAATCAGATGAAATAAGCAGAATATGTCCAGGCAAGAAGGATTGTCTATCAATTAGGAATCATGAAGGAGAGAAGCAACTACAGCAGAAACAATTGGTGCTTGGTAATTTACGTGAGATTTTCGCTGTTTTCAAGGCAAATGACACTAATCCAAAAATAGGTTTCTCATCATTTGCTGCATTGAGACCCAAGTGGTGTGTCTTGGCAGGAGCTGGAGGAACACACACTGTGTGTCTGTACCTACTACCAAAATCCCAAACTTCAGCTATCAGCTTTGGGGGAAAAACAACTATCATATAAAGACCTCATTCTCTATGCAGTTTGTGACAGTGAAAAGGAAGAGTGTATGCTACAAAAATGTGCATTGTGTCCAGGAGAAGGTGGTGTTATTGCATTCCTTGAAGGATTGGAATCTGTTCAGGATGCAGTCAGCACCATAATTACATACAAGCAGTGGACTTCCACGGATCGGACAACCCTTATTAACATCGGTGAATCCCTTGAAAACTCCATTAAGTCTTTGGCAACTAGAATTTGTGCACTAACAAGACACACTTATGTGGCTGATGCACAAGCAAGTTTCCTAAAAAAACTGAAAGCTAATCTGATGGTCACTGAAGGTATTCTCCTAGGAGACTTCTCTGAAAACTACTCATTTATTGTACAAGATGCTGCACAAGGTTACCATTGGGAAAATAGTCAGGCAACAGTTCATCCATTTGTGTTCTACTATAAAGTAAATGAAAATGATATTGAAATTAAAGTTAAAAGTTATTGTTTCATTTCTGATGACATGAAACATAGTACAAACCTTGTCTTTGCGTTCTTAAAGCAACTGATCCCCATGATAAAAGAAGAGAGCTCAGGCCTGCGGAAGATTCATTACTTTATTGATGGTTGCGGAGGGCAGTATAAGAATAAATATAACTTCACCAATTTGTGTCACCACAAAAAGGACTTTGGACTGGATGCTGAATGGCACTTTTTTGCAACTTCACATGGCAAACGTGCTTGTGATGGAGTCGGAGGCACAGCAAAAAGAATGACAGCTCGTGCCAGTCTTCAACGTACATTTAAAGACCAAATTCTGACACCACTTGACATGATGAAATTTCTGGATGAGAAAGAAACCAGCACAAAATTTGTATTCTTATTGAAACAAAATGTCCAGCAGACAACTGAATTCCTGGAAAATAGATATAAAAATTCTGTAACCATCCCAGGTACTCGTAGATTTCATAGATTTGTGCCTATTAGTCATACCTAGTTGGAGGTTGGTGAGATTTCCTCAGGTCCTACAAAAATTATGACAGTTGTGCATCCATCGTTTAAAGATAATTTACATGAGCAAAAGCACATTTCAACTGAAGATATACAAGTTGGGGTATATGTAGCTTGTAACTATGATAATAAAATTTGGTTTGGATTAGTGGTTGAAGTATCAGAAGAATTTAGTGATTATAAGGTCAATTTTATGTCTCCACATGGAAGACGTTCTAAACATAGGTTCCCTTCTCGTCCTGACTCATGTTGGATGTTATCATCTGATATTATCCAGACAATGACTGCTCCATCATTGACAGCAGGTTCAAGAATAATTCAGTATGCCTTTGATGATCATGAGATGCTAACAGCTGAGGGTAATCATGCAGACCTGTTTGCCACAGTTTCCTGTTCTTGAGTCGAAAGTGTACAGAGCTCTAGTTTAATATGTATCTATAGAATACAGGTCTACATAATATGATACTCCTTTTTTACTCCTATTTTATATGATACTCATATATATATATATATATATATATATATATATATATATATATATATATATATATATATGTGTGTTTGTATTAATGTATTATTAATAAAAGTAATTATAAAAAAAAGTAAAATATTTCTAAGGGTGGAAAGGTGTGGTTGTAGGGGTGGAGGAGACCACAATAAAATAGAGATCTATATCATAGTTATACCTATGGTACCTAGCTTATATCTAAGTGATTTTGTATCACGTTTCTAATATTTATTTATTTTTGCTTAAGTAGTTTAAATAATGAATATATCTAGATTTTAACAGTACATATATGCATATACGGTACATATGGCGATTTTGCCAGAAATTTGAAAAATAGCCAATTTGAAAAATTCTTTAAGACAGTATAGTTAGTGAATAAGATACATTTTTATTGTTTATATTAAAAGTGCAATGATGGAACTTCATTTTGTGTAAAGAAATGTTTCCCCAAAATGTGTGAACTTCAAGGTCAAAAGGTCAATTCGTTCCTTGAAAAAGGGTGAACATTTTTATTTGTTGTCCTATTGCTGATTTCGTTGCGTTTTTGGATTCTACAGCTCATTCTGAGTCCAAAAACATATAGTTTCATATGGTTACGATAATTAGTGAATGTGTGAGGTGCATCCAAAGATGCCGACCTTGAGCTATTTTGACCTTAACCTTGATTTTTCTGACCTTCATAACTCGTGAAGTAATGGTCGTAGAAAGCTGAAACTTTCACAGCTGGCTTTCTTGCACAAACTTACCTTATACACCAAACGTAAGCAAGATCTGAGATGGTCGGGTGTCAAAATGAAAATTCTTTGCTTCACCTGTGCTGGAACCCTCCAATTAGGAGATCAGGACAAAATGTGGGCGCCGCATATATGCTGCATTACATGTGCAACTACATTACTTGAGTGGTACAATGGGAAACCGAGGTCAATGGGCTTCGGCATCCCCGTCGTGTGGAGGGAACAAAGTAACCACGTGGATGACTGTTTATTCTGCATGGTTCCGCCATTACGTGGAATTAGTAAGAAGAAAAAATGGACCCTCAAGTATCCTAATGTTCCATCCACCATTCGACCTGTGCCCCATAACGAAGACAAACCTGTCCCCAATCCTCCTACCTCCTCAGACACCCTCGATTTGGATGACGAAGAGCATCCTGTAACGAGTACAGATGAAGACATTGCACATCCCACAACATCACAAGATACCGACTTTGTGCCCAGTGAACTGTCTACAGAACCGCATAAAATCATCCAACACGAACTGAATGACCTCATCAGAGATTTGGACTTACCGAAGTCTAAGGCAGAATTGCTCGCCTCACACCTTCAACAGTGGCATCTTCATGATGATGTCCAAATATCCATGTACCACACTAGGCAATCCACGTTGGAGACTTTCTTCATCAAACATGGTGACTTCGTGGTGTGTACAGATGATGTTGGTTTAATGAATGCTCTAAATATAACATACAGAGATGACGAATGGAGGTTGTTCATTGATGCCTCTAAGCTAAGCCTTAAGGCTGTACTACTTCATAACAAAAACGAAAAAGCTGCCATTCCAATTGGACATTCTGTCCACATGAAGGAGACATATGAAAATATGCAATATCTGCTTCACCACATAAACTACAATGCTCACAAATGGAGCATATGTGGTGATTTGAAAGTGGTTGGCATGTTACTTGGTCTCCAGCAGGGTTACGCGAAGTACTACTGCTTCCTTTGCGAGTGGGACAGCCGTGCTAGGTCACAGCATTATGAAAGGAAGGAATGGCCTCTAAGAGAATGTTTAGTGCCAGGTGTGAAAAATGTTTCGTGCGAGCCATTAGTAGAGCCAAGCAAAATACTTCTACCACCGTTACATATTAAGTTAGGGCTTATGAAAAATTTTGTGAAGGCACTCAATAAGGATGGAAAGGCATTTAAGTATCTTTTCCAGAAGTTCCCTCGACTCAGTGAGGCAAAAATCAAGGAAGGCATATTTGTTGGTCCTCATATATGAAATCTGATGAAAGATGAATATTTCAAGACACTTTTGGAGGGCGCAGAAAAAGAAGCTTGGGTCTCGTTCAAGTCAGTGTCGCAAAATTTCCTTGGAAACAACAGAGCTCCAAATGCAGATGAATTGGTGGATAATATGTTGAAGGCGTACCAAAGAATGGGATGTAACATGTCTCTAAAAATTCATTTCCTCCATTCCCATTTCGACTTTTTCCTGGCAAACCTTGGTGAAGTAAGTGTCGAACATGGGGAACATTTTCATCAGCAGATTTCAGCTCTTGAGAAACGTTACCAGGGCAAGTGGAATTCATCTATGCTGGCTGATTTCTGCTGGTCAGTAATAAGAGAGACTACACAGTCAGAGTACAAGAGACAGGCCAAGAGGAAATGACATTGAAGTGAGTGTGCTCCTTAAAATACATATATGTTGTGGGATAAATGTTTACCAGTACTTACACAATAATTACCATGATATCTTAAAAACGCGAACTAATTAAACAATTTCACTATCATTTTCAAATTCAGCATGCAAAAATACATAAGAATCGGCTACTTTCATTAAAGATACAACAAATTCCTTAAAATTTGTTGACCAGTATAATGAACACACTGGCCTGTAATTTGTTGCTAGTGTAGGATCACCCCCTTTAAAAAGTGGTGTTATACAACCAGTTTTTAGCCTTTATGGGAATATTCCTTTGGAAATACTTTGATTGATAATCTTAGCCAAAGTTACAGATATCTTATTGCTGTGGTGGCTGCGTAGGCTGTAGTCCCCAAGTATCTTTATTGTCAAACCACCCAGCACCTTTTCACATTTCTGGGTTCGGGATAGTCAAGAGACTGGGCAAAGATGTAATCTCCTTTGGTATCTAGGAATGCCTCTCTTGTCAGTTGTTTATTTCCAGGAGATTATTGAGGTCTGACTCGCATGTTAACTGTAAAGGACTTCCCCCAGTTCAGGTGTCTAAATCTGACTCTCCAATGAGTAGGCGAACCAACCATTCAGAGTCCAAGAAAGGGCTGGAATTCAAAGGTAGACCTAATAGAAGTAAACTACCCTGTTTGTTTTTCTCTTTATTATATCTGAAATAAACAATTATTCAGTGTGAAAGTATAAACATAATAAAAAGACTGGCGATGAATCACAATTAACAAAACCTCTGGAAAACCAATAACACTTAGCGAGATTTGGCAGAAAGGATAGAAAGCAAGTGGGAGACAAGTACCAGAAATGACTTGCACAGAATGTTAACCCTTGTCCCAGCCTAGCTACCCTCCAAACTTGACCCCCCCCCCCCCCTTTATGACCTGAGTTTCAATTTCTTTATACACTTAGACACTTTACACACTGGCTAGTTAGTAGGGTTAGGGTCACTGGCCTGATTCCAGGGCAGATCCCAGTGGCCAACAGTGGTTGACACAAACTGTGTAGCTCCCACTGGATTGGATCCACAATCCAAGCCTGATGAATCTGGACCAGGTGAGTTGAATCCCAACTGGTTGTCTAGACCAGGGCTTCTCAAACTTTTTTCACTTGCGACCCCTTTGGATCAGACAAATTTTTTCACGACCCTTCACTCAATGTCATAAAAGCAATAGGTACTAACACTGTATATTTATGAAAAAAATATTATTTTAAAATGTTTCTGCGACCCCCAATAATATTTACGCGACCCCTAGTTTGAGAAGCGTGGGTCTAGACAACACAAGATTATTAGTTACATGAACCAGGCACCATTAATCCCAATAATAACATAACATAACAACAACAGGCAATTAATCAACAAACATTAACTGGAATCACGACTTCATAATTGATCATTGGAAAACATAATTTACTTATGAAATCAAAGCACGTAAATAATAAATAATGAACATAAAAAATAATAACTACAAACATTGACAATTATGGCAAACCTATCTCACAGAGTTAATCAACCTATAACACTGGTCAACAAATTTTAAGGAATTTTTTGTATCTTTAATGAAAGTAGCCGATTCTTATGTATTTTTGCATGCTGAATTTGAAAATGATAGTGAAATTGTTTAATTAGTTCGCGTTTTTAAGATATCATGGTAATTATTGTGTAAGTACTGGTAAAAATTTATCCCACAACATATATGTATTTTAAGGAGCACACTCACTTCAATGTCGTTTCCTCTTGGCCTGTCTCTTGTACTCTGACTGTGTAGTGTCTCTTATTAATGACCAGCAGAAATCAGCCAGCATAGATGAATTCCACTTGCCCTGGTAACGTTTCTCAAGAGCTGAAATCTGCTGATGAAAACGTTCCCCATGTTCGACACTTACTTCACCAAGGTTTGCCGGGAAAAAGTCGAAATGGGAATGGAGGAAATGAATTTTTAGAGACATGTTACATCCCATTCTTTGGTACGCCTTCAACATATTATCCACCAATTCATCTGCATTTGGAGCTCTGTTGTTTCCAAGGAAATTTTGCGACACTGACTTGAACGAGACCCAAGCTTCTTTTTCTGTGCCCTCCAAAAGTGTCTCGAAATGTTCATCTTTCATCAGATTTCGTATATGAGGACCAACAAATATGCCTTCCTTGATTTTTGCCTCACTGAGTCGAGGGAACTTCTGGAAAAGATACTTAAATGCCTTTCCATCCTTACTGAGTGCCTTCACAAAATTTTTCATAAGCCCTAACTTAATATGTAACGGTGGTAGAAGTATTTTGCTTGGCTCTACTAATGGCTCGCACGAAACATTTTTCACACCTGGCACTAAACGTTCTCTTAGAGGCCATTCCTTCCTTTCATAATGCTGTGACCTAGCATGGCTGTCCCACTCGCAAAGGAAGCAGCAGTACTTCGTGTAACCCTGCTGGAGACCAAGTAACATGCCGACCACTTTCAAATCACCACATATGCTCCATTTGTGAGCGTTGTAGTTTGTGGTGAAGCAGATATTGCATATTTTCATATGTCTCCTTCATGTGGACAGAATATCCAATTGGAATGGCAGCTTTTTCGTTTTTGTTATGAAGTAGTACAGCCTTAAGGCTTAGCTTAGAGGCTCAATGAACAACCTCCATTCGTCATCTCTGTATGTTATATTTAGAGCATTCATTAAACCAACATCATCTGTACACACCAGGAAGTCACCATGTTTGATGAAGAAAGTCTCCAACGTGGATTGCCTAGTGCGGTACATGGATATTTGGACATCATCATGAAGAAGATGCCACTGTTGAAGGCGTGAGGCGAGCAATTCTGCCTTAGACTTCGGTAAGTCCAAATCTCTGATGAGGTCATTCATTTCGTGTTGGGTGATTTTATGCGGTTCTGTAGACAGTTCACTGGGCACAAAGTCGGTATCTTGTGATGTTGTGGGATGTGCAATGTCTTCATCTGTACTTGTTACAGGATGCTCTTCATCATCCAAATCGAGGGTGTCTGAGGAGGTAGGAGGATTGGGCACAGGTATGTCTTCGTTATGGGGCACAGGTCAAATGGTGGATGGAACATTAGGAACTTGAGGGTCCATTTTTTCTTCTTACTAATTCCACGTAATGGTGGAACCATGCAGAATAAACAGTCATCCACGTGGTTACTTTGTTCCCTCCACACGACGGGGATGCCGAAGCCCATTGACCTCGGTTTCCCATTGTACCACTCAAGTAATGTAGTTGCACATGCATGTAATACAGCATATATGCGGCGCCCACGTTTTGTCCTGATCTCCTAATTTGCACTTAAAATAAAGGTGGTACGCTTTCTTGATGGCAGGTGTTAACGTCTTCTTTTGCGATTTTAATGTTACTTTGCCGCAAATATAGCAAAAGTTATTTGAGTCATTAACGCATTTACGTGGCATTTTGCTTATAACGTCAATGAGAAACTGATCGCAAGATTACGCTTTAACACGCACTACACTCTATATGTCATGAACTAACCACAGGTGCAAATTATGAGGAAACACTACAAAAGCACTATGTCAAAATGTGAAATAACGTGTCACCACAACAAGCGTCACTCTAGAACTGAGCTAAAGGGATTTATGATGTACTCAAGATGGCGCCAGACAACGAGGTTGCCAAACAAGCACATTCTATAGTGTGGCCATATGTTATGCTTCAATGATATATTCATTTCAATTGGGAAATAATGAAAACAGGGCACCCGTGTATCTTCTAAACGCGAACCAATCATGCAAAATGAAGGTCATTTTTGGATTCAGCAACGTCGAATTACTAAAGAAATGATGGTTTCATCGAAGATACATTTTGGCTGTTGATTAGTGTAATCAGTGCCAAACAAGCATGGGCAAAAACCTAACTCTGGAATAATGTGACTGGTGACCTATAATAATGATAATTGGTTCTCCAGCTAGTTACATGACAGGGTGGCAAACCTATCTATACTCAGTCACAGTTTCAACAACCTATATATATGTCTACTTTTAATAATAATAATTGATAATGATGGTGAAATACAAATGACAACACCACAATAACTAGGAATAAAGATTATGAACAAATCTTTATTCCTATTGTACTCTAGCCAAGGATTACAAGGATTATGAAGACATCATACCTTTAAAGGCTTTCCATACTACTTTGGCTTCCAACAGGACACGTCTGTATTAATGGTCTACTCAGGTTTCATAACCGTAATCATAAATAGTCTGGATGTTACGCTGGTTTTTTTTTTACACCATTAAAGGATACTAACTAAACTCCTGTGGGCAGAGAAAAACTTGAGAAGAACCAGATAGGACTTGAAAATTAGGGTGAGGTTTTTGTGGAAAACTCCACAACCCCCAAAAGGGGAATTTGAAAATCAAGGGGGGGGGGGGGGGGTGAGAAACTTCACAACCCCCACATTCCTTCCCCCTAAGAGAAAAACCCTCTCAATTCTTTCTTCCTCCATGGTCTCTACCAGGATAATATATATCTTGACAATCTAAACATGGGAGTATACATTATAAAAGTTATTGCATCAAAACCATGCTGACCCTCCCAGTTAGTTAACCTACACTTACATTAAAACTCAATAGTACCACAAATTATTACACTTATTTAATAACAATTGCTTTACTCAAACTGGCCAATTATAACAAATAGGGAAAAACCATTTACATAACCAAGTCAACTTAGCAAAATGCCCAAATCTCACTATTGGGTCATTCTCTGTCAGATCAACCAAAAAAAATTGAAATTAACACCCTCATCTCTCATATTTTGCTGAAATTTGGTTTATAGGGAGTTTGTGAGCCCTGAATCCATTTCTGAAATTATAAGGTCAATCCGACCAACGGTTCAAGAGATATGACCTCGGGCAATTTGAGGTCACTCGCGAGGTTACTAACATTTGGCGAGCCATAACTTGGGTAATAATTGTCATAATTATATAAAAGTATATATATTTAGAATCAGAAAACGACAAGGAATCCAAATATGCAAGTTTTAGAACTCTAGGTTGAAAAATAAAAAAGTTACACTGTAACCAAAATTTGAGGTCACGATTTGACCTCTGGGGTATCAAATGAGAATTTTTTTTTTAAATGTAAAAAATGAAGGCATAGGCATTGGCTATTAGAATCAGCAAAAAAAAGTTTGTTTATGTTAGTATTTTTCATGTAACTAACATATAAGTGAACACCATATTCATAAGTTGTGCGTCAATTCTACCTATTTTTTCACACAAGCTCATAATTTGACCTATAGAAATTAAAATTACATTTTTTATAGATATAAAAAACAGTCAGAATTCTTGACTAATAGAAACAATCATAAAAAGTTTGTTTATGTTGGTACTTTTCATGTAACTAACTTATAAGTGAACACCATATTTATAAATTGCTTATCATTTCAAGTAATTTTTATATCTTAGCTATCAATTTGACCTCAAGCTCCAAGAATTTAATAAAAATTGTATTTCACTGCTAATCTACACTGGCAATAATAGTTATAATAGTGAAAGGGGAAGACTAAGCTCACATGTAGCCTAAACAAACCTGTTGAAACATGTTGCTACTTGTCTAAGTGCAGAATCAACACAGATAGTTGCAAAATTCCTTATCTACAGGTTAGTACAGTTCCAGCCAGCACTGTGGGTGGCTGGTGGGTATGGTGTTTTAATGAGCCTCAGAGACTATCAAGGCCTAAAATATTAAGTGTGTACAGCTATATATTTTCTAAAAAATATATTACCTAATTGTAAATCCTATATCTTTACAGATCAAAATACAATGGTTCGGCACTTGAAATACTGCCAGGACCCTATTCAAAAACACAAGAAACGCATAACAATCAATCTTAGAAAAGTGACTGATGTACTTGTTGAAAAATGTGCTGGAAGAGTGAAAAAAGACTCATTGTTGTGTGTGAACTGCTGGACACTGATAATGAAAAACCCCACTATACTTAGTACCACTGAAAACAACGAGTCTGAGCAGGATTCAAATGAATCATCTACTATCAGTGGCTTGAGTAACATCTCTTCAATTCAAGATCTGGACAATGACAGTGATTGCTTGATAAAGGAAAATCCTTCAACTTCAGTTGAACCAGTTCTAGCATTTCTGGACCAAACACCAGTTAAAAAAAGTAAGTAATAAATTAATATAATAACTTATACTTTACTACAAGGTCTGTTTGATCTACTATATAGCCAATTATATAGCATTTAAGGTACTATAATTAATATTTAATTACTAATATTCAGGTGTGTGAAACCTTTTTTCTGTTCTTTTCAGAAGGGCTGTCATTAAGCCAGAAAAAGCGCAAGGCTCGTGGTAAGCTATCATCTGCTCAGAAACACCTGAAGGAGAGGCTAGAACTCAGTTATGGTGTTCAAATTACCGAGGAGGTAAGTGATACTTCAAAACCTGAAACTAAATCTGAAAAACATCTAGACAAATTAATGAATGAATTGAAACAGTCATTCCTGGAGAGCAAATGTCACCATCACAAACTACAAATATTGACACACTCACCATACACAATTGAAAAAACAGCTAGTTTCTTTCGAACTACAACATACATGGTGAAAAGAAGCCATTCACTTAAATCAGAACATGGAATCCTTCCGAAGATTCCACTAATGAGCAAAGGAAAAGTGATATCTGAAGAACACAAAGATATAGTTAGAAGATTCTATGAGTCAGAAGAGGTTAGTCGTATGTGTCCTGGCCAAAAGGATTGCGTGAAAGTTATCAGTGCTGAAGGTGCAATGAAGGTGCAAAAACGATTGGTCCTCAGGAATTTAAGAGAGATGTTTGAACTATATAAAAATGATGAAAAGAATCCCAAAATAGGATTTTCCACATTTGCAAAATTACGGCCATCATATTGTGTGCTTGCCGGTAGTGGTGGGACTCATTCTGTCTGTGTCTGCACATACCATCAAAATCCAAAATTGCAGCTGGCTGCATTGGGAGAAAGAGGTCTTTCATACAAGGATCTTATGGATTACAGTGTCTGCAGTACAGAAAGAGAGACTTGCATGATGCAACTTTGCAATGATTGCCCAAGAGAAGAGGGTGTCCTGGATTTTCTTGAGTTACTTGACAGTGTGAAATCAGCTCCAAATGAAATATCTTACAAGCAATGGGTGACTGTTGACCGTTGTACAATGGTTGATAAGGTGGAGCCACTTCATGAATACTTATTATCCCTAAGCATGAAAATATCCCGCATGGTTCGTCATCACTTTGTTGCTCAGCAACAATCACAGTACTTCAAGCAGTTGAAAGAAACACTACCACCTCAGAGCGAGGTAGTTATAGTAGGTGATTTCTCTGAGAATTATTCTTTCATTGTCCAGGATGCTGCCCAAGGGTTTCACTGGGACAATTCACAGTGTACAGTTCACCCTTTTGTCATCTATTATAGATCATCTGCAGACCAGGGACTTAGCCATTTTAGTGTCTGTTTCTTATCTGCATCACTAAAACACACTATAATGGTTTACTCATTCATATTGAAGCTTATGACATATGTTAAATTCAGATGCCCACAATTGAAGAAGGTGCACTATTTCTCAGATGGATGTGCTGGCCAATATAAGAACAGATACAACTTCACAAATCTCTGTTACCATGAAGAGGATTTTGGTCTGTCTTGTGAATGGCACTTCTTTGCTACATCCCATGGCAAAAATGCATGTGATGGGATTGGAGGAACAGTGAAAAGAGCTACTGCTCGTGCCAGTTTGCAGAGAACTACAGAGAGGCAAATTCTTACACCAGAACACATGTTTCAGTTTTGTGAAGAAAACTTGAGCAAGAAGATAAATTTTTTCTTTGTAACTACAGCTGATTTGAAAGATGCAGAAGAACGGTTGGAACATCGATTCAAGGATAGTAGGGCTATTCCTGGAACTCAGAAATATCATAGATTTGTTCCCCTAAACAAGGAAGAACTGATGGTGTATCCCATTTCAAGTGGCATTGGAGAAAAGAAAAGAATAAGGAAAAGTCATTTTACTAATGAACCTGCAATGCTTGGTAACCTAAAATGTGTCAAACCAGGAGAGTATGTTGGCTGCATTTATGACATGCAAGTTTGGTATGGAATTGTGGAGGAATATTGTGAAGAGTTTGATGATTTCACTGTGAACTTTCTACATCCCTCTGGGTCATCAGGATCAAGTGCATATTATTATCCATCAAACAAGGATTCATGTGCAGTGCCAGGACATCATATATTAACTGTAATGAGTTGTCCTACCCTAAGAGGAGGCAGCAGAATTCAATACATTTTTCCACAAAAAGAAATTGATGAGAGCATCGAGCATGCAAAAATTGTATTAGGCTAGCACATGAATCCTCTAAGTAGGTCTTCCCCTTTCACTATTATAACTATTATTGCCAGTGTAGATTAGCAGTGAAATACAATTTTACATTTTTTGCCTTTGTTTTTATATCTATAAAAAAATGTAATTTTAATTTCTATAGGTCAAATTATGAGCTTAAGTGTGAAAAAATAGGTAGAATTGACACACAACTTATGAATATGGTGTTCACTTATATGTTAGTTACATGAAAAATACTAACATAAACAAACTTTTTTTTGCTGATTCTAATAGCCAATGCCTATGCCTTCATTTTTTACATTTAAAAAAAAAATTCTCATTTGATACCCCAGAGGTCAAATCGTGACCTCAAATTTTGGTTACAGTGTAACTTTTTTATTTTTCAACTTAGAGTTCTAAAACCTGCATATTTGGATTCCTTGTCATTTTCTGATTCTAAATATATATACTTTTATATAATTGTGACCATTATTACCCAAGTTATGGGTCGCCAAATGTTAGTGACCTCGCAAGTGACCTCAAATTTCCCGAGGTCATATCTCTTGAACCGTTGGTCGGATTGACCTTATAATTTCAGAAATGGATTCAGGGCCCACAAACTCCCTATAAACCAAATTTCAGCAAAATCTGAGAGATGAGGGTGTTAGGCACTGGTTGATCTGACAGAGAATGACCCTATTACAGTAATCAATTTGGTACCACTAACATTGTACATTAATTCCAGAATATTGTACCTACCACTAAACCTTATACATTACTTCCAAATATGTACATGGTAAATACTGGCATTTTCTTTTTTAGCACCACTTTTGTTTCACTTAACCTACACATTGTTCACTGGTATAACCTCCTTGCTTCTGGCACAACCTACAGTTTCCACCCAGAAATCCTCCAACCCTCTTTTGGGTCACAACATTCACTATTTTTTTTCTTTCTTGATTCACTTCACTCTCTCTATTTCCCTTAACACTGGATCAAGAGACCAGGACCCATAAATTTGACTGTAGTGTTCTTCCCACACTATAGCATGGGGGAAATCTGGTCAATAACCCCTTTGTTCAGCCACCACTCCAGCCAGGTGTATTCACTCAAATCATCTGGGCATTCAAGTTTGGAGTTTTTTTTTTTTTTTTTTTTTTTTTTTAACCAGAGTATCAGTAGGAATATTGAAAAAGAAAAGAAGGAAAACCAAATCAAGGCTAGAAGTGCCACCTTATTCCTGTCAAAGGAAACCAAATGAAAGAAAAGAATGGGCCAAATCTTCACACTATCCCCCACCCCCCTTTTTTTTTCCCAAATGACTGGAATGTCAATTAGTAGTAAGTCAGTAGCATGCATCATTCCATATCTTTCCCTCAGAGGTTTATCCATGCTGCTTACTCCCCTAGAACAATTAATTATTGACCCCTTTAGAACAAAAGGTTCACTAACTACCTCTCCCCTGGTTATACACCCAAAATAAAGCAGAAATCAATGAATAATCCATTCTTTCCTCTCACAGGAAAGAAAACCCCAAATCTAGTCATTTTAGGGTGTATTTTATAACAGATTTACCCATAATACTTCACTTTAGTTTACTCTTTTGTCTCTGATTCTGTACTGAAGGGTCTGTGGTTGTACATTTGGTAATTCTGCAGGATTGCCACAGCGAGTGTGTGAATGGCCAGTTGAGCCCTGACTGGGGTAAGTTAAGTTTCTCTGATTGTGAAGTCTTGGTCTCAGTTTGGAAATGATGATGATGGCTAGTCCAGGCACGAACCTTTTGTCTATACTCATTTAGTCTCTCCTAACATGTGGTGAATCCTGAATGCACAGGGCTAAAACTAACATGGCAAGACTGAGATCGAGGAACTTGAGGTGAGCTGGGCATGGAATCGGTGAACCCAAGAAACAAATTCTCCAAAGTACTCAATGTATCATTAGCTAGGTCTAGCGACTGTTGTACAAGTCTCAATGATTGCCAGGCCAATTTTAATCCCTCTAATGGAGCATCATCTTCCAGTGTGTCCATATGCTCATGTGAATCTGTCACATTACCCTGGACCTCAGTTTCCCCAGACTCATTTTCAGAAACAGCACCCCACAACTGATTTTCTTGTAGGGGGGATATGGTTTGGGGACTCATGATGCAAGACTCACTAATGGGAGTACTGGAGAAAATTGATTCTAATGACCCTGCCAAAATCGGAGTTCTCATAATCAAGTGAAGGTATATCATTACCTTCTGACTCCAGTATAGTTCGAAAAACTTGCTCCCCCGCTGGATGAGCCCCAGCCTGAATCTCCTTAACTGGTGTCTGAAAATCTGTCTCCCCTGAATGCTGAGTAACTGGAGGCACATCTCCACAGTTTAGCTCCACTGGTGGACACCCTTCCATTCCAGCAGTGGTCTCAGCACTAAAATTACTGGTCCCATCATACTCCCAACACTCTACCAAAGGGTCTCTCCAGGTAATACTTTGTTGTGCATTCAGGAGTGTATTCAACCAGTGATATTTCTCTGAAGAGTGTTCCTCATCTGTATCTGAAGCACTGGTCCCATCACTGGAGTTCCCCATGAAAACTACCTGGGATTCCACTTCAGCAGTACCAAAGCTCTCAAAGGAATATTCAGGGCCATCATCTAACTCACCCCTATGCCAGGGAAAGGGTATGTGTGCGGCAGTTGATGGTAAGTCCAGGATCCAGGTCTCAGGTGTCTCAGGTACTTTCTGCAATTCCTGTTTTCTCCTATGCTTCTGTAGACATTTTGGGGGTTCATACCAGGCCTTCAAATGGTTATGATGTGCTTTTATAACTTGGGGGGTGCCCTCAAAAGTTGACAGTCATTTCATAGGATACTCCATTACTGTGTACTTGACTAACCTTGTAAGGACCAGTATACTTGGGAGAGAATTTCCGCGAGGTGCTCCAGTCACTGGTAATGATCTTAACTACTTTCTGGCTAACCTGGAAGGGTGCAAACCATGGATGGCCCTCCTTCCATATTTCAGGCAATTGAGGGGGAACAACTACAGTAGCAATATTCTGGTGATGATGTTCCAAGAGACAGTCAGTGGGGGTGGTCTTTATTTCAGCATGGAAGGTATTGTTATAGGTAATCACAGCTGTTACCAGACTCATATCCCATTCTGCTCCTATTTGTCCCAAGCTCCTCAAGAACTCTCCAATTGTTCTATTTACATGTTCAACAGCACCATTGCTAGCAGGCTTAAGTGGACTAGTATAAACATGCATAATCCCATAGTGATCAAGGAACTCTTGGAACTCCTCCGAATGGAATTGAGGCCCATTGTCTGTCAGGAGCCTCCGAAGAATTCTTAACAAGTTGGGGAAAATATCATGCTCCATCAACTGGATAATGGTAGATGACCTTTTTGTTCTTAATGGGCGAGCCACAACCCACTTGCTAAAATGGTCAACCATCACCAGACAACCAAGGTATCCTAGCTGGGTGCGTAGGAAAACCACAATAGGGTAATTCTACGAGAAATAGACAAATGAAGTACACGGTAACCTCTTCAAAATTCATGAAACTTGGTGTGAGGGTTGGATTAGGTCCAAATTACAAATTTCTGATTTTTTTTTGAAAATTGGTCAAGTTGGTCAAATTTTATGGCTTGACCAAATTTTGGTCAAATGAAAAAACCAATAATTTTCAAACATAAATATCTCAGCTCCTAATTGTGGTAGTGTAGTAAGTCTTAAATGATAAAATATGTAAAATTAACTGTAGTATCTAAATATGTATCATTTTTTAAGGTAACAAAAATAAAATTCTGATTTTTTTTTTTTTTTTTTTTTTTGCGTACGATGTGATTTGGCAGCGAAGATATCATTTTTCGAAAAAAAGACCAGGAATAAAAAATGTTTAGTTGATGTATGTACACCATAATAAGTAATAAAAAGTCAGCTTATCAATGATTATTATGAAAAAAAAATGACAAAAAAAAATCCTCCAAATTTTAATAATTTTTTGCCGTGTTTCCATATTTTCTAGTATACGTAAATTTACCTAACCCTTAAAATGCCTCAAAACACAATTTTGTTGCGATCCTATGAAAAAACACTCACGAAGAATTTTCTGTAACATCAAAAAAGTAAACTCTGCCATGGCAGCTGCAAGCTATGGAATTTTGGAAGAAAATCAATTACTATGCAGCATTTGCTATGTCACAATTAAAAAGAAGCCAATTGTATTAGAACATGTTCAACATTCATCCAGAGAGCTGGAACCTGCACCAATACCTGAGCCAGACATACTTAATGAATGTATGGAGCGAAGCAGTAGCGATTCCACGAATCCACCACCATTGGAAGAATTTGTCGTTCAAGACAGATTCCAGTATTCCAGGTTGACCTCTTATTAAGGTGTAGCAATTGCTACACAATACTCAATAGCTGATCCTTTTGAAGAACTCCATAACTTACAGAAACCATAAGTGCTGTATGTTTTTTAATATTATTGAAAATTCTTGTTTTTTTTAAAGGATCACAATAATATAATTTCTTATTTTCTGGCATTTTTTAAAGTTATTTAGGTAGATATTTAGGTACTCCTGTATCTTTCAATATATAGTTATTAAAATTTGAAAATAGAAAAATAAAAAATAAAAAATGAAGAAAGCCAGCATTAATAAAATTAAGTTTTAAGCTATATAATGGCCTATAAGCTAACTTTTTATTGTTGATTGTGGTAGATCTTTGCTCAGGCAACATTTTTTTCCTCAATAAAATTTTTTTAAAAATTGATCCCTTCAATGTCAAATCCTGAAATTTTTTTGTTTCTTCAAAATTTTTTTTTTTTTTTTTTTAAATTATCCAAATGAAAGTGCCATTTTTGGAAACTAGAGCTCATTCCGTTTCCATCCATATAAAGTTTAATAAGCTATGACAATTAGAAGCTGAGATATAGGGATTTAAAAAATTATTAGGTCACGATTTGGCCAAAATTTGACCTGACCCTAAATTTTGACCTATTTGACTGATTTTCAAGAAAATTTGGGAATTTGGTTTTTTCATTAAAAGACACCCTCAAACCAAGTTTCGTGAATATTGAAGATGTATTAGTGTTATATCAGCACTTCTACCTGTCTATTTACCCTGGATTTACCCAAATAAAGTAAAAATATACATTATATATTAAATATAATAGACAATATATTTACAAAAATATACAGAAGACTCAAAATTAAATCAAGCCCATCACAGAATGAGACTAAGTCTTCAAAGTAGAGAAGAATGCATCCAGAGTTATTTGTCTCACTTCTCTCTTATTGTAGATTTCTTTGTAACATTTGATAGATGCATAGAAGTTTCATCTTAAAGTTGCCAGCCACATTCCCACCCAGGAGTAACATGAGCCAATCCCTAGCTGCTTTAAAGCCTGATGCCTTCTCACATGTCATGTAAGTGTGATTGGGCAAACTCTTCCAAAACAAGGCTGTCTCATCCACATTAAAAACTTGTCTTGAAGAACATCCACCTTCCTCAATGATCTTCAATAGTTCTTCAAGGAATTTTTTGGCTGCAGTGGTATCAGCATTTGCTGCTTCTCCAGTAACCTTGAGGTTATGGAAGTTCTGACACTTTTTAAATTGATTGAACCATCCATGGCTGGCTTTGAAGGATTCTCCTGACAAAGATTGTCTTCCATGAGTCTTCCATGATATCATAAGGGCTCTTGGCTTTGGCAGAAACAATGGCCAGGCTCAATGGAACATTCCATTGATACTGGTCTTCCATCCAAAGTGCAAGCCATTTCTCCATCTCCATAGCCTTAGGTCTTGATCACATAGTCTGAGCAGAGTTCAAGTGATTGGCAGATTCTGCAGAAGCATGAATTTTGTCTTCTAATGTTTGAATGGTTCTCAGTCATTGCTGGTAAACCCAGAGCAGCAGCGATGTCCACAGCATATTCTCCTTTATTGAAGCAATCCAGAACATCCAGTTTTGTGCTCAATGGAATTGACATTCTGGTCTTAGGAGTTTCCATGCTTGAGGGTGATGATGGCACTTCTTTTTTCAGCCATAATGCAGGTAAAGATGCTTTACTAACTGCCCTTTACTGGGCAAAAACTGATAAGAATTCTCTCCTGCATGCCATTTAAATAGTGCTTGGTGTGACAGGGAAGTGATGTCAGGTGGAGTACAGCCTCAGTGAGTCCAGAGTTCTCTGGAAAATTCTTGAAACCATGTGGTGGGGAAAAAAAAAAAAAGACTGGAACACAATGTTAAAGCGGATAATGAGGACAACATTGTGAGAAAATATCCACAAATAATTGACAGTTAAATCAACATAATGTTAAGCAAGAGGACATTAAGTGGGGACTCACTGTATTATCAAATTCCTGTAAGCTGCTGCTGATGGGTAGGCCCAATATACTATGGTATGACATGCCATAAACTTCATGTATCAAACCATGTGTGTTTTAGTTCATTAAATAATTTTGTTGACTACATTAATATCTAATTGTTAGAGAAGCTTTTAGGAAGTGTCACATTTTCCATTTGCTTCTTGTCCACTTGGAATGGTAAGACTCATTTAAAAGTCTCATTCACTCATGACTGCTTCTGTTCATGATTTTGGAGAAAAAGAATTTAGTGTGCGACTTCGTGTTACCTATTGTGTAATAATTGTAGAAATTGTTTGTGTTGCAGGTGGTTCCTTTCTGCGCAGACCAGTCAACAAATACATTGTGCCTCCTGAAATTTGTGCCACTCCTCCACCACCACCCTCCTCCCCTAGACCTCCATTCCCCCCTTTCTCTCTGCAGCACATATCATCGCCCATATCCAACTTCACCCCTTCACCAACTCCCCTCAACCATGATTCTTTCATTCCTACTAATAATAATGCTTTGGCTGTATCAGAAGTGCCACCCATGACCCAGTCCTCAGTAGAATTATTGATGAGTACTGCCTACAGCAGCCAACAACAATCCACACATTTGACTGTTATTCCTGCTAGCTTCAATGCAATGGTAATTTGATTATAGTTGGAAATTGTTGTTATTGCAGTACTGATAAGATTTTATGTGGTTCATATGCATTTTCATTATGTAGGAACTATTTCAAAATACATTTATATTGTACCCAATTACTTTTCCATAATTATGACAAAAGAATAAAATGAGAAAAATTATAGCACTTTCTTCAAAGATAAGATACTGTACTGATGGAAAAACTTGATTGTGTGTATAATTAAGAAAATTGAATTACATAGGCTAGCGATGTAAAAGTAGTTACTGTTAGGAATATGAAGCTGTTGACATCATAAGTGTTGTCAAAACCAAATTCTGTTTCGGTGAACTTGTATAAACATTTTTTCTTCATTTAAATATTCATTTACAACTTCAGGCAGCCAGTCCACTTGTCCAAGGGAAGTTGTACCACCCTGTCATTCCACATTGGTTCTACTCAGAAGGAAAACCTACCATTTGGAAGCCTTTTTCATTCACAGATTCATTAAACCTTGAAGAAGCATACCGACAAGGTAATTATTAACTATGGATTTTTTAATGTTTTAATATTCATTTAATTGCATAAGTTTATTCTGGTGGGATGAAAAAATAAAAGGAAGGTCTAAAGCCATGTACAATAGACACTAAAAATTAAAAGCCTGTAAGGGTTTGTAATTTAGGCAGTAAAACCACTCCTGTCAGAGTCAGGGAAGAAAGACAAAATCCACATAGCTTAAGCATATAAATTTTGAAAATTCCAGGACATTATAGATGAAGTCATTGGTACTGTACGTGTCTTATTTTGGGGATGAGGTTTTCAATTTTTTTTACATATTTATCTTTAAGTAAAAAGATTTAAGATTGGGCACTTTTTCAGTAATTTTATTATTTGCTTCACGTGTGTGACTACCATTTATTGCACTCTCTCAAACCATGTTTATAGGTTTTGTTTTCTGCATCAACTATCTTGCCTATATATTCTTTATTACAGCGACAATATTATTATATGGAATAGTAGTAGTCCATATTAGTGTCATTTCTAACCAAATTTAGATCTAATCAGTTCATTAATACTTTTATTAGATTAAGTAAAAAAATTTGTTCCATTTTTGAGAGCTGACCAAAGTTTGATTGTGAATTATCTGGTGGATATTTTACATTGTCATGCAACTTTGATTGACATGTAAATTTTTGGCCAGTTTTCTTATTCTACTATAACATAAATAAGTGGCTATTTTCATTGAATGTGGTTTAGTGGATTGTTATTCTCTCGATATTTTTCTAGAACAATGTCATATACCAAAAATTAATATATATAATGTTACCTTTTCCACTGTACCTGGTATCCATTCTCAACAGCATTCAGTTGTTTATTGGCCCCTCTGTGTCCTTTTCATAATTTGTTCAAATATGAATGCTGGGGAAAATAATTATTTTAAATGTACTTGTCTATTGTTTATGTGAATTATTATAAATAATGCTAAAGGCAATCTTGTTTTCGAATAATAATAAGAATGTTAAATAACCTTAGTTAACCTTGGTTTTGCTTCCACATGAATTGTTCATTCTGATAGTCAACCTTGTCACTCCACCTTAGACCTAAATTTAACATCAAATCTGCACCATGCCCCACCTGCAGCCCAGCATCTTAACCACTCGGCTACCCAGAGTACCCATTTATCTATCAACCAAGTTCTTTATTGTGTGGAAGGATGAACAGCTGGGTTTTGCTGTGCATTACCTGCCATCACTGGGTTTTGATCCTGGGGCTGATGGATTTGTAGTCAGTGATGCTAACCACTACACCACCAAGGTGTGCACCTTCAAATCATTACATTTCATTTGGAAAACATGAAGCCACTGCGCAGGGCCATTTCTAGCCATTAGGGGGCCCTAAGCAGTGTACCCATTTGAGGCCCCACCCATCCATGCGGAAGCAACAGAGCTTGGCCAGCGAGATCACCAGATTTAACTCCTTTAGATTTCTTTGCATGGGGCTTTATCAAGTCGCACGTCTATCAGACGAAGGTTACGAGTCTTGAAAACTTACGTATACGAACTGCTGCTGATAACATAACCCCGCAAATGCTCCAGAATGTGTTTAGAAATGCTGCGGAACGATTTGAGCTGTGCAGGGATACTGATGGGCGTCACGTCGAATCCTACTCTTAATTATTTAATAAATGTTACCACTTTATCATTTTATGATTGAATTCCATATAATTTCCAAGTGCTTCACAAAAATAGATCCTGACTTTATGTACACCCTGTACATTATTTAGAATAAATGAGACAGAACTATGTATAAAAAAATAATGCAATTATCAACTTCCAAACAATTACTAACTCTATGATACAATCGTGTAATAGATAACATTTATACAGAACAGTTTATCTTCAAAATCTTTGCCTCCTAGATTTTTTCTGGGCAAAATCATCAATAGCATCATCATATGAAATCTCCCTGCCAACGTCCTGGTGATGCTTATGATGCCAAGGCCACTGAGGTGATCCTGCCCCATTGATGATCTGAGGTAGTTCTTGATTAGCTTCATCTTAGAGAAGCTCCTCTTGGCTGACGCTACTGTCACAGGTAGAGTGCAGGCAATTCTTAGTGCAACCCAGAGATTGGGGTATAGTTCCTCCAGTTGCTTCTGATGAATGAAGGAGAGAAGCTCCAATGCAGTCATGTTGTGTGAAGGTAAAGTCGGCAAGTTCTTAATTTCAAGGGCCAGTTCTCTTCCATCAATGTCAGAGTCAGTTCCAGAGCTCAGTATCTTAGAGAGCTTGCCACACTTGCAGGACAAGTCTTCATTGTTCATTGTGGTGAAGTTTAGGAGAACCCCAAATATGTCCCTCACATCATCTAATGTTTTGAATCTCTCATTTATTGCCACCACATTAAAAAATTTGACTTCCAGCCTCTTTAAGGCTTCTGTAAATGGTTCGTCAGTAGCTTCTTAAGCAAATTGCTTTTTTGTGGATCTGAGCCTCTTCTCCTTCAGCACAGCCTCCACATTCATTTCCTCACATATGTCCCTAGCTACGACTTGTGCTGCAACAAAACCTGTGTTTCTGTAGCTGGTGAGTGAGTCTGTTGTTTTTGTGAGGAGGTTGACTGCCACATGAAACTGCATTGTAGGAGACAGCAGAAGTTTGCTCACATGGTTAACTGCATGAAGAATGTCATACCATACTACTGTGCAAATCTGAAAGCGATAAGACCCTACCTCTGCAAGTGCTTGTGCTTCAGTCCTGGCTATGGCATCTGTGGCATTGTTTCTGACTTCCAACAGGGCCTCTCTGATGTTGTGGCTCTGGTATCGCACAGCCTCAATGCTCTTAAGCCGGCTCTCCCACCTGGTTTCACTCCAAGACTTGAGTGTTATGTTCACGTGCTTCTTTAGGATTGTCCATCTCTGTGTAGCTGCTGCAAAAAGGTTGTACAATTTTTGTACGTTGCCAAAGAAGCTGATGGCATCTGTGGAAGCTTTATCTGCATCAGCCACTACAAGATTCAGAGTGTGGGCCCCACATGGAACATAGAGTGCACGACAGTTCTTCTCTAATAACCTTGCCTGAACACCTTTGTTCTTGCCCTTCATGTTCACTCCATTGTCATATGACTGTCCTCTGCAGCCATCAAAGTGAATATTCAGTTCATCTAGTCTCTTCAGAATCAGAGCTGATAAACCCAGGCCTGTACTTTCTGAACCCTCAGGAAAGCCCAAGAAGTATTCTTTTATTTCTGGTACTTCACCCATTTTAACAGTTCTGATGATAATCGACATCTGTTCTTGGTGGCTTATATCTGGAGTGCAGTCTAAAATGAGAGAGTAATATTTAGCTTGTTTTATTTCTGCAACAATGGCATCTAAGATCTTCGCACTAATGGACCCAATGAGCTCATTTTGAATGATGTTTCCTAGGTAACTTGAATGACTATATTGGCCACTTTTGACTCTGCTGATGTGTTGTTTCATCACTGGATCAAATTTGGCAAGCAGCTCAACCTCCTTCAAGAAGTTGCCATTGTCTCAATTGTACAATGTAGAGGAAGCTCCCCTGAAAGCAAGGTTTCTCTCTGCCAGTGATTGGATTATACTTACAAGATGTGTGAGAACATCTCGCCAGCATCTTCGCTCTACCTCCATTAATGACATTTCAGTTTGGTCAATGGTCCTCCCAGTTTTTAGCTGCAGTTTCAGATCCTTCCATGTTGCCATGTTATATGCATGTTCTGAACTATTTTCATGGCCTTTCAGAAGTGAACCAACGTTTATCCAGTCTCAAAGTCCATCTGTAATTAGTTTGTACAACTTCCTTGAAAACACCTTGCAGCAGAAGCAATAAAGAGCAGCATTCCTTTTAGAGTACATCAGCCAGCTTCGCTTTATTTTTCCCCCATTAATTAATGTTCTGTACATGTAATGGTGATGAATGCTTCTACCATTCTCTCTTTTAGGGAATGTGAAATCTGGACTGATTTGAAATGGTCCTCGAGACACTAGATCTGTCTTCAAGGCATCTGACAGGACAACTAGCCAGTCATACGGATCAAGCGGTGGAGCAGATGTTGGTTCTTGTTGCTCAGTAGAAATGCCTGTGTGTGGTGTTTGAAGCTGGATAGAAGATGGGCCACTTGTTGGTTCATCAGGCTCCACTTCTACTGGTGTTTGAGGTTGCAGAGAGGATGGTTCTGCTGTTGGCTCATGATGCTCATCAGGCTTTGCTGAGGATGGCTTTTCCAAATATTTCAGTAGTGCTCCTGAGAAGAACATAACATAACATTACATATTCTGTTAATTTTTGCTAAAATACTCTCTTATCTTGTTTGATAATTGATCTGTGTAAACAGAATTTGAGGTGATGTGATCCATTAAATTTCACATTTTGAAATATTATAAATATTAGAGAGACTAACTTACTCTACACAATTCCTGAGCACTTGCCTAGCTTGATGGTCTACCTAACCTAGTTGCCTGAACTGTAATCATAAGAATATACAAGTGGCACATCTCACCTGTGCTACTGGAAAGCTTCTCCTCCTTTATTTTCTTATTTTTCCATTTTTCAGCTCCTGATGGATAATGTCATTTCATTTTCCAAGATGCACGAAGTCACATCTAGTTAACCACAACTAATCTGCTAAATAATGATGATGATGATAATAATAATTGTTATAATTGTAATGTTAATCAAATACATTCAAATAATCAGACTATTTAGGTTTTAACCAACAAAATTCACATTATCTGAAAAAGATGAGAAAAGAATTAATAAACTTCAAAACATAATGAAAATAATCCTCAGTTTTAGTGTTACAAAATCTCTTAATAATTAGTAAATTAGTGAGATAATGTTTTACAATACTAAAAAATTAAGCATTTAGGAAAGTGTAAGCATATAGTAAGAATAAAGTTAAATAACATAGAAATAAGATCTCACAATAGTTATTTACACATAACGACCAAAACATTTCGTTTGTCTGTTTTATCACATTTGTCTCATACAAAAACTTTAATTAATACAATAATAATATTATTAATAATAACTTCAGCTATATTCCTATTCTTGCCCAGTGAGCTGTAACCTAGGAGCCTGTCTAGGGCCCCCCTAGTAGCAGTGGGGCCCTAAGCGGCTGCTTAGTCGGCTTATGCAAGGAAACGGCCCTGCCACTGCAGCCTATCAAGGTTATCCAAGTCATGATCTATATTTTATAATAATAAAAAATCTTGTAAAACATCAATCTCTAATCAACATACAACCATTTACTTCTACCAAAGTAGCCTATGTAACTTATGCTAAGAATATACACAATCTACAAACTATCCCTTTCATTCATGAAAGTGTCAAAATTTTTCTTAAAATTAACTAATGAGCTGTTTACCACATCATATGGCAAGTCATTCCAAAAATCTACTACTATGACTGAAAAATTATTTTGGTATATCCAAGTCCACAAGGCTTTTCTTCTAGTGGTAGCCAAAAAATTAGCAGACTTTTGTTTTTACTCTATTTTTTTAATTTGGTTCAGATATACAATATATTTGACTCTAGTATTTTATTTTTTTACTTATACATTTATACACAAAACATTTAAAAATAAATTTTAATAGATTATAATATTACTAGTACTTCGTGAACCATCCTTTGGCTGATATTAATGACTTTACTCGATTTGGCATGGAATGAATAAGAGATCTGCATGATTTAGATATGTTGTCACTGTGGTTCCACACACGAATTAATGTTTCTACAAGTTGTTGTTTATTTGTTATAGTCTCCTTCATCTCTTGCTTTAGAATTGCCCAAAGATTTTCAATTGGATTCATATCTGGACTGTTTCCTGGCCATGGAAGTGTTTGAATGCCATTGGCTTGTAAAAACTGCATCACTTGCTTACCTTTGTGGCATGGAGCTCCATCATGCATAAAAATAAGGTTTCCGATGCCCTCACTACCTTGCTTAATTGCCCATTCACGCAACTGAGGTAGAAGACAAGATTTTAGTATGGCTTTGTATTGCCCATGGCTTTGTATTGCCCTTGTCTCATGATGCCATCTACAATATGCAGTTGACCAGTGCCATAAATGGACATGATGCTCCATACCATGATCTGCGTTGGGTGTTTGACCTTTTGATGCACACACTCCTCCTTGAAAGCTTCTCCAGGTCATCTGCGAACATACTGAGACTCCTCGTCAGTGCACTGAATGATATTCGTCGCTGAAAATGACCTAGAACAAAACAAAAAAAGACACACTTTATACACATTTGCAATCTATTACTGGATGAATGTTTGCAAATAAAAAAATATCAACTAACCTCTTCCCAATGTTGTTGACTCCATTCTTTGTATGTTTTAGCCCATTGCAACCATTTTTTCGACATTGCTGGTGTCAACTTTTGTTCTTTCCTTAGACGTCGTGCTGGCATTCCTCCTTCATATAATCTACGACGAACAGTTCGAGCACTCACTCCATGATCTGCCATGACCATTTTCAATTTGTGGCTTGTAATTCTCCAGTTTTTCATTGACTCTCATCAAAATGCTGTCATCTCGCACACTTGTGACACGTTTTCTGCCACTATTGCTTTTCTTTTTGGGTGACAGACTTTCACCATTCTTCAATTTTTGTTTTATTCTTGAGACCACAGATTCACTGACATCTAATTTTTTGGCAATTTCTCTGCTGGAGTAGTTTTCCTGACACAAAACTTCAATTTTTGCTTGCTTTTTAGGAGTTACGTCTTTATTCTGACCCATTTTCAATTAATACAGCACCACACCCTCGCTCCAATAAGTCTGTGTAAACACTAAACACTGAACACGTGAGTCTAATAAAGAACAATTTTACAAGCAGAAGTGGCTCCTCCAAGTATTGAAATTTTAATCATGAACAAAAAATAATCTTAAATAGGCAGAAAATTTGATAAACTTATTAAATTTATACTAAAATTATAAAAGAATGTGAAACAACTTGTTGATTCATATTTTGGAGTTTTCCAGGTATATACAAAAAAGACAAAACATTAAAATTTTGATCAAATATTTATTAATATTTGCATATTATATAAATTTCCATGTTTAAAATCAAAATTTCATACGTTTAAATTACTTAAAAACAAGTTGTAACTGATAAAAAACCTTAGAATTGAAATAAATAGAAAATTTTCAAAGTTTGCTAATTTTTTGGCCACCACTGTAACTCCCCTCATACAACGACTCTCAAAACTAAACATACCTAGTTCCTATAATCTTTCCATGTATTCCAATCTTCTTAGGTTAGCAATAAGCTTGGTTGCCCTACATTGCACACCTTCAAGCATATCAATATCATGTCTAAGGTGAGGGGACCAGGCTTGAATGCAGTATTTTAAGTGAGACCAAACATAAGAATTATATAATTTACAGACCACTTCCTTACTCTTGTAACTAACATTCCTCTTGATAATACCTAACATTTTATTTGCTTTATTTCTAGCCTCTAAGCATGGCTTGGAAAATTTTAGATCACTACTAACTATAACACCAAGATCCCTTTCCTGTCTAACATCCTCTAACCAGTTCCCTTGCATCTCATAACTAAAGTTTTCATTATTTCTACCAAAATGCATGACTGCATTTTCTAACATTGAATTCCATCTGCCATTTACTAGCCCAAGCAACTAATCTATCAAGATCCTTTTGCAGTTTATAAGAATTTTCTATATTTGTAACTGGAACTACTACTATTGTATCATCTGCAAATTTAGAAGTTTTACTGCCTACTCGCTTCTCTAAATCATTTACATATAAAATAGAGTAATAGACCTAAAACTGATCCCTGTGGTACCCCACTTTTCACTTTCTGCAAACCAGATTCATGACCATTTAGAATTACTTTCCATTCTCTCTCCAACTATTTTGCTACCCAATTTGTAACTGACCCCAATATCCCATTCGAGGGTCATTCTCTGTCAGATCAACCAAAAAAAAATGAAATTAACACCCTCATCTCTCATATTTTGCTGAAATTTGGTTTATAGGGAGTTTGTGAGCCCTGAATCCATTTCTGAAATTATAAGGTCAATCCGACCAACGGTTCAAGAGATATGACCTCGGGCAATTTGAGGTCACTCGCGAGGTTACTAACATTTGGCGAGCCATAACTTGGGTAATAATTGTCATAATTATATAAAAGTATATATATGTAGAATCAGAAAATGACAAGGAATCCAAATATGCAAGTTTTATAACTCTAGGTTGAAAAATAAAAAAGTTACACTGTAACCAAAATTTGAGGTCACGATTTGACCTCTGGGGTATCAAATGAGAATTTTGTTTTTAAATGTAAAAAATGAAGGCATAGGCATTGGCTATTAGAATCAGCAAAAAAAAGTTTGTTTATGTTAGTATTTTTCATGTAACTAACATATAAGTGAACACCATATTCATAAGTTGTGCGTCAATTCTACCTATTTTTTCACACTTAAGCTCATAATTTGACCTATAGAAATTAAAATTACATTTTTTATAGATATAAAAAACAAAGTCAGAGTTCTTGACTAATAGAAACAATCATAAAAAGTTTGTTTATGTTGGTACTTTTCATGTAACTAACTTATAAGTGAACACCATATTTATAAATTGCTTGTCATTTCAAGGAATTTTTATATCTTAGCTATCAATTTGACCTCAAGCTCCAAGAATTTAATAAAAATTGTATTTCACTGCTAATCTACACTGGCAATAATAGTTATAATAGTGAAAGGGGAAGACTAAGCTCACATGTAGCCTAAACAAACCTGTTGAAACATGTTGCTACTTGTCTAAGTGCAGAGTCAACACAGATAGTTGCAAAATTCCTTGTCTACAGGTTAGTACAGTTCCAGCCAGCACTGTGGGTGGCTGGTGGGTATGGTGTTTTAATGAGCCTCAGAGACTATCAAGGCCTAAAATATTAAGTGTGTATAGCTATATATTTTCTAAAAAATATATATTACCTAATTGTAAATCCTATATCTTTACAGATCAAAATACAATGGTTCGGCACTTGAAATACTGCCAGGACCCTATTCAAAAACACAAGAAACGCATAACAATCAATCTTAGAAAAGTGACTGATGTACTTGTTGAAAAATGTGCTGGAAGAGTGAAAAAAGACTCATTGTTGTGTGTGAACTGCTGGACACTGATAATGAAAAACCCCACTATACTTAGTACCACTGAAAACAATGAGTCTGAGCAGGATTCAAATGAATCATCTACTATCAGTGGCTTGAGTAACATCTCTTCAATTCAAGATCTGGACAATGACAGTGATTGCTTGATAAAGGAAAATCCTTCAACTTCAGTTGAACCAGTTCTAGCATTTCTGGACCAAACACCAGTTAAAAAAAGTAAGTAATAAATTAATATAATAACTTATACTTTACTACAAGGTCTGTTTGATCTACTATATAGCCAATTATATAGCATTTAAGGTACTATAATTAATATTTAATTACTAATATTCAGGTGTGTGAAACCTTTTTTTCTGTTCTTTTCAGAAGGGCTGTCATTAAGCCAGAAAAAGCGCAAGGCTCGTGGTAAGCTATCATCTGCTCAGAAACACCTGAAGGAGAGGCTAGAACTCAGTTATGGTGTTCAAATTACCGAGGAGGTAAGTGATACTTCAAAACCTGAAACTAAATCTGAAAAACATCTAGACAAATTAATGAATGAATTGAAACAGTCATTCCTGGAGAGCAAATGTCACCATCACAAACTACAAATATTGACACTCTCACCATACACAATTGAAAAAACAGCTAGTTTCTTTCAAACTACAACATACATGGTGAAAAGAAGCCGTTCACTTAAATCAGAACATGGAATCCTTCCGAAGATTCCACTAATGAGCAAAGGAAAAGTGATATCTGAAGAACACAAAGATATAGTTAGAAGATTCTATGAGTCAGAAGAGGTTAGTCGTATGTGTCCTGGCCAAAAGGATTGCATGAAAGTTATCAGTGCTGAAGGTGCAATGAAGGTGCAAAAATGATTGGTCCTCGGGAATTTAAGAGAGATGTTTGAACTATATAAAAATGATGAAAAGAATCCCAAAATAGGATTTTCCACATTTGCAAAATTACGGCCATCATATTGTGTGCTTGCCGGTAGTGGTGGGACTCATTCTGTCTGTGTCTGCACATACCATCAAAATCCAAAATTGCAGCTGGCTGCATTGGGAGAAAGAGGTCTTTCATACAAGGATCTTATGGATTACAGTGTCTGCAGTACAGAAAGAGAGACTTGCATGATGCAACTTTGCAATGATTGCCCAAGAGAAGAGGGTGTCCTGGATTTTCTTGAGTTACTTGACAGTGTGAAATCAGCTCCAAATGAAATATCTTACAAGCAATGGGTGACTGTTGACCGTTGTACAATGGTTGATAAGGTGGAGCCACTTCATGAATACTTATCATCCCTAAGCATGAAAATATCCCGCATGGTTCGTCATCACTTTGTTGCTCAGCACAATCACAGTACTTCAAGCAGTTGAAAGAAACACTACCACCTCAGAGCGAGGTAGTTATAGTAGGTGATTTCTCTGAGAATTATTCTTTCATTGTCCAGGATGCTGCCCAAGGGTTTCACTGGGACAATTCACAGTGTACAGTTCACCCTTTTGTCATCTATTATAGATCATCTGCAGACCAGGAACTTAGCCATTTTAGTGTCTGTTTCTTATCTGCATCACTAAAACACAACACTATAATGGTTTACTCATTCATATTGAAGCTTATGACATATGTTAAATTCAGATGCCCACAATTGAAGAAGGTGCACTATTTCTCAGATGGATGTGCTGGCCAATATAAGAACAGATACAACTTCACAAATCTCTGTTACCATGAAGAGGATTTTGGTCTGTCTTGTGAATGGCACTTCTTTGCTACATCCCATGGCAAAAATGCATGTGATGGGATTGGAGGAACAGTGAAAAGAGCTACTGCTCGTGCCAGTTTGCAGAGAACTACAGAGAGGCAAATTCTTACACCAGAACACATGTTTCAGTTTTGTGAAGAAAACTTGAGCAAGAAGATAAATTTTTTCTTTGTAACTACAGCTGATTTGAAAGATGCAGAAGAACGGTTGGAACATCGATTCAAGGATAGTAGGGCTATTCCCGGAACTCAGAAATATCATAGATTTGTTCCCCTAAACAAGGAAGAACTGATGGTGTATCCCATTTCAAGTGGCATTGGAGAAAAGAAAAGAATAAGGAAAAGTCATTTTACTAATGAACCTGCAATGCTTGGTAACCTAAAATGTGTCAAACCAGGAGAGTATGTTGGCTGCATTTATGACATGCAAGTTTGGTATGGAATTGTGGAGGAATATTGTGAAGAGTTTGATGATTTCACTGTGAACTTTCTACATCCCTCTGGGTCATCAGGATCAAGTGCATATTATTATCCATCAAACAAGGATTCATGTGCAGTGCCAGGACATCATATATTAACTGTAATGAGTTGTCCTACCCTAAGAGGAGGCAGCAGAATTCAATACATTTTTCCACAAAAAGAAATTGATGAGAGCATCGAGCATGCAAAAATTGTATTAGGCTAGCACATGAATCCTCTAAGTAGGTCTTCCCCTTTCACTATTATAACTATTATTGCCAGTGTAGATTAGCAGTGAAATACAATTTTACATTTTTTGCCTTTGTTTTTATATCTATAAAAAAATGTAATTTTAATTTCTATAGCTCAAATTATGAGCTTAAGTGTGAAAAAATAGGTAGAATTGACACACAACTTATGAATATGGTGTTCACTTATATGTTAGTTACATGGAAAATACTAACATAAACAAACTTTTTTTTGCTGATTCTAATAGCCAATGCCTATGCCTTCATTTTTTACATTTAAAAACAAAATTCTCATTTGATACCCCAGAGGTCAAATCGTGACCTCAAATTTTGGTTACAGTGTAACTTTTTTATTTTTCAACCTAGAGTTCTAAAACTTGCATATGTGGATTCCTTGTCTTTTTCTGATTCTAAATATATATACTTTTATATAATTGTGACCATTATTACCCAAGTTATGGGTCGCCAAATGTTAGTGACCTCGCAAGTGACCTCAAATTTCCCGAGGTCATATCTCTTGAACCGTTGGTCGGATTGACCTTATAATTTCAGAAATGGATTCAGGGCCCACAAACTCCCTATAAACCAAATTTCAGCAAAATCTGAGAGATGAGGGTGCTAGGCACTGGTTGATCTGACAGACCGTTGGTCGGATTGACCTTATAATTTCAGAAATGGATTCAGGGCCCACAAACTCCCTATAAACCAAATTTCAGCAAAATCTGAGAGATGAGGGTGTTAGGCACTCCCATGTGGAATCTTGTTAAATATTTTTTAAAATCCAAATAAATAACATCTACATCATTTCTATTATCTACCTGATCCAGTTACAAACTCTAAAAAGTCTAAGAGATTAGACAAACAAGTCTTTCCTGATCTAAATCCATATTGTGAACTTGAAATAAGATTAAAATTTTCCAAATCATCTTCAATATTATTCTTTAATTCTTTCTAGTATCTTTCCTACCAATGATGTTAAACTAACAGGCCAATAATTTCCTACCTCCTCCTTACTACCCTTTTTTTGTAAATGGGTACCACATTTTCCTTTTTTCATTCATCTGGTACTTCTGCATAATTAATACAAACAAAATAGTTAGTGCCTCAGATAAGCTATCCTCCCCCTTCTCTGAGAATCCTAGCATATATATAATCCTAGCATATATATAATCCTAGCATATATATAATCCTAGCATATATATAATCCTAGCATATATAATCCTAGCATATATATAATCCTAGCATATATATAATCCTAGCATATATATAATCCTAGCATATATATAATCCTAGCATATATATAATCCTAGCATATATATAATCCTAGCATATATATAATCCTAGCATATATGCACCTTGGTGGTGCAGTGGTTAGCGTCGCTGACTATGAATTCATTGGCCCTGGGTTTGAGACCCAGTGACTGCACCTGGCAAGCAGGAAAACCCAGCTGTTCATCCTTCCACACAATAAAGAAAGTGGTTGATAGATAAATGGGCACCCTGGGTGGCCTAGATGCTGGGCTGCTGGTGGGGCGTGGTTTGGATTCCATGTTAAACTGTAGGTCTAAGGTGGAGTGAAAAGCTTGACCTTCGTCAGAATGAACAATTCGGGCGGAAGCTAACGAAAGGTTATATATTATCAAGTCCAGCAGCTTTATTTGACTTCAGTGTATGAATCACCTGCCAAACATCATCCTTGCTTATATGAATATGATAAAAATTGCCTGAATTTAGAGAATCTGAAGAATTAAAATCAGTTATTTAAATTTTCTTCAGTAAAGACAGAATTAAAATAATCATTAAAATTACCTACAATATCCTATCCTATCCTATTTTGTTAGAAGAATGGCTTCGTGCTATGAGGCAGAGGGTTGTAGTTAATGGTAGTGAATCAGGGTGGTTGGATGTAGGTAGCAGTGTCCCACAGGGTTCAGTGTTAGGCCCATTGCTATTCATAATTTACATTAATGACATAGATGTAGGATTGAATAGTAACGTGTCAAAATTCACGGACGATACTAAAATAGGCGGTAAGGTTGCTAGTGAGGACTATAGAAATAGGCTCCAAGACGATGTAAATAGGATTATGGAGTGGACAGATAAGTGGCAGATGCAATTTAACGTAGACAAAGGTAAAGTTTTGCATATAGGTTTTTGTAACAATTACATGTACACAATGGATGATAGGGAGTTAGCGAGCGTTGATGAGGAAGTAGATTTAGGCCTACGTGTATCTAAGGATTTAAAGGTTAGGAACCAGTGCCTGGAGTCTTGTGCTAAAGCTAATAGGATGTTAGCCTTCATAGCGCATAATTTCGAATTTAAATCGAAGGATATTATATTGCCCCTTTACAAGTCCCTAGTCAGGCCTCATTTAGAATATGCCATTCAATTTTGGTGCCCATACTTGCGTGAGGATATTGATAGGTTAGAAATGGTTCAGTGTCATGCCATGAAACTGTGATTCTGTCATTGCGCAACAAGCCTCATGAAGATAGGATTAAAGAGTTAGATCTGTATTCACTCGAAACTAGGAGATTAAGGGGAGAGCTTATTGAAGTTTTCAAAATTGTTAATACATCGATAATGTAAATTTTGACAAGTTGTTCACTTTCGATAATAGTAATATTCGTAATAACAGATTTAAGTTGCGTGGCAGATGTTTCATTAATAATATCTCTAAAAACTTCTTTACTTTTAAAGTAATTGATAAATGGAATAATCTTCCTGCACCCATCATGAACTCTACCAGCGTTAATGTGTTTAAGGACCATCTTGACAGACATTTTAAAAATATTAACGTTGTTTAAAATTGAAAAAAAAAAAAACAATTAGCAACAGGAGCTCTTGGGGTGGTGGTTGAGGATGAGTCTGTTGATAATTAATGCCAGCGTGTGATGCCAGCAATAAAATTATTAAAAAAAAAAAAAAGACTAACACGAACGTAGATGTAGCTCATAGCGTAAAGTAACCCACTTTTTTTTTTTTTTACGTGTCTGTAACTCTATTTTCTTGCATGTTTGTAGTTTGCATGGTATAACAGTGAGTTAAGACTGTGTTTGCATGGTTTGTAAGCATTCTTATTTTACTTCTTTTCATCTTTCACTCCTTTCCTATTCTCTCTGACTATTTTTCTGACTTGTCGGCAGTGGCTGGTGGATGATGATGATGGCTAGTCTTTTTTTCTCTTTTTCTGAATGAATGTTAACCCACGAGTGATAGGTGTTCCTCCTTACTTAACCCCTTATTCTCTTCTTTTCTCTTAACCCCCTACTCTTTCCTTTCTCTTGGGCTAACCTTAGAGTGGATTTTAGGGTCTTTGTTAGCCTTAGCTTCTGTAGATCTGTAGATCCTGATCTTTTTCAAACATCCAATCATGTTCTATTGGGCCAATTCTATCATACTTTTTATCATCATATTTATAAAAACTAAAGAATTTCTTTGAATCTTTATTGCTAGTTTTAGGGTCATTCCATGTCAAATCAGACACCAAAAATGTCAACCATCTCCGATTTTGTTTATACTTAGTACACTTAAGGACCCTTGTGAGAAATGTAGATATCCAAAATTTCACACATCTTGACCTCAGGGTGCCGAGATATGAGGTCATGAAAATTGACCTTTTGACCAGATTTTTTTTTTAAATTTAATATATCTAAATTGTCATATCTCGGCTTCTACTGGACCGATTTACTTAATGTTTGTGTCATTTTAAAGCTTGAAACGAGTAGAATCGTTTGTCTATCTTGAAATATATCTCATAAATGATTCATAAAAAAGTTATAGAAGTTGGAAATATTTGAACTTTAATAAAAAAAAATATTGATTTTTTTTTTTTTAAATTTTTGATCTTAAGGTACCTCTATCCAAGCACAACATTGTGTAAAAATTTCATTATTCTCTGGCAAATACTTGAGAAAATATAGCACTTTCAGTGTGACAAATTTTTAAAAAAAATATAAAAAAATGACAGAAAATGAAAAATTGTTGCTATTCCTATGAAAAATGGAGTAACTTTTTTTTTTTTTGAAAGTATATACAGCATTATGACAAATAAAATAACTAATTTGGAGCTTTAAATTTGGCACCTATAGGTGTACCTATTTTTGTCTATGTAGGGAAGATTTTTTTCTAAAATTTTCCAAACATACCGGGCTCCAATAAACCTTAGCCCCCCTGCCCATGGCCCATGGCCTAAACCATTAGAGGTACAGTAAAACTAAACATACCTTACAAAAGAGAATTTAATCCTGCATTTAATAAGAAACAATTAAAACTTGGTGTTCCCGCCATTGGCTTCCAAGACAGCCTGAATTTGCTTTGGGTAGCTTGCCAAAAGTGACGTTGTTGCAGGGAGAGTGATGAAATAGATAAAATACCATAACTTAGCTACTTGATGATGGGAAAAGGGAAGGTCCTGGGTGGTGAAATTTTTCTCACCTCCACTGACTGTCACTGAGGGGCAAATGAGACTCCCACACTGCTGGAACCAAGAAATGGACTCGACCCGCTAGCCATCTCCAAAGATTAACACTGTGTCTGAGTTGGGTCCACTTGAGAACCTGGAAAGCCCTGGCTTCAGGAAAGGTGTGTGCAATGTACACCCAGCAATACTTGAGGACCTCAGCTGAATATGGGTGTACATAAGCAAGCAAGCAAGATTTTAGCAGACTGATCGTGAAGTAAACCAAATGTGGCTGGATGAGAAGAGCAGATATTACCATCTGAATTGTTTAATAAAGAGAATCTGGAGGTATTGTTGATTCAAGGACCCTCGGTTGTACATCCTGTTTAGATGGATTACCACCAGTGCTACCACAAGAGGGGATATCAACTGCCTTGTGAAAGGGTTGTTCGAACCCTCTACAATGCTCTTGTCACAAGGAAATCCTTGAAAGTAATGACCCCAGTCTATAAGGACAAAGGCTGAAAAAAAACTGGTTGGTAGAATTCTAAGGGTTTATTAGAAATTTACTTGAATTATTTACAAGAGCTAGGATGGGTTATGAGCTTGAGTCTAAATGAGGCTTAAGATCAAGAAATGGAAATCCAAAAACCCTGAAAGGGTATGCTATACAATGGTGCTTATGATTATAATGACAAAAATACTGTACAACAAAAATGGAATTTCCAGAAGACGATAAAAAAATTAACCTATGCTAGAATGGTACAATTAGACCACAAAATAGACCTCACTGGACCTAATGTCCATAAGCTAGACTTGAGGTCAATCCAATCGCACCTATCTATTATAGTTAAGCCATGGAGAAGCTAAACCTGAAGCTATTGGTCCTAGAAGTTGCCTTAACCTGCACACCTTTATGCACAGGCATTGTCCAGTATCACAAGACACTGTTTTCCTTGAATTTTCTTTTTCTTAGCAAATTGAGTTGGCAGGCTAGAACTTGCACAAGCCAACCATGACTTTGAAAAATGAGCCAGTTTCTAAAAATTGAAGGCGAAATTTACTGATAGCAGAATCGAAAAACAAGATCAAAAAAATTCCTCAAAATGAGTCTAAGCAAAACTACTGAGCTAGCCAGGCATTAAGCAAAACTAACTATGTCAACACAGGGTTTGCACAGTGGCCAATCCTGAAATGAGAAGAAACAAAGATGTTAGTTAAGACAACCCCACTACAATGTGAATAGATCTTGATCATTACGCAAATTTGCTAAAACAGTTTCAATGTGTTGCGTCATTGTATCCTTCAAAAATCAATTTGCTGCAGGTTCTTGAAACAAGAGACATTCAACCTTGTCCTTTATAACTGATCCAATGTGTTCACAGATGTTCAGGTCAGGAGAATTTCCTGGCCATTCTTCATTTCCAAAGAAATTGATCTCATGGTTCCGCAACAACTGTTGAGTGGCTAATGCCTTAAAGCAGGGGGCCTTATCGTGCAGAAGTGTGACCTGATCGACATCCATAACATTGTTTGGGTTTCTTAGAAAAGGAATGACATGCTGGGATAGAATAATATCACGAAAATACTGTCCATCCCAACTGACCATTTGGCTTCAGCACCCACATGAGCTTCTTTTCAGTGAACAAAACAAACACACCAACATAACACAGTCTGGACTTTTTAATAATTCGCGATAATGTTCATTGTCATCGATTTCATCTGGTGTTGTGGCCCACACTCGATCATTTTGGTAGTATGTGGGTTACGTAAACAAAAAATTCATCGGAGACAGCTAAATGCATGAAATCATCCACATCCCAATCTTCAAGATAATGGGCAAACCACATTCTGTCATCGATGTTAAGTTGGTGTTTTTCTTGGCTTTGGAAGTTCATGCCAAGGCTTTAAACCTTGCCTATGATGGTACAGTCGAATGATCTCACCACTAACGATCTTTCCTCTCAAAACTTCGATCTCTCTAGAAAGTTTAGCACAGCTGTTTTTCTGCTTACACGTACTGCTTTCAATGATGTCCTTTGTTTCCTGAGAGAGAGGCAAATTTGGGCACCCAGATTTGGTTGTATCCATTTCACATTCATCCAAAGTTTTATTCCAATTTCTTTTGACGAAGTCCTCACTTCTTCGCAACTTTTTGGCAACCCATGAATGTGTTATAAAGGTGGCTCCAGCATCACGAGCTTCCTGAAATGTTATTGCTCGTATGCGATCTATCACATGTTGCCTCTCTGAATCACCAATTAATTGAGAAGCTATTATATAATCACTTTATCAGCTAGAGTAATTTTAATACCTGCAATAAATAAAGGATTTTATATTTTTATAATCACTAAAAACTATTTTGATATAAGTGAACATGTAAGCTGCAAATGGGGGGGTTAAGATTTTTTGGAACCCCATATATAAAAACTAATTAATTTGTTTTGAGTGTGGTACTTTCTAGTAATTTTAGCATTTATTTTAGAAGAATAACATGTTTGAATTTATTTGAATTGAATTTAATATTTTCATCAGCCCAGTTGAAAAGAGACATCTTGCCTTCTTGTAAAATTTTGTGATCCCCTTTAGTTGTCCTTAATCTGTAAAAATAATTGAAGTTTGTTACATAAAGAAAAATTATTGACTAAATCTGAAATTAAATAGAGAAATTATGAAAGCGAATTGTTAGTGATTACATTAAATTATTGGTATATAGCATGGGTTAGATGGTTGTTAATTTGAAAATTCTAAATTTAAATAGGTATTTTAGGTTATCTTTCTTTGAAGTAATTCTTTGAGATTTAGATACTTTTGGTATGTCTTCTTTTACTAAATTGTACACACACCTGTTTCTTGTCATTACATTGGCTTTTCTGATGATGCTTGAAAATCTTATTGTCAAAATATCTGGATGTTGGGGATAGAAAAATGAAGGATTGGGACCATGAGGGTGTGAGAATGACACCTTCACCTCTGGATTCTGTTGATTTTCCCCTCATATCACCCTCCACACACACACACACACACACACACACACACACACACACACACACACACACACACACACACACCATCTCATCCTCGGCCTTCCCCTTCCCCTTCCCCTTCCCCTTCTCCTTCTTCCAGATGGTTCCATCTCTATAACTCATTGCCCAACATATTCCTCCTCTCCACATGACATGGTCAAACCATCTAAGCCTTCTCTCTTGAGCTTTATTTGACGCCTCTCTTACTTTTGTTGTTTCATGACTAAATTGATTTCTAATTTTCTCTTCTTGTAACCCCACACATCCATCTCAACATCCTCATTTCTGCTACATCTTGACAGACATTTTAAAAATATTAATGTTTAAAATAAAAAAAAAGTTAGCAACAGGAGCTCTGGGGGGGGGGGGTTGAGGATGAGTCTGTTGATGATAAATGCCAGCTTGTGACATGCCAGCGTGTGATGCCAGCAATAAAATTATTAAAAAAAAAAAAAAATTAGACTAACACGAACGTAGATGTAGCTCGTAGTGTAAACTAACCCACTTTTTGTTTAACTTTACCTCCTCTTTTTTTTTTTTTTCTTATCCTCTCCTTACTTTGCATGTGTAACTCTTTTCTTGCATGTTTATAGTTTGCATGGTATGACAGTGAGTTAAGACTGTGTTTGCATGGTTTGTAAGCATTCTTATTTTACTTCTTTTCATCTTTCACCCCTCTCCTATTTTCTCCGACTATTTTTCTGACTTGTCAGCAGTGGCTGGTAGATGATGATGGTGAGTCTTTTTTCTCTCTTTCTGAATGAATGTTAACCCACGAGTGATAGGTGTTCCTCCTTACTTAACCCCTTATTCTCTTCTCTTAACCCCCTACTCTTTCCTTTCTCTCGGGCTAACCTTAGAGTGGATCTTAGGGTCTTTGTTAGCCTTAGCTTCTGTAGATCCTTTTCCCCAGATTCTTCCTCATAGGCCATGTTTCTGCACCATACAACATTGCAGGCTTCTCTACAGCCTTGAATACCTTCCCTTTCAATTTCATTAATATTCTTTTATCACACAGTACCCCAGACACCTTCCTCCAATTATTCCATCCTGATTGTACTCTATTATTCACTTCCCTTACCAGCTCTCCACCATCCTCTACCCACGATCCCAAATATTTAAAGTTTTCCACCTTCTTCTTCACCTCATCTCGGAGTCGCACCTCATCTCTCTGCCCCTGTCCCGCATTGTACTTCATGTACTCTGTCTCTGCCCTACTAATCTTCAAACCTCAGTTTTCCACTGCTGCCCTCCTTTCCAGCTTCCTCTCCACCTCCTCTTTGCTCTCTGCACATAAAACATCAGCAGCCTGCTCCCTCACCTCCACTGTCATTACATCCATAACAATGTTGATGATGTATGGGCTCAGGGCCAATCCCTGATGGACACCAACTTTCACTTCGAAACCTTCCGTCAATCCTGTGCTACATTGTATTTGAGTACATGACCCCTCGTACATATCCTGCACCAACCTCACATACTTCTCTGGCACTAATTTTTCCCTTAAACACCTTCCACACCTCTTGCCTCAGCACACTGTCATATTAGGGTGTGTCAAATTTTTCAACTTTCAAATTCCAAATATGAGGGGTGCTAAAAAGTTGCAGCATGACTTAGGAATTCTAAAGATATATTTGTTAATTTAATATAATTTAGTTTTGCTTGGTAAGAAGCTACATAAAAATAGTGACTTTTTTGACTTTTTTGTGGAATTATATAATAATTATTATATTAATAATTATATAAATAATTATATATGCTGTATATATAATGCACTGCTGTTTTTGCTTATTTCACAGGTTGAAACATATTCATCAGTGTGCTGAAGATTACTTGTCCATCAGTGCTACCATCCTAACCAGTGGGAATTGACCTACAATGGCTTCTAAAAGGAGGACAAGACTGGGGACATTCACACATATGAGCAACCTAATTGGAACTGGTAGAGAGTTGTTGCCCTCTGAACTCCCAACTCTGCGAGACATTCTGAAATATGGGCTACTGCTAAGAGAACAAAGTGGTGAGGATGAGAAACTACCCAGCAGCCAGTCTTGCAAAGGACATTTACCCTAAAGTGCTTGAAAAGTGGGAATGAGCAAAACAGTTCTTTTGTAGCCCCCGTTGTAAATTCACGAGTCACAATCTTAAACAAGATCCAAGTGAGCTGGGAGCAGGCCAAAAACATCTCTTGGGAGAGGAAAGCTACATGTCAAAGAGGCTTTCATTGCAAAACTTGACAAGCTTTTTGACATCCTCAGTTGCAAGTGTAAAATTGTTCTCTGCTCTGAATTTGGCTGCCTTGCAGATGCTGGTTGCAAAAACGAAACTCACATTAACTGTACATGCCCTAGGGAGATGAAGATCCCTGTGAAGGAACTTGCTTTCATTAAAGGTCAGAGAGACAAGTCTGGTTCTATTGGACCACATCAGATTGGCTTGCCAGATCAACCTGAGCACAACAGACAAGTCAAAAAGCAGAAGTGGCAAGAAGACGAAAGAAGAAGGCTTGCTGAATATAAGCAGACAAGTGAGCAGGATGTTTCAATGCCATCAAATGAAATAATTTTCTCTGATGATGAAAATGAAGAACAAATAGCTGATGCTCAAGATGGAAAGGATGGAAGTTATGAAGTGACATTAGAAATACCAAGCACGTCTTCAACTTCCAATAAAAAGCCAGAGTACAACACATTAGAAATACCTAATGTTGCTATGCATAGCATCAGATATGGTGTTGGCCTGCGTGCCACAGCTGCCATCACCACTGCTGCCTTTATGGATGCTGGCTTGATCACTGAAGAAGACAAGAGACTTGTAGTTGATCACAATAAAGTCAAGAGGGCCCAAGAAAAAGTTATGAGATCCCTGGATTAGGAATTTGGTGATCTTTGTAAGAAGGGTGAAATTGACTGCATCTTCTTTGACGGCCATCAAGATACAACTAAAGTTATGCTGAAAGCAGACAATTCAGATCATCAGTTCCCCAGCATCATCAAAGAAGAGCATTATTCTGTGTGCAGTGAGCCAGGTGGAAGATATATCTACCACTTCACTCCTGAGAAAGGCTCAATGAGAAAAAACATGCTGAAGTTATTGCTGATAATCTTGTAGATTTCATGAAGAAGAAGGGCATTGATAAAAGCCTGCAGGCCATTGGAGGTGATTCTACAAATGTTAACACTGGCTGGGAGGGTGGTTCCATGCATTGGGTAGAGGTCAAGCTTTGCCGTAAGCTGATCTGGTTGGTTTGTGCCCTCCACACTAACGAGTTACCCCTGCGACACTTGATCACAGCACTGGATGGGAAGACCTTGTCTAACAACAAGTGGACAGGTAACATTGGCAAGATGCTAGACACTGCAACCAAACTTGAAATTGATCCTTCATTCACCAAACTCTGAATTGGAGAGCCTCTTACTTCACTGAGTGACAATGTCGTAAAGGATCTCTCTACTGATCAAGCGTACAGGTATAGGATCACACAGGCCATAAGGACAGGAGAACTTCCCACAGATCTGGCCCTTCTTGAAATTGGTCCAGTGAGCCATTCAAGGTGGTTGACAACAGCAAACAGGCTTTGTCGCATATGGGTTTCAAAACATGGCCTTAAAGGCAAAACCCTCAACAACTTAAGACTGATAGTGGAATACATTGTTGGTGTGTACTACCCCTGTTGGTTCAACATCAAAGTAAAACACACTTGGGTGGAAGGCCCATGCCACATCTTGTTTCAGCTGCGGCTAGTTAGGTTGCAAAAGAAGGCTGTAGTGGATGCTGTTTTGCCAACCATCAAGCGCTCAGCATGGTATGCATTCAGCAAAATGATAATCTAGACACACTTGTGCTCAGATGACAGTGAGGAGAGGAGAGCTGGTGTCCAAAAGATTGTTGACATGAGGGGTGGAGATGATGACACACTTGGAGATCTTTCTGTACGTCCCAAGAAGACACCTTCCATCAACCCCAGTGCTTCTTCCATGTTGGAGCTGACATACTGGTCTGACGGGGTATTTGAACCTCCTTTGACATGTAAACTGACTACAGCGGATGTAAAGAAGTTCTTTGACAAGCCTATGCAAGTTCCACAGTGGCCCTGTCATGCTCAGTCAATAGAGAGGTGTGTGAAACAAGTCACAGAGGCAGCAGGCAGGGTGTATACACATGAGAAACGTGAGGGCTATATCAGAGGCCAAGAAGCAAGTTGGTGGCTGATGTCCAAGAACGAATCAAAGCAAGACTTGATGAAACTTGTTTAAATATTTTTTTTTACTGATGTCATTACTTTCTAATGTTTTATGATTACTAGGATATGTTTTATGCAGAGAAACTAAAATTCTTATAGCATTACCTGACATTTTGAGAAGCTAAAATTAATAAATGTTTTCCGAGAGCAATTTATGTGCTTTTTAATCAAACGTAGATTTACCAAGCTAAGTGTTGAGCAATCACAAAAATAATAGCAGATTTGAATTCTTCACATCCAAAAACATATTTTTAAAACCCCTCAGTGAAGGAATTGGCAAAAATTAATTTTCACCTCCCAAATTGACACACCCTACATCATTGTCTTCTGGGTTATTCCATGTCAAATCAGACACCAAAAATGTCAACCATCTCCAATTTTGTTTATACTTAACACACTTAAGGCCCCTTATGAGAAATGTAGATACCCAAAATTTCACACCTCTGTGACCTCAGGGTGCCGAGATATGAGGTCATGAAAGTTGACCTTTTGACCAGATTTTTTTTTTTAAATTTAATATATCTAAATTGTCATATCTCGGCTTCTACTGGACCAATTTACTTCATTTTTGTGTCATTTTAAAGCTTGAAACGAGTAGAATCTTCTGTTTATCTTGAAATATATATCATAAATGATTCATAAAAAAGTTATAGAAGTTGGACATATTTGAACTTAAAAAAAAAAAAAGTATCGTCTGATTTTTTTAATTTTTTGTCCCAAGGTACCTCTATCCAAGCACAACAGTGTGTAAAAATTTCATTATTCTCTGGCAAATACTTGAGAAAATATAGCACTTTCAGTGTGATGAGTTTTTAAAAAAAATCTAAAAAAATGACAGAAAATGAAAAATCATTGCTATTCCTATGAAAAATGATGTGGAGTAACTTTTTCTTTGAAAGTATACACTGCGTTCCAAATTATTAAGCAGATTACATTTTCTCCAATGTTTTCAAAAGTTTTTCCCCAATTTCAATGAAATTTGTAGCAAATAATCACTACATATAGCAGCATTGATGGTATTCATTTCGATAAAATATTTTGATAATTAAAATAATTCTCTCATTTTATTGAAAAATATGTAAAATACTGTGTTCCGAATTATTAAGCAAGTATTCTATTTATGGATCTAAATGGTGAAAATGGGTAAGAAGAAGGATTTAACACTAACTGAGAAAAGAAAAATAGTCAAGTTACTCGCTGAAAATATAAAATCTATTGAAATTGCGAAGCAGTTTGGCAGAGCTTATCAAACTGTAAACAAGTTTGTAGCGGAGAGTACCAACTGAGGCAGCGAAGTGATAAAGGAGCTATAAGAAAAGTGACAAGGCAGCAGATATCTGTAATCAAGCGCAAATTGCAAAGCATCCATTGTCCTCAAGTAAAGAGGTTTTTGAGCAGGCTGGCATACATAATGTACCAAGAACATCTCGATGTGGAATCCTCCAAACAATTGGCAAGACGTGTAAACCTACGATTCAGTCACCATTAACACCCAGGTACAAGAAGCAGTGTGTTGAATGGGCGCGTCAGTACGCGAAAACAGATTTTAATACTGTATTGTTAACCGATGAATGAAGAGCAACCCTTGAGGGATCTGATGGTTGGTCAAGAAGATGAATTGCTAAGGGTCAATCTCTACCATGGAATGAGGTTTTCTTTTAGAAAGTGTGTGTAAGACTGGGCATTCATTTTTACACCATCAGGCACTCTGTATGGGACAGCTACTTCATTGCCTATCAATCCTGCCCAAAACATGACACAACCTCCACCTTGGCATCTTAATCTCGATGGTAGAAATTGGCTCTCAGCAATCCATCTTCTTGACCAAACATCAAGTCCCTCAAGGGTTGCTTTTCATTCATCGGTGAACCATACAGTATTAAAATATGTTTTCACGTACTGACGCGCCCATTCAACACCCTGCTTCTTGTACCTGGGTGTTAATGGTGACTGAATCGTAGGTTTACACGTCTTGCCAATTGTTTGGAGGATTTCACATCGAGATGTTCTTGGTACATTATGTATGCCAGCCTGCTCAAAAACCTCTCTACTTGAGGACAATGGATGCTTTGCAATTTGCACTTGATTACAGATATCTGCCGCCTTGTCACTTTTCTTATAGCTCCTTTATCACTTTGCTGCCTCAGTTTGGCCCTCCGCTACAAACTTGTTTACAGTTTGATAAGCTCTGCCAAACTGCTTCGCAATTTCAATAGATTTTATATTTTCAGCGAGTAACTTGACTATTTTTCTTTTCTCAGTTAGTGTTAAATCCTTCTTCTTACCCATTTTCACCATTTAGATCCGTAAATAGAATACTTGCTTAATAATTCGGAACACAATATTTTACATATTTTTCAATGAAGTGAGATAATTATTTTAATTATCAAAATATTTTATCGAAATGAATACCATCAATGCTGCTATATATAATGATTATTTGCTACAAATTTCATTGAAATTGGGGAGAAACTTTTGAAAACATTGGAGAAAATGTAATCTGCTTAATAATTTGGAACGCAGTGTATACAGCATTATGACAAATAAAATAACTAATTTGGAGCTTTAAATTTGGCACCTATAGGTGTACCTATTTTTGTCTATGTAGGGGAGATTTTTTCTAAAATTTTCCAAAGATATATAAAAACTAATTAATTTGTTTTGAGTGTGGTACTTTCTAGTAATTTTAGCATTTATTTTAGAAGAATAACATGTTTGAATTTATTTGAATTGAATTTAATATTATTTTCATCAGCCCAGTTGAAAAGAGACATCTTGCCTTCTTGTAAAATTTTGTGATCCCCTTTAGTTGTCCTTAATCTGTAAAAATAATTAAAGTTTGTTACGTAAAGAAAAATTATTGACTAAATCTGAAATTAAATAGAGAAATTATGAAAGTGAATTGCTAGTGATTACATTAAATTATTGGTATATAGCATGGGTTAGATGGTTGTTAATTTGAAAATTCTAAATTTAAATAGGTATTTTAGGTTATCTTTCTTTGAAGTAATTCTTTGAGATTTAGATACTTTTGGTATTGCTACGGTGGCGGCGTAGGCCGTAGTCCCCAAGTATCTGTGTTTCCAACCACCCAGCACCTTTTCACGTTTCTGGGTTCGGAACAGTCAAGAGACTGGGCAAAGATGTAATCTCCTCTGGTATCTAGGAAGGCCTCTCTGGTCAGTGGTTTATTTCCAGATTATTCAGGTCCGACTCGCACATTAACTGTAAAGGACTTCCCCTAGTGCAGGTGTCTCAATCTGACTCTCCACTGAGTAAGAGACCCAACCGCTCCGGGTCCAAGAAAGGGCTAGAATTCAAAGGTAGACCTAATAGAAGTAAACTACTTGTGTTTTTCTCTTTATTATATCTGAAATAAACAACTATTCAGTGTGACAGTATAAACATAACAAAAGGACTGGCAATGCATCGCACTTGACAAAACACCTGGAGCCCCAATAACCCTTAGTGAGATTTGGCAGAAAGGATAGAAAACAAGTGGGAGACAAGTACCGGAAATGACTTGCACAGAATGTTAACCCTTGTCCCAGCTTGACTACCCTCCAAACTTGACCCCCCCCTTTTATGACCTGAGTTCCAATTCCTTTATTGGCTGGCTAGTTAGTAGGGTTAGGGTCACAGGCCTGATTTCAGGGCAGATCCAGTGGCCAACAGTGGTTGACACGAACTGCGTAGCTCCCACTGGATGGGACCCACAATCCAAGCCTGATGAATCTGGACCACGCGAGTTGAATCCCAACTGGTTGCCTAGACAACACAAGATTATTAGTTACATGTATCTAGCACCATTAATCACAATAATAACAACATAACAGGCAATTAACCACAAACATTAACTGGAATCATGACTTCATAATTGATCACTGGAAAACATAATTTACTCATGAAATCAAAGCACATAAATAATAAATAACCAACATAAAAAATAATAACTACAAACATTGACAATTATGGCAAACATATCTCACATGAGTTAATCAACCTATAATCATTGCCAAACAAGCATGGGCAAAAACCTAACTCTGGAATAATATGACTGGTGACCTATAATAATGATAATTGGTTCTCTAGCTAGTTACATGACAGGGTGGCAAACCTATCTATACTCAGTCAGTTTCAACAACCTATATGTATGTCTACCCTTAATAATAATAATTAACCATGATAATGATGGTGAAATACAAATGAACTCTAGCCAAGGATTACAGAAACTCCTACCTTTAAAGGCTTTCCACACTTCCTTGGCTTCTGACAGGATGTCCGTATTAATGGTCTATTCAGGTTTCATAACCTTAATCCTAATTACCATTAATGGTTTCCTAACTAAACTCCTGTGGGGAAAGAAAAACTTGTGAGGGGACCCAGATAGGACTTGAAAATTAGGGTGAAGTTTTTTTGTGAAAAACTCCACAACCCCCAAAAAGGGGAATTTGAAAATCAAGGGGGGGTTGTGAGAAACTTCACAACCCCCACAGTATGTCTTCTTTTACTAAATTGTACACACACCCGTTTCTCATCATTACATCGACTTTTCTGATGATGCTTGAAAATCTTATTGTCAAAATATCTGGATGTTGGGATAGAAAAACGAAGGATTGGGACCATGAGGGTGTGAGAATGACACCTTCACCTCTCTGGATTCTGTTGATTTTTCCAAAACATATGATAACCACCAGTGGTCATCATAATCTATAGCAACAAAACCATTTATATCATTTTCTTCTATCATTTCCTCTTCCTCGGTTACTTTTACGATTGTTGACTCATTAGTTGCTGAATATCTTTTAACAGTAATTGATGAAAGTGAAACAGGTTTCACATGGTGCAATTTTAGAGTTCCGGAAATGGTTTTGGTTTTTGAATTTTGGTCTTTTAAAAATTCTTCTCTTTGATGGTCTTTAATTATTAAAAATTTAAAATTTGTTTTTAATGTTAGTTAGCAAATTGAAACAAATTTTGGGGTGTTATTATTTGGTTATCATATGGTCTTTGGAGGCTTGCTTTTGCAGCTAATCTTTTAATAGTGCCCCACAATCCATCATGGTCCTTTTCCATGACTTGTAGTGAAAAAATTCCAATCCACCTCCAAATTAAAATCCTTTTTATGGTAACAGAGGTTAAGGAAATTTTTACAATTTTTGTATTGGGCAGCAGATCCATCCAAAAAATATAAAAAAATTTTTATGAATAGAATTTTTTCTTCTATAAATTTACACAGGTGGCATTGAAAAAGATGAACCACGACAATATTGTGGTCATTACATTCTGAAATAATTACAAAATTTAAGTTTTTTAGATTTCCTTGGGCCTTGAAATATAGAATGAATGGATGAATAGTAGTCATTTGGTTGTTCCAATGGAACGACTGAACATCACTCCAGATTCCTGGGATCTTGGGAGCATTGCTCCAGTAAATTTGACCATGAGAAAAAGTAAATTTGGGTTTGGGTTTTGTTCATCCGCTAGACGTTATGCAATTTCTTTGCGTATACGTTCTTGCACAAACCAATTTTTTTAAATTACAAATTTAGTTATTTTAAGTTTAGTTGGTAATTCCATATTTAACAATTATTTTTATTTTTTGTTAAGCTTCAATGTTTTGATAATTAAAATTTTATTAAAACGTATATTTTTTTAATATAAAATTATCAGTATGGACTATGTTCCATTGATCTCGGCCAGGTTTGATAAATTGGCCAGATAATTACTTGTGTGGTTTTAAGTAATCCACCATGACTCTAGAATTGAAAAGTTTAGTTAAGTTTAAACTTACTTTTACTTACTTTAACTTACCTACTTTTACTTACTCTTCCTTACTTTTACTAAGTTTAAAGCACTTACTTTTACTTACTTTCATTGTACTATATTTACTTACTTTTACTCACTTTTACCATACTATATTTACTAACTTTTACTTATTTTGTATTTTTTCAGGTAGTCAATAATCAATAATGGATCCTAATATTGATGAAGTTAGAGAGAAAAGTGAGGGTGTTAAAAGGGGTTACTTTTGTGGTCAATGCAAGAACAAATATTCAAAGAAGCAAAACTGGGAGGAACATTTTAATTCCAAAAAAAATATTTGTTACAATACAAGAGGTCCCAGAGTTTGGGCCCACAGCTTAGATATTGCAGTAAAGAAATACCAGGATGAAGTGCAGCAAAGAGATACGGCAAAGCAGTCATTTAGTTTGTTCACAAAATGTGCTAGTGCTAGACCTCAGAAAAATGAACCAACTTCATCAACTGCTAATCTAGAAAATGAAACTTTTTCACTAGATGTTTCACAGACTGAAGAAAGTGCTTCTCCTCCACCTAAGAAACAAAAGGTAAGTGAGGAATCTGCGCATCAGACTAACAAAACTGCTTTAGAGGAATTTGAAAATTCCCAAATCCAGAAGACATTGAATGCAATTTTGCGCCTAACAAAAGAAACTCACCAAGCTGTTGTGGTTAATAAAGAGAAGAGTCAAAATATGCCTTCAAGTTCAAGTGTTGCATCCAAATCTAATAAAGCAAAAAGCAACAAATTTGACATTTCCATAGCCCATTTAAGCAAGTGTAAATCAATACAAGAAATCCTGAACAATGATTTGATCAAATCTACATTCAAATTGGTGGAAAAGAAGGATCTAGGGCAGTGGTTCTCAACGGGGGCGGTACCGCCCCCAGGGGGCGTTCACTGGGTGTCGGTGGGCGTTAGAAGCTGGTTAGTTGAAAAGGGGGCGTTAGTCAGCTAATGGGGGGGCGTTCATGTGTTTCAATGAATTTCATCTACACAGTTCTGGAATCTACATTAAATTTGAATGTTTGAATGAAATTGGCTGAAACAAGGTTACTAGAACCTTTTAATTTAGCAAAATTGCAAAAGCACTTACGAAAAATATGGAATCCACTCAGTTGATGTAATTTCTCAAGCGCCATCTACTGGGAGAATTGTCACTATGTCAAGTTCAACATTCTCTCAATAGATGGCTCTTGAGTAATTATGTCATTTATTGTGAATTATTGGAAGTGAGTAGACGCCATTTTTTCAGTAAGTGTTTTTGTAATTTTACTAAAGCCGTCTTCTATTAGTCAACTGACATTTGAATAGTTGTCTAGTATAGTTGTCTAGTATATAGTCTAGTATAGTTGTTAGTAACATCCTTGCTAGGAAAAACATTTAAATACATTAATACAGCAAACATGATTCCATTTTGTTAAAGATATAGCAAAATATTCAGCTCGCAGAAGTATAATTTAGGCTAGTTCACCATAAAACTTATTTTATGCATACAAATAAAAACATTTCTTACGCTAACGGCTAACTTAACTAAAAATAAAATTTCTGAATGTTTTTACAGTTTTCGCGATGTCACAAGGCAAGAAAAAGTGTCGTCAGTATAATGTTGAATATCTTAGCTATGGCTTCGTACCTTCTCCTACGAATCAACGGCTTCCTATATGTTTACTGTGTGAGCAAATCTTCTCTAATGAGGCCATGAAACCCTCACGCCTGAAGGAGCACATAATTAAAATCCATCCTGATAAAACTGACAAAGACCTTGCATTCTTTAAAAACCTCAAAGAAAGACATGCCAGAAGCACAATCAGTAGCATATTCAAAAAGAACGTAAACCAAACTGAGAAGAGCTTAGTTGCCTCATATAATATCTCTCCTTATTGCCAAATGTGGAATGCCATTCACAGTTGGAGAAAAGCTGATTCTTCCTGCTATTAAAGAAGCTATTTGCACTGTTATGGAATGTGACCCTTCGCACATTCTAAAATCCATCCCCCTCAGCAATGACACTGTGTCAAGGAGAATCAATGAAATGGCATTGGATAGTGAGGAGCAGTTGTGTGCCATTCTGTGAGAAAATCCGTTCACTCTTCAGGCTGACGAGACAACTGTCTCAGATAATAACGTTTTGCTGATGACCTATGTTCGTTATCTGTCATCTGGTGAAATTTCCGAAGAGTTTTTGTTCTCCAAGTATTTGGAAACTGACACTAAAGGGCAGACCATATTTAATGCAGTTGAAGAATACTTGAGTTGCAATTCTATTCCAGCTGCCAACATCATTGCATGTGCCACCGATGGGGCTCCATCCATGGTTGGACGGTACCGTGGTTTCACTACTTTATTGAAAAAGTGGGCTCCACACATTTTGACAGTCCATTGCGTGCTGCACCGTCATAATCTAGTGGCAAAAAAAATCAGCCTTCCTCTCCACGAGTCACTGAGTGTGGCAGTTAAGGCCATCAACAAGATAAAGGCCAATGCACTGAATGACCGAGTGTTCAGACAACTCTGTGGGGACAATGATGAAATTTTTGAGCGTCTGCTACTTCACACCGAGGTACGCTGGCTCTCGAAAGGCAATTGTCTTTCCCGTTTGTGTGAGTTGTTCAGCACAGTTTTAGAGTTTTTTGAGGATACTGATGCAACTCTCAAGGAACAAGTGTTGTTAAGTCAATGCGATATTTTCTACCTGGCAGACATCTTTGAAAAATGAATGAGATCAGCATTAAATTACAAGGAAATGAAGTGACGCTGATTCACTGCAAATCTGTAATTTGCAGCTTCATCGCCAAGCTGAACATATACCAGGAAGGCATTGGACGGCGTCAGCTGGCTCATTTTCCCAAATTGATGAAGGTAATTGATTTTACTAAATACTTACTTTTTAATAAATTTCAGAAATTTTTATTTAAAAACTATTGTTTTTTAATGTGCTTTTATTGAATTTATTCACAGGTGTCCGAGAAACTGACTGATGAACATCTACTCCGTTACATCGACCACTTAAAGATGATGAAGGCTGACATGGAAATCCGATTCAGCGATCTTCAAAAGTTTGACGTCCCTGACTGGGTGGTACAGCCCTTCAAATCAGATGTTACGAAATTTGAAGTTGAGATCCAGGAGGAGCTTGTTGATGTACAAAATGACGATGAGGCCCAGGTAACCTTCCGCACCTCTGGCTGGCGTGGTATGTGGGCAACACATTGGCAACGTTATCCAGTTCTTTGGAAAAGAACTCGTCTTCTTCTCTTGGCATTCCCTACCTCATATTTAGTGGAACAGGGTTTCAGCCATGTCCTTTACATGCAGTCCAAATATCGTAACAGGCTTAATATAACAGCCTCAGGTGCACTGAGGTTGAACCTGACTTCTATCCAACCTTCAGTGAAGATATTGGCTGGAAAACACCAAGCGCAAGGCTCTCACTAGTATTTTTGTATTATTTTTGTGTGGCACATTGTTTTTATTTTACGTTACTGCATTTTTGTTTGTTTGAATAAAATTCTTTCATGTTATGTTAAGCTGTTGTTTCATTTCCAGGGAAGATTTGCATGACCGTATTCAACATTCCAAGACTTAAGAATTGAATTTTCCTGGTGGGGGGGCGTTGAGAGGTCTAATAATTGGTAAAGGGGCATTGGTATAGAAAAGGTTGAGAACTACTGATCTAGGGCATGCTGATGATTCATTTTCAGTACCAAGTGATATAATGGAAAACACTGCAAATAGTGACACTAATATGCCTGATGTTAGATATAGCTGTTGAGGATGATGATGATGATAATCAAGAAGATATTGATGATGCTTCTGATGATAAAATGTTTACATTATATTGCATAGCTTGCACAGACCCCAAAGCATGTGCTTCAGACAAACATTCTAACATAAAAGGTTACTTAATGTTAAAGATTTAACCTATGTATGCAAACAAGGAGAAAATCAAGAGAGATGGTTTAGAAATCTGAAAACCCACCTGAAGAGACATTTAATTAAACTTCAGCATCATCAAAGAGCTGCTATTTATGAAGTGATGAAAACATCATCTCAGAACACTACTAAATTCATAGAAGACTTATGTGGCAACATCTTATACTACATAATGAAAACAAACACTGCATGGGCTCTATATCCAGTACTTCTAGCTGTATTACATAGGTCAGGTTGTGAGGTTGGAAATTTCAATCATAGCACACATGCGTGCGAGACAATTTGTGAGCTATTAGATAATCAACTTAAAGAACAAACTGTAAAGTGGTTCTTAGAACAAACTTCAGTAACAATAATAGCTGACATTGGAACAATCTTGGGATTAAGCATGCTAGTTGTATTAGTTATGAGTGAAGAAGATAAGACTGTAAAACTTGCTGGGATAAATTTAGTACGCAGCAAATCAGGAGTTTATTTGGCCAATGAAATTTTTGATGTGTTGAAGTCTCCTAATCACTTGAAACTATTTGAAGAAGCAATTAAATCCAAGGTATCTGGAATGGTTGGAGATGGGGCTTTTTGTAAGGACAATGAGCCATTTAAAAACGAAATGAAAAAGTTGTTTGGAGAAAATTTCAAATTTCGATGGGACTTAATGCATCTTGTGAACAGAGCCCACGTTGATGCATTGAAGAAAATTTGTAAACTAAGTGAGCTTTTAGATTTTATTCAGAATCACACTTCAAATCTGAGATCAGGCCTTGACTATACCAATATGGTTCTTGACAATATCATTGGTTTTAAGAGACCAAAACTCAAATCTGATACTCGCATGGTTAATTACGAATTTGATGAATTTGACAGATTTGTGGAAAATTGTGTGTTTTTTGATCATCCACAAGAGAAAGAAATTAGTGCCAAGTTCTATGTATTGATTTCCTATGTAACAAAGATTATGTTGCAAGTAGCTCAAAAAACCACAGTTAGTGCAGAATTTGTAGAAAATATATTTTATAAAGGAGGAGGGAAAACTGTTATGTTAAGAGTGATGGAAACAATTTCCAAATTAGCGAATGGAGGAAATGCAAATGATGTAGTTTCTGAATTTAAGCACGATACCACAGGGCAGCAAAAGGAACTAACAGCTGAGGATTACATCCTAAATGAAGTTTACAAATACATCAAGAAACATTCTGATTACTACCAGGTTGCTGAAGTTGCTAGACCATCCAGAACCAGATCTGAAAGTAGTTTTACAAAAGACTCGGTGATAAATTGGCTGACAGAATATATAGAACAGCTGTGGAAAGGAATCACAGAGAGATTAAAGCATTTTGATAAAGATGGATCAACTGCCTGGAGTGAAGCACCAGCTGAAGGGACATTCTCCATTCTTGGTTACATTGTTGAACACAAAGGATCCATTAAGCCATCTCATTTGACTAAGCTGTGCAGAATTGTGAAGGAGGGTCCAGCTCCAGGCACTAGATCTGCTGTAATGATCACACACAAAGCCATTGATCAGTGGCCAAGCATACATGGTGGTAAATTCACAACAAATGCCTACATGCAAGGTCTAACATCGTCCACTGTTGCTGCTGCAATGAATAAATAAACTTAAGGTGAGTTATAAACTGTACATTATTGTATTATTATGTTTAGCTAAAACAATTTGTAATTGGTATGCATCAATTCAAGAGTTTACTATCATTAACCTATCTAGTGGTGTAAGGGGAAAAAAAGTAAATTCAGAGATGTGCTCCAGTAAATTTTTTCAAATCTGGAGTCATGCGACTGAACTTCATCTTGGAGAATAGCTGAATAATTTTCTGAGAAGTCGCATACAGCCAAATCTTCATTGTTTTCCAATGATGTTTTCTTATCCTGATAGTAGTTTGATTGCATATTTGTTAGGAAATCATGGATCTGAAAGTATGTATGTAAATTAGAATTTAGAAGGGCTTGTAGATATATTATTTTTTTATTAAAAACTAATTAAAATTCAGCCTTTTAGTTCATTGGATTTTTCAAATGATATTCTAGTACAAGGTTATTTTGTCAACATCAAGATGTATTATTTTTATATGACTGTAATAATTATACATATGTTCAATAAGAGTTATTAAATTATTATTATTATTATTACCTGATACTGCTTCGATTTTTCACAAAATTCTTCTATTTAATCATCTGTAGACAACTGCATCAGTTCTAAATTTGGTTGGTCCATTTTTTGAATTGAATGTTGTCAACATAATTTTCATCGAATAACATTTGGAGCCGAGTGGTTAAATAGGTGGTATCACCACAGAGATTGTATTCCATTAGTCAACATACTTATGAGGGAGGATTGCACATTAGGGAAGGTAACAATTGGTGGATGTGACTGATTTTAGGCTCTGTAATTTTATCAATTTTTGCCCCAATGAACATAAGTTTTAGGTTTTGGTGGACAACACAAACGCATACTGAGTGCGTACCAGATCTGCCCGCAATTACACATTGTTTAGGCCTTAATGAGGCAAATTTACTAAATCCAATTTTCATCCTTGGGTATTTATTTTTAAAGGCCTCATATGCCTCTTTTAAGTTACAGAGAAGGAGGTGCTTCTGTTTATGTTCCCTTCGACCTTGTTCGTTAATAACACACAAAATCTTTTTTACCCGGCATTAATCTACTTGTTTTCATTTAAATAAAATTTTTTAACTGAATCTTCTATTCCCATTTCCAGAACTTTCCCAGATTTTGGATTTGGTTCTGACAAAATTCCAGAACTTTCTACCATTTTCTTAGCAATGCATGCAGTGTGCTTGGTAGTATTGAATTCTTGGCATATTTTTCTTATACTCCAGCAGGGTTGTTTGGTTTAAGCCATGGTTTAAATCATTTTTAAAAACAAAACAACCAAAAAAAAAAAAAGTATATGAAGAAAAAATAAAAATACAGGCAACCTTGCATTTATATTTTGTGCATGCATGTATTTCCATTAATCTAAACATAACCCCACTTGCATGATGGAGATCTATCAGGGAACTGTCTGAAGATGTGCAGAACAATGCATCAGTGTTCATAACTGTCATCTCATGCTGCAGTTGAAAGAATCTTCTCTGCTTTTGGACTGGTACAGTCCAAATTAAGGAATAAATTAGGAGTTCATAAAGCTTCTAAACTTGTATTTATTTATAAATGTTTTAACAAAGAGCTAATGTGAAATAAATTTAGAGGCTATATCTATAAACTTAAAGGCCAAAGAACAATATATTTTTCTTTTGTTTATTTTTCTATTCAGTACTGTATCCATACATTAAAGGATTTTTATTTTTTAAATATTTGTTCAGCTATATGCACAAACTCAAGTTAAATGTTTATTCTATTTAGTTTATGGTTAAACTATTGATTTTTCTTTTTTCTAATTGTCAGCAATTAAATTATGAGAAATACTAAAAGTTTTCAATTTCCTCAATTTATATATATTATAAGCCAACAGGCTGTATATTAAAAACCATGGTTTTTTTGTTTTTTTTCAAAAGTTTTTTTTACCAACCCTGTAACTCCAGCTTTTGGGCAGAACTGTTAAAATTTTAATTTTTTCACTTCTTTTAGTGCTTGAATCATTAAATTTTTCTTTTAGCTGGTCTAAAATTTCTTTATAATCCTTTTCTTCCTGTGATGTTTCTTCCTCTTCAACTATAGTTTTCCCACTAGCAGCTTCTATTTTTCTTTTGAACGTATCTTTAACTTGTTTAAATTTTTTCAGTCCATATGCCTTTTGAGGATCTAATTTTTGTTTTTTAACTGGACTCCTATTTCTTTTAATGAACTATTCAGCGTTGCTGATTCAAAATTTACTGTTAGAGATGCTGAACTTGACCCTGACCCTGACCCTGATGACACAAGTTCAAGTGGTCTTTCGGATATGACAGAGCCAGATGGATGAGATGAGTCACTGTCTGAATTTTCAGTATTTTCTTAATATTTTATCAACAAGAATTCTGCATGGATTACATATTCTGTGATTTGCAGTTAATTGAAGATCAGGCCACTTAACCCTTTCAGTGCGTGTGGTAAACTATGTTTACCATAAAAAAGCCCTACTCAGGACGCATGGTAAACTATGTTTACCATTAAAAATCTTCTCTCAGGACGCATGGTAAACATTGTTTTCCACGTTTAGTAAACAGTCTATGAACCCCCTCGTTCCTATTAGAACAACGTAGTTAGTTCCCTGACTAATATTAGACATCAATATGGTGGTATTTGGCATTTTTTTTAATTTTCTGACTCTCAGCTCACCAGAGGGGGGAGTGAAATAGACCCCCAATCAGTTCAGCATGGCATCCACAAGCAGTAATAAGCGTAAAAAATCCTCTCTAGATGAGAATGAGATAAATGAATATCTCTCAGTGTTCTGAAAGTGATATAGAATGTGAAAGTGAGGATGACTGGGCGCAAGATAATGTACAGGATATTATACAAAACTGATCAAGTAGTGATGATGATGAAGAAAATGTGGTACTTTTGGAAAGAGATCTGCCTAAAGCAACAAAATCGAGCGAGAATTTTGAATGGCAGGAAATTGGTGAAAATATAGGCTGTACCAGAGGTGGGTGGCAGTTTACTGGTGAAAATAAAGTGCTCTTCAATGGTCAAACTCATACGATGTACCGGTATGATGTTTTTTGTGAAGTTTTTCCCAAAGAAGTAATTGAGCTAATGGTTACAGAAACAAACAAATATGCAACTCAATTTCTGGCTGCTACACCTAATCTGAAATCAACATCTCGGTATAGTGCATGGGTCCCAACTACATTTACAGAAATGAAGCAATTTATAGGGCTTTTACTTCTCATGGGTATTATACAAAAACCCAAGATAGGTATGTATTGGTCAACCGACAGTTTTTATGCTACTCCAGTATTTACAGCAATCATGAAAAGAGACAGATTTACCAACATTCATTTTTTTGCATTTTGCTGACAATGCAGATGAGACGTTGAAGGAAAGAGGGGGGAAGATGGTGAAATTGCATGACTTTATTGAGTTGATGACATCTGCTCTTGAATCAAAATATTCAACTTCTCAGAATCTAAGTTTGGATGAATCTTTGTTGCTGTGGAAGGGCAGACTCTGTTTCTGGCAATACATAAAAACAAAAAGATCACGTTTTTGGGATAAAAATTTTCAAACTTGTGGATGAAAATTGTGTTACTTTGAAATATAAAATATATACCAGGACCATGGAAACTGTTGCTGATTTTTCTAAGACTGAAAGTATTGTAGTAAGTATGATGGAAAAATATTTAGGAAAAGGTCACAACATCTTCACTGATAACTTCTATACATCACCAAAACTATACAAATACCTTAGTGATAATAAAACTGGTGCCGCAGGGACTGTTAGAAGTAATTGTAAGGGCTTATGCCATCCTATGAAAACTATGAATGTGGCAAAAGGAAAGAAACTTGCCTTTGAGACTCCTGAACTGCTTTCCCTTGTGTTTCATGACAAGAGAAGAGTTTGCATGCTCTCCAATTACCATTCGAACAGTGATGTGACAGTAACACGTAGATCAAAGGAAGGTCGAGTCAAAAAAACCATTCCAGCTTGCGTACATGAATACAACAAACATATGGGATATGTAGACCGAACAGACCAAATACTGCATTATTACTCTGTTCCAAGAAAGTCTCTAAAATGGTATAAGAAGCTGGCAATGCATTTGATTCAGGTCCGAGTACTAGATGTTTGTGGAATTTATAATCTCATAAAAAAGGGAAAAGTTCCCTTTCTAGACTTTTGCCATGAGATTATAAAAGGACTGACATCTGCAGATGAACCTAACTTGAAGAAATCAGTAGTTCCAAGACTAGTTGGAAAACATTTTACCAAGAAAATTACACCAAATTCTGAACGTACCCCAAGACCAACAAAGAGATGCAGGGTATGTTATTCCCATGGGATAGAAAAATGAGTACATTTTCAATGCGAGACATGCCCTGATACCCCAGGGTTATGCGGCGAACCATGTTTCAAAATTTATCACTCAGCATTTAACTTTTAGTTAACTAAATAAAGATATATCTATTTTATTTCATTTTAACCTTTATTTTTTTGTTACCCATGAAAAATTGAAAATATTATTGATAGAAAACCTATTTTAAAGGCAAACAAAAGACGAAGCAAAAAAATAATTCAAGTTTATTTTCTGGCGCATTTATACGCGCAGCTTTCGTTCTGGGGTATTAGCGTGACACGCACAGGGCGTATCAGAATGGGACGCAGCGAAAGGGTTAATGATTATTTCAGGTGGAACTACTCTTAGTTGCTTAGTTCACCATTTCCCTTGATGCTCATTGAAAGGATCAGCACATTTTCTTTTTAAATTAAGCAAATCCATTTCAAAGTTTCCTAATTGAAATAGAATAGGTACCTGGCTAGGAATTTCTGAATATATTACATATAGATGATTTATTTTATAGTTTCCTAAAAGATCTGAAAAAAAAAAAAAGTACATGTACACACAAAACAGTTATTTGTACTAGGAGTTAATGTTTGCATACAAATAACAGATACAAAAATAGGTATACCTAATAAGACATGTCAGATTTACAGCTCTCAATTAGTTTTTATTTGTTATAGTGCCATACTTTCAAAAATAAAAGTTACTCCACATCATTCCATAGGAATAGCAACGATTTTTCATTTTGTCATTTTTTTTATATTTTTTTTAAAATTTGTCACAAAGTGCTATATTTTCTAAAGTATTTACCAGAGAATAATGAAATTTTTACACAATATTGTGCTTGGATAGAGGTATCTTGGGACAAAAAAATTAAGAAAATTGGAGTTGCTATTTTTTTTTTTTTCCTACTCAAGTTCAAATATTTCCAACTTCTATAACGTTTTTGTGAATCATTTATGGGATATATTTCAAGATAGACAAAAGATTCTACTTTCAAGCTTTAAAATGACACCAAAATGAAGTAAATCGGTCCAGTAGAAGCCGAGATATGACAATTTAGATATTAAATTTTGAAAAAATCTGGTCAAAAGGTCAACTTTCGTGACCTCATACCTCGGCACCCTGAGGTCACAGAGGTCTGAAATTTTGGGTATCTACATTTATCATAAGGGTCCTTAAGTGTACTAAGTATAAACAAAATCGGAGATGGTTGACATTTTTTTTGCCTTCATGTGTCTGATTTGACATGGAATGACCCTTCTTGAGATCTATGAACACTGTGCAACTCCCTCTGCCCCTCTCTATATCTTTCCATCAACTGTCTAAGTGCAAAAATGGCAACTGTTGTCCCTCTTCCTGGCATGAAGCCAAACTGCTCTTCTGCTATGCTTGTTTCTTCCTTCAAGCTGCTCTCCACAATCCATTCCCAGACCTTCATTGTTGCAAAATACACAAGCTCTGTGCTTCACACCTTGGTGCTTACACATTAAAAATGGCTCACCACCCCTGCTAAACACATACATAAATGTGCCATATGGCAGATGACATTTATATGATAATGAAAATTGAAGATATTTACAGATGATGCAAATTAATTTTATGAGTTTTGGAAAGAATCTTCTCTTATAAAAGAAACATTAACTTAGGACATTGCCTGATTAACCCTTTAAGCCCTGAATTTTTTGTAGGGTTAAGTTATGAATGCGTGTATTTGAAACGTTAGCAATTGGCATCTTCAGTCCTTAAAGGGTTAAGTGTATATTGTCCCAAAACCTGTCAATAGGTGTTACAGACTGGAATATTGCTGCTTGTGTTCTAGAACCTGTGGATGCACATGTGAAAGGTCCACAACTCCTTCCCTGGAATGAGTTCTTGGAGGAGAACCTACTTGATGCTGTTAATGCTTCCTGGAAAGCTTATGTTTAATCTCTAAAAACTTTCTCCAGACCAATGGTTCTCAACCTGGGGTACACGAGAGAATCTAAGGGGGTATGCAATGGTGTTCAGAAAATATAACCCTTTTAATTTTATATATGATTAAATTGAGTTGGTGGTGGCAAAAACTCGGCCTTCTCATTAAGTTTAGTGAGTGTTGTTTGTGCTAGTAATGAGATTTTCTTCAATAAAACTGTTTGGTGGAATGAACCATGCTTGTCTGTTTACCTTTCTCAATGTTAAGTCCATAACACTCCAGGGTTGGGGTATATGACCAGTGGTGAAAGAGCTCAAAGGATACAGAAGAAGAAAAAAGTTGGGAACTCCTGCTCTAGATCAGTGGTAGGCAATCTTTATTGAAACTGGGTCAATTTGATTTATTGGTAATTTGATAATGGGTCAGTGTTCAAAATTTAAATCAAAACACACTATTTTCAGGACATTTTAAAATAAAAAACACGATTCATGTAATATTTATTTTATATATACTATATAGTCTAGTGGTGGACTGGATATCCGCATCCACATCATTTTTAACATCCGCATCAGCACTTCTGACTGCGGATGTTATGCGGATATTACCTCTAATAAATTATGTAATTTACAATTAAATTAGCTTATAAAGTAGCTTATAAGGCCCAGTCATGCACATTTCATGTAAAGTATTAATTACACTAATCAACAGCCAAAATGTATCTTCAATGAAACCATCATTTCTTTAGTAATTCGACGTTGCTGAATCCGAAAATGACCTTCATTTTGCATGATTGGTTCGCGTTTAGAAGATACACGGGTGCCCTGTTTTCATTATTTCCCAATTGAAATGAATATATCATTGAAGCATAATATATGGCAACACTGTAGAATGTGCTCGTTTGGCAACCTCGTTGTCTGGCGCCATCTTGAGTACATCGTAAATCCCTTTAGCTCAGTTCTAGAGTGATGCTTGTTGTGGTGACACGTTATTTCACATTTTGACATAGTGCTTTTGTAGTGTTTCCTCGTAATTTGCACCTGTGGTTAGTTCATGACATATAGAGTGTAGTGCGTGTTAAAGCGTAATCTTGCGATCAGTTTCTCATTGACGTTATAAGCAAAATGCCACGTAAATGCGTTAATGACTCAAATAACTTTTGCTATATTTGCGGCAAAGTAACATTAAAATCACAAAAGAAGACGTTAACACCTGCCATCAAGAAAGCGTACCACCTTTATTTTAAGTGCAAATTAGGAGATCAGGACAAAACGTGGGTGCTGCATATATGCTGCATTATATGTGCAACTACATTACTTGAGTGGTACAATGGGAAACCGAGGTCAATGGGCTTCGGCATCCCCGTCGTGTGGAGGGAACAAAGTAACCACGTGGATGACTGTTTATTCTGCATGGTTCCGCCATTACGTGGAATTAGTAAGAAGAAAAAATGGACCCTCAAGTATCCTAATGTTCTATCCGCCATTCGACCTGTGCCCCATAACGAAGACATACCTGTGCCCAATCCTCCTACCTCCTCAGACACCCTCGATTTGGATGACGAAGAGCATCCTGTAACGAGTACAGATGAAGACATTGCACATCCCACAACATCACAAGATACCGACTTTGTGCCCAGTGAACTGTCTACAGAACCGCATAAAATCACCCAACACGAACTGAATGACCTCATCAGAGATTTGGACTTACCGAAGTCTAAGGCAGAATTGCTCGCCTCACGCCTTCAACAGTGGCATCTTCTTCATGATGATGTCCAAATATCCATGTACCGCACTAGGCAATCCACGTTGGAGACTTTCTTCATCAAACATGGTGACTTCGTGGTGTGTACAGATGTTGTTGGTTTAATGAATGCTCTAAATATAACATACAGAGATGATGAATGGAGGTTGTTCATTGATGCCTCTAAGCTAAGCCTTAAGGCTGTACTACTTCATAACAAAAACGAAAAAGCTGCCATTCCAATTGGATATTCTGTCCACATGAAGGAGACATATGAAAATATGCAATATCTGCTTCACCACATAAACTACAACGCTCACAAATGGAGCATATGTGGTGATTTGAAAGTGGTCGGCATGTTACTTGGTCTCCAGCAGGGTTACGCGAAGTACTGCTGCTTCCTTTGCAAGTGGGACAGCCGTGCTAGGTCACAGCATTATGAAAGGAAGGAATGGCCTCTAAGAGAACGTTTAGTGCCAGGTGTGAAAAATGTTTCGTGCGAGCCATTAGTAGAGCCAAGCAAAATACTTCTACCACCGTTACATATTAAGTTAGGGCTTATGAAAAATTTTGTGAAGGCACTCAATAAGGATGGAAAGGCATTTAAGTATCTTTTCCAGAAGTTCCCTCGACTCAGTGAGGCAAAAATCAAGGAAGGCATATTTGTTGGTCCTCATATACGAAATCTGATGAAAGATGAACATTTCGAGACACTTTTGGAGGGCGCAGAAAAAGAAGCTTGGGTCTCGTTCAAGTCAGTGTCGCAAAATTTCCTTGGAAACAACAGAGCTCCAAATGCAGATGAATTGGTGGATAATATGTTGAAGGCGTACCAAAGAATGGGATGTAACATGTCTCTAAAAATTCATTTCCTCCATTCCCATTTCGACTTTTTCCTGGCAAACCTTGGTGAAGTAAGTGACGAACATGGGGAACGTTTTCATCAGCAGATTTCAGCTCTTGAGAAATGTTACCAGGGCAAGTGGAATTCATCTATGCTGGCTGATTTCTGCTGGTCAGTAATAAGAGACACTACACAGTCAGAGTACAAGAGACAGGCCAAGAGGAAATGACATTGAAGTGAGTGTGCTCCTTAAAATACATATATGCTGTGGGATAAATTTTTACCAGTACTTACACAATAATTACCATGATATCTTAAAAACGCGAACTAATTAAACAATTTCATTATCATTTTCAAATTCAGCATGCAAAAATACATAAGAATCGGCTACTTTCATTAAAGATACAAAAAATTCCTTAAAATTTATTGACCAGTGTTATTAATGAACTAACAAATATATAAACCTCAAAATATAAATACCTGGTAACACAGAAAATTGAATGAAACTTCTTTCATTGAATTTTCTGTGGCTGAAGCTCTTGAGGAAGTTATTATTTTTATCATAATGAAAACATTAATTTTAATTCTTATGCATTGCCTGCCATAATAGTAATATCACGAAATTTGAAAAATTGTCATATATTCATAATTCTATATTGATAGATTAACTAAATATCCGCATCTGTGGATATTGAAATTAAAGATCTGCATCTGCTGGTGTTGAAAAACTGACATTCGGTCCACCACTATGTATATACTACAATTGACCTGTGGGTCAGATGTTGCTGATTACTGCTCTAGACCATCTCCGATTCTGCTTAATAAACTCTCTAGTTTCAGCAATTATTTTTAGATGGAGATGAAAAGCCTCTTCTCAGTCCTCCTGCAAGTGGTCAATAGTAGAGGTTAGAACAGCAACCACTGGAGAAAGTTCATACCTTGAATGTTCTGCCTCATCTGCAATCTTTGAATTGATAGGTTCTGGATCAGGTACAAGAGGCTTTGAGTCAGCTGGAATAGACTCTAGCATCTGGTTATCAGAATCAATCTCCTGAGCAGCAGCAGCATCCAAATTGTTAACAGTGGGTTCAACCTCAGTAGTTAGAGAATTTCCTTCCGGAGTTATCACACTAAGTTTGTGGACAATTATCCCATTCCAAAGATTGTCTGGAAATATTTGAATTCCCATTATCACTTGAAGAGTCTAGTAAATCCTTAGAAGTAACCTCACTAAGAGGTTTAACTGGACCAACTGAGCATGCTATTGAAATGGGGGAACAATCTTCCTCAATCCATCTTTCCCCCAATCTATGACCTCCACTCTTTCAAATGCAGTGTGTCCAGGTATCTCAAAAACCCCTGGACCTTGATTTTAGCTCTCTTCTTCCTCTATGTCAGGGGGGAACCATTTTTGTGGCACCACCTTCCTGCATAAAAAAAATGAAAATTAGCGAGTCTAAGGATTTTTTTTATTGTGCTCTATGAGTACATCTTCACAGTGAAACTAAATTGCTTATTATTTTATTTTAAGTATTACTGTTTCTATGTTCTACCCAACATACCCAAGTAGTCCATTCTCACATTTTTAAAATGCCCAACTGATGAGTAATTATGGCTGAGATCTCTCAATCCTTTCATACCCATGGTTGTAAATTTGACCATACAATTTTACAAGATTTTAATGCTTTTGGAGAATAACATTAGGTAAAATTGTTTTAATCTTTAACACAATTTAGGCATGAAAGGGTTAAGTGAATGAGAATTCAAAATTTTGGCAAAAGAATATTGCTTTCTCAAGGTCTGTATCTCGCACAACCAAACACCTGGCTCATGTGGGATTGTTTAAAATGACATAAGTCATGTTTCTTAAATGTTTTGGTAATTGGTTAAATAGTTTTTGCCTTCCAACAAATCTATTTCCTTCAGTATTGATGTTCTTTGTCTTGGATTTAGTTTAGGGCCACTGCATATTCTGCCTCATATTTTGAACTGATGTTGAGATTGTCATAGGGTTCAGTTTGAAATTGCAATAAGTTACAAATAAGTTACAAATTACAAATAAGTTGTAAGTTACAAATTACAAATATGTGAATTATGGCCTATTTCTCTATCCTTTATTTTCAGTGAATATGGATTTAATTTAAGTACTTTCCCAGGCATTTATTCTTTGAGTGCAGTGATTTTTGGCTGCCAAATTTCTCTAAATTTCTTCTAATTAACAATTTTTTTTATTGTGATATTAAAACAGCAAATATTCCATAATTTATAAAGTTTTATTTAACCTGTTAAGCATCACTTTTTTCACTTTTATATCCACAGATAGAACTTGTCACTAATGCTTAAGGAGTTAAAATCTAAGTGCTTTGTGAACTTAAAGTAAACGTTATGCCCTTGGTGGTTTAAAATTTTATGTTCAAAATCTTTTTTTTGTGTGTGTGTACGCAAGAAAGGATATAAAAGATTAGTAACCAGGATCTACATAAGCAACCATTATGTGGTTCTGTGTTAGATAGATAGAATAACCTTTATTAATAATAATAAAATAAATACATTTTTTTCAATTTACAATGACATGAATAATTGTGAAGCTTGACTATTTATTTTATTTAATTGGCCCTTCAGCTTTAGGCTTTACTGTGCTCTTATTAAAAATAAGCAGCTAGTTATTAATTAATAATAATAAATAAATAAGTAAATAAATAAATAAGTATTATTAATAGTTAAAACATGTATTACAATATTAAACAATATTAGTGGACATTAATCCTAGATTTTTGTTAGTATGCCATTATTAATCAGGATTTCAACTTGGTTTTAAACAAATTTACATTCACAATATTTTTTATATCAGCATGCAAGTCATTCCATAGTTTCAATCCAATGAAAATGGGTAGTTTTTGAGATGAAGACAATCTAAATTGAGGTATAACAAGCTTTGATCTATTTCTGGTCTGATACAAGTGGGTTTCTTGATGAGTTACAAAATATCTATTTACTCATTGCAAATTAATGATTTTGTTCTTACACTTGTAAATAAAAATAAGATGTGCCAGTTTGGTTATATCATTGAGCTTTAGTAGGTTTAGCTTTTTAAATAATGCACTAGAGTGATCAAGGAAATCAGAATCAGATAATAACCTTATTGCTCGTTTTTGGATGACAAAGATACCATTTAATGTGTTGTTAGTGGAGTTTCCCCAAACAAGGGTGTAGTATGTTATATAAGGAAGAACAAGAGTATGATAATGAGTCAATAGAACTTGTTTAGGGACTACATTTCTAAGTTTAAACATTATAGCAACGCTCCTTGAAATCTTTTTCATGATATAATTTACATGATCACTCCATTGCAAATTCTTATCTAGCATTACACCAGGAAATTTTGCTACAGTACACTCCTTTATGGCGATTTCATTAACATTAAGTTCATCAAGATATACATTTCTTTTATTAGTAAAAATCATGGTTTGTTTTATGGTACTTAGGAAGTTTATTGGTGGTCAACCATTTCATTACACTGATGAATTCTGAATGAAATATATTCTTAGCTGTATTAACATCTTTGCAAGAAAAGGAGAGAGTTGTATCATCTGCAAACATTATGAAGTTCAGTATATCAGATGAACGTAGAAGGTCATTTATATATAATAAAAATCAGGGCTGTGGAGTCGGTACCCAAAACACCCGACTCCGACTCCTCAATTTCTTGTGTATCCGACTCCGACCCTTAAATCTGCTATGATGATAATTACATAAGCTGGCATTTCATCACAACCATGTGAATCGTCAAGCTACTTTTTAAACTCATGTCCTTAAAGGTTTGAGTCCAATGGTTGTAGCTATGCCATTGTGGCTTTTTTTTATTGTTTATTTATGTAAAAAAAATCAATATATAACTAAAACAAAAAAAATTACATATAAGACTAATGACTGACAAAATAGAAATTCCATTGAATGCAATTAAAGCAAAAAAATTCCTTTCAAATTTAAGCTAAGGCCAAAGGGCCTAAATAGCTACATGACAAAATAAAACGTTGCTTAATGCAATAAAAATTAAAACTATAGGCCTATACTTATACATAGGTAGGTAAGTTTGCAACAAAAAGCATGGGTAAAAATCTAAATACATAGCTATTCAGACTTGAATATGTATAAAATTCATTAAATCCAATTAAAAAAAGGCCAAGGGTTAAAACCTAAAGTTTATTAATAAGTAGTTCTTAGGAATAGAATTGATTCTGCCAGATCTTCTTTCATTGAAGCCCTTAAATCTGATTTTATTAATTTCAGTGTGGAAAATAGTCTCTCCACACTGACCTGAGTGGGTGGCATGGCTGTTACTATCATAGCCGTATCTCTTAACATTTCTGGGTATGCAGGGATTACTTTTTGTATTGTTTGTTTAGATGACCGATCATATTTCTCTACTTCTTTTAGTCCATCAAAAAAAATCTTCTTTAAATTTCATTAGTTTTACATCCAAAGGCTGTGTCTTTACGTCTAAGCGGAGACGCTTTGCTTTCGAGCGTTCAATTTTATCTAAATATTTTTCAAAATCTAATTCATCATCATTTGAAGAGGATGAATGGGATTCAATACTTTGGATAACTTGATCGTGTGGTTCTGGATTTTCTGGTCGTAGCCCTTTAATCTTAATTGCAACGTCGCAGAGGGTCTCTTTTGCTTTAGCAATTTGAACTTCGCTTAACAATATTCGGTTCATTGGATCTATATAGACTGCAGCTAACAAGATCTCATTTTCAAGTAACTGAACCTCTCTTTTCTTCATTGAGAACACAATTCCTTCAGCAATTAGACCTCCTGCTTGGGATAGGCGAAATATTAAATTTTTCCACTCCCATAGGAATGTGCCAGGAGTTAAATCTTCAGCTTGCAACTTTTTGGTGACTGCATAAGGGTGAGCAAGCATAGCTTCTAATTGTGATACATCCCTCCATAGACTTTCAGTCAGTACGACATTAGGATTATCAATGTCTTCTAGAAAGGGCTTTAGCTCAAGCAAATGCTTAACCATCATATATGTGCTGCCCCATCGTGTCACTTGGTCTAAAATAGCTCCTTTTCTGGCTTGTCTCTGGAGGATAGCATCAATTTTAGAGACCCTAGCTGCTATGGCTACTTGTCTCAACTTACCTATCAGAGTTTCTGCATGGCGATCTTTTAAGCCATCTCTATTGCTAGTTGGTGTATGTACGGCACAACGCATGTGTTGGATTAGGCAGAGTTTAGATGCCTCCTCAACAAAATCATCTAAAGCTTCATCATTATGTTCTATTTCTGCTGCTTCAGAATCAGATGCAGGAATTTCCCCTTCATTAGTGACTTTTTCTTCATCCTTATTCATCTTTTCTATTGTGCTTAACATATTTGAAGCATTATCAGTTACGATGCAGAGAATCTGTTCTTTCTTGATTTCGAATTCTTTCAAAACACCTTTTACTAAGTTATGAAGGTAATTGCTATCATGATGTGTCTTAGTGTCCTTTACTGCCAGTGGCCGAGTTACCATTTGTTTGTTTTCATCAACAAATCTAGTATTGATTGCAAAATAGTTAACTCTATGGCGAGTGGCAGCATCCATTTTAAGGAACATGAACCGCCCCTTAAGAGTTTTTCGAAGCTCTTCCTTTTTATTCATGGCTTCTTCAACTATAAGTTTTCTGATACTTTGCCTTTCTAGAGAAACTCCAAATTTAATAACCATTTCTCCATTTAGGCCTTGAAAGGCTGGTTGTGAAAATAAAGTTAAGGCCACACCATTTTTTACAACCAGTTCGATAAGGTGTTTCTTAAACTTTTCTCAAGTCATTGTTACAGTAACTTTGTCTGTAGTGAAGAACCTTGAAAGTGATACTTGTCTTTCAGTAGATTTGTTTGTTGCTGACTTTGATGTAGTTGGAAGATTTTTACTGCAACTCTTATCTTTCTCATTGACCACTTCTAAAATTTTAGGGTGGAAGCGCTGCAAATGTGTCTTCAAATTTGATGCTCTGGTTGGTGCAGTTTTATCCAAGCCAGTAAAACAACTAATTTTTGCTTCACATAATTTTTCACCATCATCGTCTTCTATCATACAATGACACACAAAATGTTTTTCATCTGTACTTATTGAAAAATATTCAAAAACACTAGATTTAGTTGGTGCTCTCTTTGCCATTTTGAGAGGGCCTTTTGATTTAGAAAATTTAGAATTAACTCAACATTTTGTAATTAGAAATAAAAGTTTTCTGAAAATGAAAAAGAATTACTGGAATTAGTCTGTCTGAAATGGAATTATTAAAATTTATATTGAGGTCGGAGTCGGTACATTTTTACCGACTCCTACTCCAGCAGCACTAAAATTGCTTGCGACTCCGACTCCATGACTCCGACTCCACAGCCCTGATAAAAATAACATTGGACCCAGAACTGATCCCTGTGGCACACCATGTTTGACAAGTGCTTTAGTTGAGCAAACCTTATATACTGATACAAATGATATCTATTGGACAAATGACTTTTAAACCAATCTCTGATTGCTCCTCTAAAGCTGTAACATTATAATTTATTAAGTAGAATATTATGGTCTGTTACATCAAATGCCTTACTCAAATCCATAAATATTGATATCATTATTTCTTTGTTCTCTTTAGCTCTATTTACATTTTCCATAAGATTTAAAATAGCCATTTCCATTGTTTTCTTATTCTGGAAGCCATATTGATTTTGAGATAATAAATTGTAGGATTCTAAATATTGCTGCAGTCTACGTTTTACAATTTTTTCAAAAACTTTGCTGAACACAGATAATGAACACACTGGCCTGTAATTTGTTACTAGTGTAGGATCACCCACTTTCAAAAGGGGTGTTATTAATGTTGTAAAATTCTCGGGAATTCTCAGGAATAATCTTTAGGAGAATATTCTCCGAACCGAGAATTTCTGAGAATTTTCTTTTTTAGATCATCTGAGGGGTTTTTCAACTATTCCAATACAACTTAACTTCAGTTCCTGTCAAAATGGAGAAATTCTAAGTCAGAAGTGAATGATAGGATGAGTGAAGAAATAAATAAATTAACTAATGCAAAAAATTTATTGAATCATTGTATATAATGACTGTATTTCAATTCAAAGTACAGTATTTACTGTACAGTGATTAAATCAAAATGATTAAATCAATTGATTTTTTTTTTCCCAAAAATTATACAGAAATTAATAAAATATATCAGACAAAACACTTTAGAAACAAATAAAAATATCCCTTGTAATAATTAAGTTTTCACTTTGTTTTTCAGTATAATAGCTTTTTTATGAAAAAAAAATCATGATTCTTTTTTATGAAAAAAAAATCATGATTTTTTTTTATGATTTTTTTTCAAAATTATATAGAAATTAATAAAATATATCACACAGAACAGTTTAGAAAGAAAAAATATCTCTTGTAATGAAGTATTCAATTTCAGTTTTTCAGTATAATAGCTAGTAAATAGCTAATAAATAAAAAAAAAAAGATGATTTTTATGAAAAAATCATATTTTTTATTTATTTCATTTTTTTTTCAAAATTATATGAAAATTAATAAAATATATCATACAAAACAGTTTAGAAACAAATAAAAAATATCCCTTGTAATTAAGTGTTCAATTTCAGTTTTTCAGTATAATAGCTTTTTTATGAAAAAAATATTTTTTTTTATTTGATTTTTTCAAAACTGGAGTCGTCTAGAATATTCTCTCTCATTCTAGAAAGTTCCATAAGGTTCTGAAATATTCTAGAATTCTCTAAATAGCTGCATAACAATCTAAAATTGTTTTAAAACTAAAGAAAAAAGGAAATTCTCAAATATTCTCAGCAAATAATATTTTGGAGAACATTCTCAGAATATTCTCGGAGAATGAGAATATTCTCGCCTCACATCAATAGGTGTTATACAACCAGTTTTTAGCCTTGATGGGAATATTCCTTTGGAAATACTTTGATTGATGCAAAAAACTTTTTTTCTATGTGAAGGTCAAAATATGAAAATAAAAACCCACTCTAATAGACAGAGTTTATTTCCACAACAATTTCGACGCCCACTGGCATCCTCCTTGGGTGGATACAGAAACACGAATGAACCAAAACAAGAGGGAAAAACAGTCCAGGGACCGACCGTTAAGAAATTTGCACCTAGGTTAGATCCCATTCTCCCGACACTGGAAGGGCATTTTCATTAAGTACATTCGCACAAATTTAAAACTATCTTCGAGGGGCATAAAAAGATTTTCTGGCTTTAAAATATGCTTTTCTGATAAACCACTCAGGATACTTTAAATCCTTAAAAATGTTCCAAATCTTTGAATTTTCCGAGTCCAGCAAATGTGGGCTATGCGAATGTACTTAATGAAAATGCCCTTCCGGTGTCGGGAGAATGGGATGTAACCTAGGTGCGAATTTCTTAACGGTTGGTCCCTGGACTGTTTTTCCCTCTTGTTTTGGTTCATTCATGTTTCTGTATCCACCCGAGGAGGATGCTAGTGGGCATCGAAACTGTTGTGGAAATAAACTTTGTCTATTAAAGTGGGTTTTTATTTTCATACTTTGATTGATAATTTTAGCCAAAGTTACAGATATCTTATCTTTAACAAGTTTCAATATAGGTACAGGAATGTTATGAATGTTATTTTTTGTATTTTTTAATTTACCAATAATATTCTGGACCTCAGTAGAGGTAGCAGGAACAAAAGAAAATAAATTTAGTGGGCTGGGTAGCATATATTCTAGAGGTGAGTGATCATTATTTATTAATTGTGAGTGAAGCTTATCCGCTATTGAAATAAAATGTGCATTTAAAGAGTCTGCAATAGCAGTATCATCAGTAATTTCTTTATCAACATTTAATTTCTCTATTGAATTTTTCTTAATTTGTTTTCTGAGAAGATTGTTTACATGGTTGTCCAAGTGTTTTTCATGTCTCCTTTATGTTTGGAAAATTGATTGTTGTAATAGTTATATTTTGCAATTTTGATTATTTTAGTTAGTGTTAAAATAAGGACTCTTATAAAAGTTTGACTGAGTGAAATCAATATGGTATTGAATTGAATAACCTTTATTAATAATAAATAAATATATTGGTTTTGCAGTTTACAATGACGTAAATAATTGTGAAGCTGGACTATTTATTTTATTTAATTTGACCCTGAAGCTTTAGGCTTTACTGGGCTCAGTATTAAAGAACTTGTCTGAAGTACAAAATTTCTTTTTTTAGAACTGAAACTTTAAACATTAGACTACATATGCAATGAAATCTATGACTTTTCTTAAATGATGATCCACACTTTTGAAGATCAGCTTTGATTCTTTGATTAGATGAAAATACCAACTCACCAAATAAATATTGTGCACATTCTGTATATCTAATTGTTCATTTTCAAAAGACTTGCCAGAGAGAGTAGCTGCTGATGGTGGTCGATACGATGTGTTGGTAAGAGAAAGAAAGCGACTTCCAGTGTTTTGGGAGGGTGAAGGAGGAGCTGTGATGCGGTGTAGTTGGTTTAGGAGAAGTTACTCAGAGGTATTTCCTGTGCCTTACAATGAAGAGGCTGCTGAGAAGTTGGAAGTAAGTAAAAGAAGTGTAATAAAGCATGGACATTTTTCACATACACAAATATTGAAACACCACCCCTATGTTTAAATGATTTGCTCAATGATTGTTATATAAAACTGCTTCATGTCCCAAGGAAATGGATGTTACAGCTTCTTATTTAATGAAAATCATTTGAAGGCCTTTATGTCACTTCGGGTTTCTTCCTTCAGACAGAATATAAGGATGCCATGTTGACTGGGCACTGGCACAGGCAAGTAGAACTTCCTGGTGGAGAGAGAGTGATGATCAATTCTCCTTTCTCTATGCATCATTACCACATTCAGGAGCCTACAGACTCGCCAAACATTACATCTATATCAGTAAGTAGGGCAGGGGAGGTACACGCAAAGGCTTGATACCCATACTAAATTCTAGAAATTGTTTGAATCGTGATTTTGAAGTATGTATGTTCAGAAAGTGTTATTCTCAAGCACATTATTATTATTGATAATGGATATATGCAACACAAATTTTCCTGTTAAACCAAAAAACCTAATATTTAACACTACAACCACCAGTGGATGATTGTGTGTGTTAAATGCAAACATCTCTCTAAATTATGGGAAACTATATAAAAACTACTGTAACAGACTTAATGCAGTCATTAAAAGAGTGAAAGTAGCTCACAATTGCTTAAAAATTGATAAGCAAAAATCTGGTTCAAAAGTGGTGTGGAAAACTGTAAAGGATTTAATTATCATGAAAACAAATCCTTTGTCCACCCCAAGACAAGGTGGAAGTCTTTAGTGATCCCAGAGACATAGCCTGTTTATTAACCATTTTGTTCATGAATATTTTTTCTTTAAACCAAAAAGTATAAGTTTCATTGTTACTCAAAACCAAATATTTTGGTAACAAGTTATTTAAATTATACATTCTGGGTTCCTTTTCTAACAACAAAACTAAACTCTAAAGCATTTAGAGGAAAGTAGCATTTTAGTATGATAAATATTTCCCTGGGACATTATGATTTCACTGTAATGACTGAAAGGGTTAAATAACTCTGCAAGTATCAGCTGCAATACAGCAGCCTCAATTTCAAATAACAACACTCACTTCCAACAATACATGCCACAACCCACTCCAAACTCAATTTTCTTTGATCCAGTCCTACCAAACAATATCTAAAAAATAAGGATTCAACATCAATATGATTCCAGGAGAAAAAATATAGAAATTAGCATTGGATGAAATTGCAATCGAACTCAATAAACTAATGAATGGATGAATCAGTAACACTAGGTATATTCCCAGACAGTCTTTAGGGAGCTAGAGTATGCTCAATATTTGTCAGGTAACTCAAGTACACCACCCAATTATTGCTTAATTTCCACCTTCCCAACTTTAACCCGGTGGCACCGATGGAAAATGTGCGTTATCCATGAGACATGCATGCCAATATCCCATGGGTAACGTGCGTTATCCATATGCATTTAATTTTCTACTGCTTTAATATTCTTAGGAGGATATTACTGAGGGATTTCTGAGTCATAGGAGGAGTTTATTGACTCAAATCTTTCAACCAATCACAAATGAGTATAATTTGTGGGTGGGGCTACCATTATAAACATTGCGTCATTTATGCCCTTGAGCAGTGTTTACAGCGTGGTTGACCTGTCTTTGTCATAATTGCATTTTATACTTATAAACATTCATAATGAGTGAAATAGATGTTAGTGACACTGATTCTACAGATCTACAGAAGCTAAGGCTAACAAAGACGCTAAGATCCACTCTAAGGTTAGCCCGAGAGAAAGGAAAGAGTAGGGGGTTAAGAGAAGAGAATAAGGGGTTAAGTAAGTAGCAACACCTATCACTCGCGGGTTAACATTCATTCAGAATAAAGAAAAAAGACTCGCCAGCATCATCCGCCGGCCACTGCGGACAAGTTGGAAAAATAGTCAAAGAGAATAGGAAAGGGGTGAAAGATGAAAAGAAGAACGCTTACAAACCATGCAAACATAGTCTTAACTCACTGTCATACCATGCAAATTACAGACATGCAAGTAAGGAGAGGATAAGAAAAAGAAAAAAGTAGGTAAAGTTAAACAAAAAGTGGGTTAGTTTACGTTACGAGCTACATCTACATTCGTGTTAGTCTAATTTTTTTTTATATTAATTTTTTGCCTGTTGCTAATTGTTTTTCTTTTTATTTTAAACAACATTAATATTTTTAAAATGCCTACCTAGATGGTTCTTAAACATATTAACGCTGGTAGAGTTCACGATGGGTGTGGGAAGATTATTCCATTTATCAATTACTTTAAACGTAAAGAAGTTTTTAGCGACATTAGTAATGAAACATCTGCCACGCAACTTAAATCCATTATTATGAGTATTGCTATTATCAAAAGTGAACAGTTTGTCAAAATTTACATTTTTGATATTATTAACGATTTTGAAAACTTCAATAAGCTCCCCCCTTAATCTCCTAGTTTCGAGTGAATGCAAGTCTAACTTTAATCCTATTTTCATAAGGCTTGCTGTGCAATGATGGAATTAGTTTCGTGGCACGATGCTGAACCCTTTCTAACCTATCAATATCCTCGCGCAAATACGGGCACCAAAACTGAATGGCATATTCTAAATGAGGCCTGACTAGGGACTTGTAAAGGGGCAATATAATATCCTTCGATTTAAATTTGAAATTACGCGCTATGAAGCCTAACATTCTATTAGCTTTTTTGCGAGACTCCAGGCACTGGTTCCTAATTTTAAATCCTTAGATACGCATATGCCTAAATCTACTTCCTCTCAACACTCGCTAACTGTCTCTCATCCATTGTGTACATGTAATTATTATTACGAGAACCTACATGCAAAACTTTATATTTGTCTACGTTAAATTGCATCTGCCACTTATCTGTCCACTCCATAATCCTATTTCTATTGTCCTCGTTAACAACCTTACTGCCTATTTTAGTATCGTCCATGAATTTTGATACGTTACTATTCAATCCTACATCTATGTCATTAATGTAAATTACGAATGGCAATGGGCATAACACTGAACCCTGTGGGACACTGCTACCTACATCCAACCACCCCGATTCACTACCATTAACAATGACCCTCTGTCTCCTAGCATGAAGCCATTCCTCTAACCAGTTAGCTACCTGACTGGGTATACCGTGCGCTTTAACCTTCGCAATTAATCTTCTATGCGGAACTGTATTGAACGCCTTTTTAAAATCTAAAGAAATAATGTCAGCCACTCTATGCCTATCGTATTTGCGCACTATTTCATTATAAAATTCTAACAAATTAGTTAAACAAGATCTATGATGTTGAAACCCATGCTGACTACTATTAATCAAATCTCTACTTTCTAAGTGATCGATGATACGATCCCTAACTACGGATTCCAAAAGTTTACCTACAATTGACGTTAAGCTAATGGGCCTATAATTACTAGGTACCATGTGGTCACCTTTTTTAAAAATGGGCGTGACATTAGCTAATTTGAAGTCTTCAGGAATAATCCCTGTTTCGAGTGACTAAAAATCTTCATTAAGGGGCCTACGATAACATCTTTCAAATGTCTGGGATAAAAAGTGTCAGGGCCTGGAGCCTTGCTAACTTTTAGCCTATCGATATAATGCGAAATCTCACCCTTGTAGACAGTTATTTCATCCAAAATAGTCTCGCTACTAAATGGAATGATATCATCCACATCAGGGACATTATTTACGTCGTCTTCGGTAAAAACTGTCGCAAAAATTTATTGAAAATACCCACCATCGCCTGAGTGTCAGAAACCAAAGCGCTGTTAACATCCACTAGAGGGCGTATGTTCTCTTTTATCAGCTTACAATTATTGATATATTCAAAAAACTCTTGGATTATGTTTACTATCTGCAGCTATAAGTATCTCTAAATTACGCTTAGCATTCCTAACTGATCTTTTAACCTGACATCTAAGCTCGATATATCTATTAAAGTTAGCTGCCGTGCCATTGCGCTTATTAAGTCTATACGCTCTGTTACGCTCGTTTATGAACTTGCCTATTTCCCTAGTCCACCACTTGGGCCTACCATGATTTCTAGTGTGGTTGGGCCTATGAGGAATAAACTCCCTTTCAATATTCATAAAACTTTCTTTAAACACCTCCCAATGCAAATTTGTGTCATTACCCATAAATAAGTTATCCCAGTCCACTACTCTCATCCTATCCGCAAAACTATCGAAATTAGCCCTACGAAAATCAGGGACTTCTATTACGTTACTATCCTTGGTGTTTTCTATCGATAACTTAAACCTAAGCATTTGATGATCACTACATCCTAAACTCTTGCCTACTTCTAAACTATCGAATATATTTTCACCATTCATCATCACCAAATTTAAAATATTGTCACCGTGCATTTGTTCGGTAACTATGTCGTAAAAAATTATCCTCCATGAACTCACTCAATCTCAAACCCTCCTCATTACCAGTAAAAGTCTCTCAATTAATTCCAATTGTTAATAAAGTTACCAAGAAGTGACTAAAATCTACTATTGGTGTTGAAGGGTTGAATGGGATGTCTATAAACAACAACAAAATTAAAACTAATACTACGCGCCCTAACTTTAACGCATATTGCATTAATTGCTGCTGGAAAATCTATCTTAACTTCGATAGCCCTAAGGGAATTACGAATGTACAGCAAAATGCCGCCACTAATCCTATGTAACCTATCATTAGTAAAGAGTTTAAAACCCAGTATATCAAGTTCCCCCAACAAGTCCTGAGTCACGGTATTTAACCATGTTTCAGTGATAGCAACTATATCGTAGTTGCCAGAATAAATTATTGCCTTAAATTTGTTTAATTTATTTCAAATACTATGTGCATTACAATAAAAGATGATTAAGTTATTTTTTACCATGGGCTGGCATTTTAAACTATTTTTCACGTCATGCCTGCGTTCCCTGGACTCACAATGTTTAAAGAAGGCTTCGACCTGTACAGCTTTCGCACATTTTTGTCTATTAACCTACCTAGCATTACCTATTTCATTAACCCTTTGCCTGTCCCATGCATCACATATGATACACAGAGCGCATCATAAATAATATTTAGTGTGATACATTCTATGATCACATATTACCCACCAACTAAACCAAATAAACCTCCTATAACGAAAAGTCTGAAAACAAGCATGGATGTTTGGACCAAACTTATGAAAATGCTTTGGACAGGCAAAGGGTTAAAATGCACACCCATCTTTTATAAAAAGGCTAGGATCACTGAATTTGGACCACAGCTTTACGAAGGGTACATTTTCTTCAGCACAAATCTCTTCTAATTTATTATTCAAAAATATTGTTTTTGACGTAATCCTAAGACCCAACCCGTGCCTAGGGGTAATACCTAGAACTAAAGACCTATCTGACCTGGCCTTCAGGGACCTAATTAACCCCCTATATCTCCAAAAGGTCAGGCACTCTCGTATTGGGCCTATATGAGTCATTGCCTCCTACCATCATCATCAACATAAGAGTGATGGGAGGCAACGTCAATCCTATCCACTTCGTCTCTAACTCTGTCAACCCTGGCCCCTGGGAGACAGACCCTCCTCCTCTTGGTTGGATGCTGTTCAACAAAGTCTTTGTCCATGTGGTGCACTAAAGAGTCCTCAATTAAAATAGTTTCCCCCTCATTCATGTCCCTTTCCAAATTGGCGAAAGGGTTCGAAACCTCGATAGGGGGGGGGGGGGATTCCTATCACCTAACGTATGCGGCCTAGCTCCACCCTTAACTTCTCTAAATCCTTCCCCATCTACTACTCTTCAACCAACCTTAACCCCTTCCTCAACTCTATCCAACCTTCCCGACAAGCTACCTAAACTAGAAACTAGGCTACACACCTCACCCTTCAAATTACTAACGTCTTCAATGTTAATATTGGTTCGGCTTTCGTCAACAGTAGCCCTACCCTTGCCCTCATCAAGCGTTGCAAGTCTTCCCGTTACCTCACGTACACCGCATTTTATGTCAACTATTTCCTCTATTAACTTGCAAAAGAAATACTGATCTCTCGGTAATTGCCATAGGACTGCCGTTATAATCTTTAAATTCTGAATACCACTGGTTTACCCTACACCTAACACATGACGCTTTCTGCGACGGCATCATGCAGTTAAAAATTAGTTTATAACTGTCACAAGTTCAAATTAAATTAAGCTGGCATACTATGAAAACTTCTAAATCGCTAAAAACCACTAATATTCAATTACTTAACTATAACAATGTGAATATAAATGCAAGTATATAAAATTCAAAACTTTCCAAAAGTAAAATTCTTAGCAATATACAAAAGTAGATGCAATATCAGAGAGCTCAGGAAATGTGTCCGTTCAGTACAGAGTTTGGCTGATGAATGAAGAGGATAGTGATTGGCTTAGTGATTTTAGTGACACCATTGTTGAGAGTGAATGGGAAAATGAGCCTATTCAATTAGAGAAAAATTGGACTTGTGTTCCAAATTTGTTTGAATACAAAAGGCCATTGGAGAAGCCTCCATTACAGCTCTCTTATTCTGGTGTAAATCCAAATATTGTGTTTGATCATGAAAAAGTAATTGTGTGTTTAAAGTTATTTATTGGTGATGATGTAGTTGTATAATCATCAGAGTCATACCATATTTTCCTAAGTAATTTTTTGTGGTTTTGAGAAAGCAAAAAAAAGCGTTCTAAATTAAATTAATTATGACTTAGGAAAATATAAATTTTTGCAAATATCACCCTTATAGTTCATCCTACAAGGACTAAATTTGTACCAAAAGATGCGCAATTTTTTTTACATGGCATTAGCAACAAAAACTCAAAAAGTGACTTAGGAAATGTTTTTTTTGATGCTGATGAATTATATTGGCCATTGTGTAAATGATAAAGCAAGACAATTTTTAGAGTAAAATCCGCAACTGAATATATATGTAATATTTATCCACTAAAATGACCGAAATTATAAAATTATATCTGAAAAAATACAAAAGTATCCCCCCTCCATCTCAGATCCGTGAGTGATAGAAAATACGTAACTAGGTATCAACAGGTTAAGTGCAGTATTTGTAAAAATTGAAAACAATTAAATATAAACTTAATGAATTCTTAAACAAAAATGATAATTTAACTAAAACACAATTTACTTTAGGCTTAGAGATAGGCATACAATGGAAGATTCCATAAACATGCCATTAGAATGTCTATCAAAATTTAAACTGAAAAAAAATAAAAAAAACATACCTACCTTGGTCTTGCTTGATTTGTCAAAAGCATTTGGTAGTTTTCACACAAAATCTTATTGAATAAACATCATATATACAGAACAAGGAAATATTCTTAATTGGTTCAGATTGCACATGACAAATCATTATCAGTACATCAAATTAAAAAGTAATTTATTTGATAAGACTGCTAACTAGTAGAGTCCCACAAGGGTCTTTCCTTGGGCCATTACTATTTTTAATTCACATCACTGATTTTCATCTTTCAACCACATCAAACTGTGTACAATATACAGATGATACCACACTTGCTTCTTCCTCCTCATAATTTAGACCTGATAAATTTTTTTTTTTTTATTCAGGAAGAAGGGGGCAAAGGGTGAATGCCTGTAAAAGCGCCCCCTTGCCTAGAAGAAGAAGAGAGCCAAAATCAAGGTCCATGGCTATTGAGATGCATAGATGGACTGCATTTGAAAGATGGGAGGTCATAGATGGGGAGAAATATGAATTGAGGAAGATTGCTCCAGGGTTGACTGGTTGAGTAGATGAAAGATTGAAAGTACCATTTAACCCTTGAGTTAGATAGTTGGACAGAAAAGGAATGAGAAGGTGCAGAAAGTCTGGTACTGTGTCCTCTCCTTAAAGGAGGAGGCATCAATTAGAAAGTTCAGAAGAGCAATGTCTGTTATGATAGTGATAGTAAAGAGTGAGTAAGGCAACATTATGGTGAAGAGAGAGTGAAGACAATCAGTAAGAGGCAGGGAATTGATGAGATTAAGAGCCTTTGATTCCACCTGGTCAAGTATTTTTTATTTTTTTTATTGGGGTTGTTTAACCTCCGCAACATCTAAGATCATATGATGGAAGGGACCTGTTCATGGAAGCAGTAATAATTCCATGGGAAATCACAGAATGAAATGAACAGACCTGTGAGGATATGTTCTAAGTTTTACTGACCCTGACAGTCATCATATGTGATGATACCACAAAACATATAAATGCAAACTATCAAATAAAAGCTGTAGTTCTTGGCATTAATTCTGATGAAAAACTAAATTTCAAAAGACATGTACAACATATCATATCCAAAATATCAAGATTTCTGTTCATGTTACTGTAGTTAAACTAAAAATGACTTCCTGAAAATGCACTCCTTAACCTGTATTATTTCCTCATCCACCTACATTTAGATAACGCTGTTCAACAAAATCTCTATTCCTCTGTGGTGTTGGGTGTTCCTTACTGACTTTCTAGTGCTGATTTCAAAAATTGTAAAAATTTTCCATCACCCACAGCTTTATATATATATATATATATATATATATATATATATAATATATTATATATATTATATATATATATATATATATATATATATATATATATATATATATCGGGTGGCCTAAAAAAAAAGCCTTGAGATTTGAACATCAATAACTTCAAAAATATGTAGTTCACACTTCAAAAATTTACATAACTTTTAACTCAATCTATTGATAAGCCATCATAAAAATTTCAGACCTCTACATAAAATACTTTTTCCACAGCTGAGGGAACAATGTGGTATGGTGAAAAAAATGAATATCATAAACTGAAAAAATTTTATTATTCACATCTCAACAAATATGATCAATATGTCCACCATCCTGCTTACAAACTAATCTTAACCTTTTCTTCCGTGACATGATACATTTTCTGATTTCTGCTAATATTATTTCCCAACATTCAAGTATTATTTTCTTTAATTGCATTTCTATAAACTTTTCTGTTTGGTCTTCATAAATCTTCTCTGCTAGAGTGTTCCATATGCAATAATCCATGGGATTGCAATCAGGTGATTGCGGGGCCAGTCATTTTTTCCAATGAAGTTGACGACATTCTGTTGTAGATAATCCTCTGTGAACTTGCTAGTATGAGCTGTAGCACCATCTTGTTGAAGTATGAAATAGTTTCCATAATACAGACACTGACAATCAGGCAAAAGATTCTACTCTAAGAGATTTACATAGGTTTCTGAATTAATTTTTTTATTTTCTGAAATGAAATGAATTTTCATCTTTCCATTTCATGATATACCTGTTAATACAATGGCTTTTTTGGAAAACTGACTTGTCTGGTGGTAAAGTCTTGATGGAGGAATGTCTTTCTTATGCCAACCATAAACATCATTATTCTGGGAGTTTTGAGCAATCTTGATGGTGAAATCTTTTTCATCTGTAAAAACTATTTTTTTAAAATCATTGGATGAAAATCTATCAAGCAATTTTCTACAACAAATTTTTCTGTTAGCTCTTACATAGCTGTCGCATCTTGAAACATGGATCCTTTTAAATGCTCTAAGTCCTACCATTCTCTACATTCTTTGTATGGAACTTTGACTGATACCCAAATTTCTTGCAATTTTCCTCTGAGAGCAGTGTGACCCAGGTCGATCCTCTTGAGATAGGCTCATCATTTCGATCATTGCTATATTGTCTTGAGTGTAAACTGTTTTAGGCCAACCACTTCCATGCTTCTGTGCTGTTGAACTGGTTGCTTCAAGTTTTTTAATTATTCTCCTCGCATTTGTAACATTACAAGTTATTCCTGGAAATTAGAGATGTGCTGATAGCGATACCCACTTTTCAACCGATACCCCGATACTAACAAATGGCAGATACTTTGCCAATACCGATACTTTTTGATTAATGCTTAATCTGTGAAATTATAAAAAAAAATATAAAGTTACTTTTATTTTAATATTAGAAATAGGGGAAGTTGGAGACAACTGTTATTGGATGAAATTAACAGTTAAAAAAAAATTCAAACACAGTCATACTGTCGAAATTGAAATAGAATATAGTTTTATGAACTTTTATCCAGTATCCACCTGTTTGTTTAGCTCAGGAGTCAGGACCCCGGGAGTGCAACTTCCTGTACAATGCTGAGCTGAGGACAGTTTCCATGACCTCAATTACCAAGCATGCCCTTGGGAATAACAATATTTCTTGACTAAGTTGACTTGTTAATCTGCATTGTGTGAATAATAAATAAAACACAAAAGATAATGTTTTCTTCCTTTAATCACAAAAAAAAACCAAAATTTTGAACAAATTGCAAAATGAAAAATTCCATTGTAAGGTATAAAAAATAAAATTTCAGTAAATAATGATAAGATTAATAGAAATTAGAAAAAAACTAAAATTTTGAACAAATTACAAAATGAAAAATTCCATTGTAAGATACTAAGATATAAAAAAATAAAATTTCCAATTTTCCAGTAAATAATTATTATTAAGATTAATAGAAATTAGAAACATATGGATAATTAAACATTAAATATATTCTTAATATTCAAAATCGAAAATTCGTAAGTTGTAGTGAAGGAACATTAACATTTTGCCTCTTTCTGCACTTAGATGATTCCTGTGTGGAGTGTAAATATTGCCCCCAGTGCTAAACAACCTCTCACTTTCAATTGATGAAGGGGGAGAAGACAGGTACTTATTTGCAAGATGGCTTAATGTTGGAAGCTTAACTGCATTCTGTTTCCACCACTTTAAAGGGTCTCCATCCTGTGATTGTAATTCCAACATTTGATACTTGGTCATTTCATCTTTAAATCAGAAATAATGATGTGCAGTGCTTCTTATTCTTAGATGAACTTCCTGGAGTTGATTTTTTTGTTCCACTTCCCTCACTATCATCATGGTCCTCTTGAACCAATTGGTCCATGCACTTGTCAAAGTCAAATTCACTGAACTCATCACTTATAATGTCAGAAGCACTTGCAGTCTCTTGCATATCTTCTTCACTTGTAGTACTTGTATGTCCACTTTCTTCCTCTTGAACAGCTTTGCTCCTTTTCTTGACGCTATCCATCATTGCTCTCTCCAGGTTGCTTTCTTGCATTTTGGAATCTTCACTAGATTTATTTTGGAACAAGGAGGTCTTATATCTGGGGTCTAGGTATATGGCTAGTATTGGATTGTAATCATCCAGATAGCGTTCAAAGCGACTCTTCATTGATGCATTAATAGCTGAAAGAGTACTTCCAAGTCCAAAGAACCTGATGTCAGTTGATGCTTTTGCTATGAAGACTTGTAGAAACTTTATTAGAGGTATTATTTCTGAAAGAGTAGCAGACCTTTCACTCAACTGAACAGTAATTTTGTGAAATATTTTCAGCAGCGCAGTAAACTTCCCAATCAAAGTCCTCTTGTTGGCATCAAATACAGGGAGGTTGGGAGTATCAAGGCAGTAGTTGGCAATTGCAGTTTTTTGCTCAAACATATGTTCAATCATGAAATAGGTGCTGTTCCACCGAGTTGGAACATCCTGTATCAGTTTGTGTTCGGGCAAGTCATGCTGTTTCTGTAGCGCAACTAGTTTGTTGTATGCAAGTGCTGAATGGCTGAAATGTCCAACTATTTGCTTGCAACTTGCGATCATATCCTTAACTATTCGTTGTTCGAAAATAGTCATGAACCACGAGTTGTAGAGTGTGGAGGAGGCATGAGAGACTAGCATAGCCTGTGTCTTGAATACCTCAGACAATATTAGCTCCATTATCCTGTACACAAACGTGAATCTTGTAGGATGGTATTTTAAATTCCTGAACAATACTTTTGATCACCTCAGCAATGCTTGAAGCAGTATGGGATCCTGGAAAAGGTGCAACTCTAAGTACAACAGTTTTTCGCTCAAAATTGATGTCAATACAATGTGCTGTTAGGCTAATAAAAGCCGTATCTGAGCTGCTTGTCCAAATGTTAGTTGTAAAACTGATGTTCTCTGCCTCTTCCAATGCAGTCTTGACCTTATCCAGTACTTTTGTGTGAATATTGGGAACAATTTTTGTAGAGAAATACTTTCTTCCTGGCAACTCATAATTAGGTTTTAGCTTCTTCATTAGTCTTTCAAATCCAACGTCTTCAACAATAGAGTATGGTTGGCAGTCAGCAGCAATAATTTCTCCAATGGCTTTGTGAATGGTTTGCAACTGGGGATTGTTGATGTTCCAAATTTGCCTCTGAACATAAGTTTCATCCAGAGTTATTTGAATTTCATTTGTAGAACTTGTTGATGTGCCAGTATTCTTTTTTGCAGGTTTGTTGAAATATCCCTCCAGTTTCCTCTTGTTGCGTAGCCTCTTCTTCTTCTTTAACTTGAGCTGCTTCTTTATTTAATTCTTCATTCATCTCCTTGTGCTTGCTTTGCAGGTGTTTTTTAAGATTTGTTGTATTAAAAGATTTCCCCTCTTTTCCTCCATGTGACAATTTCTTGCATTCTTTGCAGACTACTTTAGACTTGTTGTTTTCATCTATGTCAAAATACTTCCAGACGAGAGAGGATGTACTTCTTTGACTAGTAAAAGCCATGATAATGAAGCAGAATGCAAGATTTATCAGTGTCAGCACTCAGCACATTTGTCACTGTGCATAAGATGACGTGTGACAGTGACAAATAACACAACCACACTCTGTGGCTGGTGTAGTCAAACTAACACACAGCGTGAGACAGCTCCACTTTCCCATCACCTAACACTCCTCCCCCTCCCCTGAATCCGACTAGTGGGCATTGGTCAATTTAGCAATGTAGTGTATTGTATCATAGCTCTATGAAAATACATAAGCACACAAAGTAATAAGTTATAAAACCAATATTTTAATATGCCCATATTATTATAGGAAATTATAAATACTACACATGCGAACATTGCAACTTTTAGATTTGAGACAGCCTGATAGGTGACATGGACACCATCAGTGAAACACTTCTCGTTTTAATTCGCTAATTTATAATTGTTGGGAATTCGCGGTGCAGCAGCATTTTCAGCTGACTATATTTATCATTATTTACCATATTTATCTCATAAGAAGCTGTTTTATATATAATAATACTGTATTATACTGGTTTGAAACGTAAATTGGCCGAAATTTCAATAATGGTCTATGAAATGACTGTCGGAACTTTGCTTCATGTGAGTTACAGAGGCACTTGAGACCAAGTTTGGCAGGCTAAAATGAACCTTATTTATTATGGTATAAGGTCCAAATTTGCGTGCTACATAGAACTCTTATAAAATGTCTTTTTCAGTTGAAGGTGAAATAAGAGCGAAATTTGCAGGATTATGGTATGGATTGGGAAAGCTGGTGTTAGGGTAGGAGTATTGTTAATGTAGGAGCACTATAATAATTAATAATAATAATATATAATAATAATATCATCTGTGTTAATCAATTACTGTCATTAAACATAACTTTGTCTTGTCACATAATAAATAAAGTAGAAAAGTATCAGAGTATTGGCCATATTTTCACCTTGCTAATACCGATACTATCAGCATATCCCTACTGGAAATTCTCTCAAAATTCTTGCCCCAGTCCATCTTTTTTCTGAGAAACACTTTTCAATTGCTGCTTTTTCACTTAGAACCATAATTTGAAGGGTAAGTTTAAAAAACCGTATTTAAGATGGGTGTAGCCTATATCATCTGACTAGGCTAAGGAAACTACTACAAGTCTTAGAATAGTTGCCAGGTCCAGCTATACACATTTAGGATAAGGGTCATTCCATGACAAATTATGCAGTGGTCAAAACCACACCCTGATAGATTTTGCTTAAATTTGGTTTATAGAATGGTCTATGCTAGTAAGTACCAAATTTCAAATATCAGCTCAATCGGCATTATGGTTCAAAAGTTATGCTCCCTCCTTTTTTGGTGGGGGGATGAAAACTGTAAATCACTGTTCTATGTCAATTAGGGACTAAGTTATGGTGGTTTGAATATTTAAAGTGTTTATGAAAGGTAATTGCACACAAGAAATTAGCATAAGTAGAAAAAATGGCTAAAATTAACAGAAAAAAAGTTATGGCCCTTTATTCCATTTGAAGGGGTCTTGCCCCCCTCAGTGGCAGAGTAAGAGTGTCATGGGCCCTGGTGCAAAAATTATTTATGGGCCTCACAAAATTTAGATTTTAGTTTAGTTCATACATATGAACCACAAAAACCTTTCAATCCACTCAAGGTGGCCCTTAAAACTGGTTCCAATCAATTTGTGTTTTCTATCTATTCTAATTCACTTCATTTATTGATTTTAGCAATAACTGAGTAACAAATAATAACTTTTCGTAAAATTCAGAAAGTAGTACACAGTGATTCACTATAGTCACTAGTATTCAATAATACACTGTGGAAAATCAATTAACGTAATTTTTATTCGCACACTCATCCACTCAGTGTCTCAGCCATTGAAACTGACGCTTCACTGTGTGTCGAGTTGACAGATCCCAAACGAAGAATAATATTTCTGAATGTTTTGAAATGTTTTGTTTCATGCGTCGATGTGCAATCAGAAATAAGTGGTGTCACAGTGTAGTATAGTATATATAGTAATATACGGTATACCAGATAGTAGAATAATGTGATGGTTTCAGCATTTTGAATTTTAATTTTGATTTTTATCTATTGCAGACATCATTTCAGATGACCAATTATGTATTTAACATATATAGTATACAGTTTTACCAGAAAGGGGCCTGTAGTCGAAAGAATAACCATGTTTATAAATGCATTTAATTACATTAAACAAGTTTAAAGGACTTATATTTTCATGCACATTTAGATCTAATTTTTATATGAAATACTTGAAAATTATTATTTTTCCTTGCCAAGGTGTTATCAAATATCAACCAACTGGGCCCCCCAAAGGTCTGGGCCCTGGTGCACTGCACCACCTGCACCTAGCTAGATCTGCCACTGGCCCCCCTTAAATTACAGATTTTTTTAAAATTGTCATATATACAAAAAACGAGTTTCAACCTTATTCTATCAATATATGAAAATAAATATACGTGTATTTGCATATGAAATAGGTATTTACAGATTTCAAAATGGCTACTTTTACTTAACCCTTTAAGGCTGGAATTTTTGGTAGAGTTGAGTTATGAATGCATGTATTTGAAACATTACCAATTTGTACCAGTCATCCTTAAAGGGTTAAAAGATTAATTTTTACAAATTCATGTAAGCTGTTACGTAATTAATACATTGCAATTTACACATGGTGCAATAATTCTTAATGCTAATAATCTATACCTACCTAAGCTTATATATAGTTGATTTTCAACAGATTTTTATCCTACTTTGGTTCCAAACTCCCACTAAGTTCTTGAACTTGCTTTGGATTGAAGGAGTAAATAATCTTAACACCAGGCTTGATATTTGGTGTCATCATGATAGAAATCATATCAGGGCTGTGGAGTCGGCACATAAAAAACCGACTCCAACTCCTCAATTTTTTGTTTTTTTGTCTATCTGACTCCGACTCCGAAGGTATATTAATTCTAAATCTGCTATGATGATAATTACACAAGAGGCATTTCATCACCACCACGTGAAGCATCATCATCTGTGGTCATTGTTGCGGTAACTTTGTCTGTAGTAAAGAATCTTGTAAGTGGTGCTTGTTGTTCAGTAGATTTCTGATCTTTTGTTAACTTTGAAGTAGTTGGAAGGTTTTTATTACTATCTTTCTCAATGACAACTTCTAAAATTTTGGGATGGAAACACTGCAAATGTCTTTTCAAATTTGATGCTCTGGTTGGTGCATTTTTATCAGAGCCAGTAAAACCACTGGTTTTTGCTTCACATAATTTTTCATCATCATCATACACTGACACACGAAATGTTTCCCATCTGTGGTTATTGTAAAATATTAAAAAACTGCAGACTTTGTTGGAAGTGTCTTTGCCATTGTGAAAGGGGTTTTAGACTTGAAAGTTAAAAACTTATGAAATTTAGAAAGAACTCAAAATTAAATAAGCATTAAAAATAAAAAATATTATCTGAAAAGAAAAAATGAATTAATGGCATTAGTGTCTGAAATGGAAAACATTGTGTTTATTATTTAAGTGGTTTAACCACCATAGCTGCCAGTGATATCACACACACAAACATATTTTATTAAAATTTATATTGAGGTCGGAGTCGGTACATTTTTTCCGACTCCGACTCCAGCACCACCAAAATTGCTTCCGACTCCGACTCCACAGCCCTGAATCATATCACTTTGTTTTATCCAGCAAACATCTTCTTTCTTCGGAAAATAATACGGAGTGGTAGATCCTGATGAGGTGAGGAAACTGATTTTATAATCACCATATTCTTCTGAAGTGTCTAAAAGAATTCCAAACCAAACTTTATCATCATATTTACAGGCAACATACTGGCCAATTTGATACTCATCTTTTTCAACTAGTTGACTGTCTTTATCTGGTTCAGCCCCAGTACTTATTCTAAACAATTTACAATTATCATCAGAATCAGATGTCTGATAAGCTTGTATTAGGTTTTCTGACTCTGGTACAAACCTGTGGAAACCCTGTGTACCTTTAACAGGTAAAACTTCTTTAAACCTACTAGAAAGATTGAATTTATCTGCATGAACCATCTCCTTTGTAAGATACAAACAAATAATCGAATTAGTGTTCAGTGCTAAAATCATAGAAAGCTCTTGGTGTTAGAATATGACCAGTATTAGTACGTTGCAAACTAGCCTTTGCTACAACTCTTTTAATAGTTCTTCCAATACCATCACAAGCATTTTTCCCATGACTTGTGGCAAAGAAATTCCACTCAGCCTTCACACCAAAATCCTGTTCATGATAGCATAGATTGCTGAAATTATATTTGTTTTTGTATTGGCCTCCACACCCATCAAAGATGTAAATTACTTTTTGTACATTGGGGAATTTGTTTAATATCCTTCATTAAATATTGCTGAAAAGTGTGAACTGCTGATGTTGAGTGCTCAAGACAATCGCTAATAATACAGTAACTAGTAGGTATGAATTAATTCCTCATCCTTCATGTGATACACCACAAATGGATGGAGGGTCACCTGGTCATTTGTCCAGTGAAAACTTTGTGGTTCATCTTGAGTGATGAAAGAATAGTTTTCTGCAAAATCCCCTAGCACAAGTATTTCATCACAGTGAAGATTCTGTTTCATAGTCTTCAAATACTGACTCTGGCTGTTTGCAATGTAGTTGTGCCTAATAAGAGAAAAAATGTTTTCTGAAAGGTGTTCAGTAAATTCATCTGGAGAAGCTATATGAGTTTCCAATGTTGATCTATCTGTATTAGTCCACTGAATACAGACCTTATTAGGTCATCCCATAAGTAATGCGTCATTTTTAAATTTTTTTTTTTTTCCCATTTTTATCATTATTTTACGGATAGAAATCAAACAACTCTTTGAAGTTATTTATATTTAAATAAATATTTATTTAAATATAAGTAACTTCAAAGAGTTGTTTGATTTCTATCCGTAAAATAATGATAAAAATGGGGAAAAAAAAAATTAAAAAATGCTGCATTACTTATGGGATGACCTAATATTTAAGAAATTAAATATGCCTATGCTACCAGGACATTCTCGACATCCATGTAACATGGATGTAGAAGAATTTATATCACAAACACTTTTTTCCATAAGTGTGTAATAGGTTAAGTTTTTCTTTGCAATTGCTGATACCATGAGTTTAGGATTCTGGTGGTGGGAGCAAACACAAACTGAGTGAGTTCCTTTGCCTCCAGCAATTACACACCATTTAGGCCTCAGATTGGCAAAGGTAGAAAACCTATGCTATTATCATTTTCTTTATATTTTGAATATAATTCTTTTAAATTTCCTAGTAATAGATATTTTCCCTTGTACTCTTTTTCACCATCTTTATTTCTTATGTTAACACAATCAGATTTCCCTGCACACAAATGACTGACTTCATCATCATTGTAGAATTCCTTTATTTCAGAGATTATATCTTGTTAGTTTTCTTCCTTTACTCTAGATAGGAATCTGTGGCATAATACCAAATGTATGTTTCAAATGTCTGGCTTTGTCAACCATGTATCTAGTTGCACCAAACAAATCCATTGTCCTAGAAATAGGAAATGGTGAGTGTGTATCTGAAGCCTCCTTTTGTACAATGATGTGGATTTGAAGTCTTGTACAAGATCACTCATGAGGTTTTCGTACCTATAAAAAAAAACATAACCCCAAATTACTGTACAATATTAAGGATGTAAGTACATGATTTATATTATTCAAGAATTAAGGAAGTACTGTACTTCATGAATTTGAACATATACCAGTACCTATATTTAGTATATGGGATAGTCACATTTTAGGAAATATAGCTAATGTCTACATATATATCCAAACATGACAACCTAAAATACTGTACCTATATACAGGTATTTACATACATACATTAATAGTTAAAAGTCATCTCATTAATTATTTTTATTTTCTTACCTCTCCAAATCTGCTTCTTTGAGATGCTGTTTACTCAGTGGCTCACCAACATCTTGAACTTGAGTGGCAAATGCAGTTTCCAACTTCCTCTTGAGGGAGGTTGAAGCTTTTTTGTATTTTTGTGAAACTGCCTTTGATCTGCTTTCACGGCTCAGGGCATCTGAAAAATATTTGAAATACAATTAATTAATAAATATAAGTATGACATATCTCGTGGCAACAATCTGAATTTCTGAACTGAAGTATATTTTTTAAATAATTTCATATGTATTGGATATAAGACAACTATATCTGAATTAAATTTCAGCTGACAGTATAAAAATGCATTATCTGTACACACATTAATAGCTAGTTACTTATGTAATTTCACTGGGGTAACATGAAGTTGCTCCAAAGTTGCATTAAGATCTTCTCATTGAATATCTTTATCCATTTCAGTACATTTTCTTGGAATTTTTTCTGGGGATATGTCAGGTGAAGTAGTCGTACTTTCAGTACTACTAGTTATTGCTTCTGGCAGTCTGAATAATTTTTCAGGTTTTGCTTGTTTATTAATTAATTTCAGACAATTTATACAAACTTCTGAATCATCATTGAAATTATATTTAGGGTCACTATTTTCAACAACAACGCTTTGGAAGTGGCCTCAAGTTTCGCAGAATAGGCTTTTTGTGCAGTTCAAAAGGGTTGCAACCGTGCTTGTTATAGCTTTTATGTGTGGACATTTTCATCAAACACTTTTCCTTATTTAAAACACTATGCGTATATGTACATAAATCTGTTCAAAATGAAAAAAAATATATACATTAAATGAGAACATAGTGAATGCTTTGCACATCACAGAAAACAAAATAAAGAGATCTCTCTAGTTAGGCAATAGTTATCCTGGGTAGGATTGCCACTTTTTTAATGTCCACATGGGATTTTTTGTTCAACCAATTTACCCAACAATTGAATGGGGGAAGATATTTTATGGTAGGTACTAGTGTTTTATGTTTAGTTCTTAGAATACTAGTTTAACACATGTATTTACATTTTTAATAAGTACACCAATCTATATACCAGAAGTCAATGAGAATGTTGAACAGTTTGTTAGATATTATTCTCTTAAGTGAAAGTAGTCATTTTCAAATCTGTAAATACCTATTTTATATGCAAATACATATATATTTCTTTTCATATATTGATAGAATAAGGTTGAAACTCATTTTTGTATATATGAAAATTTAAAAAAAATCTGTAATTTAGGTGGGGCAGGACCCCTTCAAATGGAATGAAGTGTTGTAACTTTTTTTGTTAATTTTAGCTATTTTTTCTGATTATGCTAATTTATGTGTGCAATTACCTTTCACACACACACTTTAAACCACTGTTCTATGTCAATTAGGGACTGAATATGGTGGTTTGAAAATTTCCAGTTTTCATACCTGCCTCAAAAAAGGGGGGAGCATAACTTTTGAACCATAACCCCGATTGAGCTGATATTTGAAATTTGGCACTTAGACCATTCTATAAACCAAATTTAAGCAAAATCTATGAGGGTATGGTGCAATTTTTTTTTTTTTTTTTTTTTTTTTTTTTTGAATGACAATTGTTTTTTTCACCATAAGGCATTGTTCCCTCAGCTGTGGAAAAAGTATTTTATGTAGAGGTCTGAAGTTTTTATGATGGCTTATCAATAGATTGAGGTAAAAGTTATGTAAATTTTGAAAGTGTGAACTGCATATTTTTGAAGTTACTGATGTTCAAATCTCAAGGCATTTTTTTTGGGCCACCCGAGATATATATATATATATATATATATATATATATATATATATATATATATATATACACACACAGCGTGTCCCAAAGAAATGTATACCCACTTTGTTCGATAATACCAGCTATGACGATAATAAATATATTACTATTTATGTTTTTTAATAAAGAATTTTCTCCTGAATCTAAATATGTAATTATTTTTATTACAAATTGAAGAACAAAAAAGTTACAGATGTTTAAATTAGAATTATTATTTTCGAGACTTCATGTGCGATATTTTCTAATATTTTTTTTTATGGCCTGGCCTGCCTTTTAACCGACTGTTTTGAGATACTTATGTTTAGTGCCTAGCTTAGCCTAGCCATTTCGTTGAGTTCTAATTAGGCAAGACTACAGTTTTGCTCTAACCTTATCTAACATCTTATAACTCTGCGACGTTTGTTCTTTTCTAACGACAATTTGAACATCTTAGATAAAGTGTCATTTAACCATGGAATTTGTAAATTTTTTGAATTAACTAATAATTACAACATTTATGCTTCAATATCAACACTAAACATAAGTATCTCAAAACAGTCGGTTAAAATATTAGAAAATATCGAACATGAAGTCTCAAAAATAATAATTATAATTTGAACATCTGTAACCTTTTTGTTTTTCAATTTTTAATAAAAATGATTACATATTTAGATTCAGGAGAAAATTCTTTATTAAAAAACATATAAAACGTAATATATTTATTATCCTCATAGCTGGTATTATCGAACAAAGTGGGTATACATTTCTTTGGGACACGCTGTATATGTTAATCCCTCTGTCTATGGCCTTGGTTGGTTCGAGGTTGACGGGGGTTCTGGTTAGGTGGCAGCAATGGATTTGTTACTTGCAGTAGTTTTCTTTTATATTACTCTCCGAGCTCTTCTATAGTGGCTTGGAGGATTCAGGGAGGCTTACTAAATTCTCTGAAGATTCCCTGACTCTTCTTATAACGTATCAGGGAAGTTTAATGACTAAGTTCTTCTGAAGAGAGCAAGGTTCGAAGGAGATGAAGAAGACTATCTTTTACTGTAATTTACTGCTAAAATGTACAGGTAGTGCTCAGCCTCTGAATTGATTTCTGAATGAATATGGGAGATATTTCTGGGGTTTATATACCCTGATTTTACTAACATCATCATTATTAAATGTGAAGAGGTTGTATTATTTTTGCACAACAGTTAAAAAAATAAAGTAAAAAAAATGGTTAAAACAGATAAACAGGATATAGGAAGAGGAAGTCATATTTTTAGCTTAAACCGCATGTATTAGATCTGCTGTTTTTCCTGATCCGCTGAGTCAATTAGAACGGAAATTGAATTAGGCATTCTGGTATTAAGATATGTATATGAGCAAATAATTAAAAGTTTAAGGCAAAACATGACTTCATCTTCTTTAACTCCAAAATTTATCCCGATGAACAAAAAAAAAATAGAAAAATAATAATATCGCTGGGTGTACATTAAATGGCGATGTAATGTCATGTTGGACATTTAGTACAATCTAAGTACATCACTGAGTAAGGTGTAATTTTTGGTTTATTCTATTTATGGTTATAATTACCAATTAATTCATATTTACTTATTATCGTTAATTACAATTCCATTAAAGTACATTTTACTACGTTATTCAGTACATTATTACATTATATTAAATTATTTCAGTTAATTACAGTTAATTATAGCTTTGGTTTATTTTTACAGTGTTTCATATTAATAGAATTAAGATGTTAGAAATATAATACAAAATACATGGATGGGCATATACGGTATATATATATATATATATATAATGTAGCACACATGATGATATTTAGAAATTTAAATTAGAGTAGACTCACTTCTGCGGTGGTTAGCAGAATTCTAATACTCACATAAGCATATATGAGATCGTGATAAATTAATTAATTTTAAAAGAATACATGTGAACGTACATATATGTACGTATGAATTGAACACCAGATAATTTGCGTTATGGAAGTTTGGTCCCTATGTAAAAATTAATAATTGAATATAAAGATCATACAGGAATTATTCATTTTTACACACACACACACACACACACACACACACACACACGTATATGTATATATATACCTCATATGGGTTTCATGTGTTGGTCTCTCTTCACACGGTAAAGCAGGTGACCCCACCTCTAAGCCTAGCTTGGTGGAGGAGTGAGTTGCTCTCGTGCACTCTCCACTGCACATAGCCAGGTACACCCAGCTCATCTGGTACTGTCCTGAGCCAGGCATCTGGTCTTCTCTTGAAGACTTCAGCTTTGGCCCCTGTAATATTTCTGAGGTTGTTTGGAAGGTGGTTAAAAAGTCTTGGCCCCCTGACAACCAAGCTTTTCCTTCAGTGCTGAGGAGTTCCCTTGTTGGGCCTTTAATTTAGGAACAATACACATTCTGCCTTTCCTATTTTCCAGCATTGTTTGAATGGTAATTGTGTTTAGTTTTAGGTTTGGTACCAGTTTTTTTATCATTTTTCCATTTGTAGATTATGGTGTACCCCTCTTCTTTCCAGGGAGTACAGATTTAGTTTAGAGAGTCTTTTCCAGTAGTTGAGCTCTTCGCAGTATTCAAGTTTTGATATAATCAAGTGTTTTTAGGAGGAGAATCATTACTGTCCTGTCCCCTTCATTTGAACGTTCTTAGTACCTGACCTGCAACTCTTTTTGCTTTATTTATCACTATCTGATTTTGTGTTTTGAATTTCACATCATCTATCATTATTACCTCCAGATTGATTGCTTTCGTGCTTCTCTGAATTTCCTGTCTATCTGGAGCATAATATGCAGTCTGTTTAAGTTCCTTTTTTCTACCATATCTCAAGAGCTGAAATTTCTGTGTTAAATGACATGCTATTGTCTTCTGACCATTTGTATATTTTGTTTGTGTCCCTCTGCAAGGCCTCCACTTCATTTACATTGCTGATTTTTCCAGAGGTGGGGAGTCGGAGTCGGGGCTTTTTTGAAGAGTCGGGAGTCGGTAAAAATGACCGACTCCCGACTCTTTGATTCAATTTCTATATGCCAACAATTTACCAGAATACTACTATGCCCTAAATAAATATCTTCCTGAACTAATTCTAGATTCACATTTCCACATTTGATTTATTGTTCTGGTAAATCTTAGCAAATGAATTTCATATTTCTATTTTAGGATACTAGGTACCATATAAAAATTATTAATTTATTAATTTAATTAGCCCCTATTAGTAATGAGTCACGGGCCTAGTAGAAAATCAGCAGTCTTTCAATATTTTAAGCTAAATGAGGATGAAAGTATTTTTATTTGTCAAGTAGAAAAGGATGGTAAAGTGTGTAATGCAAAAATTAGTGCTTACATTGGGAAACATGCTAATGCTCCAACTAGAGCCTCAAACTTGAAACGCCATCTATGAAACAAACATCCCAATATTTATAAGGTTGTAGATCAGCATGATAAGGAAAGAGTCGGTTGTTTTTGGCTGACTCCCCATCCCTGGATTTTTCTGCTGATCTTTGTATTGCCTGTGAAGGATTTTGCTATACTGTTGCTGTTTACTCCACTGTCTATGTCTGTTAGTATGATGATGAACAGGAGTGAGACCAGTACTGTCCCTTGTGGTACTGAGCTATGTACTTCCAATTCTGATGGTGATATACCATTTTCCCACTTTCCCTGTTATTCCCATATGTTTCATTTTATGTGCTATTATACCATGATCACATTTGTTGAAAGCTTTAGCAAAATCTGTGTATATGACATCATAGTTTTCATTGCCTTCAAGTGCATCTGGGATATTGTTATAGTGTTCTATAAGTTGTGATAGGCATGATCTTCCTGATTGGAATCTGTGCTGATTTTTATTGGAGCTTTCCAGTGTCTCCAAGAAGTCATATGTTTTCTCTAACTATTTTCAAATATTTTGGTGAGGTGGTACATCACTGACACTGGTCTATAGTTCTTTGCTTGAGATCTATCCCCTCCTTTATATCAGGTCATCCCATAAGTAATGTCGTTTTTTACAATAGATTAAGTTTAACCTAGTCCTACTCGGTTTAAGCATTAATTTTCCGAAGGTTATATCTAAGAGGAGAATAATAGTGTTTTGCTACATACTTTACAGACCTTGACCAGTGAAGACGTGTGTTTTGCTTTATGTGAACCCCTCATAAACATGGCGGTATCAGAAGAGCATATCAGGCATATAATGCTTTACAAGTTCAAAAAAGGGAATAGTGCTACTGAAGCAATGCGAAACATTCAGGACATTTATGGCAATGATATTCTGCATGAGGAAATATCAAAGATGGTTTCAAAAGTTTAAGAATGGTGACTGCTGTTTGACAGATGCAGCATGCTCTGGATGCCGGGCTCAGTTTGATGATGACCTGCTGTTAGCCGCACTTAAAGAAGACTTCAACAACTGTCGAAGAATTGGCCCAGAAACTCATCATCATCCCTGTCCACCATCCATCAACATTTGGAACAACTCGGGAAAGTGCCTAAGTTAGGAAAATGGGTGCCACATGAATTGTCGGTCGACAATCTGAGGGTGCGGGTAAACATTAGCACAGCTCTTCATTCCCATGAACTCCAAGATCCGTTTTTGCACCATTTAGTGACTGGTGATGAAAAGTGGATACTGTACCAGAAAGTTAAGCACCGTCGACAGTGGGTTTGTGCTGGAGAACCAGCGACACCACAGCCAAAACCAAATCTTCACCCTCGGAAGGTGTTGCTTAGTGTTTGGTGGGATAAAGGTGGTGTAATACACTTTGAAACCTTACCACACAACCAAACAATCACCGCTCAAGTCTACTGTCAACAACTGGATCGATTGAACACTGCACTAAAAGAAAAGAGACCTTCTTTGGTTAATTGGAAAGGAATTGTGTTCCACCACAACAACGCATGTCCTCATACTGCTCGGATCACTTCTGCAAAATTGAGGAGCTTGGGTGTGAAAAACTTCCACATCCTCCATATTCTCCAGACCTTGCGCCTTCAGATGATCATCTCTTCAGGAGTCTGCAAAACTATCTTGACGAGAAACAGTATAGTTCTTTAGATCAGGGCTTCTCAAACATTTTTCACTTGCGACCCCTTTGGATCAGACAAATTTTTTCGCGACCCTTCACTTAATGTCATAAAAGCAATAGGTACTAACACTGTATGTTTAGGAAAAAAATATTTTCAAATGTTTCTGCAACCCCCAATAATATTTACGCGACCCCTAGCTTGAGAAGCATGGCTTTAGATGACCTGCACACCAGTCTTTGTACGTTTTTTGCCTCAAAACCGCCTGAATTTTATAAACATGGCATTGAAAAGCTTGTAGGATGTTGGCAGAGTGTCATTGAATCCGATGGAAAATATATATACTAGATTAAAAAGTCTCGGTCAAGTTTTTTTTTTGTCCTTCAAATTCCAATCTAAAAAACGACATTACTTATGGGATAACCTGATACATAAGGACATTATAGGATGGTTCTTAGCTACATAAGGGCAAAAAAAATTTTAATTGTTTTCCTCCTAACCTTTAATTTTTTTGGTATTGAGGTAAAACTTCTGCATGTGAAATATTTTTTGAATACATCAAGTTTTAGGGGTTGCACAGTAGGGTGGCCCACTTTTCAATTTTTTTTTTAAAGTATAGGTTATCGTAGTTTTTCCCATTATTTGGCACTATACTAGCACATTGGTACCATTTTTACAAAAATTCATCAATATTTAGGGGTCTCGCATCGACCTTGAAATTATGAGTTTTTTTTTTTAAATGCATACTTTTTAACCTTTTACTGAATCAAGATAAATCATTAAGTAGGGATGTTTTCTGAATCCTCTTGATGAGAGAAGTCGTTTGGTGTGCCTTCCAATGTCATACGACTAGCGGTTTAAAAGTTGTGCCTGTATACAGGTAATACCAATGTGCTAGTATAGTGCCAAATAATGGGAAAAACCACGATCACCTATACTTTTCAAAAAAATCAGCAAATAGCAGACAAATAAGGAAGAAAGAAACAATAACTTAAACAATCACTTTTGCATTGTATTGACCACTATCACACGTCACTGGCTGCAACGTTGTCCCTCTGTGCTGTGTCATCGTGGTGAGTGATGACTTCTTGAAGTCGCTGAGCTCTTTCCGGTTCTTTTCCACCACTTGCAGAAGATCCTGTAGCTGTGCCTCGTCCTTTGTGACCATGTTTGCATAGTCTTGTATCAGTTGGACTCCTCTTTCAGCGATGTCATTGGTGACCTGGAGATTAGAGATCACATCCTTCAGATGACAAAAGTCCTCGTTCTCGTCCCACTTATCAGTTGGCAGGGTGAGCCACGAAGACCCATACATCTTCAGACCTTCAAATAAGAACCAGGAGGACTTGTCGATCAGGTCAGGGAGTAGCGTCATCTCGTCGACTGAGACGTTCGCGTATGTGAAGTCTTTGGGTACAGGGAGGTGGGACAGCTTCTCTGCCATCTGTTGCTTCACAGTACCATCCACCTTGTTGCTGGATAGAGTGAAGATGAGAGTCTGAGGCCTCAGATACCAGAAGTGCCGCCTCATCACTGCCAGTGATGCTTCTGCCACCTCGCGGTCCACTGCCCTATACCTCAGAAAATGCTGGTATAGTACCAGGTCATTCAACGGCGCATCAGCTGCTACAGGGGCTGCCAACCAAGCTGGTACATACGGAAGAGCGATGAACACCATGATCCCTGCAGTTTGTCGACCAGCTCGGCGTCGAGCTCCAGCTGCCTACTGAACATCAGCAGTTTTGTGTAGTAGATGACCTGAAACAGAATAGGCACCATTGTAAGTAAGACAGGTTTATTGTTACCAATTACTTTGTTTGCGTTATAATGAAATGTTTATATTTGAATAACATTTAAACTTATCTCTAGATTATTTTTGTTTGAAAATACTAACTTTAGCCATCCATCTTGCGTGGTGGTAGGCTCCTGGGCACATGAGGTGAATGCCACGGCGTGGTTGTGTCCCGAGTACCAGGAGCGTGATCTCTGCCACTTCCCGGTAATCGTCTCTGACGAAACCAGAAGCTGTGCTCAGGAAGCTGGCCGCCGTGTCCCGGAGTTCTATTAGCCATGTACTCTCCGCCAGATTCTCGACCTGCAGCTTGCAGTAGGTCGAGTGATCGAGCTCGTCCCATCTTCAAAAATAATAAACAAGAAAATTGTGAGAGAAAACTCTGAAGTTCCAGTTTGGCTTGCTGTTTTATAAACTAGTGGAATATCATGTGTATCCTAACTAGTGATGTAGCGGATGTCATTTTTTTCACATCCGCGGATGCGGATGAGGATGTTTGATTTCAACATCCGCGGATGCGGATGCGGATGTCTACATTTTCGTTATTTTTTAGGATATATTCGAGATTTGTTGTGTTTAACGTATATAATAAGTTATTATATAGAGAGAGCTGTAGCTATAATGTAGTAGAATTGATTAATTGTACAATAATTGCTGTACTTTTCTCTGAACATATAAAATTATATCAAGCATCTAACTAATATAAAAATCAATTAGTGAATTCGTCTGCAAATAAATTCGTTATATTTTGTTGAGTTTCAGCCACAATTAGAAACCATAATTGTGTTACCAGGATGCGGGACGTGAACCTAACTCAAATGCACCCCACCGACCTCTTTCCCCAACCTCCACCCTTATAGAAAGAGATCTTTTATTAGCTTGATAACTATTTATATTAAGTTTAAAGTTTTATTAGGCATATTTATAAATGAGTAATTAAAATAAAGTAAACTAAGATGTTCATCATTTAATGTTCAAACTTAATTATAGGAAGGTTATGCTTAAGGAACATTAATTTTTCTGCCTTTTCTGCTGCCAGTCTGTTTCTCTTTTCATCATATATTAATCCAGCACTGCTAAATAATCTCTCGCTTGGTACGTTTGTTGGAGGACAGGCTAAATGTTTCCTTGCAAGTTTACTCAAGTATGGATAGATATTCTGTGTATTTTTCCACCAACTAATAGGATTGTCACATGCAGCCAGGCGTTTTTCTTGGTGATAACTCTCGATCATTTTTACTACATCTTTTGACATCGCGTAGGTCTCGTCATTGCTGCTTGACTCAAGAAACTGAGAGACAGATTCTGTGATAGATTTGCTTGTTGAAGGTGTTGGTTCTGTCACTGAAACTTTTATTCTTTTGGTGGGTGGCGAAGCGACAGATTCAAGAGATTGAAGCTCTTCAACTGCTTTGCCAAGTGATGATTTAACTCGTTCTAATGTACTAGGTGAAAATAACTTAGCTTTGTAACGTGGATCTAAGTAGGTTGCAAGAGAGTAACTTCATACAAGAACAGCCTCTCGTCGTTTGCATCACTTTTGCGCACAATGAACTAGTTCTATTAATATAGTAGAATTTGATAATTTCCGCTTATTAATGACATTTTATCTCAACGGTCCACATCCGCACGACATCCGCAGTCCAAAGTGCGGATGCGAGAAAATGTGCGGATGTTCCGCGGATGCGACCTACATCACTAATCCTAACATTACCTTGCACAAAAAATGAACTAACCTTCTCTTCAACTGCTGAAACAAAGGATCAGTTGGTGCCGTAGTCCTTCCGAGCAGGGTGATGGCTACTGCCCCCACGATAAGCTCTAGGACGTGATGACGGCATCCCAGCTGGAGTAGCGGTTGCCCGAGCATGTTTTCCAGCCGGACAACTGCACCCTGCACCTTGCACCCTCCCCGTGTTGGTGGAAGTGGTGTCGAAGCAGAGTCCGATGATGCTCTCCTCACATCCCCAATCTTCGAGAGCATGTATGGTTGCCTGCGACAGTCCAGTGCTGTCAGCAACAGCTGGGACTGACAGCAACTTTCCTTCTGTGCAGTAAGGAGCCCCGGAGATGAGAATTGCTTGGCGGTGCTCCGCCGTTCCAAGGAAGTTCTGAAACACATGCCATATATTTCAGTTTCATGGTTGTAAAGTAACCTATTTTTGTTCACATTCAGTTCTTTTTAATTGACATTATGCTTCATGAATCTCTACTAAATTGATAGCTATGAAAACTTAATCAACTGACCTTGACCATTTTGCCATCCCAGTGGACAACAGTGTGCCTCAGTGGCGTGGAGGAGTCCTTCACAGCCATCGCCACTTCATGGTGATGTGACACACTTCCCCAGTGAGCCGTTTCTTTCGAGATGCTGAACTGATTGAGGTCTGCTGGTGGATCCGCCGAACGTGTGATAGCAGCCACAATGCTTACTACCTATGTAGAGAATGGAAAGTGGAAAGGAAACTGTCAAGAATACATGTGGGTTACGAGACACTTTAAAACTGACGCTATCGATGAATACTATACACAATATGCACCTGATTATGGGACATACGGAAACGATCAGCCACTTCCATGACAGCAGGTGCATTAAGGATGCGGCGAGGAAGATTGACAGACACACTTGGCTCTTTCGGCAGGGGGAATGCTAGTTCTGTCTCTGACTCTCCTGACATGCCAGTATCATCATTCTCCATGGCCTCATCTCCGGTTTCGTATGCACACTTTGAGGTTTGCGGCTCCTGGCGAGGACGTTTTCTTCCTTCCTGTAGCTTTCTTTTTACAGCGAAAACTTTATCGTTCTCGCTCATCGTTGCCACCCGAGGACCACGTTGATCGAGGTAGAAGTCAATGTCTTCTTTCTTGTCCTTGTTGGACAGCAGTCGATTCTTCTTTATATCTTCGACAGCATCAGATGCTCCGATATCCCACAGCTTGTCCACACTGTCCGAAAACTTCTGCCATTTTCCTCCGGTGTTAGTTTCTCGTTTTCTGCTCTTTTGGAGTAAGTGCCACTCTTTCCACAATGCCTCTAGCTTCCGTTCGCAGTTGAGCTTTGTGATTGTTTTAATGCGGGCCATGTTCCAAAACTTTAAGACATTGTTTATGGTTTCTTTGAATGTGTCTTTCCTGTTAGCAGTGTACTGGATAACACTGAAGAAGTATTGCAAAACCTGCCGTGTTGTTGGCAATTTGCTACCACTGATGGAGGACGACGGTTGGCCAACTAAAAAAATTTCCGAGGCCGATCTTAGAGAAGGTAGCGATGTTATTTTCACCTTTCCTTTTGATGATTCTCTATTTGTAGCTTCAAGAGTTCTTCCAGTTATGGTTGCCATTGATTTGTCCATGACAAAGGATGAGGAACTCAGACAGAATTTCAAAATGTTATGATCTGCAAAAAAAGAAATAGGTACCTGGCACAGGCATAGTGCATTTTCTAATTACCTATATACATTATACATTCTGCCCGGGTATGGTGACTCATTTTTTTGAAAAGTATAGGTGATCGTGGTTTTTCCCATTATTTGGCACTATACTAGCACATTGGTATTACCTGTATACAGGCACAACCTTTAAACCGTTAGTCGTATGACATTGGCAGGCACACCAAACGACTTCTCTCATTAAGAGAATTCAGAAAACATCCCTACTTAATGATTTATCTTGATTCAGTAAAAAGTTAGAGTACGCATTTAAAAAAAAAAATAGTAATTTCAAGGTTGATGCAAGACCCCTAAATATTGATCAATTTTTGTAAAAATGGTACCAATGTGCTAGTATAGTGCCAAATAATGGGAAAAACCACGATCACCTTTACTTTTAAAAAAAAATTGAAAAGTGGGCCACCCTATTGCACAGTGACCTTAAAGTTTTGATAAATATCGTGATTCAGGATAGTTTCATAATAATAAACAGGAGAACTTCTGGTGGCCTAAAAACGTAAGCACTTGGGTCCCCCTCCCTAAAAAGGGAGTATTAGCCACTCAAAGGCAGAGGTATTGTTGCGGGGAAAGCGAATGAACTTAACTAGAATACCGTAACTTGGCTACTTCTTGATGACGGGAAACGAGAAGGTCCCGGGCGGTGAAGTTTTTCTCACCGCCACTGACTGTCACTGAGGGGGGGGGCAAACAAGACTCCCACACGGCTGAACCAAGAAATGGACTCGACCCGCTAGCTATTTCAAAGATTAACACTGTGTCTGAGTCGGGTCCACTTGAGAACCTGGAAAGCCCTGGCTTCAGGAAAGGTGTGTGCAAGGTACACCTGGCAATACTTGAGGACTTCAACCAAATATGGGCCTACACAAGCAAGCAAGCAAGATTTTAGCAGACTGATCGTGAAGTAAACCAAATGTGGCTGGATGAGAAAAGCAGATATTACCCTCTGAATTGTTTAATACAGAGAATCTGGAGGTATTGTTGATTCAAGGACCCTGGGCTTGTCACAAGGAAATCCTTGAAAGTAACAACCCTAGTCTATGAGGACAAAGGCTGAAAAAAAACTAGTTGGTAGAATTCTAAGGGTTTATTAGCAATCAACTTGAATTATTTACAAGAGCTAGAATGGGTTATGAGCTTGAGTCTAAACATGGCTTAAGATCAAGAAAATGGAAATCCAAAAACCCTGGAAGGGTATGCTATACAAAGGTGCTTACAATTACAATGACATAAATACTGGACAACAAAAATAGAATTTCTAGAAAAAGATAAAAAAAAACTTAACCTATGCTAGAATGGTACAATTAGACAACAAACACAATCGACCTCACTGGACCTAACATCCTTAAGCTAGACTTGAGGTCAATCCAATCACACCTATCTATTATAGTTAAGCCATGGAGAAACTAAACCTGAAGCTAGAAATACCTTAACCTGCACACCGTTATGCACAGGCAATGTCCATTATCACAAGGCACTCTGTTTTATCTTGACTTTTCTTGTTCTTAACAAATTAAGTTGGCAAGCTAGAACTTCCACAAGCGGAAGCCAACTGTGACTGAAAAATTGAAGGAAAAATTTTACTGACTCAGCAAGAATGCTGAGCTAGTCAGGCATTAAGCAAGACTAACTCCGCCACATGGGGGTTACAGTGTGGGTTATCCTGAAATAAGAAGAAAACAAGAGGTTAGTGAAGATGACCCCACTACACTCCCCCCTCCGAGCGGTGGGTACCACCACTCAAAAAGTGAGTGCAGCGAAGCCCTCTCCCACATCCAGTCTTTCAAGGAATTGCCACCTCCCCATCCTGACACCAAGCTCCAAGTTTTCCTTTCTCCATGGCTACCAAACACTAGACAATTATATTTATATACATGAATCAATAAGAAGAAGGTACTATCACCTTCGAAACCCTACCTATTTACAATCTAAATTTACACAATTAGTGCTGGATCCATTCACTTTTTAGCACTCTTTTATGAGGTCCTTTCCCTAAGAGGCTATACACAATCCTCCTTGCTTGAAACTGAAGCCACCTGCATGACTATTGTCCTTGATTAATATCCTCACTAGCCCATCACTATCAATGTACCCTGGCCCTGGTCCACCCATCATACCTCCTGATTGGTAGACATCCCTACCAAAGGTGGGGTCTGCTTGCTCCAGGCTAGAGGTAACTGCGTGGGCTGGCCATGCCCCTTCTTGATGAGCAGTCCTCCAGAACCCCCTCCTATGTAGACAAGAATGGTGGTGCAAACTGGAGCAAGGCCTGGAAGACCCCCCTCAGCCGATTCTTGAAGAGTGGAAGAGCCAATAATGGCTCCATCCCTGAAAACACCTCCCATGAAAGTAGGAAAGCGTGATTGGGGGTGACTGGAGGCAGGTAAGGACAGGGACATGCACTGGAAGCTGTATGCATGACAATCAAAGCAGTTACAAAGTGGGTGACAAGTGAGGGCATGTGCATGAGTCAGGCAGAGGCAAGCAAACCAAAAATTACCGCACTTAACCAAGCTCAAGGTATGGTATTCATATCACTATGTGCAGTCACTTTGTTCTAGAAAATTTACACTAGCTTCCTCCATGGCTTTACTAGCTAGGCCCTACCTATACATCATGGTACAGCAAGATATACCTATTTTTATATATATCTTAACCAAGGCTTCGTAAAGCCATTACAAAAACTAGATACACCATTACATTAAACCTAGAAAAACTTATTTTAACATCAAAAATATAATCATAGTACCATCAACTTAAATACAATACATAATCCTATATACATATATACATAATTAGACAGGGTCTAAAAAATCACTTGATTGTTAATTAAATTAATCATGAACATATTCCAGAGGCCTAGAGGGTACTAATGGTAACTCCATTACAGGACTTCTGGAATGAGTTCATGGAGGAGAATCACCAGCCAACTCTGAATTACTCCCAACCCCCTCCTAACAGACTGGAGTCGTTCATGAGCTAGTTACTGTTAGCTTGTAATAAAGCCCTAGCTTCTGAACAGATATCTTTGACTGGGATAAACTTAATCTATTGGGAGTCCTTGAACCAGTTACCGGGCTAAATTGCCACTCTCGAAACTAATTGCTGGTCTAACAGCTGGTAAATCTGCTCCTCATCATCCTGCACATGTTCTAAAGTGTTCTCCAGAGCTTCCACCAAGGAAGAGAGTTCTGGAGAATCACTATTGGGTTAAGGTTCATTCGGACATGGAGAACTCTGTCTTGGATCTATTGAACCACCACCTTCTGGATCTAGACTCCCAGGAAGTTCCTCAGGATCCATCACACCTTAACCGACAGCACTTGAAGGAGCACTATGAGGAATAGGAGACAGATCCTTGATTTCCTCCACTGGGGAACAAGCTTCCTTCTCAGAATCACTACCAAGGTAGTCTTGACTTTCCAAAAGTGACATGTTTTGGTTGAGAATGAGGCCTAGACAGAGGTTTGGGTGAACTAGACAGGATACCTGGAGGATTCCCTTTGGATGGCACCTCATCCGGGAATCCAGAAAAGTCAAGTTCAAAAGAACTTGAAGAGCATTCAGAGGAATCTGAAGAACTTGAACTTTCACTCAGATCAGCAAGCCATGGTCTAGAATTGACCCTATTCTGATCTGGAAATCCTAGAAACTCGCTCGAATCACTACTAGAATCAAAAAGATCAGTCTCATCTTCTGACAAACTGTCCCACAAACTGGAACATTAGGGGTTTCAAACCCTAGAAAACTCTCCTCCTCTATGCTAGCCCATGGAACCTGAACTAACGTGGAATAACTAGGATGATTCCTCAAGAAATTGGGAGCCTCCTTCCAGCTCCTCAACTGAGAATGATGAACTCGACTCATGGATAAGTGTGGCTGCTGATCTGGATAAGCTGGTGAAATGACGTAGGTCACACCATTCTCTGCTGCTCGATCAACTTGAAACGGCCCACAGTACTTGGGCAGAAACTTGTTAGAAACTAGATTACCTTTTGGAACAACCTTTCGAATGACAAGTTGCCCCTTGGTAAAGGGACAAAAACCAGGATGTCCTGGATACCACTGTTCTTGAACTGGAGTGGGAATAGAAACTGGAATAGGATCTGGATGCGGATGATAACAAGAACTGGGCTGGAGACATAGTCAACTCAGAATGAATCGTACCATTGTAGGTCATAATGGCCTTTGGAAGATTCACATCCCACGAGCTAGAATCTTGAACCAGATTCCGTAGAAGCTCACCAATGGTACGGTTGACCCTCTCGACTGCACCATTGCTCTCTGGATGGTTTGGGGTCGTGAAAACGTGAGTGATCCCATATTGAGATAACATCTGCTCGAACTCCTGACCCCTAAATTCTGGACCATTATCAGTTAACAACCGACAAGGCCGGCGCAAAAGAGTGGGCAACACTCGAAACTCGAAAAGATGGGCAATGGTACTGGAAGTCTTGTTGGGAAATGGAACAGCCACTACCCACTTGGAGTAGTGGTCCACCACCATCAAACATCCTAGATTCCCCCGAGGTGTTCTGGGGAACAATACTAGATCCACAGCCACCAACTCAAATGGTGCCTGGGTCACGATCTTCAGGGTAGGTGGAGCCCTGATCTGGCTGGAAACCTTATTGAGCTGGCACTGGGAACAAGATGTGACCACCTCTTGCACAACTTGATATAACTGAGGATGAAACACTTCCCCAGACAAAACATCTAAGACCTTGTTTCGGCCTATGTGTGCCATCTCTAGATGGATAGTAATGGCCAGCTCAATCAGGAAATTAAAAGGTACTAGAACTTGGGGAAACATTTCTGGTTCATCGTACTTAACTAGAAGACCATTCTCGAAGTAGATATCTTTAAGATAACGACGATATCTCACTAGAGCTTTAGGACAATACCCAAAACAACCCTTATCTAGATAGGACTTAAGTTGTCTCAACACACGATCACTTTTTTGAAGAACCTCAAGGTTAACTTCATCTAGAAATGAACATGGACGCAAATTTCCAACTACCAGTGGTTCTTGATGACTGGAGGGTTCCTCCAACTCTGCCAGAAAAGTAGCGAGAATCTCACCCTCCTTCATGACTCTGTCAGTGGACAAATCCAGGTCAATCCCAGTGGCAGACAAGAAATTCGCACCCAGGAGAAAACAACAAGGAATAGCTTGATCTTCAACAAGAGCAAATGGGTGATCATTAATAGTTACTCTAGAGCCAAGTGACACAGTAAGTGGTACATAGTTATAAACTACCACTTGTTTTTCAGCCACACCTTGAATGTTAACCAGAATATCTTGTGAATAAGGAACAGCATGTACATTCGAGACTAAAAGGCATAGATCTCACCAGAAAACTCAGGACAAATAAAGATGAATATGTAATTGACATTAATAGTCTTCTTTCTTTTTAAAGTTGTTTGTATTTGTAATTAGTATAACAAAGCGAAATAGGTACCTAATATAAATTGAAATAAATAAAATTTATTTGTTGTTTTTTCCCTTCCAGTTTGCAGAAAATCCTTAGGTGATAGAAAAAATGGACACCTTATTCAATGTCATTGTAGTTGAATTACATAAAATCAGTTATTAGTAAGAAAATAACTTACAAAGTTCTCATCTGCAGGCCTGTGTTATCTTTCTTCAAAACTAACACTACTTGAAATAACTAGATGCTGAATGTTCAACAATGCCATACTTTAGTAATTTTTTTATTTATTCTTCAGTTTTCATACCAAAGTGGGAAAAACTGTTTGAGTTTCTCTTTAACTGGAGTATTATTCATTAATTCTCTTTCATGTTCAGTTGCATCAGTTCATCCAATGTTATCTATAGATCTGCTAATAACCACAGCATATTTTTTGCAAGACTAACAATCAACCAAAGTTCTGAAGCATTTAAATTAGTCTTAAGCTTAAACATTTGAATAATTTCCTCATAAGAGAACTCATTCATCCATTCATTTATTTCTGTAAAATCTTCATAATTTGTATTTTCCTGTAGAGATCCTTTGTTAATAGCCAAAAAGGTTCTTCATTGACTTCTAGATAAAGTGAGGTGTAGTGTTGGTGTGATGGAGAGTTTTGGTGTTGGGGTTGGTCTGCATCAGGGGTCAGCACTGAGTCCATTCCTATTCAATGTGGTGTTGGATGTGTTGACTGAGGAGGTTAGAGGGGTTGCTCCTTGGTGCATGATGTATGCTGATGCTGATGATGTAGTGTTGTGCACAGAGACAAGACAGGAGGTAGAACAATAGCTAGAAAATTGGAGGGAGGCATTGGAAAGTAGAGGTATGAAAATTAGTTGGAAGAAGACTGAATATCTGAGATGTAATGTACAACTGGATGAAGGAGGGGGAGTGATGTTAAATGGTGAACTGATCAAATGGGTTGATCGTTTTAAATACTTAGGATCAACAATTGAGGCAGAGGGAGAGGTGAATCGTTGGATACAGTCGGGATGGAGGAGCTGGAGAGAGGTGTCAGAAGTTCTCTGTGATCGTAGGATGCTGGTGAAGCTGAAAGGGAAGGTCTTCAAAACAATGGTTAGGCCAGCCATGTTGTACGGAATGGAGATGGTGCCAATGAAGAAGACGTGACAGAAAGATGGATGTGGCTAAAATGAAAATATTGCGATGGATGTGTGGTGTAACTAGAAGGGATTGAATCAGAAACGAATGCATTAGAGGAATGGTGAAAGTAGTAGAGATCTACAGATCTACAGAAGCTAAGGCTAACAAAGACCCTAAGATCCACTCTAAGGTTAGCCTGAGAGAAAGGAAAGAGTAGGGGGTTAAGAGAAGAGAATAAGGGGTTAATTAATTAGCAACACCTATCACTCATGAGTTAACATTCATTCAGAAAAAGAGAAAGAAAGGCTCACCATCATCATTAGTCGGCCACTGCCGACAAGTCAGAAAAATAGTTCGAGAGAATAGAAAAGGGGTGAAAGATGAAAAGAAGTAAAATAAGAATGCTTACAAACCATGCAAACACAGTCTTATCTCACTATCATACCATACAAACTACAGATATGCAAGTAGAGGCATCAAGAAAAGTCCAAGAAGCCAGACTGAGATGGTATGGGCACATGATGAGAAGAGAGGAGGATTACGTGGGACATAGGGTGCTGGAAATGGAGGTGCTGGGACAGAGAAGAGGAGGTAGACTGAAGATGAGGTGGAGGGATTGCGTGGCGGCAGACATCCAGGAGAAAAATTTGGATGAGGACATGGTGCGTGACAGAAGAGAATGGAGGAGACTCGAGAACAGCGACCCCATATATACGGGGCTCCAATAAACTTTAGCCCCCCTGCCCATGGCCTAAACCATTAGAGGTACAGTAAAACTAAACATACCTTACAAAAGAGAATTTAATCCTGCATTTAATGAGAAACAATTAAAACTTGGTGTTCCTGCCATTGGCTTCCAAGACAGCCTGAATTCGCTTTGGGTAGCTTGCCAAAAGTGACGTAAATAGATCTTGATCGTTACGCAAATTTGCTAAAACAGTTTCAATGTGTTGCGTCATTGTATCCTTCAAAAATTGATTTGCTGCAGGTTCTTGAAACAAGAGACATTCAACCTTGTCCTTTATAACTGATCCAATATGTTCACAGACATTCAGGTCAGGAGAATTTCCAGGCCATTCTTCATTTCCAAAGAAATCAATCTCATGGTTCCACAACAACTGTTGAGTGGCTAATGCCTTAAAGCAGGGGGCCTTATCGTGCAGAAGTGTGACCTGATTGACATCCATAACATTGTTTGGGTTTCTTAGAAAAGGAATGGCATGCTGGGATAGAATAATATCACGGAAATACTGTCCATCCCAACTCTGACCATTTGGCTTCAGCACCCACATGAGCTTCTTTGCAGTGAACAAAGCAAACACACCAACACAGTCTGGACTTTTTAATAATTCGCGATAATGTTCATTGTCATCGATTTCATCTGGTGGTGTGGCCCACACATGACCATTTTGGTAGTTAGGCCGACGTGTTACGTAAACAAAAAATTCATCGGAGACAGCTAAATGCATGAAATCATCCACATCCCAATCTTCAAGATAATGGGCAAACCACATTCTGTCATCGATGTTAAGTTGAGTTTTTCTTGGCTTTGGAAATTCATGCCAAGGCTTTAAACCTTGCCTATGACAGTACAGTCGAATGATCTCACCACTAATGATCTTTCCTCTCAACACTTCGATCTCTCTGGAAAGTTTAGCACAGCTGTTTTTCCACTTACGTGTACTGCTTTCAATGTTGTCCTTTGTTTCCTAAGAGTGGCAAATTTGGGTGCCCAGAACGTGTTATAAAGGTGGCTCCAGCATCACGAGCTTCCCGAAATGTTATTGCTCGTATGCGATCTATCACACATTGCCTCTCCGAATCACCAATTAATTGAGAAGCCATTATATTATCACTTTATCAGCTAGAGTAATTTTAATATCTGCAATAAATAAAGAATTTTATATATTTTTATAATCAAAAACTATTTCGATATAAGTAAACATGTAAGCTGCAAATGGGGGGGGCTAAGGTTTTTTGGAACCCCTTAGAGATGAGATTTAAGCTGCAGAAGAAGAAGATTGACTTCTAGATAAAAATTATTTACAACATTCAATTCAATTAATTTTTTTTTTAATCAATAAAAGGTTTTTTCTTTATTTTTAGTCAATACCCAATTGTTTAAATTTAAGAAATTAACTAATACTACTGACAAATTTTCACAAATACAAACTGAAATTAATAATTCATCCTGCCTAATAATTGGCTCTAATCTAAATGTAAGTTTTGGGGAATTTGTTAACCCTACCACTACTACTACTTCCTCTCTGGTTTTAATTTTAAATTGGATTTTAAAGTGACATTTCTTTCACTTAAAATTTCAAAGTTCTTACTTAATTCCCAGTTACATATCTGATTACTTTCATTTAGTGACCTATATTTCAAGTTTTAGTTGCTAAATCAGCCAATAAATTAAAACAAGCCAAAAAGTCAGCTCCTAAAATTACTTCATTCATGTTCTAATACAACAAAAAATACATTTTAAGTCTTGAAATTACTAATGAAGATTAATTATGCACTAAAAAAAAAATTAAAAAAAAAGAAAAAAAAAAGCAGATTTTCAATCTGGAATACTTAGAAGTCTGGAAAAGCCTCAGTCCCAAACATTCTGAATTTTTGGTGCTCTGTATTTTCTTTGTTCAAACTTGTCACATATTTCTACTAAATCAGCTCTTAAAATATATTTTTGCCTCACTGTCAACCAGTGCTCTAAAGCAAGATGAATAGTTACTAATTTCCCCAAATGACCCTGCTCATATTTGGGATTTTGTAGTTTAAATGCTTGTTTATTTATCATTACCATGGAAAAACTATACATGCCTACAATATGGTATCATATATGGTACCTTTATTTCTTAAGTAAATATATATTATTAATTTATTGAATTAAATAACTACAAAATTGGCTCAGGATTGGTGACATAGCCTATTGGGAATAGAAATAATTGCCACACACAGAACCCAATATGTAGGCATGGGGTCCACATAACAACAAGAAAAACATATTACTTTGAGAGAAGAAATAATAAAAACAAAAATTAGACATCTGGGGACTTTGTAAAGTTGGCAAATTTTTAAGACAAAGACTTCATCTCAGAGCTGTCTAGTCACGAGTGTTGCTTTAGGCAAGGGAGAAGTGTTTAATCTTCCTATAAGTTCTGAGTGAACAGAATACCTAATAATTTAAAACTAATAATACACAAGGATAGGCCTATTCCTTCAGGTATTTAAGTATAGTGTTGCCTATATTAATTAAACTGAATAAACTCATTGTGTAACCCCATCACCTACTCTGAAAGCGAGCTGTGTGCCCTACAGTAACCAGAAGTGAGGCCCAATGAAATAATAAGGTATGGTAATTTTCTTCTTTACCATTAGGCAGCACTAAATACTGCAGGCATATAAATTTAATTAACCAAAAAAATGCAATTTTTTAACGAAAAGATGTAGGGTTTTTGCCATTCAACTCTCCACCAATATCTGCTGGAAATTTCTAACAGATGAGGGTGACAGCAATCATCCATAACCATATATAGTTTTTTCATAATTACATTAAGTTCCTCGCAATTTTTCAATAAACAATTTTCTCCACAAAAATGACATTTAATATTACCTTTTAGTTGACAATTAATAACATCTTTGCTTACATCAAAAGCACACTTCCAATTTTTTCAACATGTACTAATGTTATGCCCCCAACCCCTTTTTTTAATGCCACAGTGCACACAAATTTGACAACTTGAGTGATCCAGTTCAATACATTCTATTCTAGTAAGACTCTTGGGAACTCGTAATTGGTAATTTTTAACCATTTTTAATTCTTCTGAAGTTGCTGAATTCATCTGTGGGAAAAAACTCCTTACAAAGTTAATCTAAGTGAAAATACTGTAATTGATTGTTATGTATCCTAGTAACATTGTTACAAAAAAGAAACTGGATTAAAAGAAAGAAAAGGAGACAAAAATGAACTAAAAACATATTTATTAAAAAAAACAACAACTTTTTAAAAGTATGGGTAAGTGGAATTAAAAAATATAATTTTTCCCTTTGAGAGAGAGGAGTATTCTGGCAGAAAAGATTTCCTACTTTCTTCAGGTAACAAGAAAGAAAAAATTATTTACACATATGGCTTGCATTTGAAGTTTCTAAGAAAATTTTGATTTTCTTACCTTTAGATGGGGATGCTTAAGAAAAAGTTTGCACAAGTGTATCTTTAATAATAGGATAAGATAACCTATCTCCTTCAGTGCAATGAATGCAGCCTGTATTTCAATATTTTTCAGAATAAAAAAAATTGTGTAATAGGTATTACTGAATTAATGCCAGATGGCAATACAGATGGTATTTTATTTTGACTTTGCCATACATACTGACTTAGCTGTTCAATCACTTGACTAAGCATTAAATTTGAATCCAAATTATGCCTCATTTCCAATTTAACGCTAGAAAATTTACAGCATTATCAAAAGATGATAATGAAATTTGATCTCCATTTTTAAACACCATATTTAAAATCACTACTGACACTGGTTGACAAAATCAAACTTTTTTCTCTCATCAGAGATGTATACACACTTTTCTAGACCAGGTTTGTACACTGATTCCAAATCTGTTTGCGGTTTTCCTCTAGTACATCTAGTTATCAAAATATGACTGGTGTTAATTTCAGCACAATTTATCATAACAGTACAACTTTATTCATAAAGAGAAATGTACACCAACCTAAAAATGTTGCGAGTATGATTTTCTTTTGAAAACCTTGTCCAGGTCATGGCAGTACAACATCCAGTGGTAGTCTGCCGGCATACTTTCATTTCAGACACCTTTGTAGTGATTTTCCAGTGACTGGATGTCTTGATGGAAGCATTACCCCTGTTCATCACTCACCACGTCAAGGTTTTCAGGAAATGAATCTAGATGTGAATGTAAAAAATGTATTTTCAAGGACATGTGACAGCCCATTTCTTGATATGAATTGAGCAGTTTCTGAACTCCATCTTTGTATGTGAGAAACTTGTGGTTACCCAAGAAGTTTACACAAATCCATTTGAAAGCCTGCCTGCTTTTAGTTGTAAGGCATTGAAGCTTTCTTCAAAGCCTTCATCCTGCAGAACCTCCCTGATTTGGGGTCCCACAAAGATTCCCTCCTTCAATTTCGCGGCACTGATGTTTGCAAATTTCTCAACAAGGTATCGAAACCCTCTTGAATTTGCCTTACCCATTGCTTTCACAAAATTTTTCATTAAACTGAGCTTAATGTGGAGAGGTAGCAGGAAAATCCCTTTTGGATCAACTAAAGGAACACACTGGACACTGCCCATTCCTGGCTCATATGTGCTTCTTTGATGCCAGTCACGACTGATGTGATGATCCATGGTAGCACGGCTGTCCCATAGACATAGGAAACAACAATATTTCGTGAACCCTCCTTGCATGCCCATTAGCATACCAATGACTGAGATCACCACAGATATTCCATTGATGAGTGCTGTATTGGATTGCTTTGAGTAGTATATTCATGTTATTGTACATCTCCTTTAGATGAATGGAGTGGGCAATCAGGATGGATGGCTTTAAGTTCCCATTATGCAGGAGAACCACTTTCAAGCTTTGCTGTGAGGAATCATTGAAGAGGCGCCACTCAGATGGTGTGTGTACCTGTGACAAGTTCTTGAAAAGTCCATTGATATCAAGGTAATAGTAGAGTGGACCCTCTACTGTAAAGAATGTTGCCAAATCATGGTTTCATTTTTGACAGAAACACATTTGGATGTTCTTCTCAAGTAAGTGTTTCTGCTCGAGTCTCAAGGAGAGAAGTTCTGATTTCTCTTTAGGGAGGGCTAGGTCTCTAATGAGGTCATTCAACTCATTTTGGGTAAGCCACTCCAGCTCCACCAATCACACCTTTGTCGGATTCCCTTTCATCTTCTAAAGAATAGAGTCCATGCTGTGGAGGTACTGGAATTGGCATCATGTCATCGTGAGGGATCAATCTGATCGATCATAGAGTCTATGTTTGGATAAATGATGTCATGCTTGTTCTTCATGGAGAATCCATTTATGTTAACATTGCAAAAGTAACAATCACCATGATGGTCTTTTGGCTCCCTCCATATCATGGGTACAGTGAATGGCATCAACTTTTTCCTTTGGTTCAACCAGTCACATAATCCATTTGAACAAGCAGTACAGATACCATGTGGCACCCATGCCTTATCTTGGTCACCTAGTGGACAGCTGAAGTATAACTGGTAAGTTTTCCAAAGAGCCATCATGATTGTACGCCACTGTGATTTAGTTGCGAATGAGCCGCGCACACAACAGAAATTGTTGGTGTTTTTACACTTTTGAGGCATGATGATTGATGAGTGGGTTGATGTAAATCGCCTAAAAAAATAAAATATGCAAGTGGGTGACACAAAACAACACACAACTAGACATGTGACTGTTATGCCAAAGAATAAAAGGGTGTACATGTGTAATGTTTGCAAATTTGTGGCCAGCAACTGCTCTCACCAAAAATACCACAAGACAACCTGCAGAAAGTCTAAGTTGAAATGACAAAATGCCATACATATGAGGGTACAGAAATGGTAAAGCAAAAACCTGCACTTGAGCTGCAATGACAAAATACTCCACTACATGTATAAAGGATGCATATTATATATTGTATATATAGTATTATATATTTTATAGATAGTTATATGCATATTATACCAGAGGCACTCAATATATTTTGCCCCACCCTTTTTTCTTAGCTAAATAATGGGCCATAAGTTTGAACTTTTTGTGCTTCACATAACTGGATTTTTCCAGTTTGAACCTCCCCTCCTTGTATAAAACTGATGGTTAATGCAGTTTCAAAAATGGCATCTGACAGTGATGTGCATCGTAAACAGAGAGCTGTTATTGAGTTCTTAACCACAGAGAAGGAAACAGTTGGAAATATTAACAAATGTCTACAAAATGTTTATGGAGATGATGCTGTTGATCGAAGCATAGTTGGATACTGTTCTAAATGTGTGAAATCATCGGGGAGAGGGAGAGCCAGCCTTGATGATGAGCCATGCAGCAATTGTCTGGCATTGGCTGTCATCTCATACTGTGCAATGTACTAACAGCATCATTCGATCAAATTGGGTGTGTCACATACTACAAGGAGCTATCACTGGAGCTAGGAAATAGTGAAGGAAGTGTGAAAACAATAATTCAGCAACTGGGATACTCAAAAGTGTGTTCATGGTTTCTTTTTTGTTCCTTGCCCAAAGAAAGGAAATTGCTTCTGAGTCATTTTTTGATATGAGACAGAAGGGAATAACTTCCTTTCACAAATTGTGACTTGGGATGAGACTTAGGTACACCACTTTGAACATGAAAGGTTATGGCCACCATCTTCTGGACATGAAAGGGGTGATTCTGGTGGATATGATGAAGAAAGGACAAACAATCAACTAAGAGGCATATATTGCTACCCTACAGAGACTCCAGAGATGTATAAGGTGAGTTTGACCAGAGAGAAAACTGGAAGACATCCTTCTTTTGCATGATAACGCAAGACATCCTTCTTTTGCATGATAACGCAAGACATCCTTCTTTTGCATGATAACGCAAGACATCCTTCTTTTGCATGATAACGCAAGACATCCTTCTTTTGCATGATAACGCAAGACATCCTTCTTTTGCATGATAACGCAAGACATCCTTCTTTTGCATGATAACGCAAGACATCCTTCTTTTGCATGATAACGCAAGACATCCTTCTTTTGCATGATAACGCAAGACATCCTTCTTTTGCATGATAACGCAAGACATCCTTCTTTTGCATGATAACGCAAGACATCCTTCTTTTGCATGATAACGCAAGACATCCTTCTTTTGCATGATAACGCAAGACATCCTTCTTTTGCATGATAACGCAAGACATCCTTCTTTTGCATGATAACGCAAGACATCCTTCTTTTGCATGATAACGCAAGACATCCTTCTTTTGCATGATAACGCAAGACATCCTTCTTTTGCATGATAACGCAAGACATCCTTCTTTTGCATGATAACGCAAGACATCCTTCTTTTGCATGATAACGCAAGACATCCTTCTTTTGCATGATAACGCAAGACATCCTTCTTTTGCATGATAACGCAAGACATCCTTCTTTTGCATGATAACGCAAGACATCCTTCTTTTGCATGATAACGCAAGACCACAGTTTGCAAACAAGAGACTATCACAAAAATGTACTTGACTGTGTTACCCACCCTCCAAACAGCCTGGATCTAGCACATGGGTCGGGGACCTTTTTTGGGTATTACCCAAAAATCTATTTGAGTAAAATGAAATTACCCCCAGACTTCAAAGTAAACAAAAACAAGCCAATTGCTCTTAAAATTGTTGCATATGGTATACAAAAAATTCAAATTCAAAAAATGTTTATTGGATCCATTATTATGGAGAAATAAAAAAAAGCCACACATGCTGGCATAAGAATAGCACACAAACAAAATTAGTAAAAAGGATTGAAGAACTGAAGAATTTCATTCAAAACATCTCCACTTCAGGTTTTGGAAAAATGATGCCGTTTCATTTTTGATACATCAAAATCAGGACGTAAATTCGTAATATTCTAAAATTTAGAATAACGCCACATTTATGTAACAAAATAAAATAAAAATATACGAAAAAAATATCAGCACAAAGTGTCAAGCACTAAAAGCACCTCTGTTTCATGATACCATACATACGACTGAGGCTCTGAGGGAAGTGTCTCTCATACCGCACACATTACCCCAAAAAATTTTAAATTTACCCCATTTGGGGTAATTTACCCCTGTTCCCCGACCACTGATCTAGCACCTTCAGACTTCCATTTTTTGGGCCAATGAAGGATGCTATTCATGGAAGAAGGTTTCAGAGTGATGAGGAGGTTAAGAGGTGGCTCTAGTGGAACCCAGCAGACTTTTACCAGCAAGGAATAAAGGCCCTTGTTTCAAGGTGGAGGAAAGCCGTAGAAAAGGATGGGGAGACTGTGGAAAAATAAAAACTTTTAAAAAAGGTATGTAACTACTTGCATACAAAAATTCTGGAACTTAAAAGGAAACTTGGAAAGAAAACAAAAGGTGAGACAAAATATATTGAGTGCCCCTTGTATATATTATTATATAAAGGATGCATATTTTATATATAGTATTATATATTATATATAGTTATATACATATTATATACCATATATTATATATAGTATTATATATATTTTATATATATATTACAATCGGTCTCGTCTCGAGAATTAGACATGCTGGAGGAAAACCAGAAACAGATTTGGAATCAGCATCCCAACAGCTATCTAGCCCACCTATAATTATATCTGATGAAAAATACTTGTTGGCCAGTGTAATTTGCAATTTCTCCCCAATATCAAATTTATCGTGTCCACAGTGCCATTGTAATGGAATGGCTCAATTAATTTCATGTCAACTTTTAAATTGTGTTATATTGCTTCATTTCCACACAGGTTTGAAAAAAGAATATGAGAGAATTACTTGTTTTAGCTATGTCTGAGTGATCCAAATACTGTAATCTTGTCAGACTATCTCGATTGACAAAGGGAACAGTAGCCCTGTTCAAAAATCAACTTTTTCTTATTTTCATAGGTTTCTGTACTTTTTCCCATGCTTTTTGACCTGAAAAGGCCGAAAATCACAACCATTTTGACCTAGGTTGTTGGGAAGCATTGCCGCATGGAGCTTTAAGTTTTCTGCCTTGAAATCGGCCAAAAGCACCAGTTCCGGGGTCCCTTGAATCATGTTTTGCACTATAACTTTTTATCTAAACAAGATAGAGCAACAAAATAGGCACCAAATTAAAGTGTTTTTAATCCTCTTTCTAACTTATACAATTATGATAGTCTTGGAACAAGAAATGGCACATTGGTACATACAAAGATTTCAGAAATATCACAAAATTCGTTTTCTCACACTCAAGGCAGACAAGGCGCCTTATTCATGACAAATTTGAGATTAACATTTTGTCACAAGTCTAATCGATCAAGAAGTGAAAGCATTACATGATGATTAATTTCATAATGACATTTACACAGTCAGTTGTTGAGAGTGTGTTTCTTGAAACTGTCAAAGCGGCGTCTGTTGAACTCCACAGCTTGAAGGAGATAGTCCCTTTGCTTGGCATCTGTTGTTATGACATTTGCAAAGTCGCTCATCATCTTGACAGCATGTTCAGCAATGTCATTCACCGCTTTCAGATTCTTAACACAGTCCAACGCTTTTCTGTAGTCCTCATTCTGTGGCCAAGATGTGACAGGTTCCAGAAGCCACTTGGATCCAATGTTCAGTGTGTCCAGCAGGAAATGTGATTCTGGGCCAATGAGATCAACCAGGGTGGTCTTAGCTGTGACACACTGGAATAGAGGCTTTCCTGTTCTGAAGCTGTCTGGCTTCTCAGTGGCATGTAACTGGGCAGCAATGTCGTGCTTCAATGTGTCACTCAATCTACTGCTGAACAGGGCAAATGGCACGACTTCCTGCGTCAGGTACCATTTGTGGTTTTCCATCTTAAGTACTGCATCAGCAAGCTCTGGGTCAGTTTTCTTGTACTTCAACATGTCCTGGATTAGACTTAGATCATTCACGGGAGCATCTGCAGCAGACATTGACATCATCTATACAGGAGTGTAGAACAGCGCAAGGAAGGTGTTGAGTCTTTCCAGCTTTGATACAGTGTCTTCGTCGTACTCAAGTTGATCTGCAAACATCAGCATTTTCATGGAGTACAGGTTTCTGGCCTGATGAATGGCGCCTGGTCGACTCCAGTGAATACCTCGAGGAGGCATTCCTCCAAGAACAATGACTGTCAGTTCAGCCATTTCCCTGTAGTTGGCTCTTGGAAGCCTTTCTGCTGTTAGAATGTCTTGGAGTATTTCTTCACTGTTCTTCTTCTTTTCCTTCAGCCATTTGCTATTGATAGCCAGCATCTTTGGGTTTTCCTTGGACAAGTCCGTCCAAACATCCTTCAGATGCTCAAACCAGGGATTATCTGGCCCCTTCACCTTCCCGAACAGCTTCTCCCAAACTGCTCCTACTAGGATTTCCAGGATGTGATGTCGACAGGCCAGATAAAACACCTTTTTGTTCAGCATTTTCTCTAGCAGTTTGGCAGCTCCTCTGTGAACTCCACTGTTACTGGATGTAGTGTCAAAAACAAGGGCAGTAACATTATCCGTAAGTTCCCAAGTCTCCAGTAAATCCATTGAAGCCTCAGCCTGAGCTGTGCCAGAAGAATTGTCGATGACAGGTATTCCCAATAACTTTCCTTCAGTGTATGAAGGTGGACCAGACACTAGCACAGCTAAAGTCTCTGAGGTACTTCCAGGTTCACTGCCCAAGACATCTTTGAGCAACTTTCTATCCCAGTGTATGGCAGCGTACTGTGGGGGGTTTTCACAAAACTTGGACATGTGACTCTGGCTGATATTATACCTGGACAGCATTCTGTTGCGACGTGTTGTTGAGGTTGAGATGACGAAGTTATCCAGATCAGCCCCTCCAGCTTTCAAGGTGGCAGAAACCATGGCAGTAACTTGATTGTCTGATAAACCAAGACGATCAGCTGTATTGCAGATGACATCACATTCCATGACCTTCCTTGGAAACATCAACGTCACACTAGTCACAGTGTCTTGATGGTGAGAACATCCAGGATGAGGCTGATGGTAATCCATGTCCTCTGTGTTAGCGTCGTTGTCAGTTGAGTCACCCCAGGTAATGTCATCCACATGAACAACTGCCTCTTGTTCTGCTGCAGCTGTAAAATAGTACAACATGTTAAGACAGTAATTGTTAAGTACATGCTAAATATCGCAATGGAGTAAAACTTAAAACTTTTTGTAACGTTCAAAGTAATTAGTTTTACCTTGTTCTTGTCTATGCTGCAGTCTTTCATTCCTCGCTGCTTGCTGCAGGGATCTTGTCTCAAAAATCTTGTCATGACCAGACATATGACCTTTCCTCTCAGTCTTTTGGTCTTCATAGAACCTGATATCCTCATCTTTCTTCTCTCTGGATAACAGTCTGTTGTTCTGTATTTCCTGGATTGCATCTGGAGCTCCTATATCGAACAGGCTGTCTAATTCCAGCACAAATGCTCCTCTTTTTCCTCCAGGGTTACTTGCTCTTCCTTTGCTTTTCACCAGAGCACGATGTTTCTCATGTAGTTTCATGAAGAGCTTCATTGCGTTGTACTTGGTCATTGTCTTGATCCTAGCCATCTGCCAGAATGGGATGATAGATTCAACTGTTTCATATGCAAGGTCTTGAACCATGGGCCTCCCTGCATTTTCCGGTAAATTCTGAAGATTAAGGAAATACTGGAACGCCTGTCTGTTGGTGGGAAGCTGGGAACCACTGATAAAAGCTGAAGGGTATCCAACCAGGAAAGTTTCAGTGAGAGATCTGGTAGATGGCCCAGTTGACACCTGCCTGTGGACAGTACGTGGAGGTTCTGAGATATCAACTGTGCGCCCACGGAGCTCCCTCAGCTCCTTGCTTAATGCCATTGTGAAGTTGTAACTTGTAGATGGTTTTCTAGATTCTGATTGAGTTTCTGTTGTTTCCTAAAAAATGATAGATAATTATTATTATTATTATTATTAATTATTATTTATTTATTTATTATTATTATTATTATTTATTAATTTTATGCTCTTTCATTTGATACCTAATTTATTGCTCTATCTTGTTTAGATCAAAAGTTAAAGTGCAAAACATAATTCAAGGGACCCCGGAATTGGCGCTTTGGCCAATTTCAAGGCAGGAAATTTAAAGCTCCATGCGGCAATGCTTCCCAACATCCTAGGTCAAAATAGTTGTGATTTTCAGCTTTTTCAGGTCAAAAAGCAAGGGAAAATGTACAGAAACCTATGAAAATAAGAAAAAGTTGATTTTTGAACAGGCCTAGGGAACAGTCATGAGTAAACGCAAAATTAAATTTAATAAATAATTATGAGTAATACACTACACTTAAGTTTCAAGTCAAAACAGAATTACAACTTAATTCAAAGCACCAACAGTTGAAGAGTAAAAATTTTACTATATTATTTAAAACCTAATTTGATAGTGTCATCTAATGCAGCAGACTTCCAAAGTAAGTTAAATTATACATGATGACAAACAAATGAACAGTTATGACATCAGTAAGTTAACAGTAACTAACAAAATATGATCTCAATGATCATTCTTAAAAAATAAAAAATTAATCCAGTAATTTGCTGCTATTTATGCGTTGTGACTCTTCCTTACCACTTGACATTCATGAATACTGAAAATAGGCAAATGCCATATATTAGAATTTATTTCATTGCATTCTTCATTCAGAAATACTGAACCCTTCATTTTTAATTCTTAATATTTAGCCAAATGTTGCATTCAGTAAATGCCAACCAAGTTTAGGCCCAAAGAAGTCCCTTTTACATTATAATAATTAGTAGTACATTAAGGAGTTAAGACAGTAGAGTTAAATGCCAAAAGAAAATTGATAATTGAAGTAGTCAAACATAGTAAAGGATATCTTGGTATTTAAAATTGTTGGAAATAGAACTCTGATAACACTGGTCTGTGTCATTTTTGAGGTCAAGGTTTTTTTAGTTGTTCTTTTATAAGTTTTGCATGCTGAATTCAAAAATGTAACTCATTTTGCTCAATCAGGTCAGGTTTTTATGCTATCTCAATTTAAAAAAAATTAGATAATCGTTATGAAATGAGCAAGTCTATTTTTTTAAAACAGACTTACATTTTAGCCAAGTGTTAGCCAAGCTCTATATAATAAACAGACAACTTATTTCTAATTACGATTGTCATTACTGTTTTTCAGCATGAATAGAATGTGCAAGAATGACCCAAACAGGTTCTGCTACATCTGTGGTAGTCACTATGTCAGACCGGCAGTCAAACATCACACATTTTGTGAGGAAAAGCTATCATGCCTACTTTGGAGTTAAACTTGGTGACCAGGACAAAGCCTTTGCCCCTCACATATGCTGCAAAACATGCGTTGAAAGTCTGCGGTGCTGGAGCCACAAGAAGGTAGAGTGTGTACCTTTTGGTGTCCCAATGGTGTGGAGGGAAGGAAGAGATCATACTACTGACTGTTATTTCTGTATGACAAACCTATAAGGTAAGTTAGTATGAATTTCATTTTATACTTACAAAAATATGCCTGACAATATATGAGATATGTCTTTATCTTATCTTTATCTGTCTCTATCTGTTTCCTTTTAGGCATAAATTGAAAAAACAAGCAACACGTAAAGTATCCAGATGTGCCATCTGCCATAAAGCCAGTACCTCATGGACCAGAAATTCCAATTCCAACACCGCCCAACAACTTTGATTTGTCATCCGACTCAGATGAAGAAATGGATGACAGTGATATATCTGGTACATACCAACCTACTGCCGAGACAAGTCAACCCAAACTCTTGAGCCAAGCTGAGTTGAACGATTTGACAAGAGATTTGTGCTTGTCCAAAGAATCTGCTCAGTTGCTAGGGTCACATCTTCGCAAAAATTGTTTGTTAGCTCCAGAAACAACATTCTTCTGATATCGCAGCCGCAAAGAAGAGTTTCGAGAATATTTCACGTTGGACAAAGAAGCTTTGCTGGTTTACTGTAACAATGTCAATGGCCTCATTGCAGCTATGGGTTTAGCGTATGACCCTACAGAATGGCGGCTCTTCATTGACTCCTCAAGCAGACGCTTGAAAGCAGTACTACTCTACAATGGTAACAAGGTCACGTCTGTTCCAATGGGTCACTCGGTGCGGATGACTGAAAGTTATAGTAAAATGGAGCTTTTGCTAACTGCTTTGAAGTACAACCATCACAATTGGATGATATGCGGAGACCTAAAGGTATGTTCATGTCTACCAAAAAAAATACATATATATATATATATATATATACACACATATATAGTCATGCAGGTTGCTTCTACAAAGCTTCAATTTAATATTTAGGAGAAATCCAATGACAAGGAGGAATGTAAATGCCATGAAAAGTCTTTTTTAATGCGCAACATTTCGAGCAATACGCTCATCATCAGGCTAGATAATAACAATATGAAATTAGAATCAATAAATAAATGTGAACAAGACAAAATAATTTCTATAAAACCTATTCAGTAAAAGCAAATTTTAAAAAGACTAAAAGAAGAGGGTTAAATTCAGTTATAAAAATTTACATATAAAATTAACAAGAAATTTAAAAAGCTATTTTTAAATTACATATAGTAAATTTGAAATTAGTACACTGGAATAATTAACACTAATACAATGGAATAATTAACACTATGAACCTTTCAATGCTGGTTCCGAGGCACGAGTAATTTAAAACAAAACAAAAAACAGGAAACAAACTGAGTTGGGCGGTTGGGGAGGGGGATTATAAAAAATTTAGAGGGACAGCTGAGGAATCCACGTTTAGAGAAGGGGTCAATGTTTTAATATAAAGAGATTCCAAAATTCTAAGTGAGTTAGGACAAGAATTACAACCGAGAATTTTAAAATTATCTAAAGTGACATCAGTTTTGCATTTAATACTGTGTTCCCGAATACTAGAGGCTTATTTTTTATTTAAAATTTTACCTGTTTGGCAAATTATTCCCATATGCGAATAAAATCTAGCCCTGAGGGAGCGCACGGTGCTGCCAATGTAAGTACCAAGGAGACACCTTGGGCAGGTAAATAAATATACAACACCGCTACGCAACGAATCAGGAGTTCGATCCTTCGCTGAGAAAAAGCTACCTAAAGACATTTTGTTAATAAATATAATGCGAAAATCAGTATGATAAAAAAATTTTCTTAACAACTTTGTAAATTTAAGTTTAAATTCTTTATTCATGGGACCCATTTCAGGTACCAAGAAATATTTTATATCTTTAGGCACTGAAATACAGGGAAGTTGAGGGCTATAAATGTTATTTAAGAAAGATCTAATTAGTTTATCTACATATTGAACAGGAAAACTATTATTGGTAAAATATGATCTTAAATTATTAAATTCATCGTTAAGTAAGGTAAAACTAGAGGTCAAATTATATCCTCTGAACAAGAGAGTTTTAATACATGACATCTTATAGTTAAAATCAGTAAAACTAAAGAAATTCATGCCCAAACCAGTAAAAGTGGGTTTCCTGTAAACTGATGTAGTAATAGAATCACCTTTTTTCAAAATTAAAAGATCTAAAAAGGGAAGGGAGCCATTATTCTCAGTTTCCATTGTATAAGTTATATTGGGGTGCAGAGAATTTAAGAAGTTAAAAAATTGTTGCGCTTGTACAGCATTATCAAAAACAGCTATCGAGTCATCAACGAAGTGTCGATAGAAAATTGGTTTACAATGGGTGGGAGATTTAGATCTTTTAATTTCGAAAAAAAGGTGATTCTATTACTACATCAGTTTACAGGAAACCCACTTTTACTGGTTTGGGCATGAATTTCTTTAGTTTTACTGATTTTAACTATAAGATGTTGTGTATTAAAACTCTTGTTCAGAGGATATAATTTGACCTCTAGTTTTACCTTACTTAACGATGAATTTAATAATTTAAGATCATATTTTACCAATAATAGTTTTCCTGTTCAATATGTAGATAAACTAATTAGATCTTTCTTAAATAACGTTTATAGCCCTCAACTTCCCTGTATTTCAGTGCCTAAAGATATAAAATATTTCTTGGTACCTGAAATGGGTCCCATGAATAAAGAATTTAAACTTAAATTTACAAAGTTAAGAAAATTTTTTTATCATACTGATTTTCGCATTATATTTATTAACAAAATGTCTTTAGGTAGCTTTTTCTCAGCGAAGGATCGAACTCCTGATTCGTTGCGTAGCGGTGTTGTATATTTATTTACCTGCCCAAGGTGTCTCCTTGGTACTTACATTGGCAGCACCATGCACTCCCTCAGGGCTAGATTTTATTCGCATATGGGAATAATTTGCTGAACAGGTAAAATTTTAAATAAAAAAGAAGCCTCTAGTATTCGGGAACACAGTATTAAATGCAAAACTGATGTCACTTTAGATAATTTTAAAATTCTCGGTTGTAATTCTTGTCCTAACTCACTTAGAATTTTGGAATCTCTTTATATTAAAACATTGACCCCTTCTCTAAACGTGGATTCCTCAGCTGTCCCTCTAAATTTTTTATAATCCCCCCTCCCCTAACTCCCCTCCCCCCCTCCCCAATTTTTTATAATCCCCCCTCCCCAACCGCCCAACTCATAGTTTGCTTCCTGTTTTGTTTTGTTTTAAATTACTCGTGCCTCGGAACCAGCATTGAAAGGTTCGTAGTGTTAATTATTCCATTGTATTAGTGTTAATTATTCCAGTGTACTAATTTCAAATTTACTATATGTAATTTAAAAATAGCTTTTTAAATTTCTTATTAATTTTATATGTAAATTTTTATAACTGAATTTAACCCTCTTCTTTTAGTCTTTTTAAAATTTGCTTTTACTGAATAGGTTTTATAGAAATTATTTTGTCTTGTTCACATTTATTTATTGATTCTAATTTCATATTGTTATTATCTAGCCTGATGATGAGCGTATTGCTCGAAACGTTGCGCATTAAAGAAGACTTTTCATGGCATTTACATTCCTCCTTGTCATTGGATTTCTCCTAAATATTATATATATATATATATGTATATATATATATATATATCCCCTCCCCGCGGGCGGTCTTTCTGGGGTGGATCGCCCGCGGGCTCCTGCCTACATGTGGCGAGGGGGGTCAGCCGCGGCTGGGGGCCCTGCCGGGTCCCCGCCCGGTTGCGAAGTGGACTTTTAGCATACCCTGCTATCCTACAGCCCCCTCTTTCCTGTCTTCCCCTCTTTACTCTCTTCCTTGCCCCCTCTGTTTTTTCTGCTTTCTCTGTTCACTACGCGCGCCCCGTGGGCTGCCGGGGCTGGTCGCTGGGGGTCTCGCCCCCATGGCCGGGGCCGGACTAAGTTGGCTGGTAGGGTGCCCAGGCCTGGGGCCCTGGGGGGCCTTGGTCTTTGCTGCTGGCGGGGGAGAACTCTCGACGCTGCAAGGGCCCCTTTTGAAACGGGGGTACCTGCATGGGACGAGGCACCCACCCCCCGCCGGCGTGCGCTTGGTCCCCTTGGGCCCAGGGTAATCGGTTCCCCGCGGCCCCGGGCGCGAAACTACAATAAAAATTTTCTATGGAAACACTTACAACTCTAATGGACCTCGTTGACGACCCGGCTTGTGCATCTGACCTCCCTCTGACTACCTCTTTGGACCGTGGGTCTGGTAAGGGCAGTCGGCAGCCCTCGCCCACCCCGTCTGCTCTTCTTGCCGACGCCTCCTCTCCCTCTCTTCCCCAGGCTCGTGGCGCCGCTGCCCGACCCCCGCCAGTAGCGGATGGACCTGCAGTGGACCCCCTGACCCCTGGATCCCCCCATATTCCACGTCCCGATAGGGACCCACCTGCTTTTTCGCCCTCAGGTGGGAGGCCCGCGGCCCCGGTCGCCTCCCACTCCGGTCGGGCCTCATCGCCCCCGGCCCCCTCGGCCCCTGGGGGACGTGGGACCCGACGTCGCCGTCCGCCTTTCTCGTCTTCTCGCTCCCTCGAAGTTCCGGTGGTGTTTGGCCAGACGGCTTCACTCGGCCTTAGGACGATGGACAAGTTCCTCGTCCTCCGCCCCTCCTCCTCCAAGCCCCTCCCCACTAACCACGAACGTCTCTTTCGAGCGATCCATGGGAAGACGGGGACGGCGCGTTTTGACCTTCGGCCTCAGAGGGATGGCTCCATTTTGATAAGGTCGCGTTCCTCTGCCGAAACCTCCTCTCTGCTCGCTATCCCCGATGTCCTGGGCTGCGGGATCACGGTGACTCCCCACCCCCGCCTCAATCAGTGCCAGGGCACAATTTACGCTGCTCGTCTTCTACCCATCCCGGTGGAAGACCTCCAGATTGACCTCGCCTCCCAGGGTGTTGTGAGGGTGTACCGCTTTCCCGACAGATCGCGGTCCCCAACTGCCCCTTCTCCTCACCTGCTCCTCACTTTCGACTCACTGGTGCCCCCCGTTTCGGTATTCTGGGGCTTTGGTGAGAGACGAGCGTGCGAATTCTCAGTACGACCATACGTGCCAGATCCTACGCGCTGTTTTCAGTGTAATAGGTTTGGCCATGTGACCAGCTCCTGCCGTCAGCCGGCCCCGTTGTGTGTCCGCTGCGGCGGCCCTCCCCACCCCTTGCCCTGTACTGCTCCGCCTTCCTGCACCAACTGCCATGGACCACACCCTGCTTCATCCCGCTCTTGCCCGTCCTTCCTCTTTGAAAGGGAGGTTCGGGCCCTCTGTTCATCAGAGTTTCTCAGCGCGCGGGAGCGGTTGCGTGGCGGCGAGGCCCGGCGTGGTGCCTCGTACGCCGAGGCTCTCCGTTCCAGGACCCCGTCCTCACCGGCGGTTCCCAACGCGCCTCCACCCACCGTGTCCGCTACTCCCAGTCCATCCTCTGCCGCCCAGCGGACTCCTACCGCGGCTCCCCGTACTGCCAGCGCGTCCCCACGTGCTCCCTCCGCGAACGCCGATGCTTCGTCGGCAACCCCCCCTGCCCCTTCTACGCCCTCTCCACCGGCGCTTTCGGCCACCCCCATTCCGGATCGTGACCCGCCGTCACCCACGCGGGCCGCACGACGGAGGGATAGGGGCCGCAAGCGCCGCGCCAGTGGTGACCCCGAAAGGTTCGACACCATAAGCCTCGCATCACCTTCCTCTCCTAAACACAAACGCCCCCTTCGCCCTACCGCCCCGGTGTCCTCACCGTCCCCACTGCGCAACCGTTATGCACGCTCCCCCCTGGGGTCCCCGTCGGCCCTCGTGGTGGGGGCTGAGATACACCCCTCTCCGGCCCGGTCGATGGACCCACTGGAGGGGGAACTCGCCCGCCTGGTCGGCGTGGGTGGGACGTGCACGCCCCCGCGTTTGACCCGCCCCATCTCTCTCCTCGACCTGCCAATGCCTCTGGGTGAGGTATTATTTTCCACTCCCCCTCGTAGTCCTGCCTCCCCCGCACCTCCGGTGAAGGGAGGGGCATTCTGGATACCTCTCACATCCCTTCTCTGCATCGCTCTCCCCCGGACGTCCGGGAGACTCCTCCTCTGGAGGACTTGCCGGCGTCTGGTTCCACATCGCCCCCTCGTCGGGGGGACCCTCGCCTTCGCCCTCGTTCGGCGTCCCTCACTGAACTCCGGGGCTTTCCGATTCCCTCTTTAATCTCGGGCCGCCCGATCGGCCCACCCACCCCATAATCATCCTTTACGCTGACCTTCCTACCCCTCCCTATACCTCGCTCCTGCAGTGGAACATCCGCGGGCTCCTGGTAGGCCTCGAGAGTCTCTCCTCTCTCCTGGCCTCCAGGTGTCCGGCGTGTTTCTGCCTTCAGGAGACGATTCTGGGATCCCGTTCCCTCCCTCGAGTGTCCGGTTACTGCGGGCTCCCTTCCCGCCTCTCGATGGGGCGGGGAGGGGGGGCGCCGCGGTCTTCGTGCACCGCTCCGTCCCTTTCCGCCCCCTCCCGCTCCGTACAGTCCTGCAAGCTGTGGCCGTGCGCCTTTTCTTGGGGCGCCAGCTCACGGTCTGCTCTCTTTACCTCTCCCCTAACGTACGCCCTCCACCCGATTCTCTCCGTGACCTAATTCTCCAGCTTCCCCGCCCTTTTCTGATTCTCGGGGACTTCAACAGTCGGGACCCGGCCTGGGGGGACGTTTGCTCCACCTTTTTCTCCGGGACCCTTCTCTCCCTTATGGACGAGCTCGAGTTCACCTTTCTGAACGATGGCTCCCCAACCTGCCTTCACTCGGCCCATGACAGTTTCACCTGTATCGACCTTTCCCTGGTTTCCCTCGAAATCGTGACGGAGTTCACCTGGGAGGTCCTGCCGGATTCTTCCGGCAGTGACCATTTCCCAGTGTGTCTTACCCCGACCCGTCTCCTCCCCCCCACCTCTGTCCGCCCGCGCTGGCTGTTCGCCCGAGCAGACTGGGCCTCATACGCGAGGGGCACGGCGATCTCGCCATCAATTCCTGCCTTTCCCCGTCAATGAGGCCCTCGCCTTCCTCGAGAGTAAGATCCTCTCGGCTGCCGCCAGTTGCATCCCCCGTACCTCTGGCTCCCCCAGACCGCGAAGCGTCCCATGGTGGACCCCAGAGTGCTCCCATGCCGTTCAGGAGCGGCGCCGTGCCGGCCGCCGCTTCTACCGGACCCGCCAGCTGGAGCACAAGATAGAATTTCAGCGCCTGAAGGCAGTGGCCCGTCGGGTCCTGAAACTGGCCCGGCGTACCTCCTGGCGGAGTTACGTGTCCGGGATCTCCTCCTCGACTGCCCCCTTGACTGTTTGGCGCAAGGTGCGTAGTTTTGAGGGGACCCGTGTCCCCCCTCGACCCCCGGTGCTTCGGGTCGGGGACGACGAGTTCGTGTCCGATCCGGAGGCTGTCGCGAACGCACTCGCGGCGCACTTTGCAGCCATCTCCAGTTCCGATTCCCCCCACTCCCGCCGCGACCCACCGGAATTTCCACCTCATAGGAATGCCCCCTATAATCACCTCTTCCACATGACAGAGCTTCGGGAGGCCCTCCGCCCCCGGCCCCGATAATATCCCCTATGACCTTTTACGGCATCTCCACCCCTCTGCTCTCAGCTTTCTACTGGACCTCTATAACCGGATTTGGTTGGAGGGTTCATTTCCGGACCGATGGCGTGAGTCCATCGTCGTCCCCATCCCGAAGCCCGATAAAGACCCCTCACTCCCGTCGAACTATCGCCCCATTTCCCTAACATGCTGTGCCTGCAAGGTGATGGAGGCGATGGTCGCCTCGCGGCTGTCCTTTACCTTGGAGGCGAGTGACCAGTACCCTGCTACCCAGGCTGGTTTCCGGCGCTTCCGGTCTACCACCGACCCCCTCCTTCTCCTTAGCCATGACGTGCAGGCGGCTTTCTCCCGGCGTCAATTTGTACTCGCCATCTTTTTCGACCTCCAGAAGGCCTACGATACTACCCGGCGGAGCGCGGTCTTCGACTGCTTACGCTCCCTGGGTTTCGTAGGCTTTCTCCCTTCCTTTATTTATAACTTCTTGTCCGCCCGTTCTTTCCGCGTCCGCATCGGTTCTGCCCTCTCTGACCGCTTTCCGTTGGAGGAGGGTGTCCCTCAGGGTAGTGTCCTTAGCGTCTTGTGTTTCTCACTCGTGATGAACACAGTCGCTACGGTCCTGCCTACATCTGTTCGTAGCTCCCTCTATGCCGATGACCTGGCTATCTATTGCTCTGGCCGCCTCCCGTCTTTGGCTGAACGTCGGCTCCAGCTAGCCATCAATGCGGTGGTTCGCTGGGCGTCCTCGGTTGGCTATGCTTTCTCACCCTCTAAGTCTTCCAGTATGCTTTTCCGTCCTCGGCGCCTCCGTCTGTCGCATACCTTCGCTCTTACCCTTGCCGGCACTCCTCTTCCCCTCGTCCCATCCGTTAGATTCCTGGGTATGACCCTCGACGGATTTTTCGGTTGGGTTCCACACCTTAGGCGGTTGCGGCAAACATCTCGCCGCACCCTCTCCCTTTTGGGTCATCTGTCCCACACGACCGGGGGGCGGACAGGCGTACTCTGCTGCGCCTGTACACCTCCTGGTGCAATCCCGTGTCGACTACGGCTGTGTGGTCTACAGTTCCGCCTCCTCTCCGGCACTCCGTATGCTGGATCCTCTTCTCCACCGTGGCCTTCGCCTGGCGTCGGGTGCCCTTCCGCTCGTCCCCTGTCGCTAGTCTTCAGGTGGACTGTGGACACCCCCCCCTGCCCCTTCGCCGGGGCCTTCTCATGGCGAAGTGTTACCTTCGCATCTGCCGCCTCCCGAAGTCCCTACTCTTCTCCACGATCTCCCAGGCGCTACCCCGGCCTGACACGTGGCATTTCGCTGCCTCTCTGGCCGAGATTTTCTCGTCCCTGGGGATCCCCCCACCCTCTATTCTGCCTTTCTCCTTCGATCTGTCGCCCCCCTGGCGGACCACCCCTATCTGCCGTTGCCAGGCGCTCCGTGGCCTGCGTAAGGAGTCTCTTCCTGCCGTCCTCCGGTCTTCTTTTCTGGCCCATCTTCCCGTCCATTCGGACGACGTTCCCGTCTACACCGACGGCTCGCGCTCCCCTGCAGGTGTCGCGGCCGCCGTCTTCTCTCCGTCATTGTCACCTACCTCCCGGGGTATCCCCCTGCCGGTTCAGGCCTCCATCTTTTCTGCGGAGCTCTTTGCCCTTCTGGAAGCCCTCCGTCTGGTATCGGGTTGTTCGCGGTCCTCCTGTACCATTTTTTCGGACTCGCTGAGCGCCCTTCAGGCGCTCGAGCGCTATGATTCCCCGGACCCCCTCGTACGCCTTATTCAACAGGAGTACCATGTCCTGCACACCATTCACCGGATCCGGGTCACCTTCTGCTGGGTTCCCGCCCATGTTGGTGTTTCCGGTAATGAGGCGGCGGACCGCTTAGCCCGGTCCGCCGCCTCGCTGCCTCCCCTCCCCGCCCACTCCCCTTCTCAGACTATGTACAGGTCTTTCGTTCCTTTTACGATCGCATGTGGCAACAGTCCTGGGACGATGCCACCGGAAATAAACTCTGGTCCATCCGCCCCCGTCTGTCATATTGGGTGTCCTCTTTCCACCGCTCCAGACACAAAGAGGTCGTCCTTGCGCGGCTTCGCATCGGCCATACGCGCTCACGCACGGCTATCTTATGTTCCGGCAGGAGGCTCCTCGTTGCGCCTCCTGCCAGTCGCCCCTCACCGTCTCTCACATCCTTGTGGAATGCCCCACCCTGTCGTCAGTACGTCGTCGCGCTTTTCCGTTCCTTTCTGATTTCCCCCTCCCCGAACGTTTACGCCTTATGCTCGCTGAGAGCCCTCTCTTCTCGCTTGACCGTCTTTTCCTCTTCCTCTCCCAATCTCGCATCCTATCTGAGCTTTAGGTGGCTTCTCACCTGTAGTCCGCTGTTCTCCCTTTTCTAGTGCCTTTTCTCCGTCTCCGTTTCTCTTTCTCGTATTCCGCCTCGCCATGATATCCGCTACCATATAGCGGGAAATGGCGGTAAACGCCCCAATACAAAAAAAAAATAAAAAAATATATATATGTAAAAATGAACCATAAATAATTCCCATATTCCTATATTATCTTATCCTTCATGTAATTCTTGTATTCATTTATATAGTCTCTGTATCCATTGTAAGAAAAAGTATCCATTTTAAAAATTCATGTGTTATATGGTTCATGTATAATCTTATATATTTAACTTTATATAATGCCTATACTCCTATGTATGTACGTGTGTGTATTCATTTTTACATAAGGACCAAAATCGCCCAACGCGAGTTTGGATAAAATATTTGATTCGCTTTTAACTTTGCTAAATAATTGGTGACCTATTGTTTTTTAAAATCTCATAATCATTTTGTTAGATTTCGCTTAATAAGGAATCCTGTTAAGCTTGCAATGTTCACATTTTGTATACACTCTCTTTCGTTATAAACAATGAGATCATGTCTTGCCTAAGCATTAAAATTGTACATCTTAAAACTTAAAATTTCACTCATATGCATATTTTAGTGTAAAGATGCATAGTCCGATTTCCACTTTAGTTAACTTGGCAGATCATGATAACATCAGATCTGAAAAGTCGCGGTTTAAGATAAAAATATGGTTTCGTCTTCAAATATTTTGTTTACTCGTTCAAGCCTTACCGCAGCTAAAAAATTTACTTATTTTTAAATATTGTGCAAAAATAATACAGCCTTCTTAGCATTTAATAATAATAATATTAGCAGTTTTTGGGTATATAAACCCATTTAAATTCATCCATTGTCATTCAGAAGCTAATTCAGAGGCTGAGCACTACCTGTATTTTTTAGCAGTAAATTTACAGTGAAGAAACTTTTTATTGTCCCCTTCGAGCCTTGCTCTCTTCAGAAAAACTTAGAAAACTTTCCGGATACGCTATAAGAAGAATCCAGAACCTTCAGCATTTAGATTGCAAATCTACCAGAGTCCTCCGAGCCACTATAGAAGAACTCGGAGAGTAACATAGTAGAAAAACCACTTCAAGGCACCTATCCGTTGCTTGCCTCCTAAACCAGAACCCCCGTCAATCCGAACCACCCCAGGGCCATAGACGGAGGGGTTAACATATATATATATATATATATTTAGGCGCTGATATATATAGGTTATAGTCCTAGTGCTGGGTCTACAAGGCGGCTACACCAAATACCCCTGTTTTCTCTGTCTGTGGGACAGCCGAGCAGACAAGCAACACTATGTACAACGTGACTGGCCAGCAAGACATGGCCTGGAACCAGGTTCGCACAATGTTCTGTCACGCTCTCGTGAATCCGCAGATGATTCTACTTCTGCCGCTGCACATCAAGCTCGGAGTTATGAAGAATTTCGTTAGAGCACTCAACAAAGAAAGCCGAGCTTTTGCTTTCCTGAATCAGAGATTTCCACGCGTCAGTGAGGGCAAACTGAAAGCAGGTATTTTTGATGGCCCTCAGATCAGGGAGCTAATGAAAGATGCTCAATTTGACGAAAGTCTGGAGGACAATGAGATCAATGCCTGGCTCGCATTCAAGTCCATTGTCATGAATTTTCTGGGCAACCACCGAAGTCCAGAGTACGAATGTGTTGTTGAGGAGCTCCTGCAGAGCTTCCAGGCTCTTGGTGCACATATGTCCATAAAGATGCATTTTCTCAGCTCGCATTTAGACTACTTTCTGGACAACTGGGTGATGTCAGCGAGGAGCAAGGAGAGCGCTTCCACCAGGATATTTGAGTGATGGAAGAGAGGTACCAGGGCCACTGGGATGTAAACATGCTCGCGGACTACTACTGGTGCCTCAAGAATGACGTTCCAGCTGTGGAACACAGATGAAAGTCTTTGAGAAAGCCCTTTTGTTCACATTAACTGTACTCATGTACCATTTTTTATGTACTTTGTACATTTTCTGTCAATTTAAGTCCATTTAAAAAAAATAAACTTGCTAATTTCATAACGACTATTTTCGAATTATCTATTTTTTTTAAATTGAGATAGCATAAAAACCTGACCTGATTGAGCAAAATGAGTTACATTTTTTAATTCAGCATGCAAAAATTATAAAAGAACAACTAAAAAAACCTTGACCTCAGGAAAAAAAATTTCAAATGCAGACCAGTGTAATGGATAGTATAGGACATTATTAAAAGAGGGCTTTCCTTTCAATTTCAATTAGCAAATGTAGCTCTGATCTTTAAAATGAAAGTGGTAAACAGTTAGCTGGAAATTATAGGCCTAATTGAACTTATCTAATAATTACACTGTATAACAAATTTTTGGTTCAGAAAAAAAATGGGAATAACATTTGGTCATTCTTAATATTTCAAGTGTGCTGATTCCAAATCTGAAAATAGTTTTTTGTCACGTCACATCACGTTTTTTTGTAATGACTGCTTAAAATCTTCATACCAAAAAATAAGAATATATTGATAAACAGATAGGCTTTATCATATGGAACAGTTTAATTATTGCTATACTTCAACATATATGCACAAAATTAACATAAACTCTCGTATTATACCGTTTTCAACTTATTATTTGTATTTATGCTGGTGTTTGTGATATGCTTCTGGTTGGTCATGCTTTAAATTCCAGCAGGACTCCACTTCCCTTTGTATCGGCTCTCCATTGTGGCTATATCCCCATGTTCATCGCTAACAGCAGATGCATTTTCTGGAAAGAATGAGAGATGTGAATGCAAAAACTGAATTTTCAATGACATCTTACATCCGAGACGTTGGTATGAGTTGATAAGTTGATCCACAAGTGCAGCATAGTTGTCGTATTTAGTCTTTCCTAGTAAACCACTGCACACGTTTTTTAATGCATGCCAGGCTGCCAACTCAACCTCATCCATCACCGCTTCAAAGTGTTTGTCTAGCATGAGTTGCCAAATTTGAGGGCCGACGAATATGCTTTCTTTAATCTTGGCATCACTTATTTTTGGGAATTTTTCCTTTAGATATTTGATGGCAGGCTTATAATGTTTCAATGCTTTTGCAAATTGTTTCATCAGCCCTAATTTTATGTGAAGTGGTGGCAAGATAACCTTTTCCTCTTGTAATAGTGGTTCGTGAATAACATTGTGAGATTCAGGTGAGGAATTGTCTCACTAGGGTGTGTCAATTTGGGAGATGAAAATTAATTTTTGCCAATTCCTTCATTGAGGGGTTTTAAAAATGTTTTTGGATGTGAAGAATTCAAATCTGCTATTATTTTTGTGATTGCTCAACACTTAGCTTGGTAAATCTACGTTTGATTAAAAAGCACACACATTGCTCTCGGAAAACATTTATTAATTTTAGCTTCTCAAAATGTTAGGTAATGCTATAAAAATTTTAGTTTCTCTGCATAAAACATATCCTAGTAATCATAAAACATATCCTTGTAATCATAAAACAACATTAGAAAGTAATGACATCAGTAAAAAAAAATATATTAAAACAAGTTTCTTCAAGTCTTGCTTTTTTGATTCATTCTTGACATCAGCCGCCAACTTGCTTCTTGGCCTCTGATATAGCCCTCACGTTTCTCATGTGTATACACCCTGCCTGCTGCCTCTGTGACTTGTTTCACACACCTCTATTGACTGAGCATGACAGGGCCACTGTGGAACTTGCATAGGCTTGTCAAAGAACTTCTTTACTTCCGCTGTAGTCAGTTTACATGTCAAAGGAGGTTCAAATACCCTGTCAGACCAGTCTGTCAGCTCCAACACGGAAGAAGCACTGGGGTTGATGGAAGGTGTCTTCCTGGGACGTACAGAAACATCTCCAAGTGTGTCATCATCTCCACCCCTCATGTCAACAATCTTTTGGACACCAGCTCTCCTCTCCTCACTGTCATCTGAGCACAAGTGTGTCTGGATTATCATTTCGCTGAATGCATACCATGCTGAGCGCTTGATGATTGGCAAAACAGCATCCACTACAGCCTTCTTTTGCAGCCTAACTAGCCGCAGCTGAAACAAGATGTGGCATGGGCCTTCCACCCAAGAGTGTTTTACTTTGATGTTGAACCAACAGGGGTAGTACACACCAACAATGTATTCCACTATCAGTCTTAAGTTGTTGAGGGTTTTGCCTTTAAGGCCATGTTTTGAAACCCATATGCAACAAAGCCTGTTTGCTGTTGTCAACCACCTTGAATGGCTCACTGGACCAATTTCAAGAAGGGCCAGATCTGTGGGAAGTTCTCCTGTCCTTATGGCCTGTGTGATCCTATACCTGTACGCTTGATCAGTAGAGAGATCCTTTACGACATTGTCACTCAGTGAAGTAAGAGGCTCTCCAATTGAGAGAGTGGTGAATGAAGGATCAATTTCAAGTTTGGTTGCAGTGTCTAGCATCTTGCCAATGTTACCTGTCCACTTGTTGTTAGACAAGGTCTTCCCATCCAGTGCTGTGATCAAGTGTCGCAGGGGTAACTCGTTAGTGTGGAGGGCACAAACCAACCAGATCAGCTTATGGCAAAGCTTGACCTCTACCCAATGCATGGAACCACCCTCCCAGCCAGTGTTAACATTTGTAGAATCACCTCCAATGGCCTGCAGGCTTTTATCAATGCCCTTCTTCTTCATGAAATCTACAAGATTATCAGCAATAACTTCAGCAGGTTTTTTCTCATTGAGCCTTTCTCAGGAGTGAAGTGGTAGAGATATCTTCTACCTGGCTCACTGCACCCAGAATAATGCTCTTCTTTGATGATGCTGGGGAACTGACGATCTGAATTGTGTGCATTCAGCATAACTTTAGTTGTATCTTGACGGCCGTCAAAGAAGATGCAGTCAATTTCACCCTTCTTACAAAGATCATCAAATTCCTGATCCAGGGATCTCATAACTTTTTCTTGGGCCCTCTTGACTTTATTGTGATCAACTACAAGTCTCTTGTCTTCTTCAGTGATCAAGCCAGCATCCATAAAGGCAGCAGTGGTGATGGCAGCTGTGGCATGCAGGCCAACACCATATCTGATGCTATGCATAGCAACATTAGGTATTTCTAATGTGTTGTACTCTGGCTTTTTATTGGAAGTTGAAGACATGCTTGGTATTTCTAATGTCACTTCATAACTTCCATCCTTTCCATCTTGAGCATCAGCTATTTGTTCTTCATTTTCATCATCAGAGAAAATTATTTCATTTGATGGCATTGAAACATCCTGCTTACTTGTCTGCTTATATTCAGCAAGCCTTCTTCTTTCGTCTTCTTGCCGCTTCTGCTTTTTGACTTGTCTGTTGTGCTCAGATTGATCTGGCAAGCCAATCTGATGTGGTCCAATAGAACCAGACTTGTCTCTCTGACCTTTAATGAAAGCAAGTTCCTTCACAGGGATCTTCATCTCCCTAGGGCATGTACAGTTAATGTGAGTTTCGTTTTTGCAACCAGCATCTGCAAGGCAGCCAAATTCAGAGCAGAGAACAATTTTACACTTGCAACTGAGGATGTCAAAAAGCTTGTCAAGTTTTGCAATGAAAGCCTCTTTGACATGTAGCTTTCCTCTCCCAAGAGATATGTTTTTGGCCTGCTCCCAGCTCTCTCGGATCTTGTTTAAGATTGTGACTCGTGAATTTACAATGGGGGCTACAAAAGAACTGTTTGCTCATTCCCACTTTTCAAGCACACTAGGGTAAATGTCCTTTGCAAGACTGGCTGCTGGGTAGTTTCTCACATCCTCACCACTTTGTTCTCTTAGCAGTAGCCCATATTTCAGAATGTCTCGCAGAGTTGGGAGTTCAGAGGGCAACAACTCTCTACCAGTTCCAATTAGGTTGCTAATATGTGTGAATGTCCCCAGTCTTGTCCTCCTTTTAGAAGCCATTGTAGGTCAATTCCCACTGGTTAGGATGGTAGCACTGACGGACAAGTAATCTTCAGCACACTGATGAATATGTTTCAACCTGTGAAATAAGCAAAAACAGCAGTGCATTATATATACAGCATATATAATTATTATATAATTCCACAAAAAAGTCACTATTTTTATGTAGCTTCTTACCAAGCAAAACTAAATTATATTAAATTAACAAAAATATCTTTAGAATTCCTAAGTCATGCTGCAACTTTTTAGCACCCCTGATATTTGGAATTTGAAAGTTGAAAAATTTGACACACCCTATTCTCTCACGGCGGCCATACTGAGTGTGTGTAGTGTCCAGACCTTGCTCGGCTATCCCACTTGCATAGGAAACACATGTATTTCGTATAGCCAGTTTGCAATCCATTGAGAATAGCCACAACCTTCAAATCTGCGTAGATAAGCCATTCATGTTCATTGTATTTTATACAGTCCAGAATAAAAGCAACATTGTCATACGTTTCTCTCAAGATGACTGAATGAACGATTGGAACAGAAGGCATTGTGTTCCCATTGAGTAGCAGTACACCCTTAACACTGTACAGAGATGCATCAATGAACATTGAACAATCTCCACTGATTCGGTTCATAGCGCAAACCCAGAGCATTGAACAGACCATGTATATCAATGCAATAACAAAGATTGTTCTTCATTGTTAAATATTCCTGCAATTCCAAGGAGCGCTTTCGGAATGTTGTAATTCGTACGTCTTCTGCCAGTAGATTCCATTCTTGTAGATGTGAGGCCAGCAATTCACTTTGTTGCTTGGTAAGTATTAAGTCACAGACCAAATCATTGAGTTCAGCTGCATGATATGTTGTTCTTTCTTGGACTCTACTTGAGCTTCATAGCATTCGCCGTCTGATTCCAATTTGTCAGGGTCTGTGTTATTGTTCGGCATTTCAGCTGGAGGATGAGGGATGGGTAAATATGTGTAGAATGTTCCACAGGATGCATAGCAGAACGAAGATTTGGGTAGACTATAGCTTTTTCCATTTTCTGTTGCAACCTGTAATGAGAGACAATAGACATTGTTGACTACTTAAAATAGCATAATTGTGTAATACATTATGCAGAGCAGGATATGCTAAAATGTGCTAAAAACACCAAATTTGACGTATATTCAGAAAAGTAAAAGATTCAAACATGTGATGTTCATTAAGCAGAAATGGCAATCAGTTGAATGGTCCAGCAGCTCTCTCCATACCATTGGGACACCGAATCTTAGACCAGGACCAGTGCCTTTGAACCATGCAGATAATGAGCTTGTACATCTCACACAGCAGATATGAGGTACCCAGTGCTTGTCCTGATCACCAACTTTGCATGTGAAGTATAATTCATAAAGCTTTTTCATATGAGAAGTCAACTTCCTTTTATACTGTTTTAACGTTAATGTCCCACAAATATAACAAAAACTGTCTGGCAAATTTTTGCTCTCTAGGCATTGTAGCATAACATCAATAAAAACCTATAAAATAAGAAAATGATAGATCAATTTGCAGTTTCACACAATAGGATAGACATTGTCAGTGAAATATACATAATTTGATAGCTGTTATTCAATAATACTCACTCATAGCACTGATTTATAAAATATGGCTGGCAATTTTGTTTTAAATGATTAAAGAAAGAAATTTTTCATAAAATCAAATCAAAGTGGAAACATAGAGCCGAACACCACCACCACAGCATATGCATGACTGAACAAAATGTAAAAGATGCATTCAGAGAACCAGTGGTTCTCAGAATGATACAATGAAATAGGGTCATTTTCATAAAATTGGTGGGTGATACAAATAAATGAGTGTTATTTTCGCAATCTACGCATATAATTAGCCATAAAAATGACTCGTATTTCCATTTTTTTTCACTGTTGTACAGTGTTATCTTTCATTAGAGACTACATAGCTGAACTGAATGCTTTGAGAGAAAAATCTTGTCAGAAATAGCATTCATGGGTTTTGCAGAATTATTGTTCAGTGAATTCATTAGAAATTTTCCATGTCATGGGTATTGATGATCAAAGTATGATGGTAAATATCTTGCTTTTAAAATTTTAAAACTTTTAAAGTTCAGCAAAAGTAGATGTTAGATAAAATTAAAGTACATAGTCTAAGGGGAAAGGCTGTAGACAAGATGAACAACTGGTTAACTGCTAGAAGAAAGAGGATCAGTTAAAGGGTAAGTTAGTATAGGCTCATATTCTGCAGGGGTCCAATTTCTGACTGATACCCATTACAGTATAGGACCTATGTTACTGATCTTAATATAGATATACCGTACTGTAGTTAACTTAAATTCCAAATATTAAATTAGTCTCAATGTGGTTGAGTAACCTAGTAAATAGCCAATGAAATTATCCTACTTGCATATAGGTTGATATATATTTTTTCTCTTTTTTCAATTGATCCCCTCAAAACCTTCTTGGTCAAAAGCAATTTTACTTCAAATATGAACCTAAAGGTGATCAAATGTGTTTCTGTACAGGAGTCTTGTTCACCCCTCTTTGGAGTATGCCTCTCCTGTGTGGGGTAGCTCAACCCATGCAGCTCAACTTGGCCAGGTGGAGTCAAAGGCTTTTTGTCTCATCAGTTACCCACCTCTTACTGACTGTCTTCAATCCCTCTCTCATCACCAAAATGTTGCTTCACTCTCGTTACTATTGCCATTATAATGGCCATGACTTCTGAACTCTAACTGCGTGCCACCACCTTTTAGGAGAGCATGCAGTATACCAGACTTTCAACATATTCTCATTCCTTTTCTGTCCAATTCTCTAGTGCAAGGGTTAATTGGTATTTTCTATCTTTCATCTACTCATCTACTCAACTGTCTATGACCTCCAGTCTTTCAAATGCAGTGTGTTTAGACATCGCAAAAACTCCTGGACCTTGATTTTGGCTCTTCTTCTTCTATGAGGGTGGAAGTTTCATGGGTATTCTCCCTTGTTCCCTCCTTCCTGCATAAAAAAAAATTGATATAACACAGTTGATGGTGAACCTTTTCACTGGTGTGTGCCAAAATTCAAACTTAGCTTGATCCTTAAGAGGGTCAGGTAAAAATTCTAATAACTTCTCACCAATCCTACTAAATAACTAAAGATTGCAACCTTAACGTGAAACGTAAGTCTCATTCAATTCACAATGTGCATTAAAATACCTATTCACTCTTTTGCCCTGGTTAAATTGTTTCTTAAAATTTAAAATTAATTAATCTCTTAATACTCCTACCACCATCCAGCATGTCATTATTTTCTGTATCAAAAAAGGTTTTAAGACCCTAGACATTTCATCATGGGCACAGGGGTATTGTGACTGGCAATAGGCTTCAAAGTCCTCAAAGAATATTTCCAAATCTTGTCCTGAGGCTATGTCACACAGTAATGGAGGAGGCATTTTAAAAGTAGTATTCTCATAAACAGTTTTATGTAGCATATCATTTTATATTGTCTAATTTTTTTTTCTTTTCATTTCAAATGTAACTGAGTACATACAAGTTTACCAATGACATGATTGTATTCTGAAGTACTGTATTTCATTCCAGTTCTCTTTCTACCTTTCCAGTACATCTTTTTTCTCAACACTTGTTCTGTGAGCTGTTATTCAGCTGACAGGCCTTTGGCCTACCAGGAGGAGTGTGAGAAGACTGTTAGGAGATTGAGTGTCTTACCCTGACCTATACTTTACTAGTATACAGACATGGGGTAATAGTAATAGACTATTACAGGATTTTTCAAGTAATAGTAAGATAGTAATAGATCATAATTTTTTGGCTGTAATAGTAATAGAAGGCAAAGTAATAGATAATAGTCTATTATTTTTCTATTACAGTGGCAATGGACATATTGTGTGAACAAAGAACTGAAAAATGAACTAAATCAACTCTAAACTAAAATAAACATGTATGTGAACTAATATTGTGGCAAATTTTTCCTTCAATAACGTAAAATTTATCAAGACCTACAGTCTGAAATTGTAATGATTTAGTTGAAATGAATACCGGTATTTATGATAATAAAAACCCACTCTAATAGACAGAGTTTATTTCCACAACAGTTTCGATGCCCACTGACATCCACCTGAAGAGGATGCCAGTGGGCATCGAAACTGTTGTGGAAATAAACTCTCTATTAGAGTGGGTTTCTATTATCATATTTTGACCTTCACATAGAAAAAAGTGAAGTTTTTTGTAAATATTTGTTATTTGGCTGCCACTCAGCCCCACCCTGGATCCATGAGTGCAGAGCCCTCTGCCTCTCAGCCTCATCCTGGATCCATGAGTGCAGAGCCCTCTGCCTCTCAGCCTCATCCTGGATCCACGAGTGCAGAGCCCTCTCCCTCTCAGCCTCATCCTGGATCCATGAGTGCAGAGCCCTCTGCTTCAGTCTTATCCCGGATTCCTGACTCCAGACACTGCTACATCAGCAGCTCAATACCATCTCATGCAGGGTACCCCTCAAGGGGCATTGGTGAATCAGGATGCGGGTCAAGTCAGCCACCTAAAACACTCACCCCTTTCAATTTTGCTCATACTTGGCACAATAGCAGATATACATGCCAAACTTAAATTCCCAAATTATTAGAGCTGACTGACCTTTGGTTACTGAGATACAAGGTCACAAAGTTGTGACATTTTGACCTTTTTTGCGTTAAATGACTATTTTCAAAATGGTGTAACTAAAAAACTATTAAAGCTAGAGCATTGATTTTGGTCTCATTTTAAAGCTCTTTAGTAGCCCCTTGTTTATTGTCTCTTGTTAAATATCTCTACTGTGAAAAATAAAAAAATCCCTTCAAAAGTTGACCTTTGACCTTGAATAAAAAAAAAATACCTTCTCCTAAAAAATTCAATTTTTTTACATTAATACCTTGAGACATGTACAACAAAATCCCAAGAAGCTGTAAGTGGCTGATAACTAGTTCAATATATAAAAAATAATGAATTCAAGCAACATTTTGAAAAAAGTCATTTTATACAAAAATTGTCAAAAAATCATGACTTTGTGACCTTGTATGTCAGTAACCATTTTTGTCTAAGGTCAGCTCAATCTCTTACAAATACAACCCATATCTACATACTATCTGCAGCCTTCTACAAACAAGCAAATGCTTATTTTTAAATATTTGTTCTTTACCCACCTCACCTGTATGTTGTGCATGCATGTGATGGTTTTCAGTAGTTGACAAGATTCTTGTGGGCCACCCAATTTATTGTGATTTCTAGAAGAGAAAACAATTTTTAATGTATACCTAGATAGCTACCTAATTAACAAATACAAGTAACATATTAAAATGTACATACAATATGTATAGGTATAGTGCTCATTGATTTCCATTTATCACAACTTAAAATGTATGCAGTGTATATATAGTTACATGACAATTTTAATTTTGAATTCTTACCTTCCTGTGCTGTAGAACTGCCAAAGCTTTGGATGCCTTCAAAGTAACTTTGCAAATCCTGTATGTTTGTCCATTAGTAGTAGATGCCTCAACTTGTGTTAGAATATCTGAATATGGTAAGATTAATTCATCTGGTTGACCAGGATACACAAATGATGGGTTTGGGCCATGAGGATGAAGGAATGTGACTTTTACTTCTCTATTCTCTGGTATCTTTTCCAGCACATATGCCACCCACCAATGGCCATCATATGCAGCAGTAACAAAACCATGTATTTTCTCCTCAGTCACAACTTCTTCCTTTTCAGTAACTTTCTCAATATTTGAATAATCTGATAATGAATAATGTTTAACCTTAAGAGAAGTCAATGAAACTGGCTGTAAATGTGTAATTTCTGTGTACCAGCAATAGTCCTTGCAGTTGAGTGTCTTTCTTGGAGAAGTTGGCTTTCCTCTTCATGCTCTTTATTGGTTGAAAAATGACATTTTATATTTACAATATTTTCACTTGCAAATGTATATAACTGTTCTGCAGTAAGGATCTGTTCATCATAAGGTCGTTGTAGACTAGCTTTTGCAGCTAATCTCTTAACTGTGCCTCCAACACCATCACAGGGTCCCTTTCCATGACTTGTTGCAAAAAAATTCCATTCTGCCTCAATTCCAAAATCATCTCTGTGATGGCAAAGATTCAAAAAGTTTTTGCAGTTCTAATACTGTCCTGCACACCTATCTGAAAAGTAAATTATTTTGTGAATGGAACCAATGGATGAGATATTATCTTTTAGGAATTTTATCAGATGCTTTTGAAACAAATGTACAGCAACTGTGTTATGGATGTTACACTCTGAAATAATAACAAAGCTAAGGTGAGCAATCTCATCTTCCTTTTTATAGTAAATAACAAATGGATGTAGAGTAGCCATCTCATTGTTCCAGTGAAAGCTCTGAACCTCATCTTGAAGAATAAAGGAATAATTTTCAGCAAAATCACACACAGCAAGGACCTCACCATCTTTCAGACATTTTTGTTTCACGGTAATAAGTTGCTTGCATCTTTGTCTTGAAGTCATGTATCTGGTATTCTTTCAGTTGGTTACAGAATTGGTCAATATATTCATCTGTATTCAGTTCTACTGATTCAAGATTTGACCAATCTGTATTGGTCCACTTTTTAAAATTTATGATATCAATGAAGTTGTTTGTAAATATGTCCAGTAGTCTGTTTTTTTAAATCTGATGGATCTCCACATTGTTCACATTGTCTGAGGCAGCATTTCTGTGAGGCAGGATTGCATTCCATAAAGGCAACACAATGACGTACATTCTTAATAGGTGTGTCATCATTTGCAGTTAGTTTTTCTAATTCAGCTCCTACAAACATAAGTTTGGCATTCTGATGAATTGTACAGACACATACTGAGTGAGTTCCTGTTGCCAATAACACACTGCTTTGGATGCAATTCTGCAAATTTACTGAATCCCACCTTAACCAAAGGATTTCTTTCTTTGAAAATATGATAGGCTTCTTTTAAATTGCAAAGTAAAAGGTGCTTTTGCAAATGTATCCTTCCTCTTTCATTGTCAATGATACTACAATAGTCTTTCTTTCCTGGCATTGTTCTACTGATGTCTTCTGAAAGATAAAATGCTTTAATAGCGTCAACAGTATCCTTTAATTCTTTTCCCACCCTTTGGATTTGGGTCTGAAAGGAACCTTTTTCTTCAACTATTTTTTTAGCAATAGATGCTGTATGCCTTGTTGTGTTAAATTCTGAAGCAATTTTCCTAATGCTCCAACTTTTGGGCAATACAGTGAGGATTTTTATTTTTATCACTTCTTTTAGTATTTTCATTTTTGAATTTTTCCTTGAGTTGATTTATTATTTCTAAACAGTCTACATCTCCAGATGGCTCCTTAAATTGTGAGTCAGAAATCTCTTTTCCTGCAACTGTTTCCATTCTCTTCTTAACTGTCTCTGTCACCTTGCTTAGTTTTTTAGCTCCATATGACTTTTGCTCTACAAGCTTTCTCTTTTTTATGGGTGATTCACCAATTGAAACAAAAGAAGCATTCAAAGTACACATCTCATGGTTTTGCTCTGAAGTTGATGCATTACTATTGTCAACATTTTCAATTTTCTCAAGATCTTCAGGTGGTTCACTACTACAAGAAGAATCATCATTTATGTCTGAATTCAAAGTGCCTATTCCTTTCTCAGGCAAGGACTCAAGATGTTCTCTACACTGCTTACAAAGTCTGTGATGTAGTGTTAAGTGCAGATCGGGAAACTTATTTACAAGTTCCTGTGGTACAATTCTCAAACTCTTCTTTCGACACTGACCTTTGTGACGCAGCAAAGGATCAGCACACTTCTGTTTCAGTTTTAAATGTTCCATGTTTGTACTCTGAAATCACAAAAGCACAAAGAAAATCCTGAAAAGAAAACAATGAACAATTAATAAATTATTAAATAAATTTTTATACATGTATTTAGTAAAAATAAATTAACTTTAACTTGAAGTCAGGAGTCACCTCTGTAAAGTTGACAGTACTTATATACTAGTTGGGCCTTTGGATCAGCGCTACTCCAGTAGATTTGGGGCTGTCGAGGGGTTTAACCCTGGTTGTCTTTTAAAAGACTTCTTTTGGCACAGGTCACAAAAAGGTTTTTGAACTAATAATGTTAAGTTGAACTAAGTCTTCACTGACACTATATCAGAACAGAAATTTTAAATAAATGAACTGACAAAAAAAATCTAAAATTGAAGAATGATGCCAACTTTTTATTTTTTATACATTGAACTAGTTATCAGCCACTTACAGCTTCTTGGGATTTTGTTGTACATGACTCAAGGTATTAATGTAAAAAAATTGAATTTTTTAGGAGAAGGTATTTTTTTTTTATTCAAGGTCAAAGGTCAACTTTTGAAGGGATTTTTTTATTTTTCACAGTAGAGATATTTAACAAGAGACAATAAACAAGGGGCTACTAAAGAGCTTTAAAATGAGACCAAAATCAATGCTCTAGCTTTAATAGTTGTTTAGTTACACCGTTTCGAAAATAGTCATTTAACGCAAAAAAGGTCAAAATGTCACAACTTTGTGACCTTGTATCTCAGTAACCAAAGGTCAGTCAGCTCTAATAATTTGGGAATTTAAGTTTGGCATGTATATCTGCTATTGTGCCAAGTATGAGCAAAATTGAAAGGGGTGAGTGCAAAAAGTGCCATTTTGTGGCTGAGTTGACATAGAATGACCCATGCTGGGAATGCAGTTGGGGGTCATAATGAGGAGGCATCTTTGACAATGGTGGTAAGGAGGGGTCAGAAGCAAGTGACCCCTCCGAGAACTGCAACCACTGCAGTAGCTGATGGTGGTGGTCCCTCAAGGGGGTCTGGTCCCACTCATGCACAGGCTAGAGGGAGTCGGCCTGTGGCAAAGGCTGGCAGAGAACAGCAGGGTATCATAGAGGCTGCCAAAACAGATTGTATGATGGCTGTACCAATGAAGACTGCAAACATTTTTGTCTCAAGATGTCGACCTGATCTTACAGCTGAGGAGCTGCAGGCATTTGTGGAAGATAAAGTGAACCTTTAGGTTACATGTAGGAAAATTGACTCCAGATGGACTATGTACAGTTCCTTTCAAGTTACAGCAGTCTGTGATGATCTAGGGGTATTTATGGATCCAGAAGTATGGCTGGAATGGGTATATGTACAGCAGTTCTATGAGAAGAAAGGAAGAAAAACACCTGTAGCCCCTCTCACAATTGCTGGAGAGGGTAATTATGGAGACATCATGCATCACACTGTGGAGGAAAATCCAGCTGGGTCTAATGCTGTAACTGCTGTGCCTGGTATAAGTGGAATTCAACGTGTAGAGATGGCTGGTAGAACTCCTGCATCCTCCTAATTGCAACATTCAAGGTAATCTCTCATAACTGTAGAGGCCTTAGCTTAGGCAATAACAGCAAATACAGGTGGATCATAATTGATAAGCTGTTAGAGGATACTGATATTCTCTGTCTGCAGGAAGCATGGCTATGGAAACAGGACTTAAAGGACTTGAATAGCCTGTCCAGTAACTTTCATGGGATAGGGGAGGCCACCAGAGATAAACAAGATGGTCTCCTTGCAGGCCACCCACCTGGTGGGGTAGCTATTCTATGGAGGTTGGGGTATGGGAAATATATTAGTGAATTAAAACTTGGTTTGAATTGGCTAACTGGAATAGAAATTTGTGTAGACAATAAAAAATTTGTAATTCTGTGTATCTATATGCCTTTTCAGGCAGTTGATAATGAAGATAATTACCTCATTAAGTTGGGGCAGGTCAGCAGTATTATTGATGAGCTGGATAAGGCATGTGTAGCTATTATTGGTGACTTTAATGCTAATGTGCTTAATGATAATTCTTTGTTTAGCAACCACTTAAAAGCCTTCTGTGAAGATAATAACTTGACTCTTTCATCCATGTGTAGTCTTCCTGGTGATAGCTTTATTTATGTTAGTGATAGTTGGCACACCACCTCATGGTTGAATCATTGTATTTATGTTCATTATACACAGTGATTCACACTGGCCTACTTAGTCAGTGCTCCAGACAACTATCTCTTAATCTTCTATGGACCTCTTGTATAATACAAATAGTGTTTGTTTGTTTGTTAACACACTGCTTCTAATTGCATTTAAATAGACAAAGATCCTTTTCAAATGAGTGAAATACCCAACATACAAAAGTGATAGTAATAGATGACCAATTAATAGTAATAGATGAAAATTAAAGTAATAGTAATAGAAGGAATCAATAGTAATAGAAACTCTATAATTCACCCCATGTCTGTTAGCATGTCAGTTTTATTTCTGTTCTCACTCGACTAGAGTGAGTCTTCTGCTCTTTGTTGGTCTGTTAACTCTGCAACTTTTACTAATGTTTTAAGGTCAGAAAAGCTTTCTCGATTGTTTTGCACATGAGAATTACCTATGTTTATTGATCATGCTTATGCATTGGATAGTGTAAAAAATAATAAATCAGTATAGACTATTTCATTTAAAGCTGTTTCAAGTCATCCTAAAAGGTTGTTTTTTCATCAAAGGAATCTCAGTACCCACAAACTGTGAAGAGAGGTGCCAATGACTTCGAGATAAAAGAAGGTGCCTCAGAGAAGGTGGACCATCTGCTCTTTCTCATCCATGGCATTGGTTCTGTCTGCGATCTCAGCTTTCGTTCTGTAGAGGAATGTGGTGAGTTAGCATGTGACAGGCAGTGGGTAGCAGCTTAGAAATATTTATAGTGCTTAGCCCAGGATTATCTCAGGCTCCATTATTTAGCTTTTAATTTGATATACTCAGAAAATAATAGCAAATATAAATAAACTATTTGTTACACGGACGTAGAGGTTCAGTTGGTTAATATGTGAATATAAATTTAGCACAAGAGCTATGGAGTGAGACAGAAGAGATTTGTGAAAAAGATGATTCAAAGAAGAGACAGGTCTTGGTTATATATTTGTTCAAGAGAGAGAGAGAGAGAGAGAGAGTGTGTTCCAGCACAGCTACACTCCAAACTTGACCCTGTGACCTGATTTTAATTCAAAGCAAACCTTTAGTTAGTAGTTTTGGGTTCACAAGCCTGATTCCAGTGGTAAACCTTGAGTGGTCAACTGTGGTTGACAACCTCAGTGAACTTTGTAGCTCCAACTTGGTTGGATCAACAATCCAAACCAGATGAATCCCAACTGGTTGCCTAGACAATACAAGATCATTAGTTACATGCACAAGATACAATTAATCACATGCACAAGATACAATTAATCGCTAATAATAAACAAACAAACAATTAAACATAATAAATAGAATCATGACTTTATAATTAATGACTGGAAAGAATAACTAATAAATAAAACAAATTAAAAATTCTCTCTCTCTCTCTCTCTCTCTCTCTCTCTCTCTCTCTCTCTCTCTCCTCTCTCTCTCTCTCTCTCTCTCTCTCTCTCTCTCCCAGCAGTTAGTCCCCTCCCCAGCAGCTAGTCCCCCTCCCCCAGCAGCTAGTCCCCCTCCCCCAGCAGCTAGTCCCCCTCCCCCAGAAGCTAGTCCCCCTCCCCCAGAAGCTAGTCCCCCTCCCCCAGCAGCTAGTCCCCCTCCCCCAGCAGCTAGTCCCCCTCCCCCCAGCAGCTAGTCCCCCTCCCCAGCAGGTAGTCCCCCTCCAACAGCAATAGTGAGGGGCTCTTCGACTCCCGACAGCCATGGCTGTTCGGGAAACGGGTCGTGCTAGGGGCGGTCAGAATAGGGAAGGCTCCCTCCGTGCAATGCTTTTTAATGCTAAGTCAATTAGGAACAAGTTTCGCGAGCTACGGGCGCTCTTAGCATCAGAATACCAGGATATCGTTGCTATCACCGAGTCCTGGATTCATACTGATCGTAGGGACTACGTTGGGGAGTTCGAAATTCCCGGGTATAGAATGTTTCGCAAAGACCGCACCCGGGGAGGGGGGTGGGGTACTAATATACGTGAGGGACACGTTGAGTCCGGTTGACTGCCAGTTCCGGTCGGAACGGGAGCTGCTTGGCGTCGATCTGAACGTGGGAGGGACGAACTATAGGTTAATCTTGGTGTACAGACCTCCGCATCTCCTCCTCGAGGAGGATACAGCCCTGTACACCGAACTCAGTAGCCTGCTAGGGGATAGGGTGTGTGTAGTTTTAGGAGACTTCAACTGTCGCGGCATAAAGTGGGAAAACAGGACTGCCGATGCTGAAGGGAGGAGGCTAGTTGACTTGCTGATGAGAACTTCCTCACTCAGTGGGTCAACGAGCCTACACGAGGCGAAAGCGTTCTGGACTTAGTGTTCACGACCGAAGACAACCTCGTCACTGGCCTCACCGTTGACGAATCGTTGGGCGGGAGTGATCACAGTCTTATTAGGTTCCGTGTGTGCGTCCCTCGGGTGAAGCGTAGTAACTCGAGAGGCAGTAAGCTCGATCTCCGGCGGGCGAACTTTGTTAGCCTCAGGGATAGCGTAGGAGATATGGGTTAGAGGTCGGCGGCGATGTTGAGGGAGTGTGGAGTGCATTCCGGGACGAGTTTATGGTGCTGCAGTCTGCTGCCATACCCTCAAAACCGGTCACCCCTGCTTCAACGCAGCCTAAGTGGTTCAATCGTGACATCGCTTCGGCTATCGAAATAGGAAAGTAGCGTATAGGAGGGCGAAGGCCAATCGTTCCCATGAGAACACTTTAGCATATGTCCGCCTGTGTAGGAAGTGAAGGCGAAGGTTAGGCTAGCGAAACGTAACGAAGAACTACGGGTGGCAAGCCTCTGCAAGGGGAACCCTAAGGAGTTCTTCAGTTATGTTAATAGTAGAAAGCCCATTAGAAGCATGATAGGTCCTTTAAAGGACGGAAGCGGCGTTCTGCGGACCTCCGACGCGGACATCGCTAATGTGCTTAATGAGTACTTTGCGGGAGTGTTCACCAGGGAGGATACCCGCGTCATCCCCGAGCCAGCTGTGAGGCACGAAGGTGCTGGCCTGGATAGTGTTAGATGTACCGCGACAGTCGTTGCTCATAGAATAGACAAACTGAGCGCGTTTAAGGCTCCTGGGCCAGACCAGTTTCTCCCCAGTGTTTTGCGAGAAGTGCGCGACCAGGTGGCTCCCCACCTGGCTACAGTCTTCAACAAATCGTTGGTGATGGGCCAGGTGCCTGGTGACTGGAGGGAGGCCAACGTGACCCCTATCTTTAAGAAAGGGGATCACGAAAGTCCAGGGAACTATCGTCCTATTAGTCTCACTTCAGTTGTAGGTAAATTATTAGAAAGGATAATAGCTGATAGAATCGTTGACCATTTGGATTCCTACAAGCTGCTTGGGGACTCCCAACATGGGTTTAGACGGCATAGGTCGTGTCTCACCAACTTGCTCGAGTTTTTCCACGTCATGTTGAGTGAGTACGATAAGAGTAGGGCGATTGATATACTTTATCTCGACTTTCAGAAAGCCTTTGATAAGGTACCTCACCGCCGGCTAATGGCGAAAGTGCGCGCGCTGGGTATCGGTGGGGAAATAGGTAGGTGGATTGAAAACTGGCTGAGGAATAGGCGGCAGAGGGTGGTAATTAAAGGGCTAGTTCGGGTTGGGCCTCGGTCACTAGTGGGGTTCCTCAGGGTTCCGTTTTGGGGCCGCTGTTGTTTACCATTTACATAAATGATATCGACGGTGGCATCGTCAGTCGGATCGCCAAATTCGCTGATGACACCAAGCTTGGGGCCAATGTTGGGACCCCGAAGCGATCGAGGAACTGCGTGCGGACCTAGGTAGGATAGGAGAGTGGTCCGAAAAATGGCAAATGCCGTTTAACTTGGGTAAATGCAAAGTGATGCACATTGGCTACGCCAATCCCAAGTCGGACTACTCGATGTTGGGCAGTAATATCGAGGTGACTGATTTAGAAAAGGACTTGGGTGTGCTAATTAGCAGCGACCTTAAGTTTACGAAACAGTGTGTAGAGGTGGAAAAGAAAGCCCAGAAACTATTGGGTTATATCAGGAGGCAATTTCAGTTTCGAACAAGGAGATTGTGCTCTCACTGTACAATTCCCTTGTTCGGCCGTACCTGGAGTATGCTGTGCAGTTCTGGTCGCCCACCCTCAGGAAAGATATTGAGAGGCTGGAGCGAGTGCAGGCGAGGGCCACAAAGTTAATCCCTTCCGTTAGGCATATGGGCTACAATCGACGGTTACGCGCCCTGAACTTGTTTTCGCTTGAAACTCGGAGGCTGCGCGGTCAACTGATCGAGGTTTTCAAGCTCTTACGAGGGTTCAACGATGTCGATTTTAGAAGTATGTTTAGTTTAAATGATAACCCAACTCGCAACAATGGTTGGAAGTTGGATTTGAAACGGTTTAGGACTAGTGTGTGTGGGAATTACGTTACGTATAAGATCTGTGACACATGGAACAGGTTACCTCGGAAGTTGTGAACAGTTCCTCTGTGGATCAGTTCAAGAAAAGGTTAGACGAAATCTTGCACACTATTTGAGTGTGTAAAGACATTTAGGACCTCAGTCTGCGGAAATTTTTTTCCTGTAAAATAGTTGATATCTGGAACCAACTTCCCTCAGAGGATGTTTCCAGTCAAGTGTAAATCTGTTTAAAATAGGCTAGACAAAGTACAGAACACACTCATAGTTTAAGATTAAAACCTCAGAAAACTCTGCAGGAGTTCGCTTGCTCGGTGTCTCTGTGAGCAAGCTAAATATAGAGCTATTTATATATTCTCCACTTTCCTGTAAATTTCCTTGGCTACTTTTCCAGGGTCAAGGTATTTTCTTCAACCTTTTTCCGTACCTGCCTCTGGCAGGGAGGGAGCGGAGGGTGGGGAGAGAGCCTTCTACTTTTCTATCCAGTTTTCTACTACTGCTAGCATAGTTTGAAAGACAAAATTTTCCCTGGCACCCGTTGCCATTGGTACCTCCTCGGTATGGGCCGCAAGGCCTTTTGAGGTACTTCTTTTCCTTGTAACTCCTTGTAACTCTCTTCTCTCTCTCTCTCTCTTCTCTCTCTCTCTCTCTCTCCTCTCTCTCTCTCTCTCTCTCTCTCTCTCTCTCTCTCTCTCTCTCTCTCTCTCTCTCTCTCTCCCCCCCCCGCAGGGGGTATAAAGGTTATGCACGTTCCTTCTGGGTGTAGTAAACTTTATACTTGGGGTGTGACAGCCCTCCGGTCCCGAGTCGTGGGATTCTAGAGAAATTGTTTGCCAATTCCTTTAGGTTCTCTCTCTTTCGGGAGGGCGGATGAAGTCTGTTGTACAAACCTGTCCCGTGGGTTACTAGGACCCCTTCCCATCCCACTCTGTCCTTTTAGCTTAGGTTAGGGATGTTCTCCTCTGACTGCAGAAAAAAAAGAAAAACTTTTAGTATTGTCTTTTTCTCTACTGTTACGATTAGGACGCTACTGCTATCTCATGCGTGGGAAGAGAGGCTTGGAACCTCTATAAATAACACCATTTAACTTCAGTTGTAGGTAAATATTTAGAGGGGATAATAGCGAGTAGGATTGTTGACCATTTGGATTCTTACAAGCTACTTGGGGACTCGAACATGGGTTTAGATGGCATAGGTCGTGTCTCACCATCATGCTCGAGTTTTTCTACGTCATGTTGAGTGAGTATGATAAGAGTAGGGCGATTGATTAGAAGGCCTTTGATAAGGTACCTCACCGCCGGCTAATGGCCGAAGTGCGCGCGCTGGGTATTGGTGGGGAAGTAGGTAGGTGGATTGGAAACTGGCGAAAAATGCCACAAAGTTAATCCCTTTCGTTAGGCATATGGGCTACAATCGACGCTTACGTGACGCGGGTTCAAAGATGTCGATTTTAGAAGCATGTTTAGTTCAAATGATAACCCAACTCGCAACAATGGTTAGAAGTTGGATTTGAAACGATTTAGGACTAGTATATGTGGGAATTACTTTAACACGTTGATAGTTTAAGATTAAAACATAAGAAAACTCTGCAGGAGTTCGCTTGCCCGGTGTCTCTGTGAGCAAGGTAAATATAGGCATATGGGCTACAATCGACGCTTACGTGACGCGGGTTCAAAGATGTCGATTTTAGAAGCATGTTTAGTTCAAATGATAACCCAACTCGCAACAATGGTTAGAAGTTGGATTTGAAACGATTTAGGACTAGTATATGTGGGAATTACTTTAACACGTTGATAGTTTAAGATTAAAACATAAGAAAACTCTGCAGGAGTTCGCTTGCCCGGTGTCTCTGTGAGCAAGGTAAATATAGAGCTATTTATATACTTTTCTATCCAGTTTTCTACTACTGCTAGCATAGTTGAAAGACAAAATTTTCCCTGGCACCCGTTGCCATTGGTACCTCCTCGGTATGGGCCGCAAGGCCTTTTGAGGTACTTCTTTTCCTTGTAACTCCTTGTAACTCTCTCTCTCTCTCTCTCTCTCTCTCTCTCTCTCTCTCTCTCTCTCTCTCTCTCTCTCGGAAGTTGTGAACAGTTCCTCTGTGGATCAGTTCAAGAAAAGGTTAGACGAAATCTTGCACACTATTTGAGTGTGTAAAGACATTTAGGACCTCAGTCTGCGGAAATTTCTTTTCCTGTAAAATAGTTGATATCTGGAACCAACTTCCCTCAGAGGATGTTTCCAGTCAAAGTGTAAATCTGTTTAAAAATAGGCTAGACAAAGTACAGAACACACTCATAGTTTAAGATTAAAACCTCAGAAAACTCTGCAGGAGTTCGCTTGCTCGGTGTCTCTGTGAGCAAGCTAAATATAGAGCTATTTATATATTCTCCACTTTCCTGTAAAATTTCCTTGGCTACTTTTCCAGGGTCAAGGTATTTTTTTTCAACCTTTTTCCGTACCTGCCTCTGGCAGGGAGGGAGCGTAGGGTGGGGAGAGAGCCTTCTACTTTTCTATCCAGTTTTCTACTACTGCTAGCATAGTTTGAAAGACAAAATTTTCCCTGGCACCCGTTGCCATTGGTACCTCCTCGGTATGGGCCGCAAGGCCTTTTGAGGTACTTCTTTTCCTTGTAACTCCTTGTAACTCTCTCTCTCTCGTCGGACTACTCGATGTTGGGCAGTAATATCGAGGTGACTGATTTAGAAAAGGACTTGGGTGTGCTAATTAGCAGCGACCTTAAGTTTACGAAACAGTGTGTAGAGGTGGAAAAGAAAGCCCAGAAACTATTGGGTTATATCAGGAGGCAATTTCAGTTTCGGAACAAGGAGATTGTGCTCTCACTGTACAATTCCCTTGTTCGGCCGTACCTGGAGTATGCTGTGCAGTTCTGGTCGCCCACCCTCAGGAAAGATATTGAGAGGCTGGAGCGAGTGCAGGCGAGGGCCACAAAGTTAATCCCTTCTGTTAGGCATATGGGCTACAATCGACGGTTACGCGCCCTGAACTTGTTTTCGCTTGAAACTCGGAGGCTGCGCGGTCAACTGATCGAGGTTTTCAAGCTCTTACGAGGGTTCAACGATGTCGATTTTAGAAGTATGTTTAGTTTAAATGATAACCCAACTCGCAACAATGGTTGGAAGTTGGATTTGAAACGGTTTAGGACTAGTGTGTGTGGGAATTACGTTACGTATAAGATCTGTGACACATGGAACAGGTTACCTTCGGAAGTTGTGAACAGTTCCTCTGTGGATCAGTTCAAGAAAAGGTTAGACGAAATCTTGCACACTATTTGAGTGTGTAAAGACATTTAGGACCTCAGTCTGCGGAAATTTCTTTTCCTGTAAAATAGTTGATATCTGGAACCAACTTCCCTCAGAGGATGTTTCCAGTCAAAGTGTAAATCTGTTTAAAAATAGGCTAGACAAAGTACAGAACACACTCATAGTTTAAGATTAAAACCTCAGAAAACTCTGCAGGAGTTCGCTTGCTCAGTGTCTCTGTGAGCAAGCTAAATATAGAGCTATTTATATATTCTCCACTTTCCTGTAAAATTTCCTTGGCTACTTTTCCAGGGTCAAGGTATTTTCTTCAACCTTTTTCCGTACCTGCCTCTGGCAGGGAGGGAGCGGAGGGTGGGGAGAGAGCCTTCTACTTTTCTATCCAGTTTTCTACTACTGCTAGCATAGTTGAAAGACAAAATTTTCCCTGGCACCCGTTGCCATTGGTACCTCCTCGGTATGGGCCGCAAGGCCTTTTGAGGTACTTCTTTTCCTTGTAACTCCTTGTAACTCTTCTCTCTCTTCTCTCTCTCTCTCTCTCTCTCTCTTCTCTCTCTCTTCTCTCTCTCTCTCTCTCTCTTCTCTCTCTTCTCTCTCTTCTCTCTCTCTCTTTTCTCTTTTCTCTCTCTTTTCTCTTTTCTCTCTCTTTTCTCTTTTCTCTCTCTTTTCTCTCTCCTTTCTCTCTCTCTCTGGGTAAATGCAAAGTGATGCACATTGGCTACGCCAATCCCAAGTCGGACTACTCGATGTTGGGTAGTAATATCGAGGTGACTGATTTAGAAAAGGACTTGGATGTGCTAATTAGCAGCGACCTTAAGTTACGAAACAGTGTGTAGAGGTGGAAAAGAAAGCCCAGAAACTATTGGGTTATATCAAGAGGCAATTTCAGTTTCGGAACAAGGAGATTGTGCTCTCACTGTACATTTCCCTTGTTCGGCCGCACCTGGAGTATGCTGTGCAGTTCTGGTCGCCCACCCTCAGGAAAGATATTGAGAGGCTGGAGCGAGTGCAGGCGAGGGCCACAAAGTTAATCCCTTCCGTTAGGCATATGGGCTACAATCGATGGTTACGCGCTCTGAACTTGTTTTCGCTTGAAACTCGGAGGCTGCGCGGTCAACTGATCGAGGTTTTCAAGCTCTTATGCGGGTTCAACGATGTCGATTTTAGAAGTATGTTTAGTTTAAATGATAACCCAACTCGCAACAATGGTTGGAAGTTGGATTTGAAATGGTTTAGGACTAGTGTGTGTGGGAATTACTTTACGTATAAGATCTGTGACACATGGAACAGGTTACCTTCGGAAGTTGTGAACAGTTCCTCTGTGGATCAGTTCAAGAAAAAGTTAGACCAAATCTTGCACACTATTTGAGTGTGTACAAAATTTTCCCTGGCACCTGTTGCCATTGGTACCACCTCGGTATGGGCCGCAAGGCCTTTTGAGGTACTACTTTTCCTTGTAACACACTCTCCTCTCTCTCTCTCTCTCTCTCTCTCTCCTCTCTCCTCTCTGGATTTTTAATTATTTTTTATTTTGTTTCTATTATGGTATTTTAATATTTAACAATTGGGGACATGTCGATCCCCTTCCCAAACTTTTCCCATCAACCATGACAAAAAGTAATCTTTTCCTGTCCTCAGCCTATCACTAGAAAACTATAGCTAATAAAAAAAACCTTGAACCCATTTGTTTATTTTCTTTTAACAAACAAGTACTTTATCCACTTTATATTTATTTTATTTTTTTATTTTTCACCTCAAATCCTAAGGTTAGTGGAGTTACAGTCTTAAGGTATTTATCAAATTAACATAATGGATGTTCTCTTGCTTTCAAGGTGGATGGTGCATAACTTACAGTACAATGGGTATATATTCAGTTTACGTTCACTTTAGTTTTCATCAATATTCTTCTCTCAATGGATAATAAATTAATTTACAATAGACAAATTCAATATCTTCTTGGGTTTGGTTTTCTCTTTCTACTTACAGTACTCTCTTAATTCTTGTAACTACTGTTACTGGGTCCAGGAAATAATACTAATTTTATGAAAATAAAACCCCACTCTAATAGACAGTTTATTTCCACAACAGTTTCGATGCTCACTGGCATCCTCCTCGGGTGGATACAGAAAAATGAATGAACCAAAACAAGAGGGAAAAACAGTCCAGGGACTGACCGTTAAGAAATTTGCACCTAGGTTAGATCCCGTTCTCTCAACACCGGAAGGGCATTTTCATTAAAGGAACTGCTTATAAGTACATTCGCACAAATTTAAAACTATCATCCTGTTCTAAACATACACCTGGCTACAGTCTTCAACAAATTGGTGGAGACGGGTCAGGTGCCTGGTGACTGGAAGGAAGCCAACATGACCCCTATGTTTAAGAAAGGGGATCACGAAAGTCCAGGGAACTATCGTCCCATTAGTCTCACTTCAGTTGTAGGTAAATTATTAGAGGGGATAATAGCGGATCGGATCATTGACCATTTGGATTCCTACAAGCTGCTTGGGGACTCCCAACATGGGTTTAGACGGCATAGGTTGTCTCTCACCAACTTGCTCGAGTTTTTCCATGTCATGTTGAGTGAGTATGATAAGAGTAGGGCGATTGATATACTTTATCTCGACTTTGAGAAAGCCTTTGATAAGGTACCTCACCATTGGCTAATGGCGAAAGTCCGCATGCTGGGTATCGGTGCGGAAATAGGTAGGTGGATTGAAAACTGGCAGAAGAATAGGCAGCAGAGCATTGTAATTAAAGGGGTTAGTTCGGGTTGGGCCTCGGTCATTAGTGGGCTTCCTCAGGGTTCTGTTTTGGAGCCACTGTTGTTTATCATTTACATAAATGATATCGACGGTGGCATCGTCAGTAGGATCGCCAAATTCGCTGATGACACGAAGCTTGGGGCCAATGTTGGGACGCCAGAGGCGATCGAGCAACTGCGTGTGGACCTAGGTAAGATAGGAGAGTGGTCCAATAAATGGCAATTGCCATTTAACTTGGGGTAAATGCAAGGTGATGCACATTGGCTACGCCAATCCCAAGTCGGACTACTCGATGTTGGGGAGTAATATCGAGACGAATGGTTTGGAAAAGGACTTGGGTGTGCTAATTAGCAGCGACCTTAAGTTTACGAAACAGTGCGTAGAGGTGGAAAAGAAAGCCCAGAAGTTGTTGGGTTATATCAGTCAGCAATTTTTCGATTTTGGAACAAGGAGATTGTGCTCTCTCTACAATTCTCTGGTTCGGCCGCACCTAGATTATGCTGTGCAGTTCTGGTTGCTCACCCTCCGTTAGGCATATGGGCTACAATCGACGGTTACGCGCCCTGAACTTGTTTTCGCTTGAAACTCGGAGGCTGCGCGGTCAACTCATCAAGGTTTTCAAGTTCTTACGCAGGTTCAACAATGTCGATTTTAGAAGCATGTTTAGTTTAAATGATAACCCAACTCGCAACAATGGTTGGAAGTTGGATTTGAAACGGTTTAGGACTAGTGTGTGTAGGAATTACTTTACGTATAAGATATGTAACATGTGGAATAGGCTACCTTCAGAAGTTGTGAACAGTTCTTATGTGGATCTGTTCAAGAAAAAGTTTGACTGAATTTTGCACACTATTTGAGTGTGTATGAATTTTTTCCTGGCACCCGTTGCCATTGGTACCTCCTCAGTATGGGCTGCAAGGCCTTTTGAGGTACTACCTTTTCCTTATAACTCCTTGTACCTCTCTCTCCACATATATATGGGTTTTACACACTACATAATCTTTTCAAAATTAAAAAAAAAAAAGCAGCAACTTCAAGAGCCTCAGAGTCCCCTGTGGAGGGGACTGTAAATGCCCCCACTTCTGGCTCCCTCAATGCTGATACTGTGAACACAGACCCATGTAACGGGGCTGCTACTGCCCATTCAAGATATTCTGGGTTTCCATCTGATTCACTTTTCCTAAACTTCTGCAACATTCATGGCCTTTTCTCAGATTTTCAATCTGTTGAAAAACCACCACCTCTCCTCCTCTAAACCTCATCATCGTTTCTACACTGAAACTCAGGTGTTTAGAATGACTGACAGCAACCCCTTTTCTGTACCCTGTTACTTTCTCTATTCTCAATTTCACTCCAAAGGTGGATGTTATGTATATGTACAAAATGACCTAACTTGTTCTTTCATTCCCAAACTTAAATCTTCAAAATTTTATACCCTCTGACTACGACTTGCATGTCAATCTCACACTAAACACATCTGCACTATTTACCTTTCCCCTAATTGTACTGACTATCCAAAGTTCTTTGACTGCCTCCGTTCAAAAGTGGAATACATTCTATCCCGCTGTCCCTTTGCTGAAATCTACATTTTAGGTGATTTTCTATGTTCACCACCACCTTTGGTTTTCCTCCCATTTAATTGACATCCCTGTTGAACTAGCTTACAACTTTTCTATTCTAAATAACCTTGAGCAGATTGTACAGCACCCTACATGTATCCCCAATTGCCTTGGAGATAGGGCCAACATTGTGGATTTATTTCTTACCTCTCATCTTTCTTACTCTGTTAAACTTTTTTCTCCATTGGGCTCCTCCAACCACAATCTTATCTGTTTCCTGTCCTATCACTCCAATTTGGCCCTTGGATCCTCACAAGAGGAGGCGCCTTTGGCACTTCAGTGATTTCTCTGATTTCTCATGGAATGATTACTGCTTTTGAGGGTGGGGCCCTTCCAAGTGTGCTGTGCACATCACTGAGACATGGGTATGGGGGCGTATATTCCATCCAACTCCTGACTCTCACTCGGCTTATATTTTTGCCTGGAATTGTGCAAAATCTGTTTTTCAACTCTCCAAAAAATTTCTTTATCTGTAATTGTTCTTGCTCTTTCTGGCATCTTGCTAAGAACCTCTTCAGCAACTTTACTTCCTCTTTTCCATTCCAATGACTTGGTTGCCATCTCTTCTTCTAACAAAGCTAAACTCTTCACTCAAACTTTCACTTCCAATTCAACTCTGGATGATTCCAGTGCTATTCCTCCATCTCCTCCCCCTCCTCTGACCTTATTATGTTTGAAATTAGAATCTCTTCCAAAGATGTTTTTTCTGCCCTATCTGGGATCAACTCTTGGAAGGTGTATGGTCCTGATGGTGTTCCTCCACTTGTTCTTAAGAACTGTGCTTCTGTTCTGACACCCTGCCTAGACAAACTCTTTTGTCTTTGTCTTTCATCTGGTACTTTTCCTTCCTACTGGAAGTTCGCTTTCATTCAGCCTGTCCCAAAGAAGGATGACCACTCTCATCCCTCCAACTATCATCCAATTGCTTTGTTTTCTTGCCTTTCCAAAGTTTTTTAATCTATCCTTAATAGGAAGATTCTTAAATACCTCTCTTCACACACTCTTCTTTCAGATTGTCAGTATGGGTTTTGCAAAGAACGCTGTACTGGTGATCTTACATATCTCTGACTCTTGGTCATTCTCCTTTCAGGATTTCAGTGAAACTTTTGCTATTGCACTAGACACACCAAAAGCTTTTGACAGAGTCTGGCACAAATCTTTAATTATGAAACTACCCTCCTTCAATTTCTCTCCTATCTGTGCTTTTCTCTCTAATTTCCTTTCTGGTTGATCTATAACTGTGGTTGTAGATGTCCACTGTTCTTCTAAACCTATGAACAGTGGTGTCCCTCAGGGTTCTGTCCTATTACCCACTCTTTTCTTTTTATTTATTAATGATGTTTTAATTTGCACTTCCTGTCCTATTCACTCCTATGCTGATGATTCCACTCTTCACTTTTCCACCTGCTTCCCAAAGCATCCCTCATAGCAGTCATTCCATGATTCACATGGGGTGGCTATGGGGCACCTGACCTCTGATCTTTCTGCTTTATCTGATTGGGGCAGAGAAAACTTTATGGCTTTCACTGCATCAAAAACTTGGTTCTTCCATCTGTCTACTCTTCACAATCTTCCACACAACTATCCCCTTACCTTCAACACCACAACTCAATCCTTCCTCTTCTCTTGACATTTTTGGTGTTTAATTTCTCATGATCTTTCCTGGAAAGATCACAGCTTCTAAGAGGTTAGGTGTGTTGTACTACCTCTGTGGGTATGAAATTTAGGATATTGGGAGGGTGGTTGAGAGAGAGCAGAAGTGGTCCTCAGAGGAAATAGATTTGGTAGCCTCTTTAATGTACAATAATTTATGGTTAACAAAGGTATGTGAATAATTGTTCATCATACTGGGTCATATCCACATTAGTAATTTATTACTATGTGGTGAAGGGTGTGCTCGGTGAGATTATCTCCCACCGACAACAACCAGCCAACAAAACTGAAGTCAAACACCAGAACCTTGGCTTCAGTTCGTTCTTCCTTTTGATCGCATGAAGAGAGGAACAATTACGGAGTTGGCTTGCGAACTACTACAGAAATAGTGACAAACAAAGGTTGAAGTTAAAAACCAATACAGGCTAGTGTACCCAGAATAGGCCTACTTGAATTAGCTTAACTGAAGACTACGATTTTAAGATTAACTCTACAAGACGCTACATCATCCCATTGACCAACTGAGGTGAGTCAATTCTTTCACTTTACCTTTCGGTTAACAGTTAACAAATATCCCCAATTTATTGCATGAACCGTAGTAAATTTTCTATGGTTTTATTTGTGGGAATTGTATCTGTGACTTTAATCATCCTATTTGCTCCGGACCATTTCTGGATTCTCGAGTCCTAATTTAATAGGTTGGATTAATTTTAACCTGCGTTAGGGGTTGGGAAATTGAGGTAGGTTTAATTGAGGTCAATCTCCAACAGTGCAGTTTTTTCACAATGGTGGCCCGTGAAGGGGAAGACTAAAACAGATATACTATTAAATTCTGAGTGCATTTAACATAGCCTAGTGAACATTATAAATTTCACTTAACGCTCGATTTTCGTTTGTCGTAACTCGCGGTTACGAACAAACTCCGTACAAAACTGTACTCTGCTCCCGAGAGTAAACAAAAGTTCTTTTTCTTTGCGGTATTGAAATAGGTGAACTAATTATTTAATTAAAATTAAGGCCTACATTTAATAACGTAAGGCTTACAAATTTAATTTAACAGTGAACTTATTGAATTTATTGTTAGCCTATTAGTGTAGGGCTAGGCTACTCAATTGGGCTTCAATTTGCTTAACCTAGGACTCGTAAGGGTGGACACTGGACAATAATATAGGCTAGGTAGGCTAGCCTAGTCGTAACCTTAGCCTAGGGTCATACATTTGACATAGGTTTAGGTTAAACCCTTGTACATTTAATATTGCCTGGTGTTACTTTAAAATGTGTACAATTTATCCTCTTTAAGATTTCCTTCTGATTGAAGTTAGGGCCTTTTATTTTTAGCCTAATCTATAGCCTACATCTAACTAACGTAGATTTAGCCTATTTAACTGATCAATTAGGCTAGATTTATTGACAATGGCTGATAAAGAAACAAACAATACAGATAGGCCTAGGGCTAAACCCAACACAAATTCTAAATTAATAGCCCTTAAAAAGAAAAAGGCTGTGAGAAAGGGTTACTAGGTCACTTAATGACTTTAGAAGAAAATCTACTCCTTCAAAGGCTGATTTTGAAAGAGTCTTAAACACAGTAGATCGAATAAAAAGTGAAATCATAATAATTGATGAGGAAATAAGATCAGAAATTGAAGATGATAATTTACTATCAACTGATGATTTAACATCACTATTAATAGAAAATGAGGCCTACTTAGGTGAGGTAGACAGTTATATAGATGAACTTCAAACTCAAATAAACACGTTAACCTTACAACAAGAAATGAATATGAATCAAAGCTTTGCTAATGCTTTGATGAATTCCTCTGTTCGGCATAATTCTGAACAAACTGAATTAAAAGCAAGGTTACCTACTTTACAAGTTCCAAACTTTGAAGGTGACAGAACCCAGTTTCAGTCATTTTATGAGAAATTTGATAGCCTCATTGGGAGTAAAGACTATATTTCTGAAGTGGATAAACTCAGTTATTTACTAAATTACCTTAAAGGACCTGCTCTCAAATTAGTTGAATTCTTGCCTGTTATTGGTAGCTCATATGCAGTAGCAATAGATCTTTTAAAAAGAAATTATATTAATAGAGCAGAAATAATTTATGAACTTGCTCTTAAACTTAAACAAATGAAGCCATGTAAAGATAATTACAATAGTATTTATGAATTTTACTGTTCTTTTGAATCAACTCTGGGCCAACTTACAAATAACAAAATAAATTTAAAAGAATCTGCCTGGTTTATTCAAGCTATTGTATTTGAGTGTTTGCCACCACAGGTTAGGGAGATTTTTCAACGTAAGACAGTAGACATTTATCCGACTTTAGATGAATTGAGGTCTGAATTTCCTACTGTATTATCAATTTATAAAAGTAAAAGTTCATCTTTGCCTGCCACTTCTGAGACTCATAAAGCCCATTTTCAAGAACAAAACTCTGAGACTAAAACACCAACTTTGCAAAATTTTAATATTGCAACAAAAAAGGATTACACTCCATACTGTAAATTTTGTTCCAGTAATGAACACAGTAGTACAAGATGTACTAAATTTAATAACTTTAATTCTAGATCTAAACGTTGTGAAGAGCTTAATCTTTGCAAGAAATGTACTGGGACAGGACATCATAAAAAAGATTGTAAATCTGAACTAAAATATAAATGTAAACTTTGTGATAATTTAAATCATGTCACATCAATGTGTAACTCTGAAAAGAATTCAAACAATAACAGTAGACCTAGTCATAATAAAACTTCGAGTTTATCTCAAACTGAACAGAAAGATGGTGGTAATACCTTTAGTGGACACATTTGTCCAAATAGTGTAGCTAAAAATTCAGAAATTCTTTTACCTACCATTACATTAGATTTAAAGAACAACAAAGGAGGTACTACTCCCATTAGATGTCTCATAGATTCTTGTTCACAACAAACATTTGTCAGTCAATCCTTGATAAATAAATTAGACTTAATACCTAAAAGTAATAAACAAGAACTCTGTTTAACATCTTTTGTTAATGATAACTCAGAAAAAACTAACTATGAGACAGTTGAACTGGGACTGGACCTAGAAAACCAAACTCATAATTTAAAAGCTGTTATTGTTAAACATGTAGGACAAGATCAACTTGTAGTCCCTAAACTGAGTCAGACAATTAAAGAATTGAAGAAACATCATGTAATAGCAGATAGGTACATTAAAAACAATATAGTGGATAATATACAAATGTTATTGGGAGCTGACTATATTCACCTTATTCAAAGAGGTATAGTTAAAATTGGAGATGGAATAGCCATCAACACACCACTGGGTATAGCACCCTTAGGAGATTTAACCAAATATAATTTGGATAATAAACAAGAACAGTCTTTATGACTAAGCTCACCAGATAGCATGTGTTTGAACACAGTTTTGCAAAACTCTTGTAAAAATGTTAATAATTTAAACACTGCTATAACAAATAATTTAAATTCTCCCATTTCTGATGAAACTTTAGATGAAGGGCTACAACAACTATGGTTGCTGGAATCTGTAGGCATTTATGACACTATTCATTCAGATGAAGATCAATTAATGGCAGAATATTTTGAAAACACAATTGAATACAAAAACAATCATTATTTAGTTGAACTACCCTGGAAAACAAACTGTCCTACCTTAACAGATAATCTTAAAGTTGCTAAAGGTCATTTATATAAAGTAATACAAAAACTTAGGGCAGACAACAAGATTCAAATGTATAATGATGTTTTTAAAGAACATTTACAAAAAGGGTTTATTGAACAAGTTACAACTAATCCTTTTAAAAAGGAAGGTTGTCATTACTTAACCCATAGAGGTGTTTACAGACAAAATGCACCGACGACAAAACTCAGGGTTGTTTACAACTGTAGCCTCAATGATTCCAACAAACATAGTTTAAATGATTGCCTTATAGAGGGTCCAAATTTAATTTCTGACCTTGTAAAAATCTTGCTGAGGTTCCGGTTAGATGAACATGCATTACAGAGTGACATCTCTAAAGCATTTTTAAGAATTCATCTAAAGAATGACAGTGATAAGGATCAACTCAGATTCTTATGGTTTAAAGACCCTCATGATTTAAACAAAGGATTTGTCACATACAGATTCAATGTTATTCTTTTTGGTGCTAATTGTTCACCTAGTCTATTAGCTTTAACTCTGAAACACCATTTAAATACATTTGAGAATTCTTTCACCATAGATTTCTTAAAACACTACTTCTATGTTGATAATCTAATAGGCTCCACTTCTACTCAGCCTGAATTATTTGAGATCTATGGCTCAGCTCAAGACATCATGAGTCAGGGTAATTTTGAATTAAGAGAGTGGATCTCAAATGATGAGGGTTTGAACCAAAAAATCATGTGTGATGGTAAGGGTCTCACTGAACCTACAGACAAAGTTAAAACCTTGGGCATGACATGGTACTTGGATTCATCTTCTAATAAACATGATTCAATCTGTACTAAAGAGTTTCAACTCAATTTAGAAGCTGACACTAAAAGACAAATACTCTCAGAATCATCTAAAATATTTGATCCAATGGGTCTATTCCTTCCTGCCACAATTAGATCGAGTTTTTATTCAAAAACTTTGGAATCAAAGTCTAAGTTGGGATGATCCAATTCCAAATCAAGATAAAAAATACTGGAAAAGGTTAGCTTCTGATTTAAATAAAATACAGAACATAAAAGTTCCCAGAACTACTGGATTTAGGAAAAAGCTTCAATCTCTGCATGTATTTGCTGATGCAAGTACTCATGCTTATGGGTGTTGTGCTTACCTTGTAAGTCATGAGGAAAGTAATTTAGTTTATGCTAAGGGGAAGGTTGCACCCATTAAACCCAGTAAAACAATACCACAATTGGAACTTTTGTCAGCTTCACTGGCAGTTAAGATCATATCTTTCTTAAAAGATACCTATTATGATTTAAATATCACTGACACATATGTTTGGCTAGATAGTCAGATATGTTTGTCGTGGATACAACATGATAGCTTAAGCTGCAAAAATATCTTTGTCAGAAACAGAGTTGTTGTTGTTGTTTAGCCGATCAGCCCACCCTGATCGAGCAAGCCGGCGGCACGCAGGTAACCAATCGCCCTCTCCGGAGTGGACCAGAGGTTCAGCGCACTAGTGATGTTGTGTTGTGTTCGTTGTTGTGCTAGAGCGGTACAGTCCATCATAATGTGTTCAATTGTTTGTGGTGTGTCTTGGCACAGGTGGCAGGTGTCGTCTATGGAGTTGTCTAGTCTGTGTTTATATGTCCATAAGTTGGGGTGATGTCCACATCGGAATCGTGCTAAGTTAACTCGATCCGATCTGCTCAGGCTGATCTCTGACCTGTTAATGGGCGGCGGCTTCGCACCTAGGACCGCATTCGGACCGAGTTGTGTCAGTGCTTTGTGGGTTAGGTGTGTGTGTATGTGTTTTCTGTACTGTGTGATGTCTGTGGGGCGTGGTATGGAATGGAGTATTTGGTTATAATGTCTCTCTGGTGTTACCTTAATGGTGCGAGGTGTTGGTGCATGATTGTACATGTAGTGGCAAGGGTGTTGTGGGTTAGTTGTCGCTGCTGCCATGAATTGTGTTCCCCTCATGTCTAAATGTTCCCTAACTTTTAGTATTTTTGTTTCTGTGTGCAGGTGTTCTATTGGTGTTGTTTGAGTGCATCCTGTAATGATACAAAGTGCGTTGTTTTGTATTGTTTGTAAGGTGTTTTGTGTGTGTTTGAGATAATGGGTGCCCAGCATGGGCTAGCATAGTCCATAACTGAGCGAATATATTGTTTGTATATGAGTGATGTTGTTTCCTGCTGGTGTCCAAAGTTTGTGCCTGTTAGTACCCTAAGCGTGTTAAGTCTTGACGTACATTTGGTTTTAATGTCCTGAATGTGGTTTGCAAAAGATAATGATGTGTTGTATGTGACACCAAGTATTTTGGTTCTGTGAGTGTGTGGAATGTTGATGTTGTTTAGTGTAAGCTGTGGAATTACCTGGTGTTCTTTTGTGTTGCTTGTAAGCAAGGTGATGGTTGATTTTGTGGGCGCTACTTTGTCTATTGTGTGTGAGCCAGTCTTGTATACTGTTTATGTATGTTTGTAGGTTATTTGTAGCGGTGTCGATGTTGTTGTGGGTGGATGTTAGTGATATATCATCTGCATATGATGATAAGGTAAGCTTGTTATCTATGGGTGTTGGAATGTCATGCATGTATAAGTTGAAGAGTGTTGGTGAGAGAACAGAGCCTTGAGGGACCCCGTTCGGAAAAAGCTTGTTTTTGGATGACTTGCCATTAAATGTGACATGTGAGTATCTTCCTGAAAGATAGTTGCTCAGCCACCTTTTGGTGTTATTGTGCATGTTTGTGTTGAGTATTTTGTTTATGAGAGGGAAGTGTGGGATAGCATCAAATGCTTTACTAATGTCTATTGTTGCTAATAGTGTACGTTGAGCTGGTCTTCTGGAGTTGATGCCATCCATGATGTGCTGCGTGAGGTTAGTGAGTAATGTCGTGGTTGAGTGGTGAGGTCTGAATCCATGTTGAGTAGGCGATAGTGGTATGTGTGGGTTGGTGATTTGTAAGATTAGTCTTTCTGTTACTTTGGAAGCTGTGCATAGTAAAGTAATGGGTCTATAGGAAGCTGGTTCTGTTGGATTTTTGTTTGGTTTGAGTAGTGTAATAATTTTACCTTGTTTCCATATGTCAGGAATAATACAGTGTTGGTATGAATATGTGCTGATATTTGTGAGAGCTAATATTCCTTGTGGGCCCAAGTGTTTAAGGTGTATGTTAGATATGTTGTCTGGTCCAGTAGCCTTCGAATTCTTAATGTTTTTGATGATCTTGGTGGTCTGGTCTGTATTGAAGGGTGTAATGGTCGTGTCGAGTCTGTAGGTTTTCTTGTGTCTGGCTGTTTGTCTGTCTGCATGTTTCTGGTTGTTGTCTCTGTTTAAGTGACTTATCTTTGCGTAGTGATTAACTAGAATGTTAGCTTGTTGTGTGTATGTTGGGATATTATTTTGACTGCGACAGATAGCCGCGTGTGAGGTGTGAATGCCGTTGTTAGAGTGGGTAATGCTGTTTATAGTCTTGTATAGCCTGTATGTATCTGTGGAGTGGTTTAGTGTTGTTATGAATTCCCTGAATGTTTCTGTTTGTTTTTCTTTGAGTTTGTTGTTTATTTCTGTGTTGAGCTGTTGTATCTGCTGTTTTATGGCTTCTGTGTGTGGTGTTTGTGTGTTATATTTGAGGTTGTTACGTTGCCTTATGAGGTGGGCTATTTCTCTAGTGTAATTTGGGTTGTATTTCCTAATATTGCCCTTGGGTATGTATTTGTTTGCATTATTGATAATCTGATTAAATGTCTTGAGTGTTGTATCGATGTTTATGATGGGTGTGCTGTTTAATGTGGAGAGTAAAAGAAATAGCTGATGCTAATAAAACTCTGAACATGTATTTCAAATATATTCCAACAAAACAAAATCCAGCAGATTTCATCACTAGAGGTTTATCCTATAAATTGTTGAAGACCAACAAAGCATGGTTCAGTGGACCAAAATGGATATCTCATCCAGAGCAGTGGCCTACTGAGCCAGCTAATCTAACATCAAACAATACAATGTCAGCTGACACCATAGAGCCATTTCTTAATTATGAGAAGTACTCAGACTTCAACAAACTCATTAGGGTTACCTCTTACTGCTTGAAGTTTATACACAACTGTTTGACAAAGATAAACAAATATTTAAAGAAAGATGAAACAACATTCACAGAAGTTGCTACCAATTACTGGATCACTCATGTTCAACATTTAGAATATAAGAGAGAGTTAGAATTTTTAACTTTTGGTAAACAATACAAAGAATCTTTACCTTCAGCAGTCATAGATCTGAACTTGTTCAGGGATGAAGATGGTCTTCTTAGGTGTAGGGGAAGACTAAATAAGTCAAAATTAGCTTATCCAGCTAAATGTCCAATTTTGCTTCCCAGATACAATCACCTTACCACCCTAATTATTAGACATGTACATAATGAAATCCATCACATGGGGGTACCTCAGACATTAGCAACCTTAAGGAAAACTTACTGGGTACCAAAAGGCAGAGTAACAGTAAAAACAGTTCTTAATAACTGTATAACATGTAAAAGGATTCACTCGAGACCCTACAAAAAACCAGATCCACCTGATTTGCCAAAAGAGCGAGTTACTCTTAACAGACCATTTGAAACTGTGGGCATAGATTATACAGGGGCTGTAACTGTGGGGGTTAACAACATCGAAATACAAATTTACATCGCACTATTCACGTGTCCTGCATCACGAGCAGTTTATCTGGATGTTGTTGGAGATCTTACAGCAGAATCATTTGTTGCCGTTTTTAAGAGATTTTGTGCACAACATTCAGTACCTAAAACAATTTGGACAGATAATGCCACTTATTTCAAAGCTGGTGAACAAATAATTAGTGAACTTTTACAAACTGAAACTGCTCAACTCTTTTTGAATAGCTTAAACATTACATGGAAATATATTCCTGTTGCCTCCCCATGGTATGGCTCTATCTGGGAGAGGAACATTCAAACTGTCAAGAATTGCTTAAAGAAAGCAATTGGCAGGAAACAAATACAATTATTTACACTGCTCACTTTCTTAGCTGAGATTGAAAGCGTGTTAAACAATAGGCCACTCACTTATGTGAGTGACAACATAAATGATTTAGAAGCATTAACGCCCAATCATTTAATGAAAGGTGAACAAACTCGCTTGTTGCCTGACAAATCAATTTCATTGGATGATCCTGATTGGTCTCAAGAACACAGTGAACTTCAGACAAAATTCAGACATTTGACTGACATTAAGACTCATTTTGTTAAACGCTGGACTGATGAGTACCTTACAAGTCTTAGAGAAAGACACAAACACTTGACAAACAAAAACTGGACAAACACTATTAAAGTAGGTGACATTGTGTTGATTCACGACAGTGTACCACGACAATACTGGTCTCTTGGTAGAGTTTTGGAACTCAAACTAGGAGAGGACAGGGTGACAAGGGTAGTTAGACTCAAGACTGCTACTGGGGAGACTACTAGGGACATTTCTCTATTATATCCACTTGAGTCTGGGCCTACTATCTGTTTAACAGAACCTAAGATAGAAACTAGTTATCCAGTTTCTCAAACAAAAGCTTATGATTCCGTACGAACTTTCTCTCAACCTTTAACAACTTGTGTGGTAACGCACACAACAACGAGTTTAACTTATACAAGGCCTCAGCGCCACACAGCCTTAAAAACCAGGAGCTTTTTACAACAAAAAATTAATGCTGGGGAATTGTAAATGTTTCATTTTCAAAGGATAGCTACTTTTACACGATTGTACTTATAACTAATTTAGCTAGACCTATATTCTTTCTCTTTACTTAATCTTCATAGTGAGAACTATATTTATTTTCATTCTGTGGATGAAACCCCTTATTCTTCTTAATGAGGATTTATAAATGCTACATTTCTTTTATAAAGGAATGAGGATATAACACAGGCAATTGGTGGTTTCAATGCCACTAACATTACAACAATTATCTTTATGTAGAGAAAAATTGATGCTTAGCATTCAAATTTTTCTTTCCGGGCCCCCCAGTATATGAAATTTAGGATATTGGGAGGGTGGTTGAGAGAGAGCAGAAGTGGTCCTCAGAGGAAATAGATTTGGTAGTCTCTTTAATGTACAATAATTTATGGTTAACAAAGGTATGTGAATAATTGTTCATCATACTGGGTCATATCCACATTAGTAATTTATTACTATGTGGTGAAGGGTGTGCTCGGTGAGATTATCTCCCACCAACAACAACCAGCCAACAAAACTGAAGTCAAACACCAGAACCTTGGCTTCAGTTCGTTCTTCCTTTTGATCGCATGAAGAGAGGAACAATTACGCAGTTGGCTTGCGAACTACTCTACAGAAATAGTGACTGAAACAAAAGTTGAAGTTAAAAACCAATACAGGCTAGTGTACCCAAAATAGGCCTACTTGAATTAGCTTAACTGAAGACTACGATTTTAAGATTAACTCTACAAGACGCTACATCATCCCATTGACCAACTGAGGTGAGTCAATTCTTTCACTTTACCTTTCGGTTAACAGTTAACAAATATCCCCAATTTATTACATGAACCGTAGTAAATTTTCTATGGTTTTATTTGTGGGAATTGTATCTGTGACTTTAATCATCCTATTTGCTCTGGACCATTTCTGGATTCTCGAGTCCTAATTTAATAGGTTGGATTAATTTTAACCTGCGTTAGGGGTTGGGAAATTGAGGTAGGTTTAATTGAGGTCAATCTCCAACAGTGCAGTTTTTCACAGTGTGTTTCTTCACCCTCACTCAGTTGCTGTCTCTGTACAGAGGTCTTATTCACCCCTGTATGGAGTATGCTTCTCATGTGTGGGTTGGCTCAACCCACACAGTCATGCTTGACTGGGTGAAATCAAAGGGTTTTCTTCTTGTCAATTCCCTGCCTCTTACTCACTGTCTTCAATCCCTTTCTTTTCACCACAATGTTACCTCACACTCTCTCTATTATTGCTACTATAATGGACATTGCTCTTCTGAACTCTAACTGTATGCCGCCTCCTTCAAGGAGAGCATGCAGCACCAGACTTTCTACACTTTCTTATTCCTTTTCTGTCCAACTCTCTAACACAAGGGTTAATTGGTATGTTCAATCTTTCATCTACACATCCAGTGAACTCTGGAACAATCTTCCTTGATCCATCTTTCCTCCTGTCTGTGACCTCCCATCTTTCAAACATAGTGTCTAGGCATCTTGAAAACCCTGGACCTTGATTTTAGCTCTTCTTCTTCTATGGGGTGAGAGGGGGTGCGCTTTTGCGGGTATTCACCCTTGGCCCCTCCTTCCTGCATGAAAAAACAAAAATCATGACAAACATAATACCATATAATTTAATCAACCTATAAGTAGTGCCAAACCAAACATGCGGAAAAAGTGAAGCCCTTGAGTAACATGACTGGTGTCCTATAATAATAATAATACTGTATCATGTTCTGTAGATAGTTACATGAATGAATGCCAAAAGTACAGGATTGGGTTAAAGGAAACCCAGGGCTCAAGCAAGCACTGCAAGCTGGGCAGTAACTAAAAGTCTGGTGTCTAATTCCAACCTAGCTCAATTTATTACACCTTCATGTACTCAGTCACAATCTCAAAGATATATACAGTGCCCGCGAAAAGTATCCGATCACCCTTGAAATTTGTATTTTTTACATAAAAAACAATGTTTAAATGTATACTAACCTTATATTAGTATTTTGTCATCTGTCCTTTGGTTTGGATGACTTGTTCTAGACGTTTTGGCATGGATTTAATCAAGTTTTGACAAACTTCCACTGATATTTCCTTGCACCATACCTTTTTGATGGCCTCTTGTAATTTTTCGACTGAGCCAGTGTCGTGGCATTCAACCTTATTTTTTATTATTAGCCACAGATTTTCTATCGGATTGAGATCTGGACTATTTATTACCAGGCCAATCCAAAATATCAAATTTATTGTCAGTAATCCATTTTGTCATTATTTTGGCCCTGTGACATGGTGCACCATCATGCATGTATGTTTTTGTCCTTTGGATTGCCATTGCCATTGGAAGTTTATCCTGTAGCATTGCTAAATACCGTGCACCATTCATAGTTGTGTTCTTCGGAAGAAAATATAAGTTTCCACGCCCATAGTAACCGAAACAACCCCAAACCATCACACTTGGAGGGTGTTTCATTGTCTTTAGGGTGTATTTAGGGTCCATCCTATTTGAGCCAATAGGCCGGCGAACCTTTTTTGGACAACTTCTGAATGTCAAAAATGTCGACTCATCGCTAAATAAAACCTTCTTCCAGTCATCAACAGTCCAATGAATGTATTTTTTACAAAATGCGACACGTTTTTTACGCATTTTTTCATTAATGAACGGTTTCTTAGCAGCATGGCGAGATGGTAATCCGAGTTCTTTTTGGAGCCGCTCCTGGATAGTTCGTTCAGAAACACCAGATAACAAATTATTCATATTAAATTTTATTTCTTTCGCAGTTATTGTTGGGTTTTTCAATACTAAACGTTTCATAAGTTTGTCTGTTCGCGAATTTGTTTTTCTCGGTCTGCCAGATCGTTTTTTAGGGACTGGCGTGGTTAGGCCACCATTGTTCTTAGCCCGTGAAACCCATAAATTAACGGTACTTTGGGATATGTTTAATTCCTTAGCTATCGGTCTCTGTGATTTCCCACATGCATGCAAAGCAACAATAGCACCTCGACAATCACTCTTAAGTTGTTTTTTAGCACACATTATATATAAATTTTATTTACACCACTTTCTGTAAAAAAAAAAAAAAATCAAGAAATTTACACAAACAGTGAAATCTGACAAATTTGAGACACAGCCACCCGCAACGAAGGCTACCAGAACACTAATTTGAGAATGCGTTGGATAGCTCTCATATCAGCGAGCAACCTCAAAGTTATCAGATGTCGCTAGAACAAATAGAAAGTGAATTACGTGTCTCTGAATATCAAGGGAAAATATTGTATTTTCTTGAGTGATCGGATACTTTTCGCGGGCACTGTATATATATATATATATAAAATACAAATGACATGTACCCAACAAGAATTAATTAACACCATACCTTTAAAGGCTTTCCTAAAGCTTCCCTGGTTTCCAAGAAGAATGTCTATCTAAGGCTTATAAAAAAAAAAAAAACAATATCCAATAGGGTGCTCCAAAAATTAAAAGATGTTGAAAAAAGCTCATAAAACTTTGTGCCCCGGGCTTCTTCTCATTCTTTTATATCATATTAATGCCAGAAAAAAATATTAGCTACATTGAAACATACTAAGCCTTGCCACCAGGCAGCTGAAAAATATGCTTTATTGAATTAATTTATTATATTTAATACATTTTTTATATTTTTTTTTCAGATTTACCTATCATAAATAGTGTATCTATTAAATAAATTGTAGTTTTACTTGAGTTTATATAAACTTAAATAATTATTACAATTTAATACTTATTTTTTGGTCAAAAAGAGCAATAATTAATTACTTTTCAATGGCAGAAAACGGTAATAATAATAAAGATGATGATCCAAATAAAAAATCAAATGATAATTCAAATATTTCCTTAAGAAAAGATATAATATGGCTAATAGAAAAGCCTATCGAAAAACTCTCTGATGTTCAAATCCCAATGAAGGGGGACATTTTATGCTATTTTTTCTACCTAAAAGATGGACCAATGAAGAAAGAGAAATTTAGAAATTTTAATGGTATAATTGCTGAAAAAGTATTAGAAGATAGAGAAAAGCAGTGGATGAAATCAGGAATCAAAACACAACATAAAGATAAAGTCAAGAAAAAGATTTTAGACCTTTATGAGAATTATAGGACACTCCAAAAAAAGAAAGGTTCCAATTCCAACAAGGTAAAGAAAGAAAATTTTATTAGAGACCTTGACTCCTATTTTTTTTCATTGCCCATATAGATGCTGAATGCAGAGTTCAAACTGATTGGTTGAGGATGACAGAACAGAAAAAAGAGGATAATGATTTCATAAATGCAATGAAAGAGGGTAGAAAAGTTCTTTTGGGATCCAAAGATAAAAAGTATTCAAAAAAGGTTCAAGCTAAAAGGAATAGGGAAGAGAATTTCACTTACAGAATGGAGACAGACACGCGAAGAAGAGAGCTACAAGAGGCTTCAACTAGCAAACTTAACGATGAGATAGACGCTGTTGATAAAGATTATTTAGAACTAGATGATAGTGATAATGATGAAAATGTGATTTAAAATTCTGATAAAAAATAAAAAAGAAAGCGTTCAAAAACTATCACACTAGAACTTCCACGAAACCCATTCAAAAGTAAAAAAATATCTGAAATGGCTGATTATTTAAATTTATCTTCTGGCTAAAGAACTGCATTTATGGCTGCCATTGCAATAGGGGGGGGGGGGGAGTTGATTTGGAGAATATCACATTGTCTAAAACAAGTATGAGGACAGCAAGTTAAATAGTGCAGCAAGAAAAAGGTGAAGAAATCAAAAGTAATTTTGTATGCCCAAAATTTTGTAATCTTCATTGGGATGGAAAAATTTTGCATGAAGATGATGAAAGATTAGGAGTGCTGATATCTGGTGCCCCAGGATATGAAGAGGGAAAGCTCCTTGGTGTTCCAAAAATCGTCGATGGCACTGGTAATACACAAGCGAATGCTACTCATTCTCTAGTAGCTGAATGGAAAGTCGAATCCAATATATATGGTCTTGTTTTTGACACTACAGCATCCAACTCTGGCTGGAAAAATGGAGCCTGTGTAAAATTAGAAGAATTATTCTAAAAAAAAATTCTCTTTTGCTTGTAGACACCACATACTGGAAAGAATCCTGCAAGCAGTTTGGTCAAAACTTTTCTGTGATACAAGTAGTCCAAATAATTTAGATTTTAAAAATTTTCAGAAGTTTTGAAATACCATCAACAAAGAAAATTTAAAAATTCTTGAATTTAAAGGTCGATCCTTAAAATCTCATTGTGAAGATGTTAAAAAATTTCTTCAAGAAACGCTGACCCAAAGTTCTGACAAAAAAACATTACCAAGAGAAGATTACAATGTGTGCGCGGAACTTGTGCTTATTCTCTTGGGAGGGACTCTGCCTCATGTTTTGCATTGGTTAAAGCCAGGAGCATATCACCATGCAAGGTGGATGGTGTACATTTTGTATGCAGCTAAAATGTTTGCTTTCAGTGGTCAACTTGGGTATGATTCCAAAAAAATAAAAAATCTTGAAAGCTTTTGCACATTCACATTGCTTTTTTATATACAACCCTGGTTATCAGCTACCAATGCAACTGATGCTGCAATAAATGACCTAAAATTGTGGCATGATTTAAATTCTTATTGTAAAATTGATTCAGATGTGGCCTCAGCAGCTATAAAAACCTTTGAAAGATATTTTTGGTATATGACAAGAGTTAGCTTCATTTTCACTGTTTTCAAATAAAATTGAGATCTCTGAAAAGTGCCAAATAGCTAAAAAAAATTATGAAGATGAAAAAAGTACAGTTTTAAAATAGGAGTTCCCACTTTCCCCTAAATTAAACTCTTCGATGAAATTAATTTCGCTGATTGGAGTAAACTCTGTTTCTTTTACAAACTCTGGGAATAGATATGGAATGGATGACAAAGGACCCAAGTGAGTGGAACATAGATTCTGAATATAAAAAAGCATTTGAATATGTTAGAAGTGTCAAAGTAGTAAATGATCTTGCAGAAAGAGCTGTGAAGCTCATTCAAGATTACTCAAATAACATTACCAAGGATGAGCCCCAAAGACAGTACATGCTTCAGGTTGTAGAGTGCCACAGGAAACTAATTCCTGATTTCAAGAAAGGGACACTAAACCATCTTCTGTAAAATCAAAATAAGATCAAAATGGACTGTTTATAACTGCCAAAAGGAAGAGGCCCACTCTTGCTAAAACAAAAATAAACTTGATGGCTACAGTTATAAACAATTATGCAGGAGTGAGGGGGCATAAACCTCGGTAAAGGCCAATCTTCATCTAATTTCCCTAGAAATAAGAAATACCAAATTTTAAGCTAGTCTGTTTTTTTTTTTGCCCATATACTTATACTATATCAATGCTTTGTATTTTTAAATCAATTCTAATTAACCCTAATTTATTTTTATGAGGTTTATGTAACTTAAACTTAAGTAATAATACCTACAAATCAGACCTAATTGCATAATTTGAAAATCACAAAACCTCAATTTTACATGAGGCTGGTGGCAAGGCTTAATATGTTAGGATTGGGCTAAAAATTCCCAAAAGTATTCAGAAGCATGATAGCAATGAGAAAATAACTGGGGAGCAAATATTCAAAATCATGGTTTTTTTTTGGAGCACCCTAATATCCAATCAGTATTCTGATCTAGTTTTATAACTTCTGTAAGGCAAAGAAAAAACCTGAGACACATCTACAATTTTCCACTCTGGTCTAGCAAATCTCCAGAGAACTAGAGCGTACTGTATAACAAATAAGACCATAACAATGGCTAACTCACTGCAAGGTAATTAACAGTAGTGAGCTAGAAAATGACAACAAATTGCTGGGGAAATACTGGAAAACAAAACAAATGATCCAGAGCAAATACAAGGGGACTAAGAAACAAATAGATTATTAAATATGGGAAACTGGAAACTCTAGTCCAAGACCATCACTTGGATGAGGGGCTTTGTGAAAACTGCACAGCCCCTACAGTACCACTGACACTGGATCTCTGAACAAGGATGGTAAAATAATATCTGATGAAGAGTTACTCTTATTATTCTCCTGCATGGTTTGTTTTTTAATTTTTTTAGCTTAAGTCGCACCCACACCATGAGAGAACAGAAATTGGGTTTTGATGAAGTACCTTTCCACTTGGGTGGAGTACAATTGCCCCTTTTCAGGATTTTCTGCTGAAAACTGTTTGCTTCTAATATAATATAATATGAATTCTGCACATCTTCAGTAGACAAAAAAGAAAATTTTTCCATTGCCAACCTCATTTTAATAACTTCTCCCCATTTATGACTTAGTGGCAAGGGATTTTTTATTTGTATAATTTTCTAGTAAAGTGATTTTATTTTTTGTTTGGTTATACAGAAGACTATTTTTGAAAGTGAAGAATAAAGTGTATGAAGCAGTAATTAATTTTAAATACACTACAGAATTTTATGACTATTATAGGGAGAGAGTGAGTTACAAGGAGAAGCAGTACCTCAAAAGGCCTTGCGGCCCATACCGAGGAGGTACCAATGGCAACGGGTGCCAGGGAAAATTTTGTACACACTCAAATAGTGTGCAAGATTTGGTCTAACCTTTTCTTGAACTGATCCACAGAGGAACTGTTCACAACTTCCGAAGGTAACCTGTTCCATGTGTCACAGATCTTATACGTAAAGTAGTTCCCACACACACTAGTCCTAAACCTTTTCAAATCCAACTTCCAACCATTGTTACGAGTTGGGTTATCATTTAAACTAAACATACTTCTAAAATCGACATCATTGAACACACGTAAGAGCTTGAAAACCTCGATCAGTTGACCGCGCAGCCTCCGAGTTTCAAGCGAAAACAAGTTCAGGGCGCGTAACCATCGATTGTAACCCATATGCCTAACGGAAGGGATTAACTTTGTGGCCCTCACCTGCACTCGCTCCAGCCTCTCAATATCTTTCCTGAGGGTGGGTGACCAGAACTGCACAGCATACTCCAGGTGTGGCCGAACAAGGGAATTGTACAGTGAGAGCACAATCTCCTTGTTCCGAAACTGAAATTGCCTCCTGATATAACCCAATAATTTCTGGGCTTCCTTTTCCACCTCTACACACTGTTTCGTAAACTTAAGGTCGCTGCTAATTAGCACACCCAAGTCCTTTTCTAAATCAGTCACCTTGATATTACTACCCAACATCGGGTAGTCCGACTTGGGATTCGGACCACTCTCCTATCCTACCTAGGTCCGCACGCAGTTCCTCGATCGCTTCGGGCGTCCCAACATTGGCCCCAAGCTTGGTGTCATCAGTGAATTTGGCGATCCGACTGACGATGCCACCGTCGATGCCACCGTCGATGCCACCGTCGATATCATTTATGTAAATGATAAACAACAGTGGCCCCAAAACGGAACCCTGAGGAACCCCACTAGTGACCGAGACCCAACCCGAACTAGCCCTTTTAATTACCACCCTCTGCAGCCTATTCCTCAGCCAGTTTTCAATCCACCTACCTATTTCCCCACCGATACCCAGCGCGCGCACTTTCGCCATTAGCCGGCGGTGAGGTACCTTATCAATGGCTTTCTGAAAGTCGAGATAAAGTATATCAATCGCCCTACTCTCATCGTACTCACTCAACATGACGTGGAAAAACTCGAACAAGTTAGTGAGACACGACCTATGCCGTCTAAACCCATGTTGGGAGTCCCCAAGCAGCTTGTAGGAATCCAAATGGTCAACGATCCTATCAGCTATTATCCCTTCTAATAATTTACCTACAACTGAAGTGAGACTAATGGGACGATAGTTCCCTGGACTTTCGTGATCCCCTTTCTTAAAGATAGGGGTCACGTTGGCTTCTCTCCAGTCACCAGGCACCTGGCCCGTCTCCAACGATTTGTTGAAGACTGTAGCCAGGTGGGGAGCCATCTGGTCGCGCACCTCCCACAACACACTGGGGAGAAACTGGTCTGGCCCAGGAGCCTTAAACGCGCTCAGTTTGTCTATTCTATCGGCAATGACTGTCGCGGTACATCGAACATTATCCAGGCCAGCACCTTCGTGCCTCACACCTGGCTCGGGGATGATGCGGGTGTCCTCCCTGGTGAACACTCCCGCAAAGTACTCATTAAGCACATTGGCGATGTCCGTGTCCGATGTCCGCAGAACGCCGCTTCCGTCCTTTAACGGACCTATCATGCTTCTAATGGGCTTTCTACTATTAACATAACTGAAGAACTCCTTAGGGTTCCCCTTGCAGAGGCTTGCCACCCGTAGTTCTTCATTACGTTTCGCTAGCCTAACCTTCGCCTTCACTTCCCTACACAGGCGGACATACGCTTCAGTGTTCTCGTGGGAACGATTGGCCTTCGCCCTCCTATACGCTACTTTCCTATTTCGGATAGCCGAAGCGATGTCACGATTGAACCACTTAGGCTGCGTTGAAGCAGGGGTGACCGGTTTTGAGGGTATGGCAGCAGACTGCAGCACCATAAACTCATCCCGGAATGCACTCCACACTCCCTCAACATCGCCGCCGACCTCTAACCCCATATCTCCTACGCTATCCCTGAGGCTAACAAAGTTCGCCTGCTGGAGATCGAGCTTACTGCCTCGAGTTACTACGCTTCACCCGAGGGATGCACACACGGAACCTAATAAGACTGTGATCACTCCCGCCCAACGATTCGTCAACGGTGAGGCCAGTGACGAGGTTGTCTTCAGTCGTGAACACTAAGTCTAGAACGCTTTTGCCTCGTGTAGGCTCATTGACCCACTGAGTGAGGTGACCCACTGAGTGAGGAAGTTCTCATCAGCAAAGTCAACTAGCCTCCTCCCTTCAGCATCGGCAGTCCTGTTTTCCCACTTTATGCCGCGACAGTTGTCCTAAAACTACACACACCCTATCCCCTAGCAGGCTACTGAGTTCGGTGTACAGGGCTGTATCCTCCTCGAGGAGGAGATGCGGAGGTCTGTACACCAAGATTAACCTATAGTTCGTCCCTCCCACATTCAGATCGACGCCAAGCAGCTCCCGTTCCGACCGGAACTGGCAGTCAACCGGACTCAAGGTGTGTCTGACATATATTAGTACCCCACCCCCCTCCCCACGGGTGTGGTCTTTGCGAAACATTCTATACCCGGGAATTTTGAACTCCCCAATGTAGTCCCTATGATCAGTATGAATCCAGGACTCGGTGATAGCAACGATATCCTGGTATTCTGATGCTAAGAGCGCCCGTAGCTCGCGAAACTTGTTCCTAATTGACCTAGCATTAAAAAGCATTGCACGGAGGGAGCCTTCCCTATTCTGACCACCCCCTAGCACGACCCATTTCCTGAACAGCCAGGGCTGTCGGGAGTTGAAGAGCCCCTCACTAACGAGGGGGCAACTTCCGCAGGAGACTGAGCCCCCTCCAACGTAGGAGGAGGGTCACCCACCTGTACTTCGACGCACCCTTCAGTTGAAGGTACGTCCGCCACTGGCTCATCCTCATCTCTCCCCAGACTCGACCTCACCATTCTGTATAGGTGCCGGTCGAGCAGCGCGCCTAGCACACCTTTACCCTTGTTATTGAGGTGGACACCATCCCTCTGGTAAAGAGAGAGAGAGAGTATTTCAATTTAAATTTTTGCTTCATCTGCAGTATGTTTTTAATGAAAAAAAATCCATTCTATTTTTTTTACTTTTAAAACAAAGCATTTAATCATAAAATGGTTTTGTATTCCAACATTTGTAAGTGATTGGTTGCAGCCTTAGCTCGTGTCTTTCTAATTGCTAGACAATTATTTACTTTAGATCAGTGGTTTTGAAACTGGGGTATGCACAAGAGGTACAAGATACAACAGATAATATTCCCAAAAAAAAAACTTTATTTAGGCAAACACACAAAAATACATTGTCAGAACAAGATAGTCCCTGAGTGAACCATCTAGTGGAAGAATGTTGCCATTTAATTATATATATATGTATATGATACACACAGACCGTGCATGGAACATGGAACAAGGAACTTCTGGGATAATTAAATCCACTGTAGTCCGAATAAGTAATGGTAAATGACAAATACCATAGTTTTTCTTTTTCATGATGCAAGCCTGACGTGGGCAACGGGTCTCTCTCAAAGAGGTCCCATAAATATAGCTTCCCTCACCAGCTATCTGCAAAGCAGACAGGATCCAGCTTTGGGACATGGATCTAGGGTAAAGCAGCCTAGCCCCACTACAATTAGAACCTCAATATAAGTAAAAGACTTGTTGCATTCATGTCGGATTGAATAAATCAAGGAAAAAGGGGTAACTATTATATTTTTAGCCAAAACCAAAAGTTAAACCTCAACTGGCAGAATTGAGTGTCCACTTTTCAAGGCACATAACATGTCCATTTCATGATGGGAATGAACTCAGAATGGTTCCCTGAGTTTTTTATGATACACACAGACCGTGCATGGAACAAGGAACTCTTCTGGGATAATTAAATCCACTATAGTCCAAATAAGTAATGGTAAATGACAAATACGATACCTCAATTCTGCCAGTTGAGGTTTAAGTTTTGGTTTTGGCTAAAAATATAATAGTTACCCCTTTTTCCTTGATTTATTCAATCCGACGTGAATGCAACGAGTCTTTTACTTATATTGAGGTTCTAAATGTAGTGGGGCTAGGCTGCTTTACCCTAGATCCATGTCCCAAAGCTGGATCCTGTCTGCTTTGCAGATAGCTGGTGAGGGAAGCTATATTTATGGGACCTCTTTGCGAGAGACCCATTGCCCACGTCGGGCTTGCATCATGAAAAAGAAAAACTATGGTATTTGTCATTTACCATTACTTATTCGGACTATAGTGGATTTAATTATCCCAGAAGAGTTCCTTGTTCCATGCATGGTCTGTGTGTGTCATAGAATGGTTCCCTGAGTTTTTTAAGTTCATTCCCATATATATATATATATATATATATATATATATATATATATGAAAATTATTTCACGAAAGTAACACGTGAAAAATATTTATGATGAATAAAACCACGAAGGAAACACAAAATGGTGCTCAAGCGCTTTCGTCTTATGACATCCTCAGGAACACTGAAGTACATAAAAGGGTTACAGCCTATATATAGGTTACAGAAAGAAAAAAAAACAAAAAATAAATAAATAATATACATATATATATATATGAATAGAAACGACATAAGTGTTAAGGAACTTTTCTGCACACGAGGAGGAGAGATAACGAATAAATGAAAAATGAGGCGAACCGCCAGGGCGGTTCGCCTCATTTTTCATTTATTCGTTATCTCTCCTCGTGTGCAGAAACGTTCCTTATCACTTATGTCGTTTCTATTCATTTATATACTGCGTGGTCATTGCAGTTATATATATATATATATATGCAATAAACGGAGAAGTAAAAATAAAAATTAAAAATTAAAGGATTATCAGAGGCATACAGATTTGTAAGGAAAAAATATCGATTTTTAGCACAAGATCAAATGAATTATAAAAATACAAATTTATACTGGAAATCTGCCCGGGTTTTAACACTGCCTTTTTTGGTTAAATTTCAATGTATATAAAAATAAAATGAAAATTAAAAGTTAATAAAGTAGCATTCAAGTTTACCAAAGATTTAGCGTTCTACCCTTCTTATCTAAATCTGTTTTGAAGGAATTCAAAACAACAGGATCGAGTTGAAAAAGACCTTTGCTTATGTTGAAGTTATTTGAAAGTTGGATAATGGCAGACTCAAGAATATTTCTATTAACAATGTTGCTAGAGTGGAATAAAACTGAAGCATTATTTCAATCAATACAGTGGGATAACTCTGACAAATGGACAAAAAGGGCACTGGACAACTGTCCTGTTCTAATGGAATATTGATGCTGTTTTATACGTGTGTGCAAATCCTTTCTTGTCTGACCTATGTAAAAGGAATCACATTGTTTACAACCAATTTTATAGATAATGCCTGAATTATTGGTAGGGCTATTTTTTACTATGATATTTTTCACAATATTGTTATATGAAAATACTACATTAATATCCAAAAGTTTAAGTACATTAGCAATGCCTAAAAAGCCCGGGAAAAATGGAAGTACTAAAATATTTTTTGACAAAGTACGAGTGTTATTATTGACATGATAGAAAGTTCATTTTGCCTTGTTGAGAAAAGATTCCATAAACGCAGATGGATAACACAGATCACTTCCAATACCGTTGATTTTTTCCAATTTGGCATCGATGTATTCCGGACTGGCGATCCTAAGGGCGCGGAGAAACATTGATGAAAAAATGGCCTTCTTAGTGGGGGTGTCATGTCCTGAGTAAAAGTGTACGTAGGACAAATTGTTTGTTGTTTTCTGATAGATACTAAACTTAAAACCTGGGCTTTCCCTATGTACACACACATCCAAAAATGGGATTGAATTGTCTTGTTCCACTTATAAAGTAAACTTAATGGAGGGGACTTGATCATTTAACTGGAGGAGGAAGTTATCCAGGTCACGATTCATGGGCCAGATACACAAAATATCATCGACGTACCGCAACCAAGGGATGCCAACCCCCAGGATTCTCGAAATGTAAGTAATTTCGAAAAACTCCATATAAATATTGGAGAGGAGGGGCGATAAGGGGTTGCCCATGGCCATCCCAAAAACTTGTTGATAATACTCGTTATTGAAAGTGAATTTACAGTCTTTGATGCAAAGCTTAATAAGTTCCAAAACAATGTGTGAAGGTAGTGGCAGGTCATACTTATGTAATTCTTGGGAGAGAAAGTCAAGCATATCGTCAATCGGCACTTTTGTAAATAATGAACAAACGTCAAAACTGATCAATCTATCGTTAGTTTCAATACGTGCATTATTCAATTTTTTCCTGGGCTTTTTAGGCATTGCTAATGTACTTAAACTTTTGGATATTACTGTAGTATTTTCATATAACAATATTGTGAAACATATCAGTAAAAAATAACCCTACCAATAATTCAGGCATTATCTATAAAATTGATTGTAAACAATGTGATTCCTTTTACATAGGTCAGACAGGAAAGGATTTGCACACACGTATAAAACAGCATCAATATTCCGTTAGAACAGGACAGTTGTCCAGTGCCCTTTTTGTTCATTTGTCAGAGTTATCCCACTGTATTGATTGGAATAATGCTTCAGTTTTATTCCACTCTAGCAACATTGTTAATAGAAATATTCTTGAGTCTGCCATTATCCAACTTTCAAATAACTTCAACATAAGCAAAGGTCTTTTTCAACTCGATCTTGTTGTTTTGAATTCCTTCAAAACAGATTTAGATAAGAAGGGTAGAACGCTAAATCTTTGGTAAACTTGTATGCTACTTTATTAACTTTTAATTTTCATTTTATTTTTATATACATCGAAATTTAACCAAAAAAGGCAGTGTTAAAACCCAGGCAGATTTCTAGTATAAATTTGTATTTTTATAATTCATTTGATCTTGTACTAAAAATCGATATTTTTTCCTTACAAATCTGTATGCCTCTGATAATCTTTTAATTTTTATTTTTACGTATCCATATATATATATATATATATATATATATATATATATATATGAAAAGAAGGATCAACACAACGGCAAACTTTTTCATTTATTTGTACATCAGACGTTTCGACAAATCTTTTGTCATCATCAGTGAGTTAAGTCTTAAAACCTTAAAACAAAATTGAAAAGTGAAAGTTACATCAATACAATATTAAAACCATTAAAATTAAAACCTTAAAGCAAAATGAAAATTGCATCAATACAAAATTAAAATCATTTAAATTTCATCACTATAAAAACTAAAATTAAATTAAATTTCATCACTATAAAAACTAAAATTGAATTACCTCAATAGGTAAATACACAATGTTTACATCCACCTCCATACTTGGCAAAGTCTAAGGGAACACTGGATGGTCAGAGGATTAGAAAGGGTATGTTTGTGAAAAACGGTTGGTTAGTCAAAAGAGTTGTAATTTGTAGGATGAGCTATTATTATTAAGGGAGGGTTTGTTTCTATAGATGTATAAAGATTCTAAAATTCAGAGTTCTGTATGGTTATTGGATCTAGTTAAAATTTCAAACTGAGTTTTGTGAAGATGGTCATTTTCATTACTATGGTTTCTAATTGCGGATTGTGGAGGCTACTGAGGGGATGGGTACGGACTGACAAGCCCAAATGTTGAGAAAGGCGCACCTCCAGTTGGAGTTGAGTGCTGCCAATATACGCAGCCTTACAGCTGTCGCACGTGTATTTGTAAACAACATTGGGGCATACAATTTTGGGGAATTCATCTTTGAACTTTAAAAATTTGATAATTTAAGTGGGTTGACGAAGGCGAATCTAAAATTTATTTGGGGATAACTAGACTTGAGTAGTTTGGACAATTCACCTCGAATACGCAATGATAAATAACCATAAAAAGTTAATTTAATATATCTGGTTTCTTTTTGTACTGTAGCTATGGGGAGTTTAGTATCAAAAGTGTTATTTAAAAATTTCTTTAATTGGTTATCGAATAGATGAGAAGGGTATAATTGTTAATAAAGTACTGTTTTAAAAAATTTAAATTCTTCGTTTAACGAAAAGTAATCCGAACAAATACGGTAACTTCTTGTTAATAATGTTACTATAGCACTAATCTTATATTTATAAAACATACAACTTAAATAATTGGTTCCCAAGCCAGTAAAAGTTTTGACTAACCAACCGTTTTTCACAGACATACCCTTTCTAATCCTCTGACCATCCAGTGTTCCCTTAGACTTTGCCAAGTATGGAGGTGGATGTAAACATTGTGTATTTACCTATTGAGGTAATTCAATTTTAGTTTTTATAGTGATGAAATTTAATTTAATTTTAGTTTTTATAGTGATGAAATTTAAATGATTTTAATTTTGTATTGATGCAATTTTCATTTTGCTTTAAGGTTTTAATTTTAATGGTTTTAATATTGTATTGATGTAACTTTCACTTTTCAATTTTGTTTTAAGGTTTTAAGACTTAACTCACTGATGATGACAAAAGATTTGTCGAAACATCTGATGTACAAATAAATGAAAATGTTTGCCGTTGTGTTGATCCTTCTTTTCATCTGTAAGCTCCGTTTCCCTAAGGAGAAGTCAATAGCTTTGATATATATATTATATATATATATATATATATATATAAGGGTGATTAAAAAAAATCAGTTTTTTTTTTTTAATTGTTCAACCTGTATTTTTATTTCATATGACAAAAAGTAGTGTATGCCAAATTTGGTGAATTTTAAATATTTACTATGTGCTACCAGGCGTCAAAGTTTCCCTCTTTTTCAATGTTTGTTTTTACAACTTATGATTTTATGTTTAATTGTTTATATTTCAGAATTTTTTAATTAATGGTTTATATACTAGCTTGCTTTTAATTGTTGCTTGGAACTCGTAATTTTGATACGAATTAATCGATTATGGAAGCTAGGCCTAACTCACCATCGCCCAGTTGCTCATTTGGGAGAAGTTCTACAAGAAAGAAACTGAAGTATGGCTAATTGGGCAGCCCTCTGCAGTACTAAAAACATCTGTATTACCATCAGAGAAGGAAATGATGGCCCTCTTCATGCACTACAGAAATATTAAAAGCAAGACATTAGAGAATCATGCTGCTCTACTGCAGATGATGTGCTAGCAGTTTGGAAAAAAGCAGGAATACCAGTAAAACAAAGAATACATGCAGTAGATAAAATTCAAGGAATACTGAAGGAATGATAGCTGCTTAAGAAAAATAAAGCAAACAAATTGAAAAGATCACAAAATTTAAATAATAAAGAAGAAAAATGGAAAGATAAACTGGAAAACTTATTTGACATTGCTCATGGGAATGCTATGCAGCTTATAAAAATAGATGATGATAAGAAATTCTTGAAAATGCAACGTGAGAAAGGACGTCATGGAAAAATGGGTACCATTGATAAGGCTGTTGCTAAAAAAGAGCAAAGAGCAGCAGAAAAGCAACAACATTATGAAAAGAGGAAAGCAGAAGAAGATCAAAAGAAAGAAAATGAGATCTGTCATACTCACCAGTACATAATCAGAATCAGAGGAGAGTAAAAGTGATGAATCTGGTTTCTGTGCTGCACAACCCTCAACATGGAAAAGTAAGGTTGGCAAATGTATAAAATTGTTTGATGATAAATTATTAGGAAGTCTTGATGTTGCAAAATTGAGTGATAGAAATGCGTCTCTAGTTTTAATGCAAACAATCAGACATCGCTTGAATGCGACATCTGCGAACAAATAAAATGCATGTGTTTCAATACAACGACAGCCAATACTGGTCCTCGAAATGGTGCAGCTATTCTTCAAGAACAAAAATTTGACAATGATTTATTGTGGCTGGCATGTCGACACCATATATTTGAAATTATGCTGGAAGCTGTTGTTTCAAAGTCTTTATCACCATCTTCTGGCCCAGATATAGTCCTTTTTAAGAAGTTCAGAAACAGCATTATCAGATTGATATCTATGAAAATATTCATGACATCAAAGATGACAATTATATTTGCAGCAAATCAACTAGATACATTCCAACCAAGAGACGATTACCTAGAACTATTGCAGTTAACAATTATTTTTTGGGGAGGTGAACCAAAAGGTGGAATCAAATTTAAACATCCAGCGGGACTTCATCGGGCTAGGTGGATGGCCAAAATTACATATTCATTAAAAATTTTTATGTTCAAATCTCAGTTCAAAATTTAAGTAAAAGACAAAAAAGGACTAAAAGACATCTGTCTATTTGCTACTTGGTTACATGTAAAGGCATGGTTTACAGCTCCTGTGCCATCTTGCGCTCCTCGTCTTGATCTGGAATTATTACAGAATCTTGTAGTCTACAAACAAATAAATGACACAATTGCATTTGTTGCTATTAAAAAATTGTTAGGTCACCTCTGGTACCTATCAAAAACTGGTAGCCTTGGCCTTTTATGATGATGAATGCCTACTGAAACGAAAAACAAAATTTTAAAGGCCTTGCAAAATACAACAGAAACTCTTCCTGCAAAACTGGCTTTTCTAGATCCTGCACTTATTCCAACGAAGAAATTAGAAGATTTTGTCACATCAAGTACTCAAAGATTCTTTACAATAACAGAATTTAGTTAAAAATTTTTACTCAAAGATGCTAAAGAATGGCATAATGATGAAGAGTATAACTCCGCTAAGAAATCTATTAAACAGTGGAAAGTCGTGAATGATATAGCGGAAAGAGGAGTAAAATTAATGGATGAATATAATAAAATACTAACACATGATGAAAATCAAAAACAATTCTTGCTACAAGTAGTGAAAAACTACAGGGCTGTTTACCCTGATAGAAAGAAAGAAACATTGATGAAGTAAGGACAGCTAATGTCTCAAATATCATGCTAGTTTAATTATGCATGCTTGTGGTTATGGTAGGACCTACGGGGGAGCTTTCCACGTTAAAAAAAGCAATGCGCCTTACACTGTACCTCCTGGGTGGTGTGGAAAAATTTGACAATTTGAGTCGTTCTGTCAATTTTTAATTGCTGGTAGCAACCCCTAAAAATTAAAAATTTGCTAAAATATTTTAGGATAGTTGTTTTTATGCTGAATGAACCATTTAAAGGGTTGAACACATTAAAATATAAAAAAATTTTTTTACCCCCATATTTGAATCACCCTAAATTATATATATAATTATTATATATATATATATATATATATATATACAGGTGGGCGGAAAGTAGCTCCCTATTTTGATTGGTAAAAAAATACGTATATTATCCTTTATTTCAGAAGAAATAATATGAAAAGGTAGGCATACATGGTAGGTTTTCTCTGAAATTCAATGTGGGCTCCAACTCTTTCCACCAGCTTCTGGAGCCGCCCAGGAATGGCGTCCACTGACTTTAGCAGGAACTCCGGCGGGATGGAGGACATGACTTCCCGAATTCGGTCCTCTAGTTCTTCCAATGTCCTCGGTTTGGTGCGGTAGACTTCTTCCTTACCCACCCCCAAAGAAAGAAGTCGCACGGTGTCAAGTCGGGGCTCCTGGCTGGCCATTGATGTGGACCACGACGACCCATCCAACGCCCAGGGAAGTGGGCATCCAGCCACTCACGGACAACAAGAGCGAAGTGCGGAGGGGCGCCATCTTGCATAAATATCAGATCGTCGATGTTCTCCCATGTGCTGACAACCGGCCAGACCTCGTTTCGCAACATAGCAAGGTACCGCTCAGCATTTATGGTGTTGCGCAGAAGGAACGGGCCCACAACCTGATCTGAGGTCATACCACACCACACCGTTACACTGAACCGATTCTGCCGTTTTTCAGCGGTAACCGTGCGACTTCTTTCTTTGGGGTGGGTAAAGGAAGAAGTCTACCGCACCAAACCGAGGACATTGGAAGAACTGGAGGACCGAATTCGGGAAGTCATGTCCTCCATCCCGCCGGAGTTCCTGCTAAAGTCAGTGGACGCCATTCCTGGGCGGCTCCAGAAGCTGGTGGAAAGAGTTGGAGCCCACATTGAATTTTAGAGAAAACCTACCATGTATGCCTACCTTTTCATATTATTTCTTCTGAAATAAATGGATAATATACGTATTTTTTTACCAATCCAAAATAGGGAGCTACTTTCCGCCCACCCTGTATATATGTATATATATATATGTATATTATTTATTTATTTATTTTTTTTCTTTCTGTAACCTATATATAGGCTGTAACCCTTTTATGTACTTCAGTGTTCCTGAGGATGTCGTTAGACAAAAGCGCTTGAGCACCATTTTGTGTTTCCTTTCCTTCGTGGTTTTATTCATCATATATATATATTATATATTATATATATATATATAATATATAATATATATATATATATATACAGGGTGTCCGAGAATTATCTGTACAATTTTTGGCTGTTATTAAAAGTCAACCATGAAGTGTAGAAATTCCAGTGTTGTCCCATTTTACAGAGAATCTCATTAAGTTTTTCTGATACCAAGTTTTGACAAGTTTTTTAGAAATTCCAGTGTGTCCGAACATTATCTGTACAATTTCATCTTTTAATAAAATTCTTGATAACACACGTAAAATTCTTAAACAAGATTATTTAGAATCTGTATTTTCAAAAGTTTCTTTTATTAAAGTAACGTTGTTACAAACATTCGATATGTGCACCATTAGTGATTCGCAAATCATCCAATTGATACTCCAAATATTGCCATGTACATTGTACGCTGCAGCAATATCCACATCAATTCACTCAATAGCAGCTGTGATTCTTGCTTTTAAATCATCAATGTCTGTCACCCGCGTACATTTCTAAAAAACTTGTCAAAACGTGGTATCAGAAAAAACTTAGAGATTCTCTGTAAAATGGGACAACACTGGAATTTCTACACTTCATGGTTGACTTTTAATAACAGCCAAAAATTGTACAGATAATTCTCGGACACCCGGTATATATATATATATATATATATATATATATATATATATATATATATATATATATATAATGAGGTTTTGAAGTGGATATGTCTGAGCTTATGTAGAAAGTTTAATTTTACTTTTTCTAAAATTGACATTTCACCAAATTAGAGGTAGGATTCAGAATAAGTATGTAAAGGTTATCACAGGCATGCCCATTTTGACAAACAGCCTGAGAGTTTACCAATCTGCGCCATGAATGATATTACCGTACTACAACAATAATTACGAGGTCATAGATTAAGTAATAAATATATGTTAGTCTTTAAAGCGACAATTAAACATATTAACTATTTTATTTAGTTCTATATTTATAATTTTGATTAGATTTATAATACTATGATAATTATTCATAATAATAATAATAATTATTATTATTAATATTCTGGCACAAATTTATTGAAACAGTGACATTGGGTTGGTAGTATAGGGGAGGGGTATGTGAATAATAAGTCAATATCCGAGTGGTTTGCAGCTGCTGAAAATCTTGAGAAATACTGCTTTAGATGAATCAGTTAAGAGTGGACTGGTTGTGTATGCATACTTCCTCCATATATGATGTTCATATATGTTTATAATTAATTTTATTATTGATTAGAATTGCCATCTCCAAGTTTAAAAAAAAATTAAATAACTATAAGTGTGTCATTTTAATTTATAAGAAATTTTGGAAATAAGCTCCAAAATAAAAATCATTATGTAAAACAAAAGTTGATTAAATCGCATGATTTAATATGGAGACTAGAATGAAATGTGCAGCATAGAGATGGTTCCACTTCCCCCGAGTGAGAGAGAGATTCCAAGCACCTCCTATGAAACTACATCTGTGCTACACATTTTGCTTCTCTTTCCATATTAACATCAATCTATAGTTGTAGATTGTAGTTCTTTGTAATAACATGATATAACAATGTTGATTAATTATTATTATTATTATTATTATTACTATGATATTAGTGATAAAAAGATAAGTACTGTACCAGTGATTCATTTTTCAGTGGATGATTTCCGAACAATGGGAGAGGAACTACTTTCCAGTCATTTTAAAGAGGCCATTGAAGCTGGAAAAGTTGGCAGAGTTGAAATTTTACCCATTTCGTGGCACAAGGTATATTGTATATTGCTTCTAAGATTTTATAAAATTAAAAAAAAATTTCCATCGTCTTCAGTTGGACCCTTTATCTTTAGGTTGATTATGCATGCACACTGCACAGTTTATTACTTTCCATTCTCACTGCATTAATCTAGTGAAAATAAACCTACATTATTTGGTTTGCATTCTCCATATTTAAAATTCTTATTTTGTCTCGTATCAGTGTTTGGGTAGATGGAATGAGTGTACAAAAAATTTCCAGTACAGTAATGATTTAAAAAATTTTAATATCTTCTTCACTGGAATTTTTTTTTACTAACTAAATAAAATTAAGGGGGCTGTTAATAACAGAGGTCAGTCAGATGGATATGTGAAATTGAAAATCCTCCCAAACTTTAAGAAATGTGAAAACTTTCAGATTTATGTGAAAATTCTTGAATGTTTGGGATTTTACGGTGTGTGTGTATGAAACACCAACTTTTACAGCACAGTGTAGATGAAAACTGGTCTTACATTGTACATAGTCCCCCAACCTTGCTTGTGACAAGATGCAGTCTCTTGCTCTCCTCACCATAGATTTTGCTGTGCACACATCCAAGATTGTTTCGTGTGTTTACTTTTGGTTATATAAATTCTTTTTCACTGTAATTCGTAATATCACTTGCAAAAATTACATTTATATTAATTTATTACTATTACATAATTCAAAGTATTAATAATGAACATCAACCTTTGCCCTTGGAAGTTGGAAGATGTTGGGAATCAAATTCTTGTTACAAATATTACTATTTGTCCTTTCTGATGTATTTAACATTTAGAATCATGTACTTATTTTTATTTAATTAGGAGCGTGGTTATATAATTATAATTTATATAAATTTGCCATACAAACTGGTATTTGAAAACTACATTGTGCACGTTGCATTCCAATCTTTAATCCTCTTCGCGTCATTCTAAACTGAACTCGGATCATTGTGTGATAATTATAGGAAACTGTTTTATTTAATCCCCCGTAAATTTTGAATGCATTTTAAACATCCCCATTATTTTTGCTCCCAGGATAAATTACTAAATATGCCTCTGAAAACCCAAAAATGTAATTTTCTGTGGCTCTATTTACAATCTCGATGTTGATGGCGACGTACCAATTTACAAATTTTGTCAAATGAAGGATTATTTCAATTAGAAATTAAGCGAATTAAAATTAGAAATCCTTGATCTTTTTAGTGTAAACTCAAAAGTTAACGCGATTGTCACCACAAACAGTATTCTGAAATTAGACGATGTTAATGAAATTAAAGGGAGATTAAGAAGTTTGAAGACAAAATGAATCCAGCCAGAAATGGACGCACAAATGCGCAAAATAATGTTGTGAACATGGTGGGGAGCAACGAACCTAGTGATGCCTTTGTTCAAGTTCGCAATGATGTGAAACCAAAATGGAAAGCGAAACTTAGACTAGCAGTGGCAAATCCGTTTATTGCGTTGGAAACCACAAAAATAGAAATAAGATCCTTCTTGGAGGTGATTCATTAGTCAGGCATATGGACAAGGAATTCGTAAAGCGAAACTGTCCAAAAGAAGAAGGGTATGTTTACCCGGCCATTCCCTCTTAATTGACTGTTTAAGGTAGCCCTGGCTCAGGCCCCAAACCCCCACTTCCTGGAGATATGGGACATTTGATGTTATCTTCTTTCAGTATCCCATTTGTATTTATCAGTGTCCCTGTATTGGAAGTAGGTATATGTCGTATCGGATTCATACTGCGCAGTGTTTCCTGGAACTTTTTCATCTTAGCCCAGAACAAAATTTTATCCCGTCTGTAGAGCATTCATAATGATTTTGCTCAGTTGTGGAACGTGACCATTAAGTTTTATTTGAAAGATGTTTGAGGGATAATTTTTATTTTTGGTTTTGTGATGAAAAGACAGTTTAGTTGAAATTTGTCGTATTTTAATAATAATAATTATAAAAGGTCTGTCTGTCTGTCTGTCTGTCTGTCTGTCTGTCTGTCTGTCTGTCTGCCTGTCTGTGTTCCAGCCATAACTCCAAAATGGAAGCAGTTACAAACATGAAACTTCGCACACACATTGATTAGGTCCAGAGGTTGTACACCTGGGTGTTGAATGTCAGGTTAGGTGAACTGTACGACCTCGACGATTGGTTAGGTTAAGTCGTGATATTTTCATTAGTTTTAACGAAAATATCACAACTTAACCAATCATCAAGGGCATTCAATTAACCTAACTGGGCATTCAGTTGACCTAACCAGGCATATATATATATATATTATATATATATATATATATATATATATATATATATATATATATATATATATATATATATCGTTCAACATACGTGGCAATGCTGGGTCGCTCCGCTAGTAATAATAATAATAATCTGTTAGTATGTTATATCAATCCGATTAATTTCGTCACCTAAAATTTATAACACACGCACGTTAGGGGTGTGCTGGATAGTATTTTTTACTATCCAGCCGGATACCGGATAGCCAGATAATCAAAAAAAATACCTGGCCAGATACTGGATAATATCATTCAAATAATTCATAATTTTTTATATATTATTATTTAGCTATTACTTGACTAATTGACTATACTATCAAATTTTAATCACTATTTGATGTAAATTATAGCTATCTTTCAATAACTTTACTAATTACCTATATTTTATCCTTTTCAGGATTGTTTCATTGCCTAAATCATATAGCTATATAGCTAGTTAGTATTAATTACAGGCTTACAGCAATATTTTAACATTATTTACCCCCTAAAATGGCTAGTTTTATTTGGAAAATATTTACAATACATGAGACTAATCCAACGATAGCTATTTGCTCCCTATGTTCCAAACAGATTAAAAGGGGATCAGAGAAATTGAGTGCTAGGTGCTATAGCGCAAAACCTTTGCACAATCATGCAAAGATGCTGCATTCAAAAGAATATAAAGAAGTGTCTCAACTTAACACATCATGTGAAAATCAAAATCAACCTATAGCGACCACCTCAATGGCTCCGAAGGAGAAAAAATTAGTTGCCATGGAAAAGCAACTCACGTTAGAAGAAAGTTTTTCCTTTAAGAAAATATGGGATATAAATGACTCAAAAGCTCAAGCTTTACATAAAAAGATAGGATTAATGATGGCATTGGACAACCATCCTTTTAGTTTAGTTGAACAAGATGGCTTTATAGGACTGATGGCCCACGTACAGCCAAGGTATTTGCTACCAAATTGAATATATTTTTCAGAAAAAGTCATACCCAAAATCTATGAAGAACTCAAAGAAATTGTTATGAATAAATTGAAAGAAGGGAAATACATTAGCTTCACTTCCGATATTTGGACCTGTTCTTCAAATGAATCATTCATTTCCTTGTCAGGTCATTGGATCATGAATGACTACACTCATTGTAATGCAGTATTGCATTCAGCTCATTTTTCAGGATCACATACAGGAATTAATATAGCGGACAAATTGCAATCTATGTGGCAATCATGGAGTATTGACAGATCAAGGCGTAATATATTGGTCAGAGATGGAGCTTCTAACATAGCTTTGGGATGTGACCTTGCGGAAATACCTTCTGTTCACTGTTCAATTCATTTGCTACAGCTAGTGGTGAATGATGCATTAATGGCTTGACGATCTATAAAAGATCTTTTGGCAAAGTGTTGACGTTTAGTGACACATTTTAACCACTCCCCACTGGCTACTTCTGAATTTAAAGCTCTCCAAACACAACAGGGTCATGTTCCTCTTCTATTGGTACAAGATGTTTTAACGCGCTGGAACTCATCTTATTTGATGCTAGAACGTATGGTTAAGTTGAAAAAATCAGTTCAAATATACCTTGCTGATCATAGTGAATTACTTGTTATTTCATCTAATGAGTGGCACTTGATTGAAAATCTTTTAAAGCTTTTACAGCCATTTTTTAAACTCACCCAAGAAATGAGTACAGAATATAGTTTACTCTCTACTGTTATCCCAAACATGTGCGCGCTTGAAAGGTTTCTTTCAAAAATTGGCCAGGATGATCAAGGACTCCAAACTACAAAAGATGAACTGTTGAAGTCATTGCGGTCACAATTTTTTGCCAATGAAAGCAATGAAAAAAGAAAGTGTCTAAATGTCTTAACAAATCGGAAGTATGCTCTAGCAACTGTCATTGATCCACGATTTAAATTTTTGTTTTTCAAAGATCAACAAAAGGAAAATATTAAGACATGGTTAATTGAAGAAATAAATGAAATAAACAACCTAGAGAAAATTAGAGAGAAATATTTTGAAGAACAGGCTCACAGCAGCGACAATTCTAATTCTTCTTCCTCCTCAACAGGAAGAAAAAAGGCAAAGTTTGATGATGATCCACACACTGCTTGTTTCAGGGAACTAACACAAGAAAATTCAGAAAAGATACCTGGTGAGAAAAAGTTTAAAAAAAGCTGCAAGATGGCTTCATTCGCAGAAATAGCAGAGGAAATTGAGCAATATGCAAAAAAACCCATATCAGACAGACGACTATCTCCACTTGAAATTTGGAAAAATGAAGAATCCTTTCCATCTCAAGAAAATTGCTCTAAAATGGCTAGTGACACCAGCATCTTCAGTTTTCTCAGAAAGAATGTTTTCCCGAATACAGAAATATTTTTGAAGAAAAAAGAAGTACTTTGCTACCAAAGCGAAGGGAGATGCTTCTTTTTATCCATCACAATGGACGAAAATTTGATTCAAATTTGTGAATCTAGTGTCTTGAACATAGTATTAATTTTTATTGTTTAATGCGAGTTTTTACTTTTTAAGGTTTTGCTATTTTAATAATTTCACTTACCTTACTGGTATATTTGATTAGGCTATATGTTTTATTTTTATATATCAAATCTTAATAAAAGGTTTTGCTAATTCATATTTTTTCATTTTGTAATTTGCAATATATATAAAAATAAAAAATAAAAATAAAAATTAAAAAGTAAGGGAAGCTGGGATCTTAGCTATGCCGCCTATGCATCACACTTTTAGCTGGACCAAACATTTTGCCTTTTTAGCAGTGTTAATATAGTTACATACTAGTAGTGGTACATGCTTATTTATCAATTATTTTAATTTTAGATTTTTGTACAACTATATTCAACTTTTGCTAGCTAAAGGCTATGCAAGCTAAGATTGGAAAGGGGCGGGGCCCAGATGGTATTCCCATTACAAAAAAGACTATCATAAATATCCGGCTATTTGGCCGGATACAGGATACTGGATAATAGCTGTTATCCGGCCGGATAGTGGTATCTGGCACATCCCTAATGCACCTACCTACGTTTGGCTACCCTATAAAACCTTGACGCGACATTTTCACATTCAATTCTGTATCATGACATTTACTCAATCTAAAAAACCTAATAAATTTAACCAAACCTTGCCTAACCTTAATTATCTCCCCTTTTCTTCATGACAAAAGAGTAGTGATAAAAATAACTACCGCGATACCACAAGTGTCATGTGTGTGTCAAAAGTGTTGTGATTCTGTTGGGAACACACACACACACACACACACACACACACACACACAGCTTACAGTATAATCTCTTACCCACATTCTCTGTAAATTTCCATATTTGCTTTCATCCAATTGTCGGATATCTCTGCATTATAAATAGATCTAACAAACAAAGTTAGTTAGTGCCTGAGCTAAGCTATCCTTCCCTGAGAAGTGAAGTGAAGTAATTAATTTGGCATCAATTACTTGCCAAACATCGTTTTTCTTTATATGGATCTTATAAAGTTATTAGTTTTCTTTAGTAAACTCGAAAAATTCAAACCTCTTAATTTTGTTTTAAATTCATTATCCTTTCGTACGTCATATATAGTTTTGTAGTATTCATTTTTAGCGTTACTTATTTCCTTCGTTTGTATGTTGCCTTGAATGGATTATCTTAATCATTCATCCCCCACCCCTTTTCTGTACTACATTAATCCCCCCTTATTGAAGTTGGATTATTTAATGAAAATTATGTCTCATTAATTTTTAGAAGATGGGTTGGTACCTCCTTTCCATTATAGAACTTGCTGACACTACTCGTTAATAATGAATCTAATTTTTCCGAAGATTGCATTAATATCTTATCTTAATTTCAACCCAGGCTCTGCATGGAGACGCCACTGGATTGGATGAGAAGTTAAAATATATAACTCTCCGCTCCATCCCCAAGTTTAGAGAATTTACGAATGATACATTGCTTGATGTACTTTTTTATACCAGTCCTGTTTATTGTCAGGTACAGTATTTCGGATGTTAAAAATTCATTGTATTGGAATTGATGTTAGATTTTTCTTTATTTAAAACCGATCAATATTTCCAGCATATAATGGACACGGTGGCCTCCGAGATGGACAGACTCCTATCCCTGTTTCGCCAGCGTAATCCAACGTTCGCTGGAACAGTGTCAGTAGGAGGCCATTCTTTGGGCTCCGTCATTCTCTTTGATCTGTTAATGCATCAGAATCCAAATGAAAGTGATGAAATGAAGCAGACTTCGAGCGATACGAAAGCCAAAAATGCCTCCTCTTCAAGTGATGAAGTGAGATTCTTTTAAGTATTTTTTCCTTTGATGAAGTAAGACTGATGCATAAAGTGTAAATTTCAAGTGTTACAGTTGCGGAAAGAAATTCGCCAAAAATTGAACTTCCAAAAAAATTATTTTAGTGTTTTTTCCAAGGAGTTCCTTTCCTAACTGTAGTGAGATGATTTCGTAGTATTTGATTAGTTACTTAAATTACGATGCTAATAGATAGCTAATTAATAATTTTTATATTATGAAGAAAATTGAAAGGAAGCGTGTTCTCATTTTCATAATTTTATCGCTTTTGTACCAAAGTATCAATGAATCCAGTAACGTTTAAGTAACCAAACATGATTACAAGATGCCTTGTTAACATTTGGTAATATTTATGGAAGTGCATCGAAGCCAGTCAAAGTGGAGAAATTTTGAAGTGACCAAGTTTTGTAGGCGGTTTTTGTTATTTTGGTATTCAGTTTACACTTAAAATACTGTAATTCGTAATACGTAAAATACTGCTTAGTTTTAAAAAGCTCAAATCGAGGTATGTAAGTAATTCGATTGGATAGGCGAAGGTTTAATAACACTGGTCAACAAAATCAAACGTTTTTCTCTCATCAAAGATGTGTATACACTTTTCTAGACTGGTTTTGTACGCTAATTCCAAATATGTTTTCGGTTTTCCTATAGCACATCTAGTTATCGAAATATGACGTGTTATTTTCAGCACAATTTATCGTCAAAGTACAACTTTATTCATAAAAAGAAATGTACCTACCTAAAAACGTTGAGAGTACGATTTTCTTTTGTAAACCTTGTCCTGATCGTCGCGGTACAACACCCAGCAGTAGTTTGCCAGCATACTTTCGTTCCAGAAACCTTGGTAGCGATTTTCCACTGACTGGATGTCTTGATGAAAGCGTTCCCCCTGTTCGTCATTCACTGTGCCAATGTTTTCGGGAAAGAAATCTAGATGCGAATGTAAAAAATGTATTTTGAAGGACATGCAACAGCCCATTTCTTGATAGGCATTGAGCAGTTTCTGAACTCCATCTTTGTATGCGGGGAGACTTGTGGTTACTCAAGAAATTTCCACAAATCCATTTGAAAGCCTGCCATGCTTTTAGTTCTAAGGCATTGAGGCTTTCTTCAAAGCTTTCATCCTACAGAACTTCCCTGATTTGGGGTCCCACAAAGATTCCCTCCTTCAATTTCGCACCACAGATGTTTGTAAATTACTACAAGGTATCGAAACCCTCTCGGATTCGCCTTACCCATTGCTTTCACAAAATTCTTCATTAAGCCGAGCTTAATGTGGAGAGGTGGCAGGAAAATCATCTTTGGATCAATTAAAGGACCACACTGGGCACTGCCCGTTCCTGGCTCGTATGTACTTCTTTGATGCCAGTCGCGTCTGATGTAATGATCCGCGGTAGCACGGCTGTCCCATAGGCATAGGAAACATCATTATTTCGTGAAACCCTCCTTGCATGCCCGTTAACATACCAATAACTTTGAGATCACCACAGATATTCTATTGAGGAGTGCTGTATTGGATTACTTTGAGTAGTATATTCATGTTATCGTACGTCTCCTTTAGATGAACGGAGTGGGCGATCGGGATGGACGGCTTTAAGTTCCCATTATACAGGAGAACCGCTTTCAAGCTTCGCTGTGAGGAATCGATGAAGAGGCGCCACTCAGATAGTGTGTGTACCTGTGACAAGTTCTCGAAAAGTTCATTGATATCATGGCAATAGTCTACTGTAATAATGTTGCCAAATCATGGTTTCGTTTTCGATAGTGACACACAGACGTTCTTCTCAATTAAGTGTTTCTGCTTGAGTCTCGAGGAGAGAAGTTCTGAGTTGTCTTTGGAGAGGGCTAGGTCTCTAATGAGGTCATTTAACTCGTTTTGGGTAAGCCTCTCCGCCTCCGATTGCTCTTCATCAGGTGTGTAGTCAAGATCAGCCGAAGGTCCCCCATCTCCGCCAGTCGCACCTTCGTCGGATTCCCTTTCGTCTTCTAAAGAATCGAGTCCATGCTGTGGAGGTACCGGAATCGGCATCGTGTTATCGTGAGGGATCGATCTGATCGCGGAGTCTACGTTCGGATAAATGATGTTATGCTTGTTCTTCATAGAGAACCCATTTATGTTAACATTGCAAAAGTAACAATTGCCATGACGGTCTTTCGGCTCTCTCCATATCATGGGTACAGCGAACGGCATTGACTTTTTCCTTTGGTTCAACCAATCACGTAATCCATTCGAACAAGCGGTACAGATAACCTGTGGCGACCACGCCTTATCATGGTCGCCTAGTGGACAGCCGAAGTATAACCGGTAAATTTTTCGAAGATCCATCGTCATTGTGTGCCGTTGTGATTTAGTCGCGAACGAGCAGCACACGTAACAGATTGTCGGGGTAGTTTTTACACTTTCGAGGCATGATGATCGATGAGTGGGTTGATGCAAATCACCTAAAAAAACACAATGTGTAAGTGGTGACACAAAAAACAAAACAAAACACACAACTAGTCATGTGACTGTTACACCAAAGAATAAAACGGTGTACATGTGCAATGTTTGCTCTCACCTAAAATACCACAAGACAACCTGCAGAAAGCTTAAGTTGAAACGACAAAATGCCATACATGAGGGTACAGAAACAGTAAAGCAAATACCTACACCTAAGCTACAACGACAAAATAATCCGCTACATTAAAAAAGGACTCATATTTTATATATATATATATATATATATATACAGTACCGTGCAAAAGTACGAGTCCACTGTCAATCTGATAACTATTAGATAATCTGTCGTATGAAAATTGGTTTTGATACTAAAATACACATTAACTAGAAGAACCTCTGGTTCATATTAACTAGTGATGTGAGTCGTTTTTTATTGTCGTTTTTTTTTTGTTTTTTTTGTCATTTTTTTTTGTTTAAAACGAAGATAGTCTGTTTTTTTTGTTTTTTATTGTTTTAAACTTATTCCATATTTTTCTTCCTTTAATCTAATAAGTATATTAGTATTAGCTATAATTTACTATACTACCATGCTTATACGGTTATACCTAGTATATATAGTCAATAGTCATCATTTAGAAAAAGTGAATCACACAAAAAGTATATAATAGAAATAAAAAGTGAGGGTTTGTTTTTCTTATGTATATATATTTTTTAACTAGAACATGAAACATTCTTCCTCGTTTCAAACAATATACATAATTGTGATTGGCAAGAGTACCAGTATATATATTCCAGATAGAAAAAAAATATTCACCTTTTTGTTAACCTAATGTTGTTTAACCTTCATTTCCATGGAAGAATCATCACTAGATTGGGTAGAGCATATATGCTAGTTTCAATATCACAGGTACTGGTATAATATACATAATAAAAAATACATAATACTGGTATAAAACAATATATATAATTGTGATTGGCAAGAATACCAGTGTGTGTGTGTGTGTGTATATATATATATATATGTGTGTGTGTGTGTATATATATATATGTGTGTGTGTGTGTGTGTGTGTGTGTGTACATATATATTCCAAATAGAAAAATAAAAAAAATAAAAATATTCATCTCTTTCCTTAACCTTTGTGTTAACCTAATGCTGTTTAACTTTCATTATCTGATTCTATTTCCATTGAAGAATCATTATCACTAGATTGATTAGAGCATATAGTTTCAATATCACAGGTACTGGTACTTATTGCAGATTTGGATGTTGACGAAGCCAATGTAGCACCATGTTTTACTTCACTTTCTTGGAATTTTGCATTTTGGGATATAAATACTAGCTTTGCTGCTCTGTCTGTGCTTAATCGGTTTATTTTGGCTGTATGGATATTACTGTATGTGCTAAATGATCTCGGAGGTAATGAAAGGGCGATAGAGGTGTATGAGTTTGTGTAGGTATATATGTGAGTATGCTTGCATATGTATCTGGAATTCTGGATGTATGTGTGTGTATGGGGGGGTATATAAAAGATATAAATATGTGTATATAAGTATTTATGTATATATTGGTATATATGTATATGGGTGTATGTGTATGTATATATATGGATGGTCTCGGGGGGGAAAATGTCACCGCGGGTCTAAAGGATAGTTAAGTGGGAGATTCAAAATCCGAGGCATGGATGGGAGAGTCCTGGAAAGGTTGGACAATGGGCAGTCAGCTCCCAGCTAGTGTTCTCGCAAGTTTAACGGATCTCAAGATACGAGACTTTCAGTGCAAGAAGGCCAGTTTTTTCTGTAAATAGGCTGAAAAGGACATTCTATACTGGTACCATATGGCCTATTTTATTATTTATTTATTTATTTATTTTTATAATATATATCATTGCAAAAGTATACCTTATAATTAAATTGGCAATATCTATATTAATTATTAAAAAAAACAAAAAAAACAAAAAACAATAAAAAACAAAAAAAATGACAAAAAACATGGACATAAAAAAAACCCGTTTTTTAACATCACTAATATTAACGTATAACTAAGTTATTACATAAGTGTATAAAGTTGTATTAGCTCGATGACCCTCTAGTCTGCATACATTGGACTTAAGGGTTGATTTATTATATTACTTATAACGCATGTGTTTAAAGATCTAGCGAACTATTGATGATGGATCTGCAATAAATGCTCCTAAGCTATTATTATATCAGTATTTACAATTAAAAGTATTGACATATTCACTTAAATTCTGAAAAACAAATTTATTCAAAATGTTTCTCATTATAATCCTAATTCATGCTAGGTTTTTCCTTTCACAGGCTTAAGAAATGACGAAAAGTACAATTTCTGGTGAGATTAGATATAAAATAATACATCTGCAATCGGGTCGAAATTTTTTTATTTCTTATGTACAGTGCTTACAATAAGTCTTGCGCCTCTGTCTCGTCCCAAGCTAGTCTGTTAGGTATAAAATGGGCGGTCCTTATGGTAGCGGAGGTGGGTTCGGATTGGTGCACATAATTGCTCTAACCCCATCAATGACGTCCACATTATCATTGTGTCCATCACTCTATCTATTTATATATAGAGACATACTGTATATAGATATATATATATAGAGTATGCAGGAGATAACGTTCTCTCTCGATCCCTCCATCCTCTCTCTCTCTCTCTCTCTCTCTCTCCATCCTCTCTCTCTCTCTCCATCCTCTCTCTCTCTCTCTCCATCCTCTCTCTCTCTCTCTCCATCCTCTCTCTCTCTCTCTCTTCATCCTCTCTCTCTCTCTCTCTCTCCATCCTCTCTCTCTCTCTCTCCATCCTCTCTCTCTCTCTCTCCATCCTCTCTCTCTCTCTCTTCATCCTCTCTCTCTCTCTCTCTTCATCCTCTCTCTCTCTCTCTCTCTCTCCATCCTCTCTCTCCATCCTCTCCATCCTCTCCATCCTCTCTCCATCGCTTCGGCTATCCGAAATAGGAAAGTAGCGTATAGGAGGGCGAAGGCCAATCGTTCCCATGAGAACACTTTAGCGTATGTCCGCCTGTGTAGGGAAGTGAAGGCGAAGGTTAGGCTAGCGAAACGTAACGAAGAACTACGGGTGGCAAGCCTCTGCAAGGGGAACCCTAAGGAGTTCTTCAGTTAGGTTAATAGTAGAAAGCCCATTAGAAGCATGATAGGTCCGTTAAAGGACGGAAGCGGCGTTCTGCGGACCTCGGACGCGGACATCGCCAATGTGCTTAATGAGTACTTTGCGGGAGTGTTCACCAGGGAGGACACCCGCATCATCCCCGAGCCAGGTGTGAGGCACGAAGGTGCTGGCCTGGATAATGTTCGATGTACCGCAACAGTCGTTGCCGATAGAATAGACAAACTGAGCGCGTTTAAGGCTCCTGGGCCAGACCAGTTTCTCCCCAGAGTGTTGCGGGAGGTGCGCGACCAGGTGGCTCCCCACCTGGCTACAGTCTTCAACAAATCGTTGGAGACGGGCCAGGTGCCTGGTGACTGGAGGGAAGCCAACGTGACCCCTATCTTTAAGAAAGGGGATCACGAAAGTCCAGGGAACTATCGTCCCATTAGTCTCACTTCAGTTGTAGGTAAATTATTAGAGGGGATAATAGCGGATAGGATCGTTGACCATTTGGATTCCTACAAGCTGCTTGGGGACTCCCAACATGGGTTTAGACGGCATAGGTCGTGTCTCACCAACTTGCTCGAGTTTTTCCACGTCATGTTGGGTGAGTACGATAAGAGTAGGGCGATTGATATACTTTATCTCGACTTTCAGAAAGCCTTTGATAAGGTACCTCACCGCCGGCTAATGGCGAAAGTGCGCGCGCTGGGTATCGGTGGGGAAATAGGTAGGTGGATTGAAAACTGGCTGAAGAATAGGCGGCAGAGGGTTGTAATTAAAGGTGCTAGTTCGGTTTGGGCCTCGGTCACTAGTGGGGTTCCTCAGGGTTCCGTTTTGGGGCCGCTGTTGTTTATCATTTACATAAATGATATCGACGGTGGCATCGTCAGTCGGATCGCCAAATTCGCTGATGACACCAAGCTTGGGGCCAATGTTGGGACGCCCGAAGCGATCGAGGAACTGCGTGTGGACCTAGGTGGGATAGGAGAGTGGTCCGAAAAATGGCAAATGCTGTTTAACTTGGGTAAATGCAAAGTATGTTGGGGAGTATATCGAGGCGACTGATTTGGAAAAGGACTTGGGTGTGTTAATTAGCAGCGACCTTAAATTTACCAAACAGTGCGTAGAGGTTGAAAAGAAAGCCCAGAAGCTGTTAGGTTATATCAGGAGCAGTGGCGGCTCGTGACTAAAAATTCTAGGGGTGCTGTCTCTAAGAATGGGTTGAAATAATTGCTGATATAAAAGGATGAGCATTGAGCAATGAATAAAAGTTTCAAAAGTTATTGAAAAAGTTATTCAGTGAGCTCATCCTTATATTGTTCTTGATTATTTCAATTGTAAATACAAAATTTAGGGGTACTGCAGTTCCGCAGTGCCTACCGACGAGCCGCCACTGATCAGGAGGCAATTTCAGTTTCGGGACAAGGAGATTGTGCTCTCACTGTACAATTCCCTGGTTCGGCCGCACCTGGAATATGCTGTGCAGTTTTGGTCGCCCACCCTCCGGAAAGATATTGAGAGGCTGGAGCGAGTGCAGGCGAGGGCCACAAAGTTAATCCCTTCCGTTAGGAATATGGGCTACAATCGACGGTTATGCGCCCTGAACTTGTTTTCGCTGGAAACTCTGAGGCTGCGCGGTCAACTGATCGAGGTTTTCAAGTTTTTACGCGGGTTCAACGATGTCGATTTTAGAAGCATGTTTAGTTTAAATGATAACCCAACCCACAACAATGGTTGGAAGTTGGATTTGAAACGGTTTAGGACTAGTGTGTGTGGAAATTACTTTACCTATAAGATCTGTGACACGTGGAACAGGTTACCTTCAGAAGTTGTGAACAGTTCCTCTGTGGATCAGTTCAAGAAAAGGTTAGACCAAATTTTGCACACTATTTGAGGGTATAGAAAATTTTCCCTGGCACCCCGTTGCCATTGGTACCTCCTCGGTATGGGCCGCAAGGCCTTTTGAGGTACTTCTTTTCCTTGTAACTCCTTGTAACTCTCTCTCTCTCTCTCTCTCTCTCTCTCTCTCTCTTATCACACCGCATGGCAATGTATCCATATAACGTTAATAATAACCGAAACTCGAGAAAATATACTCTCTGCCTTCCGCTCTATCCCAAATCCTTTTCTCTTAGTAACCTCTTAATACAAACTAATCTATCATATTTTGCGACTTTTTAACTCTGGTAGGATTCATTTCCATTCCTATAGTGTAAGATATTTAAATTCATGTGTGTATTATGCCATATGATGTGCGTAATAAATAATCATTTTTAAATAGTTGGAGCGTTCAAAGTCATCTGTAGTAATCTATAGACTACCCCTCAAGCCCACTCTCAACACTTAGATTCCCCTAAGACACAGGCGTCTTCAAGTAACATGAATGCGTAGAGATCTAAGGTGTTAGATTCCATATTATATAATTTATGTGCTAGGTTTAAGAACGCTGGCAGTGAAGGATGGAAGGGAGGGACAGTAAAAGCGATAATAGGTTTAATGAAGGAAGTGGAATGAGGATGGAGGTAAGCGTTGCTATGTCGAAGGAAACGAGGTTGGGTGGGGAATTACGAAGGGAGGAGGAAAGGGAGCCAGAGATTATTAATCTAAATCTGCCACCACGTTCTCCTGATATGAATCCGATTGAAAACCTTTGGGCAATAATGATTAACGAATGGGAGCAACGCAATGAAAGAACATTTGAAGCACTTTTAGCTCACACGAGGAATAGTTGGGAGAGCTTACGTCGAATACCAAACATTCCCTACAATCTGGCCTCTTCTAGGCCGCAACGATTGCAAGAAATTATTGATGCCGGAGGAAGCTATACGAAATACTGATGTTAAAGCCATGACGTAAATGTGTATCGAATATATATTTATGTTAATATAGAATTTTATTATATTTTTATGTTTGACATCTATAAAAGTATATATTGTGACCATGAAAGAACTTTACTTATCCTTAGTTAGAATCTTTTCTTGCAATGTCTATGCTCGTGGATATGATAATATATGCATTGTTGAAACAAACTATGAGAAGGTAATAGTTTCAGGAAAAAAATAAAAACTGGCAACATCGAGGCCATCACATGTTTATGGGAATTGTCATATGATACGCTACCAATAAACTCTTAATTACGATGAACAAATCAAATGCAAATTTCTCTGATTCACGGCCCACCAGCCTTGCTTTAGACTAATGACTTTCATAAGATGAAATAGGTTACCACTTAAAACAATGGATAAACTATCTATTAGTGAGACGACCGTGATTTCCTCGAAATGCGAGCGCGTGAGAGGTTCACTGAGGAATTTGATCATTAGATTCTTCACGTAGGATATGTATCACAAACAACAATATTGACAACAATTCCCAACAATTACTTAATATCAATCATTGCATTTGAGCAAATATTTAGACCTGCGTCAAAATAACTTAGGTATCATGCCATGATTTGGGATATTTTCCGGATTAGTCGTTCTCTATAGTCTACAGTATATATTGAGACGGTATAATGTAATGCCCAGCTAATATTATGATGACTAGGATTGCTCCATAACCATCCCAACATCCCGAAACTTGGTCATTCTGCTTCTTAATCATTTGTATTTTAAACACTAAAATGTAGCAGAAGTGACGTAATAATGGACGTCATTGATGGGGTTAGAGCAATTTTGTGCACCAATCCGAACACACCTCCGCTGCCATAAGGACCGCCCATTTTATACCGAACAGACTACCTTGGGACGAGACAGAGGCGCGAGACTTATTGTAAGCACTGTACATAGTGTGAGGTGGTTCAATCAATCATAGTAACACCCTGGTGAAATAGTTGTGAATTCTGAGGACCCCCCCCCCCACTGGTTTCGTTTTTTTTCAGGAAATTTGTAAAATTCGAGATAATTAATTTGTGATTTACTTCAAAAAAAATTTGTTATTACCAAAGTTCGCTTATAAAACACGGTTATATTTATTTTTTAATGAAAAAAAATTTAAAAAATACAAAAATGCGTGAAAAAAAATTTAATACATAAGTTTTTAGCTATTATTGGTAGAAATTTAGAAATTAAGAGACAGAAATTCAATAAAATTTTTGACCTAAAACTAATATTTTTTTTTATTCCTTCCATTGACCTTTCCACTCAAAAGTAGGCAGTTCTTCTCTAGACTCTAAAGTATTTAAAATAAATTTATGCCGATTAATATAACCAATTCTTTCCTGGCTAGATTTAGTTACTAAGTTCACACCCCGTTCAACGCTTTGGCTGTGACATGGAAAATCTAGTATTTCTAGAGGTTTAGTTCTAATCTGAAGCAATTGCTCATTGGTAAAATTACTTAGCAAAGGTGGAGGAGTGATTATCTGCTCATTCCAATTAATCAAATCAATATAATCATTTGCTAGAAAATTTATAGATCTTGGTAGCTCAAAATTTCTGGCTCCTGAAAACCCAGTTCTGGAAAGAATTATCTTTTGAATTGCTAGCTCTCTAATATGTAATCGTTCATCAGAAACCATTGACAGGAGTATATTTTCAGGATTAGCGAAGTAAGCGTTGTTTTTCATGACCGGCTCAATAATTTTCTTGAATTTTACATCTAAATTTCGAAGAAGAATTGTCATAAACCAAAAATTTTGTGCACCCTCAGTGGCTTTTGGGTGTGATTTTATTTGAAACCACGCAAGGGCATAAAAATTGATGACAAATATGACAAGATCTTTTAGGTTAGTATCAGGATTTGATGTAGAAATGTATAGGCGGAGAACCCTATTAGCCAAAGTCAGCCACCTGGCGAGATTTAGTCATCCTGGAGATCTTACAGCGAGACCCTCGGAATCATTTCCTGTTTGTATTGCATGACACATTTTGTACAAGTATTTTTGGTCACTACTCAAATCTTTTACAATACAGGGTGTCCCCAAAAAAACTATACACTTTATAGCATATATTTTATAATTTAAAAAAAACCAAACAATATATTGTTATAGCAATTGCCAATGAAAGGTAAATTAGTAATCTAAGTGATCAAAATGTTATAGCGAGTTGTTTGCATATAAAATTTAATTAACTACGTCAAGTGCTCAAAATGTTCTCCGGCAGCATGAATGCACTTTTGAATGCGTCGACTAACTGATTCGCAGACATGGACTAATGTGGATGCTGTGATGGTCCCGCACTTTTCCCTAATTGCATCCTTAAGGTGTTCGAGTGTTGCAGGTCTTGTACCATAAACTGCATCCTTCATGTAGCCCCACAAGTAAAAATCAAGTGGAGTCAAGTCCGGTGAACGTGGAGGATACTCAATGCTTCCTCTTCGTCCTATCCAACGATTAGGCAACGTTTCATCGAGGTACCTTCTGACATCACAATGATAATGAGGGGGGGCTCCATCTTGTTGAAAGTAAAAGTCGTCGTTTCCAAACAACTTCTGAACTGCAGGTATAATTTCTGTCCGCAGCATGTCGAGATATGCGGCACCGGTAACTGTCCCATTAAAGAAAAATGATCCAACCAAACCCCTGGATGATAAACCACACCATGCTGTTAATCCTGGTAAATTAACATGTTTATCCACATAAACGTGTGGATTATCAAGTGACCAGTACCTGCAGTTGTGTCGATTTACTGTGCCATTCAGCTTGAAGGTAGCTTCATCAGACCACACGATTTTGTTGTATTGAAAGTGCATTCATGCTGCCGGAGAGCATTTTGAGCACTTGGCGTAGTTAATTAAATTTTATATGCAAACAACTCGCTATAACATTTTGGTCACTTAGATTACTAATTTACTTTTCATTGGCAATTGCTATAACAATATATTGGTTTTTTTTTTTAAATTATAAAATATATGATGCTATAAAGAGTGTATAGTTTTTTTGGGACACCCTGTATTAGGAGGTATTTCTTGAAATTTACCTTCTATCGGTTCAAAATTTATTACTTTTTGTTAAATCAGCTTTTAATTTCTTGCCAAGTGGCCCTTCAAAGGTGTTTGGGCCAGTGGTTCTGCCCTCAATGCTTTTGTAAAAGTGCATCAAGGGCAATTCGTTTAAATGTAATTCACAAACGAGCCACTGAAGGGACCTGCCAAGATGAAGTTCTATTAATTTAATGACCCCTCCAACTCTGCCTGTGTTCACTGGGGTTCCATCACAAAGTAGACCTTTAATTGAATTAGCACTATTTGAATCTTTAATAACAGTAATTATTTCATCAGCAATCGCCCTTGCAGTGCCATTATCTGGTACTACGTGATCAATGTAAACGCTTTGCGGCTCTTTAATTATAACATAGTGTTCTTCTTTTATTTTGCCTGATTCTGTCAGTGTGTATCATCTTTTCTTCCATCAAATCCAATACATTCCACATTTTGGTTTTCTTCTCTATACTTATCATTGTTTATTTTACCAATTCTGTTTTTTTTTCTTTCAACTTTTTTTCAATCAATCATATTTTCTAAACTTAAAATCTTCATATCTTTTAAGGCAGCGTTTATAAGCGCTGCTGTGGCCCTATTGCTTACCCAATATCCCTCTGAAGTTTTGGCTAAATTTTCATAGGTATATCTATTATGGAAAAACTATACGCGCTCACAACATGGTATCATATGTGGTACATTTATTTCATAATTAAATATAAATTATTAATTAATTGAATTAAATATCTATACAAAATTGCCTCGGGATTGGCGACATAGCCTATTGGGAATGAAATAATTGAATTGCCATACGTACAAAGAACCTGTATGTATGAATCAGCCTCACATAGCAACAAGAAAACCCAATTTATTGTTTAGTCTACCAAAGGAGTAGCCCAAACAAAAATTTTGCTAGTTCGGCAAATAATACACCAGAACCAAGGAACGGCTCTCAGGGCTGTTTATGTTACAGCGAAGCTTTAAACTGGGAGGATGTCTTTGTCCCCCCTCTAGTTCTGAGTGAATTCCTTATAATATAAAACCTAAGACTATAAAAGGATAGGCCTATTCCTTCAGGAGTTTATATAGTGACTGCCTATATTAATTACCTTAAGTAAATTCGCCGCGTAACTCCATCGTGGCGGCCCTACACCGAAAATGATCGTAACGCCCTACATCGAAACAAACAAAGACCCAGCAAAAATAAGGTGAGCATTTGCAGATTTTATTAACATAAGGCTTTCCCAACTCCCGATGCTAGAATTACCGTAATCAATATAAATGTAAAGAGGTCCTTTAAAGACCTACATATTTATAACTCTCTAACGAAAAAGCATAGGGCTTTTGTCGGTAACCCTCCACTGAAATCTGTTGGAAATTTCCAACGGATGAGGGCACAGGCAATCAACCCATAGCCCTATATAGTTTTTTCATATGGTGGCCCGTTGTATGGGGAACTAACCCCTCTAAAATTTACACTGACACACGTAGTGGCTAGGCTTAACTCAGTAGGCCTAACCCTAATTTCAACCATAACCCCACTATAGTTTTTTGATATAGTGGCCTAAAACTGGGAACCAATTCCTTTACCTTTACACTAATCTAAAACAAAGGCTTGTTCATTTAACAAGCATAACTTATTTTAGGTCCTAAAAATAATAGGCCCACAACATTAAACCTATTTAATAGGTCCTACTCTTCAAACTAAAAACAAAGCCTTGTTAATTTAACAGGCTTAACTCATTTGAGGTCCTATAAAATAATAGGCCCAAATATAAGCCTACTTGGTAGGCCCAACAAATAGGCCTATTTAGTAGGCCCACCTAACTTTACCTTACATAATAGGCCTACCTCTTAAAGTAGGCCTTACTCTTTACACTCAAGGCCTATCCTAATTAAAAACACTAAATTTATAATTGAACCTGTGGTGTAGGTTATAAAATTTATTTCAGCAATTTAACTTACTCATTAACATCACAAAATTCGACTCAGACCTGTAACATCACAAAATTCGACTCGAACTGTAACATCACAAAATTCGACTCGAACTGTAACATCACAAAATTCGACTCGAACTGTAACATCACAAAATTCGACTCGAACTGTAACATCACAAAATTCGACTCGAACTGTAACATCACAAAATCGACTCGAACTGTAACATCACAAAATTCGACTCGAACTGTAACATCACAAAATTCGACTCGAACTGTAACATCACAAAATTCGACTCGAACTGTAACATCACAAAATTCGACTCGAACTGTAACATCACAAAATTCGACTCGAACTGTAACATCACAAAATTCGACTCGAACTGTAACATCACAAAATTCGACTCAGATCTGTAACATCACAAAGACCTAAAGCAATTGCACAAATTCAAACCTACACCCACCTAACACCTATTCGTGACCCTATTCCAAGTCCTATTTGACATATAGGCACACCAAGTCCTATTTGACATATAGGCCCAACCTATTCCAAGTCCTATTTGACATATAGGCCCAACCTATTCCAAGTCCTATTTGACATATAGGCCCAACCTATTCTAAGTCCTATTTGACCAATATAGGCCCAACCTATTCTAAGTCCTATTTGACCAATATAGGCCCAACCTATTTCAAGTCCTATTTGACCAATATAGGCCCAACCTATTTCAAGTCCTATTTGACATATAGGCCCAACCTACGAAGTCCTATTTGACATAGGCACACCAAATCCTATTTGACATATAGGCCCAACCTATTCCAAGTCCTATTTGACATATAGGCCCAACCTATTCCAAGTCCTATTTGACATATAGGCCCAACCTATTCCAAGTCCTATTTGACATAGGCCCAACATATTCCAAGTCCTATTTGACATAGGCCCAACCTATTCCAAGTCCTATCTGACATAGGCCCAACCTATTCCAAGTCCTATTTGACATATAGGCCCAACCTATTCCAAGTCCTATTTGACCAATATAGGCCCAACCTATTCCAATTCCTATTTGACATATAGGCATAAAACAGACAAGGCTTGATATAAGGGTCTCAAATGCAACGTTGTTTGAGGATCTTTACTCAGCCAAATTGATTAACCTAACCCAAAACCAAAAAATAAAACCCTATAACAAAATACTGTACACATTTACACACACATACGTACGGTACAGTATATAAATATATACATACGACTTCAAACATCCAATTCTTCTTTTAAAGGAATAATCACAACAGATTTCATCAACACACACACAAACATTCCTCGCAAACAGATTGGATTCCTTCAAAACCCCAAACCTTCCAGACCTACCTGTAGGATACGCAACATTTACTCATTCATAACTACGGGTATTAACTTCATTGGAGTGGTGAATCCAAGTTTTGAAGACCAACTGGATTCGGAGGAATGATACACACACACACACACTACTCTTTCAATGTGTCTCAAGCACAACAACCTGTCTAAACATAACCAAGGATCGGAGAGTAAAAGCTTTTATTGCTGCGCTCTGATTCTGTGCACATAATTTTGTGCCAAAAATTATATGGTTAGACAATGACACAAACAAACTACTCTACTCCAAAGGGTTGATGGCCTACCCTTGGCCATAGCCCAACAAATTCATCAAAGGGCTGATGGCCTACCCTTGGCCATAGCCCAACAAATCATCAAAGGGCCTTGGCCTACCCTTGGCCATAGCCCAACAAATTCATCAAATGGCTGATGGTCTCACAAGGCCATAGCCCAACATATTCATCAAGGGTCTTGAGGCCTCCCTTGGCCAGAGACCAAACAACAAGGATCTTGTGGCCTCCCTTGGCCAGAGACCAAACAACATTGGTCTTGTGGCCTCCCTTGGCCAGAGACCAAACAACATTGGTCTTGTGGCCTCCCTTGGCCAGAGACCAAACAACATTGGTCTTGTGGCCTCCCTTGGCCAGAGACCAAACAACAAGGGTCTTGTGGCCTCCTTTGGCCAGAGACCAAACAACAAGGGTCTTGTGGCCTCCTTTGGCCAGAGACCAAACAAAAAGGGTCTTGTGGCCTCCCTTGGCCATAGGCCAAACAACACAAAAACAGTACAGGATTCAAAGCCCCAAGCCCTCCAGATCTACCTGTGGAGGAGTAAATTTACTCCACTAAAACTACGGGTATTGACTAGTCTGAAGTGGTAGGAGGTTTGAATACAGTACAAACTCTTTCTAATTCTCCTAAATTAAATGAACAAATAACAAAAGACAACAATGGGAACATTGAACCAAACAATTACACGAAAACACTTGGAATGCTTTGGTTTTTAAAACAGAATTCCGAACACGATGACACTCTTTGCACAAAGAGTTATAACTTAAATCCAAATGCCGATACAAAAAGACAAGTGCTTTCAGAATCATCCAAAATTTTCGACCCCATTGGATTATATTTACCAGCAACCATAAGATCCAAAACCCTTTTGCAAGACTTATGGAAAAAGAAAATTGATTGGATGAACCACTTTCAGTGGAAGACCAACTTCATTGGAAAAAATTAGCCACAGACTTGAACAAAGTTCAAGACATCTACGTACCAAGATGTGCTGGCTACAGATTGAAATCGCAAACACTACACATTTTTACAGATGCCAGCACACAAGCTTACGGGTGTTGTGCCTATTTAACAAGTGAAAATGAAAGTAACTTGGTTTATTCAAAGGCAAAAGTGGCACCCTTAAACCAAAAAAAACTGTACCACAACTTGAATTATTAGCTGTCTCATTGGGAGTTAAAACAGCAAACTTTCTCACAAGTGTATAAAGAAGTTGACATAACACATTTACTTATGGACAGACAGTCAAATTTGTCTAACATGGGTGACCAACACAGATACAACTTCTTGCAAAAATATATTTGTGAAAAACAGACTAACAGAAATCAAAACTGCAAACACAAACCTTGGTATCAAATTTAGGTACATAAAAACAAAAGAGAATCCTGCAGACTTTTTGACGAAAGGGCTCTCTTACAAGCTGTTGAAAACAAATAAAATCTGGTATGAAGGGCCCGAATGGCTAACATGTGAGGATCTTTGGCCAGCCAAAGTAGTTAACCTCACACTCAACTCTACAACAACTGAAAAGATCACTGAGGACAAACCTATATTTGACTATCACCTTTATTCAGACCTAAACAAACTCTTGAGAATTACAGTCTATTGCTGCAAGTTTGTCAATAGCTACCTTCTCAAACACTGTCCTCAGAAAGCCTTTTCTAACTTAACAGAAACTGCAACAAAATACTGGCTCAAACAGATACAAGCTTCAGAATTTGACAAGGAGTTGAAGTATCTTAGGTCCAGTAGCACATTAAACAAAGGTATTCCTTCACTTGTCATGGATCTAAATCTGTACCTGGATACAGAGGGTCTGATAAGGTGTAAAGGAAGGCTTAACAAGTCAACTTTGACTTACAACTCTAAGCACCCAATTCTTCTTCCAAGGAGAAATCACTTCACAAAACTCATCATCAGGGATACCCACAACAAAATACACCACAAACCCTGACAGAGCTGAGAAAAACTTACTGGCTACCAAAGGGTAGAACTGAAACAAAGAAAATTTTGAACACATGCATTCCTTGTAAACGTATCCATTCACGACCCTTTAAGACCCCAAGCCCTCCAGACCTACCTGTGGAACGAGTAACATTTACTCGGCCATTTGAAACCACGGGTATTGACTACACTGGAGCGGTAAATGTGAGTTTTGGAGACAAAATGGATTCAAAGGAATACAAAGTGTACATTGTACTCTTCACCTGTGCTGCCACACGTGCCATATGTCTAGACATAGTAGAAGATCTGACAGCAGAAGCTTTTATTGCTGCTTTCAGACGATTTTGTGCACACAATTCTGTACCCAAAACTATATGGTCAGACAATGCCACATACTTCAAATCTGGTGAAAGAATTATTCATCAGATTTGTGACAGTGAAACAGTACAAACTCATTTAACCAAACACAACATAACCTGGAAGTACATTCCTGTTAATACACCATGGTATGGTTCAATTTGGGAAAGAAACATACAAACTGTAAAGAACCACCTAATTAAGGGAGAAACAGTAAACATGTTACCAGAATCTGAACATAACAGTACAGAGGATCCAGATTGGGAAATAGGACACAAAGGACTCAACACAAAATACCAACATTTGACACAAATCAAGACTCAATTTATAACAAAATGGAGAGAAGAATACTTAACAAGTCTTAGAGAAAGACATAAACAATTAACAAAACAAAGTGGAATGATTCAGTCAAAATTGGGGACATTGTGTTGATACATGACAAGACACCAAGACAACATTGGTCAATGGGAAAAGTCTTGGAACTCAAAACTGGTGAAGACGAAGTTACCAGGGTTGTAAAACTGAAAACAGCAACTGGTGAACCACCAGAGATATCACATTACTATATCCTTTGGAGTGTGGGGCTAAATTAGAACCATTACCCCAAAGGATGGATCAGGATACTATTGGGGAGGAATCTCTCAATGTGCCTGATGTAACTCAGACTAAACCAGACAGGCCTCAAAGAAAGACTGCTTTGAAAGCCAGAAACTTTTACAAGAAAAAATTAAGACTGGTGACTTATAAAACTTACACAAACAAGAGCAAAGTTAAAATGCTTAATAACTTTACTTTAATCCCATAAATTTCCTATACCTAAAGGGAGTCAAACTGATTGACATAACTTTAACTAAACTTGAGAAGTTGGCCTCTTGAACTTTCATATTTGAATAGGTCTTGAGTAACCTCTCTCTTCCTAAATTTCTACTTCATTCTTTTGATCCATTTACATGTTTTACACAGTTTGTCAAAAAATTTGATCTATAACATACAAATTTTTCTCCGGCCCCCCCCAGTATATGGAAAAACTATACGCGCTCACAACATGGTATCATATGTGGTACATTTATTTCATAATTAAATATAAATTATTAATTAATTGAATTAAATATCTATACAAAATTGCCTCGGGATTGGCGACATAGCCTATTGGGAATGAAATAATTGAATTGCCATACGTACAAAGAACCTGTATGTATGAATCAGCCTCACATAGCAACAAGAAAACCCAATTTATTGTTTAGTCTACCAAAGGAGTAGCCCAAACAAAAATTGCTAGTTCGGCAAATAATACACCAGAACCAAGGAACGGCTCTCAGGGCTGTTTATGTTACAGCGAAGCTTTAAACTGGGAGGATGTCTTTGTCCCCCCTCTAGTTCTGAGTGAATTCCTTATAATATAAAACCTAAGACTATAAAAGGATAGGCCTATTCCTTCAGGAGTTTATATAGTGACTGCCTATATTAATTACCTTAAGTAAATTCGCCGCGTAACTCCATCGTGGCGGCCCTACACCGAAAATGATCGTAACGCCCTACATGGAAACAAACAAAGACCCAGCAAAAATAAGGTGAGCATTTGCAGATTTTATTAACATAAGGCTTTCCCAACTCCCGATGCTAGAATTACCGTAATCAATATAAATGTAAAGAAGTCCTTTAAAGACCTACATATTTATAACTCTCTAACGAAAAAGCATAGGGCTTTTGTCGGTAACCCTCCACTGAAATCTGTTGGAAATTTCCAACGGATGAGGGCACAGGCAATCAACCCATAGCCCTATATAGTTTTTTCATATCTATTTTGAAATTTTTTTTTATTAATTCTAAGTCTTCTTCTTAATCTAAGTCCTCTCTGTCTTGAAAGTTGACATCTTCATTTTCATTATCATCTATCACTTCTGATGATACAAATTCCCTTGCTTGTCTTAATTTTTCTTTTGATTTCTTTTCCCTTTCCTGTGCTTTTTGGATTTTGCCCAACTTTCTCAAATTATTTGAAATAGTTTTTTTATCAATTTTTCGTAACTGGTTTTTCTTTTTGACCAATAAAAGCTTCCCATTCTATAATAGGTATTTTATGTTCACACCTACAAAGTTTTCTATCCCTTATGCCTTTATCATAACAGTGGCATGGAGATATGTCAAACATCTCGTCATATTTCTTTAATTTTTCATATTTTTCATTTCTTTTTATCATAGGGCATTTAGTTAACTTATCAGCATCTTCTATAAGTCTAGTAACTCTAACATAAATTCCCTTTGTATCAAATGTTGGGAAAGAAAATTTTTGCCAAATTTCTTTTATATCTTGAACGACTACGTTATAGCAATCATTTTAACTTATTTTACCATGTGCTTTAGATTCTTCCTCTCCAACAATAAAATGGAAGTGCCTTACAACATAAGCTTTTGATGGCGTCATGGCAGATGAAAATTTTGCTGGATATCCGAAGGCTGCATTGTGGCTTCTTTTTCTAGTCGCCATAATTTAATTTAATAAGATTAACTATATTTTATTTATTACTGATATTTTAAAATTAAATAACGTATTTTAATACAAACTTTTAACATTCTAGGTACCTAAATAGGAATCTGAAGAGAAAAAAACAAAAATAATGTAATATTAGGTCTTATATCCGGTGCTATGAGTCAGCACTGGAAGCTTAACTCAGTAGGTCTCAGATGTCCAATACTTGTGTTCCAAAGCATATATTCTTCTCTTCTCTTTTTATTTCCATTCCTTAAAAGTGGCGTTTTTGCTGCAACACATCGTTTAAGACCTACTGAGTTAAGCTTCCTTCGTACAGTAGAGGGATCAACTGAGACACCTGTTGTTTTTTCGAGATCTGCTGCAAGTGAAGTGCTGGATTTGCGTATGTCTCGAATGGAAGTAATCCTTAGATTTTGTAGATCAGATGGAGAAAGCTTAGAAGGCCTCTCTAATCTAGGACAACCAACTGGGGGTCCCATTTGATCTCTGACGAGCCAAGATTTTTACATCAGTTTTGGAAACACCTGTAGATTCACTTATTTTTCTTTGACTCAGTCCCCTCACCATGCATATGTATTATTTTATATCTAATCTCATCAGAAATTGTACTTTTCGTCATTTCTTAAGCCTGTGAAAGGAAAAAAACAGCATGAATTAGAATTATAATGAAAAACGTTTTGGATAAATGTTTTTCAGAATTTAAGTGAATATGTCAATACTTTTAATTGTAAATACTGATATAACAATAGCTTAGGAGCATTTACTGCAGATCCATCATCAATAGTTCGCTAGATCTTTAAACAGATGCGTTATAAGTAATATAATAAATCAACCCTCAAGTCCGATTTATGCAGACTAGAGGGTCATCAAGCTAATACAACTTTATACACTTAAGTAATAACTTAGTTATACGTTAATATGAACCAGAGGTTCTAGTTAATGTGTATTTTAGTATCAAAACCAGTTTTCATATGACAGATTATCTAATAGTTATCAGATTGACAGTGGACTCATACTTTTGCACGGTACTGTATATATATATTATAATCAGTCTCATCTTGAAAACTAGACGTGCTAGAGGAAATAGAAAATAAATTTGGAATCAGCGTCCCAACAGCTACCTAGCCCACCTATAATTATATCTGATAAAAAAGTACTTGTTGGCCAGTGTAATTAAAACATGGATAAATCTCCATAGTACATATACAATGATGAAATGAGATAAAAAGATGAAAAAATGAAATGAATACAAATTATGACTAGTGGGCTTTGTATTCAGTGTAATCTGAGATATAGTACTTCGGACGGCGACCTCTGGTTTATATTCAGCGAAGACGAAGTTCCGTCTTGATGGTGACTTCTTGGTTCATGATTGTTTTAATGGTTACAAGGGCCTCTCCCCGAAAGGCGACAACAGAGTCACAGGACCGGACCAAGGGCAAAGTCGTGAGTTGCTGGACGAAACGTTATCCAGGCTAAACCGAAGTCCAAACCGATTTGATGGTTGAGAATCAAGTCGCAGTAGACTAATCCCAGACAAAATCGTGTGCGACCTTACGAAGGAATAATACAAGAATTGTAAGATGGTATAATGCCGAAAAGGTGTGCTTACTAACAATAAAATGAAGTTAACAAATTTAGTTCACACAATAAATTTGCCTAAATTATGAATAAGTCCTAAGAAATGGCCGAGAAATATCGGCTTACCTTACGAAGACTTCTGTTAACCTTTTCATGCCGTATGGGCGCAAATGAGCATCAAATTTTATGAGATTTCAGTCATTCTGGAGATATAACACAAGTGGTTTATTGTGGCATGAAAAGTAAACGAAAATCAGGTATGAAAGGGTTAAGAGTGTAGAAATGATCTTTATGCCAGATATATTTATAGTCGAGTATCAGAATGCAACTAACTGTTTCTTTAATTAAATTTACAGTGCATACTGCATACCCACTAAGGGGCCGTTCACAATTATCAACATTTTCACAAGTGTACAAAGAGTACCCCCTCCCCCCCCTCCCCAAGTGTACAAAGAAAAATTTTTTTTTTTACAATGTATTGTATTGAAAAATTAGAGATATACAAGTTAATATTCACACACGAATTAAATTTTTTTTTTTAATTTAGCACTTCCAAAAAAAAATTGGCGGGAAGATATGGATCGACATTTTTCGCATTTCTAAAACCGTACAACGGCCCTTAACCCCCTCCCTCCCAGCGTACGGTTTGTACGCTCGTGAAAATGTTGATAATTGTGAACGGCCCCTAACTAAGTAGGGTGTGTGGTGGTTTTGTATTTAACAGGTGTTTAAAACGTGAATTTCTGTATTTTTTTGTTGACCAATTACTCGACTGAAACTTTGAGACTTAGGTTTTTCATTCAAATAACGCTTTCTGTTCTTTAAGTTTCACCTAAGATAAAGCTCCTTGGTTTTTACGATCAGAATGAGTTCTTTTATCGCAGGATGGGAACAGTGGAAGTGGTAAACAACACAGTTCATTAACTTCTCAAATTAATTTTGAAATTGGTGCTGCTGGAACTGGACAACCAACGATTGTTTATCCTCAGCTTTCCTTCCATCCTCAGGCCTTCTTTCTGATGGGATCTCCCGTTGGTAAGGATACATTGTTGTTTGAAATGTGGTCAATTTTAACGTTTCAGTGAATTAATTTTTTATGTTGCAAATGTTGAAGATACGTGTCTACTGTAGGGGGTGGGGGGTCGAAACATCAAAAATCGAGTTTCTCCAATTCCACAGTATGCACGTAGTTGGAAATGATGATCTCAACATCTTGTAAAAAAAAAAAGAGTATATGCGACCCCCTTAACCCTTCCATAGCATCTCCCCCATTTTACTCTCTCCACGGATATAAACCCCAAATGTGACAATCATGCATTATATTAAGTCTTATTAAGTAGATTAGATTAATTTGGATAGATTATTTAGATAGATTGAATAGATTACATAGATTAATTTAGATAGATTAGATGAATTATATAAATTATTGTCACGTTTTTTTGTTTAGTTTCAGATTGTTTATGACTTAATTCCGAATGAGTTATATTAAATTCAGATTGAATGATTCAATTGCTAGAATTTAACAATTAGTTTCTTGTTATTAATGCTACTAGGCCTAAATAAGTGAAATCATGGCGACAAGAAGCAAAAGGCACAATTCAACATTTGGTCACCCTGCAGAATTTCCACCTTCAGTGACTCCTTCAAAGGCTGACGTATTTAGGCATTATTTATTGGTAAGAAAACGAGAAGAACTGATTTCGAAAGGTTCTAGAACAGAAAAAGGATGTTACAGAATTGTCATTAAAGATGTGGAAGCCATTTGGGAGTAGTTTTCCTTTCCACATATAGGATTTGAAGGAATAGCTATAAAAGTTGAACGATTGATAGAATCTGCAGCAAAGCTAAATAAAGTACCATTAAAACAAAGAAACAACAGTTTTCAGCAGAAGGTGGAGACATTCGATGAAATGTTTGATATTTGCATTTGTACTTGTTACGATAAGAAAATCAGTCGAACGGATTGCAGATGTGATATTAGAGTTCTAATGATTGAGTGGGAGCCTTTTGTGGGGCAGAAACAAAGAAAAAACCAACTAGGACCAATCGACAGACTAACGACTTCCGCAAGAAAAAGGACCCACGATAGAGTTAAAGGATTAGAAAGAAGAGCCAAAATAAGCCTAGATATGAATGTTGCCTCAACCAGCAAATTGGACCCTTTACATATTATGGAAGATGAGAGCATGGAAATTGATGATGACAGCGACGATAATGACTTTGTTCCGGATTTTGAGCTGAGAGAAAACCATCAGAACAGAATTATTTATGATAACGATAACAGCAGATAGATACCGTGTAAGTTACCGAGCTACTGCAGCTATAGTAAATGCAGCTTTGAAGGATATGGGAATATCAGACGAAATCAATATGTTGGATAGGAAAAAAGTGGAAAGAGAAAGAATACGTGCGGGTAAAAAGAACATAATCAAAGTGAAATCAGAGAACACACAAATTGAAGGCATCGGATTTGATGGTAGAAAAGATCAAACTAAGACAAAGAAGGGAATGGAGTACGAAGAACATTATGTAATAGTCAAAGAACCTGGTGATGTTTACATGCATCATATAGCTCCAGGTAACGGAACTGCTTGTTGTATTGCGGATGAAATAATAACTTTTATAGTTGATTCTAATAGCAAAGAATCCCTCAAAGCTTTGCTCTGCGATGGCACCCCAGTGAACACTGGCAGGATTGGCGGAGTGCTAAAATTGATTGAATTATATCTGGACAGGCCGGTACAATGGCTGATTTGCCTTTTGCATGCAAACGAACTGCCCTTCAGGCACGTATTTGAAGCAATTGATGGAAAAACTTCGGGACCAAACACCTTCAAAGGTTCTCTTGGAAATAAACTCCGAGAGGATTTGACCAAACTGGATATAGTTGATTATACCCCTGTAGAGGGCAACATTGAAGAAGTTTCGGCCGATATTGTTAAAAGTTTCAGCAGTAACCAAAAATATGTATGAAATGTGCATTAGCATACAATCTCAATCTGGACGCATCTCACAAGCGTTAGCCACCAGATCCCCAGGTGCCCTCCATCATGGAAGATGGGTAACACGAGCAAACAGGATCCTGCGCTTATATGTCTTTACACGGAATCCAGACAAAAACATCCAAGACCTAGTAAAAATTATAATGCTGGTTTACGCTCCAGGCTGGTTTTGGATAAAGTCTCATCCAAAGGCAAATGAGGGAGCATCTAATTTTTGGTATATCGTGCACTTGCTTAAAGGCTTAGATAAAAAGCATCGGATGATTATGGAGCGTGTCCTCAGAAATAACGCCTATTTTGCCCACCCAGAGAATTTCTTACTCTCAATGATAACAGACACAAGAAGAGAGGTCAGAGAGCTGGCTCTTCAGCACATCATTCGAGCAAGAACTAGGAGCACCAATGCGAGAAATTTTGAGCTGCCAAAAACACTGAACTTTGAAGCAGACGATTATCTTAACATGATCGACTGGGACAACGAAACCATCACCACTCCACCTATTTTACAGAATTTGACAAATGATGATCATCTTAAAGTTCGAAATGAACCACTTCAGCTTATTCCTTTTCCCTGTCACAGCCAGGGAGTAGAACACGCTGTAAATGTGGTAACAGAAGCATCACAAGATAGAATTGGTTACGAAAACAGACATAAATCTATTTTGAATGTGCTGGAGTCGAGAAAAAAGCTACCTGTGTTCCAATGGAAAGGCCAGTGGTGTCAGTAATTTACGATTTAAATTTCTTAAGGTGAATATTTTGATTTTAGTATGTTTCAAGGGGGTTCTAAGCTCGTGCTCTTGAGTGCTCTTTGTGCTCGTTTGTACGTGCTTGTTCCTGGAGGTTTCACGTGCCCCCTCCCGGCCCTAGCACCCAAGGATGATGGGGCTCGACCCTGCAGTCCTTGTCATCCTTGGTCTTTTTCCACTTCGACTGTCCCCTCCACCCTTTCTTTTTCCTCTGTCTTTCCTCTCACTTTTTCTTTGTTTTTTCCGCCGAGATATGCCCTTTTAAATAGAGGCGAATCGGTTCTTCCCGAACTTAAAAAAAAAAAAAATATATATATATATATATACACACACACGGTATATATATAATATGTATATATTGTATACATATTATATATAGTATTGTATATATATTATATATATTGTTTGTGTATATATATATATATATATATATATATATATATATATATATATTGTATATATATACATATACAGTATGTATATATATATTGTATATATATGTATATATATATTATATACAGGGTGTTTGAAAACTTTCTGTACAAATTGTAATGGGGGATAGGCAACACCAAGACAAACCCTTTTCGTCTATAAGTGTATGTCCGCTGACGTCACCATTCGGCGCGAGAGGGCGCCGCTGCAATTGGCTAAAAGGTGAAGTGGGCTAGACTCGCGCTTGCCGCGGGCATTCTTAAATCGGACGTAGTACGCGTAACATGGAGCGCTTCACGACTGCTGAGATGGCTGACATGCATATGGTGTATGGGGGCTGCCAGTGGAAACGGAAGAGCTGCTGTGAGGTTGTACCGACAGCGCTTCCCAAACAGACGTGTGCCAAACCACCAAACGTTTGCGCATTTGCATCGGCGACTGCGAGAAACTGGAACATTCCATGCAAACATGCATGACACTGGTCGGGAGAGAAACGTGCGCACTCCTGACATGGAAGAAGAAATCCTACGGCGATTTGAGGACAATCCAAGCGCAAGCACGCGAGGTGTTGCACGTATCCTCGGTGTGAACCACGACCTGGTCTGGAGTGTGTTGCACGAGCAGCAGTTACATTATATATATTATATATGACGCGTTCGGTGGAGAAGGGGCGAACGCAACATTTTCGAATTATGCCACAAAATGCAGTTAAAGTTTGTAAACTTTAAACCTTTGTATTTTTCCGGTTTATTGAAATGTTGTATGAATTTGAACACATATTTGAGTAAAATATTGTGGTGTAATATGTCGATATAATAAAACGCCAAGAAATTTTACAATATTATTTATTGATAGCTTCTGATGTTAACTGGTGTAATCCATTATTTAGTCCTCTTCGTCGAATGTTGTATTACCTGCTTCAACTGTTTCGGTTTCTTCCAGTTCCTTTAACAATCTTGTATAATAGTTCACTGCAGTTGCAGGCATTAGGTCTGATAATTCTTTGAGATCTTTTATTTTTTCCTTAGTTATTGGCAGCAATTGGAAATACTTTGGTTGCAGTGTCTGCTGGGCTAGATTGAATAAACTGACACTGTAGGATTTTTTCCCTTTCTGCAGTCTGACGGGATGGCTATTATCTGGGGTTGTGCGGTATGCAGTAGATATTACGTAGCCGCCTTTGTGTTGAAAGTCAAATATTAACTTTCTTGCATCTGTAAATTTAGTAGTTGTTGATTTCCTAATGACAATGCACGTTTTTAGGACGTCAAAATCGAGAAAATCAGCCTGTTTCATTTCTACAACTAGGAAGCGCTGCGAAACGGCTGTAGTTATGGCCGTAACATAATCTTTTTTGGTGTAAATAATATTGCTGTAATTATTTTTTATATTTTGTTCAATTTGGCCAAATTGAGCATCACAGGGCATTGTCGAGTGACCAGAAAATAGATAGATGTGTTCAATGTGAAGCAATGATGCTGAGTGAATTTCTCTGAGATACATTAAAACCTAAATTTTACCGTGAAAGAGTGCAGACTAACATCTAATTTTTTGCATAGGTAAAGCAAAGGTTTTAAAGGATAATTATACGACAAAAAACTCATTTTTCGAATTTTGTGGCGTTCGCCCCTTCTCCACCGAACGCGTCATATATTATATATATATTATACAGGGTGGGCCGTAAGTTTCCATACATAGGAAAAATTAAACGTTTGTTTTTATGTTTCAGATACCCTAAGAATATGCGTTTGACGTAAGATCTTGTTTACTGATGAAGCAAATTTTTACGTCAATGGAGAGGTTAATCGGCAAAACATACGTTATTGGAGTAATGCTAACCCTAACTGGCTGAGTCCGACGAAGATGCAAGGTGCCGGTAAAGTGATGGTGTGGGCCGGGATATGGGGTGACAGAATTATTGGACCAATTTTTGTCAGTGGAAATCTTAATGCCGAAAGGTATCTTAACATGTTGCAAGAAGAGATTTTCCCATCCCTGCTAAACGAGGAAGGTAACTTCCCAGTTTACTTCCAGCAAGATGGAGCTCCACCTCATTATGGTCTTCACGTGCGTCGGTATTTGGATCAGCAGTTTCCGGATGCTTGGATTGGTCGGCGTGGTCCTGTGGAGTGGCCTCCCAGATCCCCAGATCTCACCCCCCTTGATTTCTATCTTTGGGGGCACTTGAAGGCCATGGTGTATCAGGAAAAGATACGAGACATAAATCATCTAAAGGAACGTATCACCAACGCCATTACAAGCATAACGTCAACTGTGCTAATGCGTGTTCATCAACAGTGGGGAACACGTATTGAAATGTGTTTTCAAAACAATGGCAACCATGTAGAGCATATTATATAAATAAAAATGGTTGTCCATAAAAAAAATGTTTATTTTTCCTATGTATGGAAACTTACGGCCCACTGGTCAAAAAAAGAAACGCAATTTTTGAGATTTATTAATAAACATGAGGACTCAGTATATAGTAAATGATTCTTTAACATAACAAACAGTCAATAACGCGTATGGCCACCCCTAGCCACAATGCAGGCTTGGAGTCTGGCCCTCATCGACCTCAACAGTCTCTGCAGGAAAGCAACAGGGATGGCCCTCCACTCTTCAATAATTGCATTGGTCAGTTCCCTGATGTTCTGCGGCTGATGCTGACGTCTGCGAACTCGCCGTTCAAGTTCATCCCATGCGTGCTCTATCGGTGACATGTCTGGGCTGAAGGCTGGCCATTGGTTCCACATTCTTTGTGTCCAGTCACGGTGCTGATAGGCCCATTGCAGGCGTCGTTGCCTTCTTGCATCAGTGAGAAAAGGACCTCTGTAAGGCCTGCGGGATCGGAGTCCTGCATTACGGAGTCGGTTTCTGACGGTCTGGTCACTATTTCTGTTGTTGTGGATACCAGGTGTGTCTCTGGCTGTCTGACGAGCATTCCGCTGCCGATGACGCAGGTGTTGCAGTACAATGTGGCGATCCTGGCTTTGGGTCGTCACACGAGGTCGCCCACGTCTTGGCAGGTCCTGAACACTTCCCGTGGCATTGTACCGTCTAACAAGCCTAGAGATTGTGCTGGGATGCACATGCATTCGTTGTGCAACTTGGACAGCAGACATGCCTGCATCCAACATGCCCAAGGCACGACCTCTGTTGACCTCTGAGAGTCGTGGCATGCCTCAATCGCGGGAAAAAGTTAGGGTTTTCTCAACGGGCAGTGTGTATTCTGTGAAGTCAAAGAAAAAATGCATGCCTTCATAAAGAATACATTCAATTTAATCTATGTTTATTGTTTGTAACAAAATGGCGTCTTAGCCGGGATTAGTCAGGTTTAAAAACATGCACTAAGTGGCTTTAAAAGATTTGAACAAACATTTAACCATAATCTTGAAACTGTGATAATACCACTAACAACTTAAATTTTACACCATATGCAAGCTAATTGCGTTTCTTTTTTTGACCAGTATATATTATATATTTTATATATATATTATATAAGCACACCGGACAAAAAATTAGTCACTCCTCTCAGAATGTACCTAATAACGTGTGACGGCGCCTCTGGCCTTGATAACCGCACGAATCCGGCGAGGCAGAGACTCTACGAGGTTGTGCATGTACTGAACATCGATTTGCTGCCACTCGTTCATCAGCCGGTCCCGAAGTTCCGCCAGAGTCCGTGGGTGTCTATTCCTGCGCTTCACTTTCTGTTTCCAGCCTGAACAACACCTTCGACGCATTCAGGATTAAAGGCTTCATTGGACCTGCGATGTACTCGTCGCCTCCCATCATTGGAGAACAAACAAAAACGGGACTCATCGGACCAAATTACACGTTTCCAATCTGCCGCAGTCCGTTTTTGTGCCTCTGAGCCCATTTATAACGTGCCAATTTGTGACTTGCTGTTAACAGCGGCCTCTTCCGTGGTACCCTGCTCCAGATGTCCATTGCATGCAGTTCTCGTCGCAATGTCCGTTCGGAAATTGGTCGCTGGAGAACCTCATTGGTTTCTTGGAGCAATTGTTCTCTGGTTTGAAAACGATTTGCAGTTACTAGACGAGAAACATGGCGGCGGCCCCTATTGTCGAGAATTGTTTTCCGGCCACAGTTACGCCGTCGATTGTCAGTTGATTGCGAACTACACCACTCTTTGTAAACTCGCTGGACAGTACGCGTTGACACACCAACAAATTGGGCTACTTCAGACATTTTGTGTCCGTGGGCTCTGCCAAACACGATGGCTCCTTTTTGCCACTGAGTAACGTCTGCCTCACGACCCATTTTGCAGACTATATCCAACACACACTTTGTTCTTCACCACCTCACGAAACATCTGATCCTGTGTGCTACGTCACCGCTACTTGTCACTTACCAATGCTACATCAGCGCCCTCTGTGTGACCTTGAACTTCCTACTATCGGTGCTATTATGGGTGACTAATTTTTTGTCCGGTGTGCTTATATATGTTATATATATGTTATAATGTTTCAGACCAGCAAAGACCCTAGGATCCACTCAGGGCTGGTCTACCTAACTGTGTTCGTAATTGTGCATTGTGTATGTCCTCCGTGGTGGCGGAGGGGACCTACAATTTTACGTGGGTTCCGAACCACAAGGACATAAGAAGTTTATGTAAGAACTGCCTGTACATTGGCAACGACCAATTTTTACAAAACTAAATAATTATCAATTTAAAACATTAATTATCGATTTAAAACTAAAGATAGAATCTCTCGATCCAGAGGATCAAGTCATAATAGACTACTATCAACAAATATGTTACACTCTATATCTATTTATAACCGACATGCAAATATATCAGATCCAAAGAATCCAGTCAATTTCATTACGGTATCCATCAATACTAGTACCTTTCCAACCAAAAATAAGTCACGGTCCATTTCGATTGCGGACCAAGTCAAAATTTACAACCATATACATTACAATATATATACTTAGGAGGAAAAGTGTAGGTGTGGCCGTAAAGACTGTACAGTAATGTAGAAATGTGTGTGTGTGCACCCATTTTGGGTCTCCCATTTCAAGGTGTTTGTGGGGCAAGTGAAGATCGAGTTTTTCAATACCTCACAGTACTATGGGGGGCACCGCTCGGCAGAGGAATCTCTTTAAATGGGGTGTGTAAGGACAGAGAGTATCCTCTAACCCAAGATGCTGCCTCCCTATATCCCACAACACTTGTGTTGAGCTGTAGGATCTATCACCACAAGCCTTAATTTTACTACCTTAAACTATACCCAATCTATCAACATATGCGTCTAATCGATTTTTAAACATGTTTATAGACGTGCTACTAATTACTTCTACCGGCAAACTATTCCAGCTATTTACTATTCTATGCGTAAAAAAGTTTTTGGCAACTGCTGTCTCGAACTTTCTACTTGTCAACTTACACCCGTAATTTCTAGTCCTATTACTGTATATTGAGATATTTTGAAAAAGCTATCTCTATCTACGTTATCGAACCCACTCATAATTTTGAAAACCTGGATTAGATCACCACTTTGCCTCCTAGTCTCGAGTGTAGTCAATTTTAACTCCTTAAGCCTATCCTCATACGACTTTGACCTAAGCGACGGAATCATCTTAGTTGCTCGTCTTTGAACTCTCGATTTTGTCTATATCTTTGCGCATATGCAGATTCCAAAATTGGACCGCGTACTCCAAATGGGGTCTAACTAATGATTTATAAAGAGGAACTATAATATCGCGCGATTTGTACTCAAAATTTCGAGCTATAAAACCTAACACTGTTCGCCTTATTGACCGCTGCTGTACTTTGTTTCGCTACTTTTAAATGACCAGTGACTACAATTCCTAAATCTTTTTCCTGCTCTACGCTTGTTAAATCTTTCCCTGACATACTATACTCAAAATTACCGTTACGCGAACCTATATGCTAAATTTTGCACTTATCAACGTTAAATCTCATTTGCCATGTGACTGACCAATCAACGATTTTATTCAGATCTTCCTGGATTTTACCTCTATCTTCGTCATTAATCGCCCTACCACCCAACTTCGTGTCATCCGTAAACTTTGAAACTGTACTGACTAGGCCGACATCTAAATCGTTAATATATATAAGAAAAAGCAAGGGGCCCAATACAGAACCCTGAGGAACGCCACTCGCTACATTAGCCCAACACGACTCCGTTCCATCAACGACCACCCTCTGTTTCCTACCTCGTAACCACTCTTCTAGCCAATTTATTACTACACCCCTGATTCCATGAGCCTTAGTTTTTTCAATGAGTCTTATGTGCGGCACGGTGTCAAACGCTTTTTGAAAATCTAAATACACTACATCAATCACCCGATGTCTATCGTAAACGTTAACCACGCTTTGGAAAAATTCTAAAAGATTAGTTAAGCAAGATTTGTTTCGCCTAAAACAGTGTTGCGTATTTCTAACTAGTTTATGCAATTCTAAGTGTTCGACTATACGATCCCTAATTATTGATTCCAGTAGCTTACCTACAACAGACGTTAAACTGATTGGCCTATAATTTCCCGCCGCACCTTTATCGCCTTTCTTAAAGATAGGTGTTACCTTTGCTAACTTGAAATTATCTGGTACGCACCCCTCAGAAATAGACGCATTAAAAATCTTTGTTAGCGGCACAACAATGCTATTTTTTAATTATTTTAGTTGTATGGGATATATGGAATCCGGACCCGGTGATTTACACGTTTTCATTTTATCAATATAGCGCATTACTTCCCCTTCACTAACTACAATATTATCCAAAATATTACCATTATCAAAAGGTATTATGTCTATGACCGTAGGGATATTCGTTACATCTTCTTTAGTAAAAACTGACGTAAAAAATTCGTTTAGCAAGGTAGCCAGTTCCTTGTTTTCAGAAACTAGATCTCCGTTTACATTTTTCAACGGCCCCAAGACACTTTTTACTGGATTTCTATTGTGACGTGTATTGAAAGAATCGTTTTGTGTTTTCTTTACCGTCACGATCTATGGAGATTTCAAATTCGCGCTTGGACTTTTTTATTACACTTTTCGCTTCAAGCCTTAGAGATATGTAGTTGTTTTGTAACCACAAATTGTCTTTATCGCTCTTATGTAGCCTATAAGCCCTATCTCTACTCTTTATAATGTCTCCTACTCTAGAAGTAAACCACAAGGGCTTGTTGTTTACTTTCGCACGCTTAATTTTGTATACACATTCCTCATTTATAGTCATAAATACTGTTTCGAACGATTCCCACATTAGTTTTTGCGTTGGAGTTCCCCATTACGTTTTCCCAATTGATGTGTGACAATTTATTTCGAAATTTACAAAAGTCTGCGTGCTGGAAGTTAGGAATTTTAGTCGAGTTAGTTGGTTTCGAGTGACTTACTGAGAGGACAACCTCTACCATATTGTGATCGCTATTGCTTAACGGTTCTATTACTTGAAGATCAGTAATTAGCCTATCATCCGTAGTTATTACTAAATATAAAATACTGTCCAACCTCGTAGGTTCCCCAACCTTTTGAATAAGAAAGCTATCCTCGAGAAAATTAACTGAACGATTACCTTCTGCGTCTCCTTGCATTGTATCGTAATTCACGTTGGCGCAATTAAAGTCACCCATAACTAAGGCCTGCTCACTACCGATTATTCTCTTTAGTTTACGATATAACGCTTCGTCCGTATCAGCTCTTTGATTAGGGGGCCTATATATAACCGCAACAAGAAGTTTGAAATCGTTCAATTTAAGTTCTGCTATAGTCGAATCTATCTATGGCTACGTTATGGCCACTGTCGTAACACCGTTTCCCGACAGTCAACAAAGTTTAGCGACGTTGGGTCTGGATGGTAGTTGGATGAAGGACCGTTCTGTGTACAGATTTTGTAGCGAGCGACGCGTGGTTTGGATTCCAACTAAAGCTGTGGGTGCCTCCATTATATGACCGGTGAAAGAAGGGAAATTGGAAATTATCTTTAAAGAAATTCAGATATATATATATATATACAGGGTGGGGCACGGGAACCAAGTGTTTTTGGAATAATCAGGAAAATGATATTTATTTTTGTAAAGAAAATATATTGGTAGAACAACATTCGTAAGAACATAGCATTTCATGTCATAATAATCATGTACCGAAAATTATATCTGGCATATGATGTCCTTGGCCGTCGACGCATTGTTGAAGGCGTTTACGAAAATTGGCCTCCACTCTTCCCAGCAGGTCTCTGTTGATTTGGATGATTTGTTGACGGATCGCTTCCTTCAATGCATCTAATGTACGGGGCTTGTCCTCGTAGACACGTGACTTGAGGTACCCCCATAGAAAGAAGTCACATGTGGACAAGTCAGGGGACCGAGGGGGCCATGCAATGTCACCAAATCTCGAAATGAGATGGTTGGGAAACAGGGGGCGAAGAACAGCCATTGACGCTCTGGCGGTGTGTGGCGTGGCCCCATCTTGCTGAAACCACAAATGTCGACGAGCAATACGCCTTCTTCGTAACTCAGGGATGAAAAAGGTGTTCACCATCTCAATGTAACGCCCAGATGTTATGGTAACGGTAACCCCATTTTGTTCGAAGAAATAGGGACCGATGACGCCAAACTTTCCCACCGCGCACCAAACTGTAACCTTAGGGCTATGCAGCGGTTTTCAGCAGCCCAATACCGACAGTTTTGATTGTTGACGGCCCCATTAAGGTGGAAATGGGCTTCATCACTCATTTACCACCATCATGTTTTCATTCTGCTCATAAAGTGCAAGCATTTCCTGTGCAAAATTCAGTCGTTGGGGGCAATCGTTTACATTCAATTCCTGCACCATCGCTAACTTGTATGGGTGAAAATGTAATTCTTCATGCAAAATCCGTCTAACAGTACGATTGCTGATTCCGAGTGCAGCTGAATGTTTCCGAGCAGAGCGGCCTGGGCTTTGCAACATCGCTTGTCTGACCCTTTCAACGTTCTCTGGAGTACGCACAGTGCGTTGCGGCCCCTTCGGTTTTGTTTTCATTATTGAGCCTCCTGTTCGAAGATTGTTAACCCAACGTAAGATTGTGTCACGAGCGGGAACAGAGTCATTTCGATGAATGTTGAATCTGCGGCGAAACGCACGCTGAACTGCTGTCACTGACTCGCCACTCCTAACAAAATGATCATACGCGAACATGCGGTGTTCTAACGTCCACTGCTCCATGATGGCACCTGAAAGATAAAGGTGAGTGTTAGTTAAAGTTAAATGCTATGAACCCAGGAATGGAATGCTACCTACCGCACGCCCCTCCCATTCCTAATGGCCGATTACTAGCTATTCAAAAAACACTTGATTCCCGTGCCCCACCCTGTGTATATATATATATATATATATATATATATATATATATATATGTGTGTGTGGTCGACCGTATATCCGCATCATTTTTTACATCCGCATCCGCACTTCTGACTGCGGATATTATCTCTAATAAATTATGCAATTTACAATTAAATTAGCTTATAAAGTAGCTTATAAGGGCCAGTCATGCACATTTCATGTAAAGTATTAATTAATTATTAATGAACAAACAAATATATAAACCTCAAAATATAAATACCTGGTAACAGAAAATTGAATGAAACTTCATTGAATTTTCTGTGGCTGAAACTCGAGAAAGTTATTATTTTTATCATAATGAAAATATTAATTTTAATTCTTATGCCTTGCCTGCCATAATAGTAATATCACGAAATTTGAAAAATTGTCATATATTCATAATTCTATATTATATTGATAAATTAACTAAATATCGGCATCCGCGGATATTGAAATTAAAAATCCGCATCCGTAGATCTTGAAAAACTGACATCCGGTCCACCACCAATATATACACATAGTGTGTATATATATATATAAACACACATATATATATATATATATATATATATATATATATATATATATATACTGGGTGATCCAGATAAATGGGACCCATAAAAAAAAGCCAAATATTCTTAATATTTAATTCCTTTCATAAAAACTATATATCATTCGAAAGAGTAGAG